>JAVYIG010000396.1:0-614761 GCA_035222895.1 Strongylocentrotus droebachiensis
GTATTGTGGCGGGTTGTCCAGGGTATTGTGGCGGGATGTCCAGGGTATTGTGGCGGGTTGTCTTGGGGCGGGTTGTCTTTGTGGCGAGTTGTCTGGACCCCGAATAGACAGTTAGGTGACATGAGAAGATAAGGATGGATAAATATTACAGGAGGGAGGGGGAAGGATTATGGAAAGTGCTAAAGTTATAAACAAATGATGATACAAACCTCCACTTTGGATGCTAAAAATAGACAGGTAGGTGACATGAGAAGTGGGTCTATACTCTTGAGGTTGTTCCTGCAATACAAAAAAAGAAAGAGGTATCATGATTAGCCAAACTTTGACACTTCTAAAATGCTGAAACTCCACATGCATATAGTTTGTCATAACATTCCCATGGTTAATTTTTTAATTTTATTCATGCTTCCACCGATCGGTTTCTCCAAAGTTTTGCTCTTCTTCAGTACAATTTACTATCAAGATGAGAGGAGAGAGTAGAGATGGAGAGGAGAGAGTAGAGATGGAGAGGAGAGAGTAGAGATGGAGAGGAGAGAGGAGATAGTAGAGATGGAGAGGAGAGAGTAGAGATGGAGAGGAGAGAGTAGAGATGGAGAGGAGAAAGTAGAGATGGAGAGGTGAGAGTAGAGAGTAGAGATGGAGAGGAGAAAGTAGAGATGGAGAGGAGAGAGTAGAGATGGAGAGGAGAGAGTAGAGATGGAGAGGTGAGAGTAGAGATGGAGAGGAGAGAGTAGAGATGGAGAAAAGAGAGGAGATAGTAGAGATGGAGAGGAGAGAGTAGAGATGGAGAGGAGAGAGTAGAGATGGAGAGGAGAGAGTAGAGATGGAGAGGAGAGAGTAGAGATGGAGAGGAGAGAGTAGAGATGGAGAGGAGAGATAGAGAGGAGAGAGTAGAGATGGAGAGGAGAGAGTAGAGATGGAGAGGAGAGATAAGAGAGGAGAGATGGAGAGGAGAGAGTAGAGATGGAGAGTAGAGATGGAGGGGAGAGAGTAGAGATGGAGAGGAGAGAGTAGAGATGGAGAGGAGAGAGGAGAGAGGAGAGATGGAGAGGAGAGAGTAGAGATGGAGAGGAGAGAGTAGAGATGGAGAGGAGAGAGGAGAGAGGAGAGATGGAGAGGAGAGAGTAGAGATGGAGAGATGGAGAGGAGAGAGTAGAGATGGAGAGGAGAGAGTAGAGATGGAGAGGAGAGAGTAGAGATGGAGAGGAGAGAGTAGAGATGGAGAGGAGAGAGTAGAGATGGAGAGGAGAGAGGAGAGAGTAGAGATAGAGAGGAGAGAGAGATAGAGTGAGGAAAGAAGGTAAATGCTAGGTTGAAAGGGTGGGGGAATGGATGCAGAAGAAGAAGAAAACAAAAACAAAAACAGAATAATAAAGTGTGATGATTTTTTGCTTACTTGGAATAAAATCTTTTGAAATAGATGGTTGCTGTGCTCACAACTTGTTGACGAACTTTGAGTTGTTCTCCAAGTGCCTGAATAACTAGAAATACAGAAAAAACAAATACAATAATGGGAATATATTGCAACTTCTGATTTCAAATACAAATAATACACAGCAGTAAAGGGCATAATTAGTAAGAATTACCCACACAAGGTACCTTTGGAACCGTCTAACATTAGTAAAATTATGTGTTAAGCAAAATAAATCCCTGGTCACGACGTCACGTGTACGCTCTCAACCAATCATTTGATTAGGATATCCACTTCATTATCTTATAAATTCACATAAACAGTATAGGAGTTGCAATATCCGTAAGGGTTTTTAAGGCTCATTAAAGAAGTTTACAATGAGAAAGTAGACTGGTCTTCTAATAAAATTTCCTATCAAGTTAGCAACTGCACAGACAGACGTTATTTCAATGAAAAAGTAAAAATCACACTGATTCTATAAAAAATTCTTCTATTAAACTCTTTATGGCACTAAAATTATATCCCTGTTTGTCTAAAACTGTATTTCTAAAGGATTCTAATTTATTTCAAATTCTACAGTATCAAACTATTACATACAGGTGATAATAGGATTGCCATTTAGCTACATGTACATAATGTACAATGTACATGTAGTAAGACTGTTATTTCGTATTCTGGATAAAGTATTGAAGTTTGCGAAAGTAACTACCGGTACATGTATATATAATTTTTTAACAAGTTCTCATGGTCATTATTTGGTCATTGAATTGAACACTTAATCGGAGACTGGCCCAAATGAAGGTTTCATAACGTACAGTGCAATCTTTCTTTTAAATTAGAACATTTCTGTTTGTGCCTGCTATTCACGTGCAAATCAGCACTCAAGGCAAATATAAGTTTAATTACCTCCTGCGTAGAAAATCATACATTTCTGGTATTCTTCCTCCGTTAGAATTTCTAGATCCGTCTGGCGATCTTTCATCAGAACTTGTTTGTCCAGAATCCATTGCTGACTGTTTTGACATGAAAGAAAATGACATTGGTCATTGAAAACTTCCATCCACCAGTACGATTTGGGAGACTCTCTAGAGACTGGACTCTACCATTTGAGAGACTGTCCGCCATATATTCATTCTATCTATCTATCTTTAGAAGTATCTTCTCCCGGTTCGGAGGTCGATTGCAACATCTCTCCTTTTCACTCTATCTTCTGCCATTCTGGTGCACTCTTGCAGTTTAAGGGTGCGTTTAATCGACACTTTTTCACCCTAGAATCACGGTTTCTAAAGACGTTTAGTTTAAAACGCAATGCGTTCAAGCGATTTTTTCGTCGGTCGTAAAAATAAACGTGTTTGAAAACACAAACATGAAACGCTGAAAAAGATGCGTTTTGTATCATGATTCTGCAGAATCACGGTCGCTAAAATTCGATTGAACGGACGGAGTTCTCAATCATGATTGTATGAGGGAGCCTGTTCCGGTTTGGGCAAAAACCGCGCGCCTGCTTTTCATGCAATTTGCGTTTACTATACCATGCTCTTTATCGTGGCCTGTTCCGTTATGTTATACCTTGTTTTCCTTCTATCTTTCCTTATGTTATTCTTTGTTTCTTCCTTCTATTCTTATGTTATTCTTTGTTTTTGTCCTTCTATCACCTTCTCTTATGTTATTCTTTATATTTAAAATTCTCTCGCTTTCTCTTTTGTTATTCTTTGTTTCTTCCTTCTATTCTTATGTTATTCTTTGTTTTTGTCCTTCTATCACCTTCTCTTATGTTATTCTTTATTTTTATAATTCTCTCGCTTTCTCTTTTGTTATTCTTTGTTTCTTCTTTCTATTATTATGTTAATCTTTGTTTTTTCCCTTCACTCACATTATCTTATGTTATTCTTTGTTTTAATCATTCTATCACTTTTTGTTTCTGTCTTTCCTTATGTTATTCTTTGTTTCTTCCTTTTATTCTTATGTTATTCTTCGTTTTTTTCCTTCTATCAACTTTTGTATGTAATTCTTTGTTTTAAGCATTCTATCACTTTCTCTTTCTGTCTTTCCTTATGTTATTCTTTGTTTCTTCCTTCTATCACTTTCTCTTATGTTATTCTTTGTTTTAATCATTCTATCACTTTCTCTTTCTGTCTTTCCTTATGTTATTCTTTGTTTCTTCCTTTTATTCTCATGTTATTCTTTGTTTTTTTCCTTCTATCAACTTTTTTATGTTATTCTTTGTTTCTTCCTTCTATCACTTTCACTTTCTGTGTTTCCTTATGTTATTCTTTGTTTCTTCCTTCTATCACATTCTCTTATGTTTTTCTTTGTTTCTTCCTTCTATCACTTTCTCTTTCTGTCTTTCCTTATGTCATTCTTTGTTTCTTCCTTATATCACCTTCTTTTACGTTATTCTTTGTTTTAATAACTATCACTTTCTCTTTCTGTCTTTCTCTTATGTTATTCTTTGTTTTAATCATTCTATCACTTTCTCTTTCTGTCTTTCCTTATGTTATTCTTTGTTTCTTCCTTTTATTCTCATGTTATTCTTTGTTTTTTTCCTTCTATCAACTTTTTTATGTTATTCTTTGTTTCTTCCTTCTATCACTTTCACTTTCTGTGTTTCCTTATGTTATTCTTTGTTTCTTCCTTCTATCACATTCTCTTATGTTATTCTTTGTTTCTTCCTTCTATCACTTTCTCTTTCTGTCTTTCCTTATGTTATTCTTTGTTTCTTCCTTCTATTCTTATGTTATTCTTTGTTTTTGTCCTTCTATCACCTTCTCTTATGTTATTCTTTATATTTAAAATTCTCTCGCTTTCTCTTTTGTTATTCTTTGTTTCTTCCTTCTATTCTTATGTTATTCTTTGTTTTTGTCCTTCTATCACCTTCTCTTATGTTATTCTTTATTTTTATAATTCTCTCGCTTTCTCTTTTGTTATTCTTTGTTTCTTCTTTCTATTATTATGTTAATCTTTGTTTTTTCCCTTCACTCACATTCTCTTATGTTATTCTTTGTTTTAATCATTCTATCACTTTTTGTTTCTGTCTTTCCTTATGTTATTCTTTGTTTCTTCCTTTTATTCTTATGTTATTCTTTGTTTTTTTCCTTCTATCAACTTTTGTATGTAATTCTTTGTTTTAAGCATTCTATCACTTTCTCTTTCCGTCTTTCCTTATGTTATTCTTTGTTTCTTCCTACTATCACTTTCTCTTATGTTATTCTTTGTTTTAATCATTCTATCACTTTCTCTTTCTGTCTTTCCTTATGTTATTCTTTGTTTCTTCCTTTTATTCTCATGTTATTCTTTGTTTTTTTCCTTCTATCAACTTTTTAATGTTATTCTTTGTTTCTTCCTTCTATCACTTTCACTTTCTGTGTTTCCTTATGTTATTCTTTGTTTCTTCCTTCTATCACATTCTCTTATGTTTTTCTTTGTTTCTTCCTTCTATCACTTTCTCTTTCTGTCTTTCCTTATGTCATTCTTTGTTTCTTCCTTATATCACCTTCTTTTACGTTATTCTTTGTTTTAATAACTATCACTTTCTCTTTCTGTCTTTCTCTTATGTTATTCTTTGTTTTAATCATTCTATCACTTTCTCTTTCTGTCTTTCCTTATGTTATTCTTTGTTTCTTCCTTTTATTCTCATGTTATTCTTTGTTTTTTTCCTTCTATCAACTTTTTTATGTTATTCTTTGTTTCTTCCTTCTATCACTTTCACTTTCTGTGTTTCCTTATGTTATTCTTTGTTTCTTCCTTCTATCACATTCTCTTATGTTATTCTTTGTTTCTTCCTTCTATCACTTTCTCTTTCTGTCTTTCTTTATGTCATTCTTTGTTTCTTCCTTATATCACCTTCTCTTACGTTATTCTTTGTTTTAATAACTATCACTCTCTCTTTCTGTCTTTCCTTATGTTATTTTTTGTTTCTTCCTTCCATCACCTTCTCATTCTTTGTTTTATAATTGCGATCTATGCTCAAAACAGCAGTCGACAGTCGGCCGTAAACAATTCCAAAAAGCGCGCGCCGAAGTTGACCTATACTTCCTGGGTCAAACTGCGAGTGTGATTCGCAGTGGCTGGGCTCGAAATGAGCTAGAATCAGCTTTGATGAAAAATCGCTTGGACGCTAACCGCAGTGACCTTGTTTTATGTAACGGCGTTTTGATTTGTGATTCATGTTTGTGATTCTAGCTTCGAAAATTCGATTGAACGCACCCTTAGTCTACTCCAGTTGATTCCCAGTTGATTCTGGGTCTCCCTCTCAATCTAGTTCCTTCCACTCTTCCCTCCAATACATCCTTTGACTTTTCTCTCCTTAAAGGAAACCTAAGCCCAAAGAATAAGTGTAGGTATTCTGAAAAATGAGATGTATTCCTGCCCTTTGATGTACAATATTCCTTACGAAAATGTACAAGATATATATAAATGAAGATATTCCTGGCATGATGTGATGCCTTTCAGCATGATATGGGCGCAGCCATTTTCTTGAAAATGTGACGTACCTGTTGAAGTTGTACATACCATGGTATGTACCATGGCATAGTACGTCACATTATCAAGAAAATGGCGATGCCCATGTCGTGCTGAGAAACTGTACTTTATTTTTGCTTTATACCTCTCTCATACACTTTTGTTGGGAATCTTGTAGATTTATGGGTAATAATATAATAAATCTCTCAGAATAAGTAAAGTTATTACTTGGGGTTCGGTTTCCTTTAAAGATAAAATTGAGTTCTGGTCGTGCGATTGCATTGTGAAATAGACGTTGTGGAATCGATCAGAAAATATTGATCATCTAGCATATACTGTAAGTATTGGTGTGTATACTGCAAGGTTCTTGAATCATCAAATAATAAGAAAATTGGCCCAGTATTGGTAAAGTTACAAGCACTCTACACAGAAACATGTATATGGGACTACACTAATATATGTGGCGTAAAAATCTGTCCCGATTTTTATGATGTCATATTAAAAATATTAAGGCATTTGAAGAGCCATGCTTTTCAGGGCCATTTTTGTATCTGTTGTTTTTCCACACATGCATAATACAATGTTAATGTTAATGCTCACAAATTATTTGTTCCCCTTCTTTCCAGAACTCAACCTTCTCTTTAACTAATCCTATTAGTGCAATTTGTTTACGCCCTGCCATGTGCAAATCTCTTCGTTGGTCTTCATTCGTTTCTAGGATATTTTCATCATTCTTCTGTAAATCCACATTTCAAAAGATGTTATTCTATTTTCCATGGCCTTGCTTATTGTCCATGTTTCTGCTCCATACAATAGGACAGACCATACATGACAGCTTTATACTTGTCTTAACATAAGCGCAAATTTCACCTTTCTATCTGTGAATAAGTCTTTCATTGCCAGAAATGTATTCCGAGCTATTTCTATCCTTCTTTTTATTTCTGCTTCGCATCTGTTATTCTATTTTCCATGCCTTATTGTCCATGCTCCTGCTCCATACAATAGTACAGACCATACATGACAGCTTTATGCTAGTCTTATTAACCTAAGCGCAAATTTCACCTTTCTATCTGTGAATAAAGTCTTTCACTGCCAGAAATGTATTCCGAGCTATTTCTATCTTTCTTTTAATTTCTGCTTCGCATCTGGCATCATCTGTGATATTTTGTCCAAAGTACAGTGTAGATGTAATAACTGACCTGCTCAATGGAGACTTAGTTAATACATAAAAACAAAATAATTGGATAGAAAATTGGGTAATTCTCCAGATTCTACCCAAAGTAGAAAAAAGCCTGGAAAGAGAATAGTGTACACACTATTCCTCACCTTTACACTGGCCTTAAAGGTAATACAAAGTTTTGGAGAATTTTGAAAATTGGGTGGATAGTGATTCTTTACAATTCTGATATATTTGGATGCCACTGCCGATGAATTATAAGCACTAGAAAATGTAGCCCCTTAAACACTTCTGATTTTGAGAAAAATGGAATATAAAAATTTACAGGTGCTCCCGGTAAATTTTGATAAATTTCAAATAGCACCTACGGCCGTACAATGGTAGCTGCGACCATGAAACTTTCAGAATATGTAGTATTGATATATAATTTCCAAACGGAAATAGCTATTTGGTCGATTTTAGTCAAGAAACATTGTTTAATTGCTTAATTAATATCTTGACCTTGAGAGGGAGCTACACGTATACAACATAAAGAGTTTATTATTTACAATTTCATAACTTTGGACTCGATTTCAATCGCGACAACGATCACTGAATATTGTAGGAAAGCATACATGTATGCTTCCAATATGTTCATTTGAACCAAATTCATGACCCCATACCAAAACTTTGTATTACCTTTAACCTAAATTGAAATACTGGTAAATCTGACTAGTGGCATTAAATTAGTGCATAGCCGGGTTCGTATTTAGACCAAAAATCAGAACACTGTTGATGAAAATGAACGACAATGTCAATTATATTTGTCGAGGCCAAAGGACAAATGCAAAGAAAGACTTTCTACCAAAAATCTGTACATATTGTGTGATATCCTACAAAAATCTAGAACAAGACATTGTCCATCTTAGCTTCCCATTCACATTCCAGACAGTACTTAAAGGAAACCTATTAACCCCAAAGAATAAGTGTAGGTATTCTAAAAAATGAAATGTATTCCTGCCCTTTGATGTACAATATTCCTTAGGAAAATGTACAAGATAAATGAAGATATTCCTGGCATGATGTGATGCCTTTTAGCATGACATGGGCGCAGCCATTTTCTTGAAAGTGTGACGTACCTGTTGAAGTTGTACATGTATCATGTACCAAGCTTTAGTTGGAAAGAATTTTTTAATCAATGAAGAAACCTTTACTTTTCAATGAAAAAAAAACTGAGATGATAGAAATTATATTTAGTGACAAATAAATAACAGGGGAACAATTGTAACTAAATTCATTTATAAATACTACACTATAGCAGTTGACAAATCTATTTCATTCATGAGAAACCTTCACCCCAGAAGAGCACCAACTTATTTATGCAATTTGCATTCTGGCAATTGTAGTAGGATTTATATTTAAGGCCATGTAAAATTGATTACATGTTGATCGTCCGGATTTTTTGAAAAAGAGGAGGAGGGTGTACCATGTTATTTGATATTTGATATTTTTCCCAAGATGGCTGCCGCGTGTAAAATCCAGCGCTAGAGCGCGGCCGCGCTATCGTGAGGTATCTGCGATGCGATGATCAGTCGACTCGATCGACTCATCTCTAGCTAGCTCCTCGACTCAAGCATATACATGCGATATATGCATGCGCAGCGCATGCATCATCGCATCATTTTTTAGCGCAGCTTCACTTCAGAATATCGCCGATCATATAGCATATCAACCACTCTACATTTCAATACAATTTTTTCTAGAGTCTTAGTATGTTTGTACAAGAATATTTGAACAGCGTATTTGAAGAAAAGGTGGAAAAGATGCATATGGTATTATTGTTTTCTGAATAAAAAGAAAATATATCAAATATCAAATATAAGAAGGCGGGCGGAAAAAAGGAAGCGGGCGGGGACGATCAACATGAAATCAATTTTACATGGCCTAATAGCAGGTGAATAAAATGCTTCATCACCACACACGTCTGGGAAAGAAGCATCCATAAATTTGAATACCGTACATTTACTTGATAAATGACTTCGCATAGTACGTCACATTATCAAGAAAATGGCGATGCCCATGTCGTGCTGAGAAACTGTACATTATTCTTGCTTTATACCTCTCTCATACACTTTGGTGGGGAATCTTGTAGATTAATGGGCAATAATATAATAC
Organism: Strongylocentrotus droebachiensis; assembly: GCA_035222895.1. Classification (NCBI taxonomy): domain Eukaryota; kingdom Metazoa; phylum Echinodermata; class Echinoidea; order Camarodonta; family Strongylocentrotidae; genus Strongylocentrotus; species Strongylocentrotus droebachiensis. The sequence goes on from JAVYIG010000396.1 coordinate 9,204, forward strand.
ATCTCTCAGAATAAGTAAACTTATTTCTTGGGGTTCGGTTTCCTTTAAGGAAAGAAAGCGCTACAGCATAGCTTAACTTGCCAATAGGGTTTATCGCAATTAGCCTGTGTGAAAATAGTGCGCAAATACGCTTCGCTCCTTGGCAACGGAGATACCATGCACAAATCGCGTGACCGAATTCTATTTGGCACGACCAAATTCTGGGCAGAAAAATGCTCTGTCTTCTTTCGGAAATATTTTGCTCATCATTATTCTATATTTTAAGTGACTATAAAATCCTGTTAGAGGAATAATTTTCTTTTCTTTTGATGGGTAGATTGCCAAATAAAAGAGGTATGAATTTAAAATATTAGTGATTTCCCCTTAAGTGACCGAATACCGGGCGCGATACCCTATAATGTATTAACAAATAATGTACATAATTAGAAACAAAATCACTGAACAAAAACGGAGACTTTACTGTCGGGCATGCTTTGGAACAATGACGGCGCTTGTTCAGAAACGTTTCCGAAATTTGACCCGTAACTCCAGCGTGGAGATACCCTACTAAAACATACCCAAAATGAAGTAAATATTCATTAAATGTCCAAATAAAGATCATGAGTTAAAAGTCGTTATGTTTATTACCTGTTTCGTGTCAATTTTCTTGTTATTTTTGGAGTATTTTTGGGGGAAAACAATGATATTACTATTAGTATACACTTTTTCACAGGTTTCACGGCAAACCGCTGCACAATACAAGTGCATACCGATGGTAGTTGCGGGAGGGCGCGTGCGGCCCGCGCCTGTGTGAAGTTATCTATCGTAATGTCTCAGATCCTCATTACGGTAGATAACTTTACTTGGGTATGTTTCTCCACGCCCGAGTTACGGGTCAAATTTTGGATTCGTTTCTGAACAAGCGCCACGATCGTCGGGGTAGGATGAAGAATCACCCCCCTTTTCATTTTTTTTCCCATCAAACTCAAAGACTTCTTCAAATTATAATTTCAAGTTGGCGGATAGATGCCCAGAGAAGTCGAGCAACCTAGTAGATTCTAAGTCAAAATTGTAATTTATACTCCCTTTGCATATTTTGAGATAATGTCGCCCAACCCGCTGTTAGAAAGTTTTTTGATGCACCACCCGAAGCTCTGCACTGACGCCTTCGGCATCGGCGTCGGAGCTTCCCGGAGGCGTTATTTTTTTATGCGGCACAGATTGGGGCTTTTTTTTTAAAGGGGTCTTTATTTACAGACTAATAGTGGTCGTGTGCGTACCGTGTGCGTTCTAGTAGTAGAGGTCTGTTTTTAATAGTGTTACATGTAATCCACTACCGTATGGAAAATCATTACATCAACAATTAAAATCAAATTGTAAATCTGAAGAGGAGGCAGCACGTCAATAAGGAGAACATCACAATAATTAGTCAATAAAACTTAACTTAAACGAAGAGAAATGTTATCTAAACACATAGTTCGCGATGGATATACCCCGGGATATATACAAACTTCTTCGCAGCGCTAATGCGCTAGCGAACATGACTAGTCTCACGTACGTGCAGACACTATTCAGAAGGGAAAGAACGTACTTCCCATAGGTTTAACACGCGCCATGCCCCAATCTGTGCCGCATAAAAAAATAACGCTTCCCGGAGTTAGTCCCATATCTGCATGAGCGTGTTGGTTTAGAAACTGAAGTTGACGAGGAAAGATTAACCAAAATCAAACTTCTGTGTCATATATCTCATTGAAATTAACCATAATGAATTAGAACTTACCAATGAGAACTTTGCCAAAAGTTTCCTGCCATATTTCTCACGACAAGTCTTCGAATAACGCGAATTGAGATCCTTTTCGGCGCCTGCAAGGTTTTTTCACCAAGGTAATAATGGTATATTTGACAAGGCAAATAATTGAAGAAAATTAGATAACAAAAAGGAAAATGATAATTAAGGGGTTAAGCCATGTTAATTGGTGTTGTTGTTATTTATATTTTTATTATCATCATCAGAATTATTATTGAAAATATCATTATTATTATAGATGAAGTATTAATACCATAATTATCATTATTACCATTATTATTATCTGTATCTGTCCGTGAGGTACATTATGATCACCGCATCTGGTTAATTATTATTCATCATTATTCTTCTTCTTCTTATCATAGATCTACTAGTAGTAGACCTAGTACTATTATTCTAGTATCATTATTAGAAGTATTATTTTTATTATTATAATTGTTATTATCAGCTTGAAGAGAATTGTCTTTGCTATAACAAATCAAAATTTGGAAGAAAATTGATCAATATTTGACTTGACTTTTTGACTAAAAGCCGTCCACACACCATCACTGGGATGTAGCCTACTGATCTTGGCTTCTGTTTCACAACGGCTTTTGCCCAGTGGCGGATCCAGTGGTGGAAAAAAAAATACCTTTTTAGGGACCCCCCCCCCCCCCCCTGGCGCTCAAGGGGGGGGGGGGTGCAAATTTTCGAGGGCCCAAAAAAAAAAAATGTGCTCACTACATCTACACGAGTTAAAAGAAGGACAATGGCAAGAGAGAGAGAGAGAGAGAGAGAGAGAGGGGGGGGGGGGGGGGGGTAGCCTATTGCCCGCGTTCAAATTCAGTTTTCTTAAATTTATTAGACCTAGTACTGATGGTCATTTACCTACCATGTGATTGCCATGTGTACGCCACATCGAATAGCACCTTTGGCTTAATTGCACCCATGCAGTATATTATTATCATGTGTTTGGTTTTGTTATTGAAAGCAAGATCAAACACATCATCATAATCTACAGAGTGCAACAACAATTGAAATTTATTTCAGGAATCCTAGCAATAAAAGTGTTTTTTATTCGAAGTGCATTGTATAGAGACGATGAACAAATAGGAATAAACAACGTCGTTAGCGTGAGACCATTCACTTCTATCTCCCCCGCCAAATAATCCGAACAAAAGAACCAACCGAGGGGAATCAACTGTTAAACGAATTTATCATGAGTTTATCAAAGGCAACCGATTGTCGCTACAGTTCAGAAATCGTCGCTTGGCCGTTGCTTCTCCCTAAAAACTACCATGAGATATCAAGCTACATAGATCTATGATCGACAAAACAAATATTGACTTGAAAACAGTCAGAAAACATTAGAACTAGAATGAATGAAACGTAATGCAAATGAATTAGAGTAGAATGAATAAGACAAGAATTCCTTTTACCATGTTAATCATCCAGTACCAAATACCCAATCAACATTCGACCCAGATTCATATAAGGGTAAGCTTAAAGACAATGATTCATGGCAAATTGTCAATCGTCATGATTGTATTCTCTAGACGTAATGCAAAAGATAATCGGGATAATAAGGGTTTTATTTATATATCAAATACCTATTAATCAAATCAACATAAAAAAGAAAACTTAAAAGAATGTGCAAATACTTTCAATATTCAAATGTTCATATAATTAAATTAGTAATTTTCAGTAGTTTTGAGCAAGTTCGTTTTGTCTACAGCTATTTTATTTTATTCAACAAATCCAACATCTGTGAATCTTTTAGTCCCTGAATCTCTGGACCACATTGCAAATGAACCTATAGCACATATTCATCGGTTATCCTATCAAGTTCTACATTTGGCATTATATGTCACATATTTTCTTGTGTATGCCTCTGTAGGCCTATTATATACTTACTGAATCACATAAAATCGAATCGAATCGAATCGAATCAAATCAAATCAAATCAAATCAAATCAAATCAAATCAAAGCAAATCAAATCAAATCAAATATATCAGATATATCCCCAAAATATTTGACCAATTAAGGGGGGATGGCCTATGTAATCATCCCCCTCAATTTTATGCATATGTTTATGATAAAATGCTCACCGTGAAGGCTTTCCTTTAAATTTTGCCTAAAAGTATTAACCAAATCGCACGAATCTAGTTTCATAAATCCAAAATTTGTCAACATCATAGGGGGCACATGGGCACATTCTCCCTCGGACTTCCCACTGTGCGCACAAACGCACAATATAAGATGGTGTGCCCCGACGCTAACGCGCCAGCAGGAGTGGCAGAGCGACTTACAAAGTGGGGGTGGGGGGGGGGGGGCACCTACAAAGGGAAATCTCAAAGTGGAAATATACAATTGTGTAGAAATTGGTATATAGCCCCAAATTGTGATTACATTACCAGGGACGATTTCAGTATTGTTTCTTTTTATAGATTATACAAGATATTGCTTAAGCATCATACTTTGCAGCTGGGTGTGATAGTCTGAACAAATATTATGAAGTTTTTATCTCAATTTATAGAGTTAATGATAAATAATGTGTCTTATATTTTAATAGTATGCACATTTAATCGGCTGCCATATTCTATTTTATTCAGACTTCGTATGTCCATAATCTCCTCTCACTCTGAAAAGCACAAGAATAATAACGACACCCCCCCTTATAATTCTTTATATCTTCCAGTACCTTTTATATAGGCTAAAATGATTGAGCAGTTTTCTTATTTTCCAAGTATTTGTTTATAGGTTAGTAGGATTCGTCACATGAAGTCTGCGAAACATGCGATTCCACCGTCTTTCATATTTAGGGCATGAGAACACAAAATGTTCAATAGTTTCGAAAATATGACAATTGTCACAAAGGCCAGTATCATGCCGTTTTTATTGAGTAATTGTAATAATTAAGTGTACACTTACCACGACGGAGTTGGTGTAAAGTTCTTTCATCCTCCCGACAAAAAACCTTTTATCATACACGTATATTTTACATCTCGTTGTATGTTATAGAGATATCTGTCTTTCTCGGCAGTTTCCCATAATTTCTGTCACACAGTTTTATAAAAATCATCTTATTCACTCGAGTGCGAAAAATACATCCTATATAGAGGAAAATCCCAAACCTGATGGGGTTATAAGCACATTCTCATAATGGAAGACCGAAAAGACCTTTGATAAGTAACATATAAATATATCATCTATAATGCAAGCTTTGGTGAAAATTACTCTTAGTCGCATTAAATTTGGGGCACTTTTAATGATCTAAGGAAAAGGGGACATTTAACGAAAGGGATAAAGACACTTATTAGAAAAGAAAAGGAGCACGTGTCAAAGTACAAAGGGTAATTATCAGAGGTGAAAATGGGGCACTTCTTATACCAGAAAAGACGCACTCACCAGAGAAGAAAAAAGGCACTTATGGGAATGGGAAATGGGCATTATTTTGTCGACGGAAAAGGGGTGCCCATCAAATTTGGATATAGATGCATTTATCAGAGGTGAAAAGGGGCATTCGTGACCAGGGGATAGATCCCTTATTAAAAAGGAAAAGCGGCACGTATCCTAATGATTGTTAAAAGGGAAATTATCAGAGCCGAAAGGGGGCACTACTGATGATGAAAAAGGGGCACTTATAATAAAGGAAAATGTGCATTTGTTGAAAGAAAAGGGACACCGATCAGATTTTTTTATAGGGGCAGTTATTAGAGGTCAAAAGGTGCACTCATCAGGAAGGGAAAGGTCACTTGTCAAAGTAAAACGAACAATTATCGGAGGCGAAAAGCGCACTTATCTGAAGTGAAAAGATCAGCTTCTCGTACCTGAAAAAGTTCATTTACCAGAGATAAAAAGGGGCACTTATAAGAATGAAATGGGCGCTTTTCATAGGTGAAAATGGGCATTTATGAAAAGGACAAGGGGTCCTTATTAAAACGAAAAGGAGCACATATATATGTTAATAATAGGTACGCTTATCCGATTTAAAAAGGGTCGCTCTAAAAAGGTGAAGGGGGCACTTGTACAAAGTAAAAGGGGCACCTGTCACATTTTTATAGGGCACCTATGAGAATGGAAAATGGAACTTTCACTACTAATATCAGAACGGTCGCGATAACGAGGCCGACATCATGCCGACTAATCAACTGATTGCCAACATTCTGTCGGTTTTGGGTCCGTCCGGAGTTGCCTTTACGTACGGTGTGATTGAGGTCTTTATATAAATTCCACATTTTTGTCAACGTGACTGATATGCTCATTCAACAGATGAACGGGCAGCTAACAATTCAGATTCAGTAATGTTCGGTAAACATGGAATAGAGCCTTTCCAATACTGAAGGAAAAAAATCCAACGTATATTTATTTTGTCACAGCTTAGTAGGCAGACGACCAGAGTTCCGAACTGATCGAAGAGGTGTTTCTCAGTTAAGTGTTTATTTGCTGAAACAGCGCCCAGACTATTCACAGCCACTCTGACATCGCGATGAAGCATGGCGTTTAAAAACTTTAATTAAAACAATCAATCCTTGAATTCATCGTGGAAATTCAGCATTTTGCTTTCTTAAACTCGTACAAGTGACTTTGAAAATCATCCTTCCAGATAGCTGCGTGACTCCACTCTACCTCAGGATGGGGGTTTTAATGAGAGGATTGATACTTCTGAGTATCTTATTGCTGAGCGCAATTCGAGGTGAGTGATAATACGACCAATATATGCTTTTGTTTTATGTACATTTTAACTAATGCAATAACAAAATTCAATGCTTACACAAAATGAAGTTGATTAAGATGATCTTACCTAATAGACCATTTCCGTAGTGTAATCAAATTTAATTCATAAGTCTTTGTTGAGTACTTTACAATGGCTTGCCCAGCTACCTAAAAAAAACGTAATGTATGCAATTCGCGTCCTGACTATTGAAATACACTTATTTATAACAGGTGACTGAAGTAATGTGTCAGGAGGCACTCAACAATGATGTATGTATTGAATTTAATTACATTATGAAAAGGCCTGTAATGGAACCAACTTTGAACTCGCAGAGTAAAACCAATTCTATGCATATTGCTTTACTGGAAAGAAGCTGGTGTCACTAAAGTGTATTATTCTATGAATGTTGGGTAAAAGTTGGTGCAAGGATTTAGCTTGTGTGTGTATATATATACACATATATGTGAGACGAAAGAACAATGGTCGCGTAGCTTAATTCAAAGTTCCCTATCACTGTCCTCCCTTTTTGGAAATGTTTGCAAAGGTTAAACAAAATTTCCGCCGGGAATCGAACCCGAGTTACTGGCATAGAACGCCAATGCGTTAACCAGTACTTTAGACTAAGGAGACGGGCCGGTGACTTCGGCGAAACCAGACTCGATGACCCAACAGATTGAGACCGATGAATTTTCAACCTTTATTAATTATACCTTTGTCCTGGGCAAGTGAGTTTTGAAAGATGACAAGCAGCATGCCTCAGCTGCATCTAAGTGGATATATAATACATGTATATGTGTCTAATGTGTGTATTTTACTAGTAGGCAAATCATTTAACTTGGTTATGACAGCGAGTTCCGTATTACAAAAGCTCTATGTTTGTATTTTCTTTTCTTTTTTCGCCAGATGCATAAACTTATTAATATTTCTTTAATAAGATTACGGTTATTTAACTATACAACGTATTTCTCATCGACTTGTGCGAGAAGAAATGTTTACAAGTTTAGAATTAAGATAATGAGTTATATCATTGGTCTGGTTAACCATGGGTTAACTGACAGGGAAATGGGGAGCGCTAGCTAGGCTCTTGCTCTCGGATTTATGTATACTGAAGCTAGAGCAGATTTGGGTGGTTTTTGGTGGGGGTGTTGTGTGCGTAGTGATTGTGCTTGTGTGTATGAATGTGGTCGGTTGTGTGGTACGGGGTAGAGTCTGCTTACATTTTTAAATTTAATTTGACGAAAAGTATACATGTAAAAATTGTATGTTGGGCTGCAGATATTTTGTTCTATACATTTGCTCACGAAGGAAATATATTGTGTGGAAGTTTCTTTAGAGTTCACGGATGTAAGGGTATGAATGCAATTACACATCAAGTAAAATGGAAGTGAAATTATCTTTCATGAGATTAAATGTTAAAGTAATAAAAGATAGGTTAAAAAGAGTGAATATCTTTGAATGGTGCAAAACTAAAAAGAATAGCATAATTTTCAAGTCAAGTTTGGAAATTGCTTATTGATGCTGATATTACTATGTTTTTCTTTACATGCATTAATATAATTAAACAGCATAAACTTCCTTATTAAGGGAAGGACAAGGGAACGAAACCATTTTTTTTTCAAATGTAGCCTTCTTACCTGATAATCGAGTTCACAATTATTATGATGTTATTGAACATGTATAATGGCATTTACAGTTCATTGTATGACTGCTTCCTACGAATCTCAAATATTTCTGGTTCGTCAACATGGCCAATGACATTCCTCGGTAATCGACATTGAATTCCAGTTGCTTTGTTTGACTTGGATGTCTGTGAGCTGGGGGGGGGGGGGGGGGACTTGGGTATTCCTTTGTGCTCACAAACATGCACATGTACCATGTACTTGATTCCAGCCTGTAATTTCTTTTAAGTAGATATTCATTGATTTTAAAAACTAACTTTATTTTCATTATTGCAAAGTTAAAACTTTGATTCGACAAGGTTATAAAAATTCAATGCTTGGAAACATTCGTAGTAATGATTATTATAAATTACAAAACGCTTAAATACAGCCCCGGCATAGCACCTGAAGAGGGGGAAGAGGATATATATATTTATTTATTTTTGGTCCCGAAATTTGAAAATTTGACCGGTCGGTATTCCGTTCCGTTAAGGGGGGGGGGGGGGGGGGGGGGGGGGGGGGGGGGGGTAAGGTCATCTTTTTTAGGTCATCCATTAGGATTTTTTTAAAATAACTATTATCATTTAAAAAAATAAAAATAAAATCACAACTCAAAAGGGGTTTTCCTGAAAAACATACACATTACAAAAACTTAAGGAGGGTTTCACCCCAACTCCCCCCCCCCATGCGTACGCACCTGCACAGGTGGAAGTATTCTTCTCAAGGGGGCAAACGAAAGGTATTCATGAAGCACCTCCATCACTTCGAAAGTGATTCTTCTAAAATGCACAAGTGGGACGTATCCATAGTGTAAAAGATCTGTGGATATTTGGGGGTCATGCGTTCCGAAGCTATTTACGAACTGGCTTATTGACCTAAAACTTGTACGATGGCCATCTGTTAGCTTACCAGTTTCTAGTGATACATTAGTTGACATACTTGTGATTTTCTTTGAATGTCTACTTTTATGTTCTGGATGTACAAGTCCATACACCTAAAGTATCACGTTATCACGTCTTTCCTTATGTTTAAATAAGGCACCGAGAGGTCTCCTCCTCTGTGAAGAGAAAGACTCGCACCCCCTCCCCCCTCTCTCTCTCCCTCTTTTTCTTTCCTCCATCTCTTTTTATATTCATTTAATATGTTAATTAACTTAAATTTATGTTAACAAATCAACCTTTATTTGTACCTTCTGCTTTTCGTCTACTTTGAATTCAGGACCTAAGCAGGTTAAACCTAAACTGAAATCGCTACCTATTTTCAGGATGCACGATGTAGTCCACAAATGGACGACAAAATAAATTTCATTTTCTTTGTTTTTTCTGTTTGTGTTTGTTTTTTCCTCCCATGTCTGTTGTTTGTAGTTATTATGTGTTATGCAGTTAGCCAGCTGTGTTTATTAACTACCTCTATTTGCAATGTATTGATATTCCTAAGTTCTTGTGAACGTAATGATGACTGACTTACCTTTTGCTGAAACAAGTGATATTGATTGAGACATATTATTTCATAGTTTGCATAATGTTGATTCAACTTCCTCATCTGACGAACGATACGAGAAATGTTATTTCAGTTTGATCCTAATGTTATTCATTATGTAAGAAAATCTCAATACCATACTCAAAACCAGTTTATTCAAAATGTTAAAAGCACATTAAAATGTGATTTAAATTCCTTGAACCTGAATATTCGTAGCCTGAATTTTTTTTTGAGCAGTTGACTTTATTGCTGGACAATATTGATCTGTGTAACTTTATTATCGGTCTCAAGGAAACATGGTTGCAAGACCAGCCTCACTCCCTTTTGTCTCTTTCTCAACATAACCTCATATTTAATAACCATACGAATAAAAGAGGTGGGGCGTTGCAATGTATGTTCCAGACCATCTGAATTTTAAAGTACTTTCTGATATAAACACGATGATGAATCTGGCAATGGAAGTGGTATTTATCGAAATAGTCTTACAAAACAAGAAAAATATCGTAGTTGGTACTATTTATCGCCCCCTTCTTCCAATCACAACGAATTCTTAGTTGAAATGCAGCATTTACTTCTTCACCCCCTTCTTCAAAATAAACATTGCATTATTATGGGAGATTTCAACGTTGATTTGTTAAAATGTAATGATAATCAGTTCTCTCATGATTTTCTGGGTACCTTGCTTTCATATTCTTTTGTTCCAGTAATATCAAAACCCACGCCGTTATCCACTCAGTCGTGTACTCTCATCGATAATGTATTTGTAAATGTTGATCATTTACAACCTGAATCTGGCATCGTACTGTCTGACATATCGGATCACTGTCCAGTTTATTGCAAAATTCAAAGTTGATTTAATCTTGCTAAATCACCTCCCCTCTCAAAAATAGTAAGGAAATTTACAGCCTCCAAAATTTGCTAAATTAAAGGGAAAGCTGGGATCGATTGATTGGGCAGAAGTTTTGGCTCATACGGATGTAAATGTGTCTTACAACAATTTTATTCACGTTCTAAAAAAAGCTCTTGACGAATGTATTCCTCTAGAGATAGACGTGAACCACGTAACCCTTGGGTCTCCAAATCTTTATTAAGATCAATTAATAGGAAAAATAACTTGTATTATAAATTTCGTGCGAATCCCCAACCAAAATTTCGTGACAAATATGTTAAATATAAAAACACATTGACAAAGATTCTGCGATTAGAGAAACAGAGATATTATTGTATTCAGTTTGAAGAAAAGAAATCCAACATTAAGGAAACTTGGGGAGTTATTAATAAGACATTGAACAAAAAAAGTGGGAAAAAAACATAAAACAAATCCGAGAGGGTAATAAGACCATCAATGATGAAGAATCTATTGCTAATCACTTTAATGATTACTTCTCAAAGACCCAATCTTGCCAAGAAAATTTTTATTGTCGAAAGACCCTTTCATTCTTTTTCGAAGAACAAAATTCAGAATTCTATATTTTTAGTCCAACCAACTCATCTGAAATTCTAAAACTTGTTGACAATTTCAAAGAAAAAAGAAATGTGGGTCATAGTGAAGTCAGTAACTTTTTATTGAAAAATATTATACACGAAAATGTTGTTCTCCTCGAACACATATTTAATCTTTCCATGTCACAGGGTGTGGTTCCCGACGTCATGAAACTGGCAAAAGTTGTTCTGATTTTTAAAAAGGGTGACCCCTTAGATTCATGTAATTATTATTATTATTATTTATATACTGCGCTTTTCCTAGAGCGGCCCATGCAAAGCGCTTACAACAAGAAGAATCGTACAAAAAATGAAAATGAAAACTTACAGAATCCTAAAAATCTGGATTACAAAGAAGAAATGTTTTAAGTGCCTTTTTTGAATGAAGAGACAGATGGTGATTGCCTGAGTATTTAAGGTAGTCTATTCCAATATTTAGATGCAGTTATAGTGACAGTCCTATCTCCAGCTAGTTTCCGTGTGATGTTGTATGTAAGACGGAGTGGGTCACTGGAGGCTCGTAGATTCCTGCTAGGGGTGTATAGTGTCAAACAATCACGTCGGTATTGAGGTGCCTGTTTATTAAGAGATTTAAAACTATACGATGTCTTAACGGAAGTCAGTGCAACGAGTCAAGAAGTGGTTTAGGGGAGTGAGATCTCGTAACATGATAAATTAGCCGGGCTGCCCAATTTTGGAGTCGTTGGATACGATCTAATTGAGTAACAGGAATAGTGGAAAGAAGGCCATTGCAGTAATCTAAACGAGACAGAACTAGAGAAAGAATTGCGTTGTTACAGGCAGATTGATTAATATATCTTCTAATTCGAGAAATATTCCTTAAATGAAAAGTTGCAGTAGTACATAATTATTTGAGAGACACGATCTGACATTGACATTTCTCTATCCAAGAGCACACCTAAATTCTTAGGCCCATATCTCTCCTGTCTTCCATCTCTAAAGTGTTAGAAAAAGTCATCTATGATCGCACAGTAGCTTTTTTAATGAGTAATAATATATTCTCCGACTCAAGGTTTGGCTTCAGACAAAAACCGTCGACCGTACCGTTCATCCTATTTTACATTCCATTAATCATGTTGCTTCTGCAATTGATGATCACTCTCATACACTTGGGATGGTTTTTGGGGGATAAAAACATGTTAATTTTACCTTAATTTTGGAGATGCCCCCCTGGCGCTCAAGGGGGAGGGGGGGGGGGGGGGGTTCGATTTTTCAAATTTTCGAGGCCCCCCCCCCCCCCTAAAAAAAAAAAAAAAATAGTACTCACTACATTGACCTAAAGGGGGCGCTAGAGCAATAGAGGAGTTGGGTTGGGTTGATCAATCGTACGGTTATTAGTTTGACTTGGTATACATCTAAAAGTTGAATAGCATTAATTATGTTTCCAAAAGTGTGCCGGGAACGGGTAATCACCCCTGGTCTTGAATTCCTGCATTTGATTACAGTGTTCATTTCGATAAGCACGTTGGAAATGAATTCCTGCATTAAAATGTACAGGTGTTCATTTCCGATAAATACGTTAGACAACAGACTGTTTTTCCAGGGATCTGACATTCTCGCGAAGAGATAGACTCCTCCCATTTTTGTCGGTGGCTAGTTCAAGTCACTTTTATCTATTATGCTTTGTCAATTTTGTTATAATTAATTAAATGTATAACTCCTCTCATAATTGATCGGATGACCTAAGGGTAATTTTATATATCTTATCTTGTAATCGGTTGTCTTCGTATAAGGGTCCTCTTGAATGGCTAATAATATCATGTGATATTTAAGCCTCGTCGGGTGCCGGAGTATTTAAATGCCATGTGCGGGATTTTGTAGCTTTATGTTATTTCATTCCTTTGCCATGTTAAGGATGTGCTGCTAGTTTTACTCGTCTATAGGGCCGCCCAGCCTCTGAGAGAATCAGCTATTTTAAAATGTCCTTAAATGAATAATCTTCGTTTGTAACTACTGGAGCTTCGGCTGACTTTATGAATAAAAAAGTGGACTTCAACTGTATATCCGAGCTTCTTTCGTTTTCATTTTGTTTCTGAACTTGTCGTCACCGACCCATTACGGGCCCGTTACACAAGCTTTCCTTGAACTTAAATAAAACTCAATATATGCTCTTCAGCAACTCTATTTCGGGATTCCCTGGCAGTGTTTACATTAATAAAACAATTATAAACTTATTTTATTCGTCAAAACGCCTTGGTTTTATTATTGACAATAACATTTCTTGGAAAGAACACAACTTATATTTAAGTAAAACACTATCAAGGAACATTGGAATAATCAATCAATTAAAAATGTCGTTTCCTAAGTATATTTTGAAAAGTTTGTACTCGACGCTTATCTTGCCTTATCTTAACTATGGCATACTTACATGGGGGAATTCGTTTAATTACCAGTTGGACAAATTATTGATAATTCAAAAACGCGTCATACGAATAATTTGCCACACTAATAGGTTAAGCCACACTAATAGTTTATTCTTAGAAAATAAAATATTGAAAGTTCATGACCCGTACAATTTCTTTTTAGGCTGTTTTATGTTTCGATTACATTCTAACGAACTTCCTCATGCCATCACGTCGACATTCCAAAAGAATCAGCAACTTCATAATTATCCAACCCGGCAGTCTTCCTGTTTCACTTACACAAATTCACTGAGAACTTAACTTTTAAAACAAACTTTGATTTATACTAGTCCGGTTTATTGGAACTCCTTGGACATTTGGCTCAAACAGTTTTCCAGTTTAATTACATTCAAATTTCACTTGAAACATAAACTTCTACTTCAGTATTGAAATGCGTAAGCCAGCCGCAGCACTAATAGTCCAGGCATAATTTGATATGACCTCCCACTAATTGCAACAGAAAATGTCTCGACTGTTTTGTGCTCTTGGAGGTGTCCATTATAACATATCAAAAGTCTTAAGGAATCCAGGTGGGGGAAAGTGCCATGGCGGCCATTTTTTCAAAATGGCCGCCATGTATAACTAATGTTGTACAATTCTGGGGATTTCTTTTTGACACCACCTCATTTTACCATGCATAAGGTGTCATATGAAAGACAATTACATTTCCTACAAGATGATACCTCATTCATTGGGTTTCGGGATGATTTGCTTATCAATTTTGAGCCAAAAGTGTGATTTTTTACCATTTTTTTCAAAAATGTGAATTGCGCCAAAATACATATTTCTCCATATTTATTTGATTCTCATGTTAACCGACTTGAAACTTGCTGAAAAACTGTTCAGCATCCTGGTTGATATCATATCCAAATTTCTAGTCTATCACTCTTCAAAATAAAAAGTTATAGCGCTCTAAAGTTGAAACTTCGTTATGAGCCAAAATGGCAAATTTGGTTGCTAAGGGCTATCTTCTCCTTAGCAACGGTAACATATTGGCGTGAGAAATAGAATATATCACGAGAAATTGCTATCACGAAGCAGATGACTACTTTATAGGAAGTATGATGTCAAATGATGCATTTTCATCCCATTTTAATGATAAATATCGCTTAGTTCCTGTTGCTATGGTAATAATATGCCTAGCAACCGATATAAAACGCATATTTTTGTTGTTAATCTAATATTTTCCATATCTCTGCTTATAAATAACATAGAGTTTTGATTTTAAGTGCTAAACATACATTTCCAGAGACAAGGAATCAAATTAATTAAATTTTAATGAGCTAAACCTAGCCAAAAAGCCGAAACGGTAGCCATTTTCCAAAATGGCCGCCATAAACCTGATATTTCGCAATATCTCCGATTCTAAATGAATTAGGGCTTCGATTCTCAGTGCTAAATATACATTTTCTGGGCCCAGGAATCCTTTGAAACACTTTTCAATGAGCTAAACCTGACCAAAAAGCCGAAATGGCAGCCATTTTCCCAAATGGCTGCCATAAACCTGATAATTCCCAAGATTTCTGCTTCTAAAGGCTTAGAATTTTAGTGCAAAACGTACATTTTCTGGGGCTAGGAATCCAATGACACACATATCAATAAGCTAAACCTGACCAAAAAGCATTATTCTGAGGATGTGTCAACTATATACGACGGCATGCCGTATGCCTGATGGACAACGTACAGTGTACATGTATAGGTCATAATTATTCAAGGACATTATCTTGTAATCCTGTGACGAAAGGAAGGATGCCAGAAACAGTCAAAGCCCGTGTCCTCCATGTGCATGACCTTCATGCTGCAGATGCAGTGTACCACCAGGTCTGCAGTGTTAACTAATGATGTGATGTCTCATGGAACAGACATACCTGATTCAGTTCGGAGTTTGTCCAGTATGCTGCAGACAATGTAGACCACAACATCTGTACCCTTTATGGCATGGGGATGATTGCTGCCATAACCCCAGCCACCAAGACCAGCAGACCTACCCTCAGGGCGCAGGTCACCTCCATCGATATCTCCACGGTGGGACGAATTCCTATCCATCACCACATAGAAGAGAGCCGCGGTATGACAACACTGGCATACCAGAAGGTGATCAACATGAAGGCAAAGGACCCAACAGCAGACCTTGATCTCATGTGGAAGACATCCGTTATGTTCACCTCACCAAGACCGGCATGGTCTGGACTGATGCAGCTAGTGCATCATGGTGACCACCCCGGGAAATCATCGGTGATGTTTCTCCCAATGATCGACATGAATCCCAGCGATGTCACTTGCATCTATTCCACACTGAAGTTTGTGTGTGAGCATGCTTTTCGCCATGGTGTTACGCCCATTATCACCTTTGACCAACCACTATGGTGGCTAGCCCTCATGATCATCAAGACTGAGCCCACAGCAAGTGTTTTGAATGACATGCTTTTGCACCTGGGAGGCTTTCACACATAAATGAGTTTCTTGGGAAGCAATCTATGCAGGTAACGCGGTGGTACACATGATGTCAAGCAAGGCTATTGCACGAGCAATACAGGGACATCTACTTGTTGATGCAGCACTGAACGCCTTGATTTTGTCAGACGCACTTGGTATGCCACTCCCTCAACCATCTGCAGATCCACATGAAGTGGAGGAGACCAATGAGGCAACAGTGTCACCAGATGATGAGCCTACGACAAACGGAACTGGAAACGCTGATCTTGATGAACGTGCTGCCCTCTACAAGAATCTGATGGAAGGTTCTGTGTCTGCAGAGGAGTTCTGCCAAGTTGATGTTTTAACCAGAATCAAGAAGCTCCTCTGGGCCAAAACCGAATCCTTGAAGTCCTCTAGGACGGCCACACTTTGGCTACAGTACATGGAAACGGTTGACATACTACGGAAGTTTATTAGAGCAGAGCGCATTGGCAACTGGGCGTTGCACCTTGAAGCTGTGTCAGTAATGTTGCCCTACCTGGCAGCCTCTGGGCACAACCTCTACACCAAATCAATCCGCCTCTATGTGCAGCAAATAGGCAAGCTCAAGGATGAACATCCAGATGTGTACCATCGATTCAAAGAAGGGTTCCATGTTGTTAGAAGAAGTGATCGCCTATGGGCTGGTCTGTCCGTAGATCTCACCATCGAAGAGGTCCTAATAAGGAGTATGAAGACCAGCGGTGGCCTGACGAGAGGGCGAGGCATGACAGAGCGTCTCATATGGCTGCTCTCCATGCCTGCCTGTGCTGAAGTCAACAATGCTATTCAACAGCTTACAGGTGTCAACTATAACACTGGTGAACAAAACAAGGACATGACAAATGCTAGACAAGCACGTGACATGAAAGACACACATGCAGTTATCAGCTGTCTGAAAGAGAGAAAACCCTCGACAGGGGTACATGCAACCAGAAAAGTCAATGGATTCAGCAAAAACTGTTGGAACAGCAATCCTGACCAACATGGATGGACAAATTGCTGCTGACTACACATTCAAGAGGAAGGATCAGGCCATCACCTTGGCTTTGAAATCGGCAGTAAAGATTGATGGTAAGGCAGTACAAGTGGATCCCCAGCTGCTTTTCCAGCGACTGACAATTGCTGCGAAAGCTACAGAGGCTCTAGAGTCTGTGTTCAAATATGAGCTGTGCAGTTACCCACCAACTCATGATTCCTCACTGCTGCTCCGACAGCCACAGAAGCCAGTGCTAGCAGATGCTATCTGGACACTCCTGACAAAGGATGCACCAGGAATCACAGGCCAAGTCCACTACGTGTTGGATGTTGGTACACTAGTTCAGCGCATTCCATAGGCACGTGGCTCGACATACAAATGTATCTGCACGCAATACACAGAGTATGTCCCAAAGAAGTATGGACAGGCAACAGTCGTGTTTGATAGATATGATGGTACATCAACAAAGGGCACAGCACACCAAAGACGTGCAAGAGGGAATGCTGGAGCAACGGTGACGTTTGATGAAGATTATGTAGGCTACAATGAAGAAGGAACAATTCCTGGCAAACAAGACAAATAAGCAGCACTTCATCGTCATGCTCAGCACCAAACTACGGGCAAAGAACTGCCAGACACATCATGCTGCAGGTGACGCTGGTCTCCTCATAGTGCAGAAAGCAGTGGAGTCCACCACTGATACTGTGCTGATCGGAGATGACACAGATCTACTCATCTTGCTCATCCACCACACCAACCTCGAGTCATGTGACCTGTTCTTCCAACCCGAGCCAAAGAAGAATGTGAAGAAACCGCGTGTCTGGAACATGAAGTCTGTCAAACAGCAGTTAGGCCCTGATGTATCACAGCACATTTTCTTCATGCACGCTCTCCTGGGATGTGATACTACTTCCCGCGTGTATGGCTTTGACAATGGAGCTTCCCTTCACAAATTCAAAACCAGTGCGCACTTCCGTTAACAAGCAATTGTGTTTGACAGACCGACAGCGTCCACCGATGATGTTGTAGATCGAAGCAGGAGTTTCTCGCCTTGGCTTGCCTGTACAATGGGAAGCCTGCAGAGTCACTCAATGTGGTGCGACATAAGCGGTTCTGCTAGAAGGTCGCCTCCAGCATTTCTCATGTGCAACCCCAAAGTCTACCGCCCACATCAGCAGCAGTGAAACACCACAGCCTTCGTGTCTACTACCAGGTCCGACAGTGGAAGGACATTGCAGCTGATGAGCTACGACCAGATGACTGGGTTTGGCGGGAAAGCAGTGGAGGAGTCGTGCTCGTACAGACGGACTTGCCACCAGCTCTGGAAGAGCTCCTCAAGATTATCCGCTGCAACTGCCAGATAGACTGCAGCAGTCTGAAGTGCACCTGCAAGAAGCAGAGCATAGAGTGCTCAGCTGCATGTGGCAACTGTAGAGGGTCAGCATGCACGAACTCAACCCAAGTTGCATGTGACAGTGATGACGATGAATAGACTTTTTGAGGAAGATTGATGGATCGAAGACGGTAGTCTGAGGCTATGGTAACTACATGTAGTATTATAATAATTATGACCTATACATGTACGTTGTCCATCAAGCATACGGCATGCCATGGTATAAAGTTGACACATCCTCAGAATAATGCTTTTTGGTCAGGTTTAGCTTATTGAAATGTGTGTCATTGGATTCCTAGCCCCAGAAAATGTACGTTTTGCACTAAAATTCTAAGCCTTTAGAAGCAGAAATATTGGGAGTTATCAGGTTTATGGCAGCCATTTCGGCTTTTTGGTCAGGTTTAGCTCATTGAAATGTGTTTCAAAGGATTCCTGGGCCCAGAAAATGTATATTTAGCACTGAAAATCAAAGCCCTAAGTCATTTAGAAGCGGAGATATTGCGAAATATCAGGTTTATGGCGGCCATTTTGGAAAATGGCTACCGTTTCGGCTTTTTGGCTAGGATTAGCTCATTGAAATTTAATTATTTTGATTCCTTAATTTGATTCCTTGTTTCTGGAAATGTATGTTTAGCACTTAAAATCAAAACTCTATGTTATTTAGAAGCAGAGATATGGGAAATATTAGATTTACAACAAAAATATGTGTTTTATATCGGTTGCTAGGCATATTATTACCATAGCAACAGGAACTAAGCGATATTTATCATTAAAATTGGATGAAAATGCATCATTTGACATCATACTTCCTATAAAAGTAGTCACCTGCTTGGTGATAGCAATTTCTCGTGATATATTCTATTTCTCATGCCAATATGTTACCGTTGCTAAGGAGAAGATAGCCCTTAGCAACCAAATTTGCCATTTTGGCTCATAACAAAGTTTCAACTTTAGAGCGCTATAACTTTTTAGTTTGAAGAGTGATAGACTTGAAATTTGGATATGATATCAACCAGGATGCTGAACAGTTTTTCAGCAAGTTTCAAGTCAGTTAGCATAATAATCAAATAAATATATAGAAATATGTATTTTGGCGCAATTCATATTTTTGAAAAAAATGGTAAAAAATCACACTTTTGGCTCAAAATTGGTAAGCAAATCATCCCGAAACCTATTGAATGAGGTATCATCTTGTAGGAGATGTAATTGTCTTTCATATGACACCTTATGCATGGTAAAATGAGGTGCTGTTAAAAAGTAATCCCCAGAATTGTACAACAGTAGTTATACATGGCGGCCATTTTGAAAAATGGCCGCCACGGAACTTTCCCCCACCAGGATTCCTTAAGACTTTTGATATGTTATAGAGGACATATTTCTGGGTATAAAACAGTTGACAGACTTTCTGTTGCAATTAGTGGGAGGTTGACCCCTTTTTTTTCACGAAATGCCTGGACTATAATGTCCTTTGGCAAGACATTGATCTACATTTGCCACTCTCCACCCAGGTGTTAAATGGGTACCCGGTAGAATGCGAAAGCTAATGTGGTTAGATTAGCAAGTGTGCGCATGTAAAAATGACGCCTGGCTGGAATGCTCCCCAGGGAGTGGAGAATGTGCATACATTGTGTGCGAGTAAGCCTGAATCCAATGACCGGGGTAATAATATACTTATCTGTAAAGCGCTTTGTGAGGGCCTCCGGTCCTGATAAGCGCTATATAAGAACGAGCTATTATTATTATTATTAAGGTCATCATGATGGAGACCATCGGTATTATCAACACCTGTTCAATATTTCATGAACCTCGGTGTGAAAGGTAATAATTTACTTATGGTTATTGATATTTGTAATGCGATACCCAGGTTATGGAAGGATGATTCAGGGTTAATTCAATTAATCGAGGTTGATGTTATAAGCTGGAATACTTATTTTTATATTTTAGGTTTAAAAAAATACAGTTTTTGGATGGGGGTTCAAGAACGATTTATGATTATTTTATAAAAGCACTACAGTAAACGTATGATTTGCAGATAAGGGGTGGGCAAAATATTTATGATATTATAGATAAAGAATTAAAAGAAATGTTTGTTAGACCAAGAATGACTATACTCATTAGTAAACAACGAAATTTCAGTTTAGATTATTGCATGGAGCCATATATATATATATACTAATCAGCATCTTTATATATTTGGTTTCGTTGGTGATAATTTATGTTCGTTTTGTTTACGAAGAAATAAGATTGTCATGGTGAAGTATGTTATATTTATGTCAAAATCGGAGGGGGGGGGGGGGGGGGGGGAGAGAGAGTACCAACTTTAGAAAAAATGAAGAAAAGCATTTTTAAGTATAAGGATGAGGAAAATAAAATAGGGATTAGATTGGGAAAGCAGGGTTTCCTTTTTCTAAAATGGGAGCAGCTTAGTGTTAATTAAGATTTTTTTTTCTCTCCACCGTGAGCTTGTTAAAGTGTAACTCTTTTTTGCGGCCTGGTTAACTTACCTATTTATTATATTTTTCTTGAGTTGAGAGTGTTATCAGACATCCACTGAGTGAGTAATGTATGTGTGTGTGTGTGTTTGTGTGAGGGAGGGGAAGGGAGGAGCAGGCATGGACAAAGAATTGGATTACATGGGACCAAGAAATTTTTCAACAAATAGAGTTAATGAGAAATTCGAAGACCTTCTTGATAGATTTGGTTTAGAAGATATATGGCGAAAAAGAAATCCAGATAAGAAACAATTTACTTTTAGACAAAAGTGGCCGGTTGTTCAAAGCCGGTTAGACTGCTGGTTTGGCTCGTCTGCCGTACATAATTCTGTTAATACTGTGAAATTTTGACATCTATTGCACCAAATCACTCTGGAGTTCTGCTTCAACTAAAACATTTTGTAGACGGGCCTCACTTTAGTAAATCGTACTGGAATTTTGATAATAGCTTGTGCGCAGATCAAGAATGTTTGAGTACATTTAAAGATAAAGTGGTTGAATTAAAAGAAGAGTGGATTCCAAAAATAACGGATAAATTACTTTAATTTGTGGGATTTTCTGAAAATGAAAATGAGAGAGTTTATTAATGGTTATACAAAGAAAAAGGCAAAATTAAGGAAACTCAACATTGACAAATTAGAAGAGGAAATCAGATGTTTAGAAAATCAGATTTAGGCTCAACCATTTAGAAATATAATTTATATAATTGAGGGGAAAAATACTATCGGAATAAATTGTATGATTATACTCGACAAGGTTAAACAAATTCGATCAAGGGCCGTTTGGTTTGAGGAAGGAGAACAGAAAACACAATATTTTGAACAATTATTTACGTTTAATAAACGGAAAAGTGTGATAAGAGAATTATATGATCAAGATGAACAGATTATAAAGGAGAGAAAGGAAATGTTGAAGACGATTAGATCATATTATGAAAAATTGTATTCAGTGAGTGAAGCAAAATCAGAACTATTTATTCCTTGCTGACATTCCTAAATTAAGCGAAGAAAATCGAGATATTTGTTAAGATAGAGTAACTAGTAATGAATATTTAAGTGTTTTAAAAGAAATGAAATTCAATAAATCCCCGGGGAATGATGGTTTTACGGTAGAATTTCATTATGCTTTTTGAACATTATTGGGGGACTCTTGGTAGAAGTTTTAAATGAAAAATATAATAGGGGAACATTAGCAACCTCACAAAAGTAAGGTGTGATTACGTTATTGGAAAAAGAAAGGCAAAAGTCCATTATACATCCAAAATTATAGACCAATCACGCTTTTAAACGTTGATTACAAAATATTGTCAAAGGTATTAGCGAAAAGATTGAGAAAAATACTAAGTGAGACAATCCATAATTATCAAATAGGTTACGTTAAAGATAGGAATATAGGAGAAGGTGTGAGGTTGATAGACAATTTATTATTTCAATCCTTTCAGGAAAATATTGGATATTTGGTCACGGTGGACTTTGAAAAGGCTTTTGACTCTATTTCACATGATTTCTTATTTAAGATCCTAAAACTTTTGGATTTGGTCAATCATTTTGTTCGTGGGTTAAGGTATTATACACATATATTACTAGTTGTATTATAAATGGAGGGTACTCCACCGGTTATGTTAACAAAACAAGAGGAGTAAGACAGGGGGATCGTATTAGCCCATATTTGTTTTTGCTTTGTATAGAAACACTTGCTTTGGCAATAAGGAAAGACAGTACCATTGAAGGAGTTTAGTTTGTAAAAAATGAAATTAAACAAATGTTGTATTCAGATGATATATCCCTGTTTGTGAAAAATACTTATTCTATACTTATTCGAGAAAGTAAGTGGTCTAAAGATAAACAAAGGGAAAACGAACTTTTTGTGGATGGGCAAAGATAGTGATAGACCTCAAATACCCTTGTTTGGAAAACTAGTTGTAGGTGTTTGTTTCTCTCGAAGTGTAAATATTATAGAAGATTTGAATTTTAAAGAGATACTTAGTAAAATAAAAAGACTTTTAGGATGGTGGACACAAAGAGATCTCACACTTATGGGTAAAATACAATTGTTAAAAGCATATGTATTATCAAAATTAAACTATGTCTCATCACTTATAGTGGTTCCTCAGTGGTTGTATACTGAGATGGAGAAAATTAATTTAGATTTTTCTTTTTTTGTGGGCAGGTAAAGAACGCAAAAACAGAAAGATAATGTATCAGGAGTACTCTCATGGAGGGTTAAAAATGATGAATTTTAAATTGTTTGTAAAGGCGCAACGTTTGATGTTGCTGAAATATTTATTGTATGGAGATAGGGATGCTGGATATGAACTGTATTTTGACTTTTGTATAGAAAGGTTGGAGGGAGATTTCTGTTTCTATGCGACTTTGACACGTCTAAATTAACATTGAAAATATAACCCTCTTTTTTAAAAATGCTAAAGGCTTGGCAAGATATGAGGAAGTATAGATTGTATGAAGAGGAGGTCAAACCAGTTATATTTAATAATCATAATATATTTATAAGAGGTAAAATGATTTTTGATTATGATCTATTTAATAAAGGGATACGCACTGTAAATTAAATTTTCGACAATGGACATATAATAAAGCCTTTGGCTTATTTTCAAAATCTTGGAATTAATGCAAATCAATTGCTCCATATAATCGATATTGCTCATTTAATATCAATTAGTTGGAAGAATGCTACCCCTTCGGTTAAATTCAAAGAAATTGATATAAACATGAATATTGCTGGGCAGGAAACAGCTATTCAGGTAGTTAAATCTAGAACTATTTATAACTGTTTTATCAACAGTTTACGTAAATCATATAATTTAACAGTAAAGGATGGTCACAGCAATTTTAATTTTACACAAAAGGAAATATGTACATTTTTTATCCGAGCAAGGAGCACAACTCTTATCAGAAAACAAAGGAAATTTCAGTTTCGGCTTTTACATGGAGCCCTATACACAAAGGAACAATTGATGAGGTTTGGGTTGGTGGGGGACAATTACTATTCATTCTGTAATAAAGAGACAGAGTCTTAATACAAATATTTCTAAACTGCGCGAAGGTTAAACAGTTACGGCAATTCTGTATTCAATATTTCGGCTTGGATGAGTTGATAGATATGCAATTGGGAGATATATTCATGGGACTACCTGGTAATTCGAATGGAACTAAATGTGTGAATTCTTTGGCCATATTTATCAAACATGTAATTTCCATTGTAGGGCTCAGGGTCATGTACCTTCCATGCAGTGTGAAGATACAGAAATAAATAGCGGAATTTATAGAGGAAGAAAAAAAAAATTATTGTAAAGGTGGGCAAGTTGAATTTGCAGCTACAAAAGTGGGAAGAGCTGAAAGTGAATAAGAATATGAATGTGAACGGGTATGATGCGTCCAGTGTTGTGCGCGTGTGAATCTGTGTATGTTTGTGAGGTGCGAGCTTGTGAATGTGAATGGATATATATATGTTTTTTTTTAAAGGAATTAGGATGTTAGGTATGTGTTTAGATGTATGGGTAGGTAGTGGCGGATCCGGCCGGCGGGAAGAGGGGGGGGGGGGGGGCCCAATCCGTGAGAAAATATAAGTTGCGACTCAGCCACCGGGGGGAAATACCAATGTAATCGATGAATTGTTTTGTAATAATTATAAAACAGGTTTAACCACTTGACTGCTACCCACGTACATGTAAGTGCTTAGGGCATTGCACTTTCAAGACCGTTGCACTGCATAATGCCATCCCTACTGTGTAATTAACACTGCAATGATGTTATACAGGTCTTGAACAGTAGATGGCGCTCTTCCAAAAAAAATCTGGCTTTTGATGTGTACAGTGTACAGTTTTTGTCAGGTTTTTGTATAGTAAAAAAATGCTGTAGCACAGGGGGAATGAACACGTTTTAAGCCAATAGCAGTCAAGTGGTTAAGGGCTGGTCGGACCCTAGCAACAACGACAACGAGATTTCTCACCAAAGGCTCACACTACATTCAACATTGTAGGGTGAACCCTGAATCGAAAACCTCGATGTCAATATCATATGATTTATTTTCTTCTAATAGGTTCCCAGTGTATTATAGCCAAGGTGGATTAATTGTTTAGGTATGTTAATGATTCCTCGTCGTAGCTTATTTATTTATTTATTTCTGATATATAGACAAGGTGACTCATTATCCGCCAATTATGGTGGTCTTCCATGAGGCCCTGTTAAACATAATAAGAAACAATAATAACAAAATAATGAACATAAACTCATAATAGCAACAAAGAATAAGTAAGAACATGTATAAACATAATATACTAAGTATTTTGTATACTCGTAATGAATGAATGGTTTGTTTGTTTTGTTTTGCTTTGCTTTGCTTTTTTGTCTAAGAAAACGTTGCACATTTATAATATCTTAAGATAACATTAAAGTAAAGACGGTAATTAGATTTTAAATCCGATGAAAAGTAGCTATTATCATATTTAGTTATGTATTAGACTTTGAAAAAAGGCAACATAACAAGTTCATAAACAAAGATTAGGCTCAGTTAAGAAATACATTAGGAATACCAAAATTGTTATATACTTATTTTACTAAAAACTAAATATTACAGAATAGTAAATTACTGGATAAAATGTAATCTAGTATAGCAATTGAAAGTGCACTCTTAAATAACACTAAAAATACAAATATATTTATAACTGATAATACGTTATATGACCACACAGATTTGACCACACAGAGGAACAATAATCAAAGTGAGGCAATGCGAGTGCATTAATTATACGGCAACTTTAAAGATGTTATTAGTAAAAAAAAGTCTTTAGCTCGTTTTATTACACTAATATTTCTTTGCGTTACTTTTGTTTCTTTATCAACGTGCTTGGACCACTTCGATTCTTCATCAATTAATATACCAAGACATTTAACGCCGTTAAGTCTTTTCAGTACATTCCATTTATAGAAACGTTGAAGGTTTTTATTTTGTTTAAATTTGCACGCGAAGCTATGACCATGACGCATGTATTTTCTGTGTTTAGTACAAGGTGGTTTTGATTAGCTGAGATAAACATGTATTCGTTTATTTTTGTACTAACTGATTCTCGTTTTTTGTATTTAAGATAAATTGTTTATGTATGATTTATGCATTGAATGGAATCAATAAAGAATATTGAACAAATATCATGAAGGAAGAGGGGCACTAGAAAACTTTTTTTCTTAAAATTAATATTTATAATAATATATTTCATTGCGCTTGTGGCTTAACCAAGTACATATAGGCCAGGAAAGATATCACATTTTTTAGGTAAACCTCAAACAAATTGCAATACAATATTTTTCACTGCAATGCATTTTAGTAAGGTCCCCCAAATGACATACTAAAAGTCCGAAAAAATCCGTGTAGTGGAAGTGACCCTAATTTACATAAATCCAATATGGCCGCTATTTCGAGGATTTTCACATAGATTTGTCATATTGTTCAACTTGTATGGGCTGTTGTGGCATTAAACAAATTGCAAACAAATATTTTTTACTGCAATGCATTCTCGTAAGTTCCACCAAATGACATACTAAAAGTCCGACAAAATCCGTGTAGTGGAAGTGACCCTAATTTACATAAATCCAATATGGCCGCTATTTCGAGGATTTTCACATAGATTTGTCATATTGTTCAACTTGTATGGGCTGTTGTGGCATTAAAGAAATTGCAAACAAATATTTTTTACTGCAATTCATTCTAGTAAGGTCCCCCAAATGACATACTAAAAGTCCGACAAAATCCGTGTAGTGGAAGTGTCCCTAATTTGCATAAATCCAATATGGCCGCTATTTCAAGGATTTTCACATAGATTTTGTCGTATTGTTCAACTTGTATAGGCTGTTGTGGCACTAAAGGTGTTGAAGAAGTGATCTGCTGTATATTTTTTTTTATCAACTAAAATACCCATATATTACAGGTTTATCACACACCTGAAACAAATCCCCCGCACACCCACACCCACATAATCCAACATGTAATTTATGCTCAATTTTTCACCTTTAATAGCAGATGATGTTATTTCATTATGCACTAGACAAATATATTGTAATACGCAACACAAAAATCATGCCATTTTAGTTTGAAAAAACTCAAACAAAAATCTTCAGAAAAACTGGCCCTTATGAGTATCCATACACACACAAGAGCTGCTGGTACGTGGTAGGGATATGTAGGGATACAGCCTGTACCTTACATTATCCTCATGGTCATTGGATTGGTTAAAAGTTGTTCTCATTGCATCAGTTTACTTTAGAGAGGTGACAAACAGAAGCATACATTGCATGCTCATGGCTCATCACAATACAAGAATATTACTGCGGTATTACGCTCTCTAATCACTATTTCTGTCAAATATTCAACTAAGTTAGACCTGAAAGCGTTTATTAATTGTGTGATGTCCAGTGATAAAGCTTAATGCCTCATTCATAGTCATTCATTGTAGAACTTTAAAGTTGAACACCCAATAACAGTTTCATTATAATATCGATGGAAAGCTTATAATGTGCAGAATACAATATATGTTTTTAATAACAAAATATATGACCCCACATAGGCACAATGACTAATCAAAGTTTGTCACTACACCCCACTTCATCTAAGGTAATTCAGATGTCAAATTAAGCCTGTAATTCATGACGTCACAGAATGTACACCTTTCTATGCAGTGCTACAAAGACAAGCCTACGCATGAGCCTACATCAATAGGAAGGGGGTTTTAGTTGTTGGTGTGGTACTGGTACTGGTTGTCCTATTACTGTAGTTGTATAGTAGGAATATGCATGAAAAAAATAATACTTGTTCATAAAATGTGTCTAGAAGACTTGCATCTGTCAACGATCTTCCCGCAGTTGATGCTGTATACCATAAACAATGCATAGTGAACTTTAAAACTGAAAAACAAATATCAATGTTATACTCTGTGAGCACAAGCACTTCCAAAAAGGCTAAAACTGGCCGACCTAAGGATGAGGTGAAATTGACTGCATTCTTAAAGTAATTAAGTTCCTGGAGGAAAATGATGAGGAACAAACAGCAGTAGTTGATCACTAAGATGCAAGAGTATTTACTGGATACAGATCATGAGGCCTACAGTGGGGTATACATGAAAAAGAACATACAGGGGCACTTTGGTTGAGAGGATTGTTATAACTGAACTGAACGGAAAGAACAACAAACCAAAGCAGGAGAAAATGAGGATCATAAGGACTGCTGCCTCACCGTATAAAGAATGACGTCAAGCTAAAGAAAATTGCAAGTGACGCGTTTACCCAACTCCTGCTGAAATCTCGTCTACCTTCGGAAGTTCCTATAGTGATCACTATAGGAACTTCCAGAGGTTGTTCAGCACCCAGGTGTTCAATGTGGAGCAGATTCCTGGAATTAATTGTGATGCAGCAGAATTTTAAAGCCACAGTTCTTGTCGGTGATGACACAAACCTTCTCATCTTGCTGATCTTCTACGCTGATCTGAATGCGAAGGACTTTTTGTTTGCACCTGATCAGCCCAAGGCAAACTCCAAGTAGAACCGAAGATGTAATATGAAACAGCTGAAGGAAACTCTAGGAAGGTAGTGTGTGTAACTACTTTCTCTTTGTCCATGTGCTTCTGTGCTGCCAGACAACGTCTCACATATTTGGATATAATAAGGCGTGCAGCACTGAAGAAAATCATGAAGAATGACGACTTTTTTGAGCTTGCTATATGGTACGTCAGCCAGCATCAGACCTGAAGGAGATAATTATTACAGCTGGATAGAAGACACTCGTATGCCTGTATGGTGGTGACTCAACAGAAGTATTGCGTAAAGGTATCATTTAATCTTGTCTGCCTTATTATTAGAAGCAAAGACTTTGCCACCAACTTCAGCAGCAGCAAAGTTCCTCAGTCTGGGTGTGTACTATCAGATATCAGAATAGACAGGAATGGCAGACAACCTGCCATCGGGAAACTGAGTTGGCAGGTCATGGATGGGAAATATCTTCCAATAAAAACTGATAAAACACCAGCACCCGCATTACTCCTTAAGGTCATCAGATGTGGATGCAAGAAAGACTGTGCAGCCAAGAAATACATGTGCCGGAAGTATGGCCTCCAATGTTTAACAGCCTGCATTGATTGTCGCGGCACTAGTTGCACCAATTCACCACCATTAGACCTACATGTAGAACTTGATGCTACTACTAATCAGCATGCCACATAAATGTATGTTTGTTGGAGACTACCAATTACTCTAATCAACTTAAAATATGTATACCAAACTGTAGGCCTCATGATCTGCATCCTGTAATAACAACTAAACTGGGATTGTACAACAACATTATTATAGCTGCTCTGAAATGCACTATAAGGTGAGAATCAAAACAAAATGTATGAAAATTAACTAATTTTTTTGAAAATGTATGTGTATATTATATGCAAATTAAAGAACCAAATTATGATACATTTGAAAGATAACAATATTTTACAACATGAATAAGCGTTGTCGCAATTATTCTGAATATATCATAGGACAAGAAATATAAGTATAATCAATTCTCTACAAAACTGCTTAATTTGGCAGCCATTTTGAATTCAAGCAGATTGAAACACTCATGCAACTGGGCAGATGAAACCTTGTGCAAACAAAAGCATTCCAGGAAATAACATTTTAGACTTTCAGAGTACACCCAAAGTATGCTAAAAGGTATGTATGGTGTATAATTTAACAAAATCTAGGAAAATTAAACCCTAGAATTGGTGGCCATTTTGGATTTATGTAAATTTGACACACTTCCACTACACGGATTTTGTCGGACTTTTAGTATGTCACTTTGGGGACTTTACTAGAATGCATTGCAGTGAAAAAAAAATGTTTTTGCAATTTGTTTAGTGCCACAACAGCCCATACAAGTTGAACAATATGACAAATCTATGTGAAAATCCTCGAAATAGCGGCCATATTGGATTTATGGAAATTAGGGACACTTTCACTACACGGATTTTGTCGGACTTTTAGTATGTCATTTTGGGGAAATTTAGTGCCACAACAGCCCATACAAGTTGAACAATATGACAAATCTATGTGAAAATCCTCGAAATAGCGGCCATATTGGATTTATGGAAATTAGGGACACTTTCACTACACGGATTTTGTCGGACTTTTAGTATGTCATTTTGGGGACCTTACTAGAATGCATTGCAGTGAAAAATATTTCATTGAAATTTGTTTAGTGCCACAACAGCCCATACAAGTTGAACAATATGACAAAATCTATGTGAAAATCCTCGAAATAGCGGCCATATTGGATTTATGCAAATTAGGGCACTTCCACTACACGGATTTTGTCGGACTTTTAGTATGTCATTTGGGGGACCTTACTAGAATGCATTGCAATAACAATTTTTTTTTTGCTATTTGTTATGTGCCACAACAGCCCATACAAGTTGAACAGTATGACAAATCTATGTGAAAATCCTCGAAATAGCGGCATATTGGATTTTTGCAAATTAGGGTCACTTCCACTACATGGATCTTTTCGGACTTTTAGTATGTCATTTGGGGGACCTTACTAATATGCATTGCAGTGAAAAATATTGTATTGCAATTTGTTTGACCTCAAACCACAATTGTCCTAGCCTAATAAGGGATTAGAAAAGTTGTAGAGCACTCAGTCTCTTTGTCTCTCTGTGTGCGTAATACTCGGTTCAGGTTCATGCCCAAAGAACCATGCACTACAATAATTGGAAGTTTGCATTTCAGGACCTGTGATTATTTAGTTTTCCAAGGACATTTTGTTTTCAGATACAGATGAAAAAAGCCAACCAATGGGCGTTTTTGTCCGCTCGATGAACACAACAACAGATCTTCGTAAAACTTTGGAGTTCAACTATTTACTTTAGCCTTGTAAAGCTGTTATTCCTTTTCACAAAAGAGGTAATCGCGTTGCTGCTTTTGCGTGGGTATGTTGAAGGTCACATTCAATGGCAAATCACAAAGGCAGGTATTTATACAAGCGTACTCATTGAGTCCAGGTTTAAACCCCAACTAGATAGAAAGAGAAGAGGATAGCTCAAATGTATCTGGGCAAGTGTGGACTTCGGTTTCAAGGTAATGCTATGAAATGCAGAAATGCGACAGCGAAAAACACTGACGTCATTTTGGAAAAAACCCGCCTTAGAATTACTGCTTCAAATCTAACAAAGGCTTTTTTTTTAAGTGGACATTCAAAGAAAATCACAAATATGTCAACTAATTTATCACTAGAAACTGGTAACCTAACAGATGGCCAACCTACAAGTTTTATCTCAACTGTACATATCGGGTGATTTATAAAAATACAAATAAAACCACCTCCATAGCATCTGGGATATACTAGAGATTCGCCAGAAAAACTGCAATATTTGAATGACGTCGCATAATGCACCAATACTGCCCAAGCAGACGACATCCCATAACGAATGAACACATAATTGCAAAGCTATTATTTCTCAAATTATAATGAGTTTAGTGTATATAAATGTGATGGCATTTCGAACCATTCAAAAGTGGGATATGAAACCGATTCCCGCCCCCCCCCCCCCACTCACAGTTATTTAGGGTACGCATAATTATGCATTTTCCCTCCTTTTGAAAATACCCCCTAAGTCCTGTGTGTAAAGTCAATACGGGCCGGCTTTTTGTGTACTACGAGCCGGACTTTGGATGCGTGAAAAGTATCCCTTTAACGGACATTTTGGGAACACGCATGGTATCCCTCCGTTCACGGGGGGGGGGGGGGGGGACTTATTCTGATAACTAAAATCTTTTGTTTGTAAATACATAGGATAGGGGTTAATTAACAATCAAAGAAACCAGACTTTACAATTGAAAACCACCGGAATGATATTAAAGACGGCATTTGTTCCCTCTTGAAACGCCGAACATATACCGCGGTGTGTGCAGCTGAAAATACAATGGCGTCTTATTTTGTTTACAAGCTTTTGTTGTTGTTGTTGTTCTTGGGTTTTAAGGCTAACCAATCTAAACAGATTATTTCTGCCTTTGCTGTGCTGTTTTTTTTTAGTTGTTCATCACTGATGATTAGATGGCGCTGTTTCTTTTCCTCTTCAGTGGGTATCATGTACTGTGCAGCTTCCGTTTATTCGATGGTGCGGGCAATAATTTAGGTGTCGACCATGAACTGGGTGCGAGTATTTTATTAATAATAAGGTTTAACTGTGGAGTGCTAAACTATACTTTCCCTTCCCTTCCTCTCCAAGAGAATTAGTTATAACTCGTTAATGATTGGTATCTACCTGTAGCTTTTATGAAAGCCAACAGAGTGAGCGACAGATTCCTTTATTTTTGTATCGCTCCATTTGTGATCAAAATAAAACCATGCGCGGGGTTTAGAGTGAGGCAATAGATTGCATATACATTTAGCCTGACGGTAGTGAAGTAAGAGAAAGAACTCAAGAGAAGAAAAAACAGACACTGAAAATGTGTGAGATGTCATGGGACATCGTCTGCTTATGCAAATCATGTCCATC
The DNA here is from genome assembly GCA_035222895.1 of Strongylocentrotus droebachiensis. Lineage (NCBI taxonomy): Eukaryota > Metazoa > Echinodermata > Echinoidea > Camarodonta > Strongylocentrotidae > Strongylocentrotus > Strongylocentrotus droebachiensis. Next base: position 41,583 of record JAVYIG010000396.1, read on the forward strand.
CTGTGATCTCATATATCTCAGCAGCGTTCGGAGAGCTCTTCAGGTGCTATGCCGTGGCTTTTTTTCAAGCGTTTTGTAATGTATAATAATCATTACTTCGAATGTTTCCAAGCATTGAATTTTGATAACCTTGTCGAATCAAAGTGTAAATTTTGCAATAATGAAAATAAAGTTAGTTTTTAAAATCAATGAATATCTACTTTAAGACTTCTGCTGTAACGTATAATCACTTGATGTACGATATTATTCAAACATGGCGCGTCAAAGTTTGTGTCAGTCGCCTCGTGTGCAACATGGTGATCTGACCAGGCGCGGATCCAGGATTTCTTTGGGGGGGGGGGGGGGGGGGGAGGCCCAAATTTGAAATCAATCTGAAATCTAGTGTGCTGAAACTTGAGAATCGTGCCGGCCGATATTTCGCTCAGTTGGTGGGGGGGGGGGGGGGGAGTGGGTGGGGAGGGGGGAGTGAGCTCTAATTTTTCTTTTACTTTTTAGCCCCTGTCAAATCGTGCCGGCCGGTATTTCGCTCAATGGGGGGGGGGGGGGGGGGTATTGAGCAGTAAATTTCTATTTTGACCCCGACAATTTGACCCCCCCCCCCCCCTCCTTGAGAAAAAAATGGTAAATTTCTGGTCACAAATTATTTTTTAAAACTTTTTTTGGGGCAAGGGTGGGGGGGGGGGGGGCAAGGCCCGCTCGGCCCCCCTGGGTCCGCGCCTGGATCTGACATCTGCTCCGTTGACAATAATATGAACCCCCCCCCCCCCAACAAAAAATAAAAAGAGTGACTTAGGGTCGCAATCGAGTTTTAGGTTGGGAATGGGTTTATATATTTAATGTTAGATATTCTTTTGGTCCTGGGTTGAAGTTCGAAGTTTGCCCATTGTAGGAAATGCAGGGCGATAATGTGTAACCTGAGCACGTTCTGACGATTCTTACTTGTACTTTCGAGTGCCTCTTCCTTTTGCGATTGCTGGCTTGTGTTCGGTGTTTGCCTAATAGGTCATTTTCGTAATCTAATCAAATTTGATGTATAAATGCATTTAATGCATACAATATTCACCAGACTTTAATTCGTCACTTTGACGAATGAGGTGATACGTATGCTCATGATTTACATAATGAAGAATGCATTTTCACGATGTCATATTGTTCTAAAAAATGCTTCTCCCATTATGATCTATCCATATGTCAAGTTTCTACTGTTTAGCCTTCATCATTATGGATGTACGGCAGATATATTGAGACAATTTGACCATTGACCCTAATTAACATAATGAGGCCTGCACATACACATTACATATTCCGTGGTAAGAATGAAGTAAGTGAAGGAAAATGAAGGCAATGACAAACGAGTGAGAGAGAGAATATGGCCGGGTTTAAATTAAGTTTCCTTTAAATCAGACCCAGTACTGAGGATCTTTTTATGTGCCATGTTTTCGTTATTTGACGGTTTTTGACGCTACATAGAAATGGCATCTTTTGTCACCAAATATTGTTCAAATAGCATTTATCATTTATCATTTATCATTTATCATGAGTTCTGAAATTTCAATTTGGTACTGCGCGTCATAATAGTATTAAAGAGCAGCAATGGCGAACGATTGTTGCTAAAATTCAGAAATTGTTGCTTAGATTGCTTAAATTACCATGAGACATCAATCTTCATAGAACTTTGATCGACACAAATGATATTGTTTTGAAAACAGTCTGAAAAATTGGAGGTAGAATGAATAAGAGATAATGTGGTCATGTAAACAAGTGCATTATGTCCATGTTAATCCCCTAGTAACAAAATCATGATTGTATTCTCTATTTATTTCAATTTAAAATAGAAATTCTAATGTTCCTTATTTTCGCTTGATAATATTTCACCAATGAATTGGCATTTTTGGTAGACTTCTTGGATGTATCATAGCAATAAATTCTTGGCACATGACGTATGGTGTATACGATAATAATGATAAGAAGAAGCATACAGATAACTATAAGAATAATAACAATAACACATACTATAATAATGATTATAATTACGATATTTATTATAGTAATAAATATAACAATGATAATAATAATGATTATTATGATACTGCTGATATTACTACTACTAAAACTACAACTACTAAGAAAAAGTAAATGAAGAAAAAGGGGTAGGAGAAGAATCATTTCAGCGATATTAGTGAGTATGTTCTCAATGATTGAGGTATACACGTGCATACACATTACATATTCCGTGGTAAGAATGAAGAAAGCGAGTGAAAATGAAGGCAATGACAAACGAGAGCGACAGAGAGAGACAGAATATGGCAGGGTTCAAATAAAGTTTCCTTTAAATGAGACCCAGTACTGAGGATCTTTTTATGTGCCATGTTTTCGTTATTTGACGGCTTTTGACGCTACATAGAAATGCCGTCTTTTGTCACCAAATATTGTTCAAATAGCATTGTAGAGACGATGAACACTAATGCAAAGTCGTAAGCCATGAGAATGCCAATTTCTATCTCGTTCTCCTAAATAACCCGAACAATAGAATCAACAAAGTGGAATCAACTGTTAAACGAATTTATCATGAGTTCTGAAATTTCACTTTGTTACTGCACGTCATAATAGTATTAAAGAGCAGCAAAGGCGAACGATTGTCGCTAAAATTCAGAAATTGTTGCTTAGATTGCTTAAATTACCATGAGACATCAAGCTTCATAGAACTTTGATCGACACAAATGATATTGTTTTGAAAACAGTCTGAAAAATTGGAGGTAGAATGAATAGGAGATAATGTGGTCATGTTAACAAGTGCATTATGTCCATGTTAATCCCCTAGTTCCAAAATCATGATTGTATTCTCTTTTTCTTTCTCCTATATAATTTATTTCAATTTAAAATAGAAATTCTAATGTTTCTTCTTTTGGCTTGATAATATTTCAGCAACGAATTGACAATTTTGGTAGACATCTTGGATGTATCATATAGCAATAAATTCTTGGCACATGACGTATGGTGTATACGATAATAATGATAAGAAGAAAAAGCATACAAATAAATATAAGAATAATAACAATAACACATACTTACTATAATAATGATTATAATTACGATATTTACTATAATAATAAATTTAACATTGACAATAATAATGATTATTATGATACTGCTGATATTACTACAACTACAACTACTAAGAAGAAGTAAATGAAGAAAAAGGGGTAGGAGAAGAATCATTTCAGCGATATTAGTGAGTATATTCTCAATGATTGAGGCATACACGTGCATACACATTACATATTCCGTGGTAAGAATGAAGAAAGCGAGGGAAATTGAAGGAAATGAGAAACGAGAGCGACAGAGAGAGAGAGAGAGAGACAGAATATGGCAGGATTCAAATTAATTTTCCTTTAAATCAGACCCAGTACTGAGGATCTTTTTATGTGCCATGTTTTCGTTATTTGACGGCTTTTGACGCTACATAGAAATGCCGTCTTTTGTCACCAAATATTGTTTAAATAGCATTGTAAAGTCGTAAGCCATGAGAATGTCAATTTCTATCTCGTTCTCCTAAATAACCCGAACAATAGAATCAACCAAGTGGAATCGACTGTTAAACGAATTTATCATGAGTTCTGAAATTTCAATTTGTTACTGCACGTCATAATAGTATTAAAGAGCAGCAAAGGCGAACGATTGTCGCTAAAATTCAGAAATTGTTGCTAATAGATTGCTTAAATTACCATGAGACATCAAGCTTCATAGAACTATGATCGACAAACATGATATTGTTTTGAAAACAGTCTGAAAAATTGGAGGTAGAATGAATAAGAGATAATGTGGTCATGTAAACAAGTGCATTATGTCCATGTTAATCCCCTAGTAACAAAATCATGATTGTAATATCTATTTATTATAATTTAAAATAGAAATTCTAATGTTCCTTCTTTTGGCTTGATAATATTTCACCAACGACATGACATTTTTGGTAGACATCTTGGATGTATCATAGCAATAAATTCTTGGCACGTGACGTATGGTGTATACGATAATAATGATAAGAAGAAGAAGCATACAAATAACTATGAGAATAATAACAATAACACATACTTACTATAATAATGATTATAATTACGATATTTACTTTAATAGTAAATATAACAATGATAATAATAATGATTATTATGATACTGCTGATATTACTCCTACTACAACTACAACTACTAAGAAAAATTAAATGAAGAAAAAGGGGTAGGAGAAGAATCATTTCAGCGATATTAGTGAGTATGTTCTCAATGATTGAGGCATACACGTGCATACACATTAAATATTCCGTGGTAAGAATGAAGAAAGCGAGGGAAAATGAAGGCAATGACAAACGAGAGCGACATAGAGAGACAGAATATGGCCGGGTTCAAATACAGTTTCCTTTAAATGAGACCCAGTACTGAGGATCTTTTTATGTGCCATGTTTTCGTTATTTGACGGCTTTTGACGCTACATAGAAATGCCGTCTTTTGTCACCAAATATTGTTGAAATAGCATTGTAGAGACGATGAACACTAATGCGAAGTCGTAAGCCATGAGAATGTCAATTTCTATCTCGTTCTGCTAAATAACCCGAACAATAGAAAAAATCAAGTGGAATCAACTGTTAAACGAATTTATAATGAGTTCTGAAATTTCAATTTGTTACTGCACGTCATAATAGTATTAAAGTAGATGTTCATTGATTTTAAAAACTAACTTTATTTTCATTATTGCAAAGTTGAAGCTTTGATTCGACAAGGTTATCAAAATTCAATGCTTGGACACATTCGAAGTAATGATTAGTATAAATTACAAAACGCTTAAATACAGCCCCGGCATAGCACCTGAAGAGCTCTCCGAACGCTGCTGAGATGTTTGAGATCACAGTATGGACATGACTTGCACAAGCAGGCGATGTCCCATGACATCTCACACATTTTCAGTGCCTGTGTTTTCATCTTCTCTTGAGTTCTTTCTCTTACTTCACTCCCGTCAGGTTAAATGTATAATCTATTGCCTCACTCTAAACCCCGCGCATGGTTTATTTTGATGACAAATGCAGCTATACAAAAATAAAGGAATCTGTCGCTTGTAAGCAAAATAAAACGCCATTGTATATTCAGCTGCACACTACGCGGTATGTTCGGCGTTTCAAGAGGGAACAAATGCCGTCCTTAATATCATTCCGGGGGGTTTTCAATTTGAAAGTCTGGTTTCTTTGATTGTTAATTAACCCCCTATCCTGTGTATTTACAAGCAAAAGATTCTAGTTATCAGAATCGGGTCATATCCCTTTTGAATGATTTGACATGCCATTACATTTATATACGCTAAACTCATTATAATTTGTAAAAAATAAAATAGCTTTGCAATTATGTTCATTCTTTATGGGATGTCGTCTGCTTGGGAAGTATTGGTCCATATAGTGACGTCATTAAAACATCGTTTTTTTTTCGGCGAATCTGTCGTATATTCCAGCTGCTATGGAGGTGGTTGTATTTGTATTTTTATAAATCACCCGATATGTAGTTGACCTAAAACTTGTACGATGGCCATCTGTTAGCTTACCAGTGCTACATTAGTTGACAAATTTGTGATTTTCTTTGAATTTCACCTTTAAAGAGCAGCAAAGGCGAACGATTGTCGCTGAAATTCAGAAATTGTTGCTTAGATTGCTTAAATTACCATGAGACATCGAGCTTCATAGAACTATGATCGACAAACATGATATTGTTTTGAAAACAGTCTGAAAAATTGGAGGTAGAATGAATAAGAGATAATGTGGTCATGTAAACAAGTGCATTATGTCCATGTTAATCCCCTAGTTCCCAAATCATGATTGTATTCTCTATTTATTTCTCCTATATAATTTATTTCAATTTAAAATAGAAATTCTAATGTTTCTTCTTTTGGCTTGATTATTTCAGCAACGAATTGACAGTTTTGGTAGACATCTTGGATGTATCATAGCAATAAATTCTTGGCACATGACGTATTGTGTATACGATAATTATGATCAGAAGAAAAAGCATACAAATAACTATGAGAATGATAATAAAAAATAAGCTTTATAATAATGATTATAATTACGATATTTACTATAATTATAAATATAACAATGATTATTATGATACTGCTGCTATTACTACTCCAACTTCTACTAGGAAGTAGAAGATGAAGAAGAACGGGGAGGAGGAGAATTGTTTCAGCAAAATTAGTGGATATATTTTCTATATAATTATGATTGAGGCATACACTCAAATTTAAATTATAATCAAACAGGCATCTGAATTTTGTAGATGCTTACTATTTGCTTCATGTTGTTGAGAATCGCCCCCGGCTGGATCGCACCCTGCTTCCCTGAATCAACAAACAAACTTTGAGAAAAGATTTTGTCTCCCTTTAATTCAAGTCGTTTTACAAACTTTTGACCATCGAATAATACCCGCATTCATTCAGGCTAATTGTTTATCGTGTATTTTGTAGAAAGATACAAACCCTCGGGTAATTTAAATAACGTTGGAAATTTGGAATTGAATTGGGGCCTTGAGCAAAGAATACACGTTAAGATGACCAAAAGTGTGAGGTAGTTTCCACTGCCCGTGGGATCATAAAATATGTCATCTAAATCGTTTGCCTGTAGGTCTGGAGTATCAAAGGTCGATAAATTTAAGATCAGACCTGCGAAGGGTCATTTTATCCAATTTTGATCTGACAAATTTGAAGCATAAAAAAATCAAAAGCAGTAAGAGAAAAGACATCTCCAAGTCTCCAGCGGTAAGACAATTAATGACGAGCACAATTGAAGACCAATCTAAGACGCGTTTATAGTGACGGCAGACTTCTGTGGGACGTTTAAAATTGTACTGCGATCATTTGAGTTCGATCGTCATCACAAGTGCATGTAAAAACTGAAGTTTGATTTGGATTCGTCGTCTTTGACCACAAATTTCGTCATGATCCCGTCAACAAAATGGAGAAAATGTCACAAGTAATTAAAAAAAAATAACCTCAGCAACAACACAATAATTTTTGTTGAGAAATTCGAATAAAGATGAACGATATATGGTCCAACGTGCATTGTCATTAATTACTTAATCAATTAAAATTAAAAGTTTTGACTTGAACGAGCAATATGATGATATCGGAAAATCCGATAAGCCAAAAAGATGTATGGAATAATATATACAACTCATACTTGATCCACTTATTAAAAGAAATTGGATTATCCGGGCACTTATAGAAATTATGACCTATTTAACGTAGGCATGTTTTCGTTTTAAAACTGCAAATGTGTGCGCGCGCGTGTTGTTATCTTTGACGCCCGCTTATTCTGTCTCAAAATTGACTGAAATTTACAGGTATTGTTGAGGAAAGTAACAGAAATCCAAAAAATGCAAAAAAGGAATTTCTCCGTTCCACGTACGTTATGCGCGCAAATACGCGCGCACCGCCCCGCAAGCGCGGAAATTTTTGAAACGCTTAAAATTGTCTAAAACGTATAGAAAATTACTTGGTTTGGGGTTTTAAGCACTTTAAATTTTTATTTCTTTTTGACGCGCGCGTACGCGCACGTTTGAAATGGAAGGCGCATGTGCGTGGGCTAAAAATTCTGACGCATGACCTGAGCATGATTTTATGCCAAATTTGAATTGAAATTGATATTGCATGGCTGAGGTACGACCATTAATGACATTTCACATACTGACGTCATGATGACATCACGATGACCTGGCGTCCCTCCCAGGACCAAAATCCAATTGAAACCAGTTGAAATCTCCAACTGGTTTCAATTGGTTTCAACTGGTTTCAATTGGTTTCAATTGGAATAGAACATTTCCAGTTGAAACCAATTGCCGAACTGGAAAATATTGTTATGGGTACTCATTTCCAGTTCAAACCAATAAGAAGTGCAACTGGAACCAGTAAGATAATTTTTCCAGTTACTCAATTGGTTCCAGTTAGAAGTCATTTCCAGTTACCCAACTGGTTCCAGTTAGCATTCATTTCCAGTTAGAAGTCATTTCCAGTTACCCAACTGGTTCCAGTTAGAATTCATTTCCAGTTACCCAACTGGTTCCAGTTAGAATTCATTTCCAGTTACCCAACTGGTTCCAGTTAGAATTCATTTCCAGTTACCCAACTGGTTCCAGTTAGCATTCATTTCCAGTTAGAAGTAATTTCCAGTTACCCAACTGGTTCCAGTTAGAATTCATTTCCAGTTACCCAATTGGTTCCAATTGGAAATATTTCCAGTTACCCAACTGGATCCAATTGAAACCAGTTAATTTGCATATTATCTGCTTGTGTGCAGATCAATGTTTTATGTAATTTATTTTGATTTACAATGTATTTATTAATTAATTTTCATTTGCAAGTAATGCATTTGTTTTAGATAAATATAAAGATTAATTAGCAAAGATAAGCATGTTCATTAGTAACATATTTTTGTAATTACACAGATTAAAAGTTGATTGGTAAAACACTAACCATGTACAAAATGCATCAAATACAAACATATATAATGGCAATGCCTTACTTGTTAAGTATATTATATGGTCTGCATATTATAATGCCCTTTACATTGTACTTAATGTAGACACATATAGCAATGCTTCTGTGTTGACATGAGCAATAATTAGTGCAAGAGCTAATTAACTTATAACTAATTAAGTTTATGCCAACTGTAAGTTTCAATTGGATCCAATTGAAACCAATTGAAACCAGTTGAAACCCATTGAAACCAGTTGAAGCCAACTGGTTTCAATAGGGAAATTGGAACAACTGGTTCCAGTTGAAACCAATTAGGCAACTGGAACCAGTTGGCAATTGGTTTCAACTGGTTTCAATTGGAACCAGTTGGCAATTGGTTTCAACTGGTTTCAATTGGATCCAGTTGGCAACTGGTTTCAATTGGAACCAGTTGTTCCAATTTCCCTATTGAAACCAGTTGGCAACTGGTTTCAATTGGTTTTGCTCCAATTGGTTTCAACTGGATTTTGGGCCTGGGCTACAGACACAAAATAAATACTAGACTTTAATTCGTCACTTAGACGATTTAGGTGATACGTATGATAATGGTCTACATAACGAATAATGCATTACACGATATATTATTTTGTAAAATGCTTCTCCCATTCATATGCTTCTCCCATTATGATCTATTCATATGTCAAGATTAAATTGTGTCTCCTTGATCATCATGGATCTAGGGAAGATAGATTGAAACAATATATGACCTTTGACCCTAGCTATGCAGTAACCAGTTACACATTTGACTCTAATTTGCATCATGAAGAACACCTTTTGACGATTTGTATCTTATTCAAAGAAATGAAAATGTAATTGATAAATGATTATCATCATTAAGATAATGATGATCATGATGATCATGATCATGATCATGAGCGCGATCATGACATCTTATTGAAAAAATGAGGGTTGATTTAGATAGCATATAGTCTCAGCTACAACATACTAAAAAATCAACAAAATCCAAGCCGAAATAACGGCGATATTGCTCGCAAAAGACAGGAATGTAGACTCCAGATTTTAGAAAAAGTCATTTCCCATAGGGATTACACGCAAAAAGTAATGGATTAAGTGAAAATAGGGTAATAATAAAGTAAAAAGGGTTATTTATGACATTATTTGCGAATCTACGTGTTTAAATAATCAAAGGAGATGGTACAGTGAAGGTCAAAAGGAAAAAAAAGTGAAAAAAAAAGTGTTGGAGACACCCGGACTCAAACCAGGGATCTCGAGGTTGGAAGTCAAGTGCGTTACCGATATACCAAAACATCTCCCATAGCGATTACACGTAAACGGGAAATGGAATTCAGAAATCCTACTTTGCAAGTGAAATATGAGCATGATCCCGGCATCTAATCGAAAAATAAAAGTCACACTTTTGATAGCTCATTGTCTCAGCTACAACATATCCAAAGCTCAGCGAAAACAAAGCTAAAACAACGGAGATTTTGCTCGCGAAAGACAGGAGTGTAGAATCCAGTTTTGAGAAAAAGTCATGTCCCATAGAGAATACACGCAAAATGCGAAAAATTGACATGCCTCCTTTAATCGCAAAAATACACCATGATACTTTTGTCAAAAATAAAAATTGTGAATACTACATTTGTAGAAAATTGTCTCAGCTAGAACATATCAAAATTAAAAAGAAAATTGATCCATATTTACAGAGATACAATCATTTTTCCAAAAATATGCTGACGTCATAATATGCAAATTGAAATTTTGAGTTTGGAGGCCATTATGATGACGTCATGAGTTAATTGAGGATAAAATGAGACATGAAATCATATCTCCGACTCTTAATCTATCCAAATATGAAAAAATATTAGGAGTTTCTATCTATTCTAAAGAGTTACAATGAAATTTATATAGGCATGTTTTTGCCCATGTATTGTGGATAAAGATAACGCAAATCCGCGCGTGCTGTCAACATTGACGGACGCTCATTGCGTTAATAAAAGGTGAACAAATTATCAAAATGCTAAGAAAAATGTACCAAATATGATGACAGAAAAAAAATCGGCGATTCTATGTTGCAAAAAGACAGTACACGCGAAAATGCGCGCGCATGCGCGCGTGCGTAATTTTTTTATCAAATGCTCCATATGGCCTGAAACGTATGTAAAAAAAAATTGGGATGATTTGGAGCATTTAAAACAAATTCGCGCGCGTAAACGCGCGGACAAAAACGTACGTGCATTTTTGCGCCCATTTTTTGACCTGAAATTGACCGGACGGATATTGATCTTATTCATGATAAATATGAATGAAAAATTACTTTCCGTTATGAAGATATGATCATAAGTTGATTTTCACAAAATGGCGCCTGGATGACGTCACGATAATTTTGAGTCTTTGAAAAGTCATGCAGGTCTAAGTTAGACTAAGATCTATCATCATTAAAAGTTTCATGACAATGGTTTTATTCAATCTTGAGATATCTTGCGAACAAATTCGAGGAAGAATAAAAAGAAAAAAAAACTAGACTTTAATTCGTCACTTAGACGAATTAGGTGATACGTATGATATTGGTTTACATAACGAAGAATGCATTTAATACACGATATCATATTATTTTATAAAATACTTTTCCCATTATGATCTATCCATATGTCAAGTTTAAATTGTGTCGATCCCTTGATCATTATGGATCTAGGGAAGATAGATTAGTAACCGGTTACACCTTTGACTCTAATTTACATCATGAAGAACACATTTGGACGATTTTATCTTATTCAAAGAAATGAAAATGTAATTGATAAATAATTATCATCATTATGATAATGATGATCATGATGATAATGAAGATGATCATGATCATGAGCGTGATCCTGATATCTTATTGAAAAAATGAGGAGTGATTTAGATAGCATATAGTCTCAGCTACAACATCCTCAAAAATCAACAAAATCCAAGCAGGAATAACGGCGATATTGCTCGCAAAAGACAGAAATGTAGAATCCAGATTTGAGGAAAAGTCATCTCCCATAGGGATTAGACACAAAAAGTAATCGTTTAAGTGAAAATAGGGTAATAATAAAGCAAATAGTTTATTACATTATTTGCGGATCTACGTGTTTTAATAATCAAAGGAGATGGTACAGTGAAAGGTCAAAAAGAAAAAAAAAGTAAAGGAAAAAAAAAAGGTTGGAGACGCCCCGACTCGAACCAGGGACCTCGAGGATAGAAGTCAAGTGCGTTAACGATATACCAAAACAATTCACAAAGCGATTACACGTAAACGGAAAATGGGATTCTCAAATCCCACTTTGCAAGTGCAATATGAGCATGATCCCGGCATCTGATCAAAAAATAAAAGACACATTTGAGATAGCTTATTGTCTCCGCTACAACATATTCGAAGCTCAGCGAAAATTTGTTTAAAACAATGGAGATATTGCTCACGAAAGACAGGAATGTAGAATCCAGATTTGTTAAAAAGTCATGTCCCATAGAGAATACACGCAAAATGTGAAAAACTGACATGCCTCCTTTAATCGCAAAAATACGCGTGTGCACGATTTTTTTGCGAAATGCTTTAAATGGCTTGAAACGTATGCAAAAATAATTTAAGACAATTTTGAGTAATTTAAAATTTTACGTGCGCGTTAACGCGCGCAGAAACGCGTACGCGCGCATTTGCGCGCATTTATTGACCTGAAATTGACCGGACGGATATTGATCTTAATCATGATGAATATGAACGAGAAATTCCTTTCCGTTATGAAGATATGATCATAAGTTGATTTTCACAAAATGGCGCCTGGATGACGTCACGATAATTTTGACCCTCTAAAAAGTCATGCAGTTCTAAGTTAGACTAAGATCTATCATCATGGCAAGTTTCATGATAATGGCTTTATTCAGTCTTGAGATATCCTGCGAACAAATTCGAGGAAGAATAATAAACTAGATTTGTAATACTTGTTTGGAACAAGTATAGGTGGGCTGGTCGAACTAAAATTTGAGACAAAATAAAGGGCACATTTGAGATAGCTCATTGTCTCAGCTACAACATACTCGAAGTTGAGCGTAAACGAAGCTAAAACGACAGAGATATTGCTCGCGAAAGACGGGAATGTAGAATCCAGTTTTGAGAAAAACTCATGTCCCATAGAGAATACACGCAAAATGTGAAAAATTGACATGCCTCTTTTAAACGCAAAAATCCGCCATGATGCCTTTGTCAAAAATAAAAATAATAGTAGCTGTATTTGTAGAAAATTATGTGAGCTAGATCATATGAAAATTTGGAAGAAAATCGATCAATATTTACAGAGATACAATCAATTTTCCATAAATATGCTGACGTCATAATATGCAAATTGGAATTTTGAGTTCGGAGGCCATTTTGATGACGTCATGAGTTAATTGAGGGTCAAATGAGACATTAAATCATATCTCCAATTCATAATTCATCAAAATATGAAAACAAAATTGGGGTCACCTAGCATCCTAAAGAGTTAAAATGGATTTTATATAGGCATGTTTTTGCCCATATATGCTTTGTATTACAAGAGCTCGCGCGCACAGAAATTTATATTAAATGGTCGATCATTCTGTTATTAATAGTCATAAAGAGATAAAAATGGTATCAATTTGTTTGTAAAAATATGTGGAATATTATGAAAGAAAAAAAATGGCGATTCTATGTTGTGTAATAGTTTTACGCGCGATAACGCGTGCGTATGCGCGTGTGCGCGATTTTTTATAAAATGCTTAGAATGGGCTAAAACGTGTGCAAAATGATTTTGAGGCGATTTTGAGCATTCAAAATTTTACGCGCGCATTGACGCGCGGACGTACGCGCACGCGCGCGTTATTTGACCTGCAATTGACTGGACGGATATTGACCTTGACCATGATAAATATGAATGAGAAATACCTTTTGGTTATGAAGATATGATCATGAGTTGATTTTCGTAACATTTTACAAAATGGCGCCTAGATGACGTCATCAGTCAAAGTCAAGGTTGAACAAATTCTGTGCTTTTTACATATGCCTTTACATATGTGTGCCAAATTTCAAGGTATTTGATTCAGCCATTTTTAAGTTATCTTGTCCACAAAAAAGTGGTTAGAAATAAGAAAAATAAAGAACAATAATAAATAATAAAGGCAATTCTAACGAAATTATAAGGTGGCCTGCCGTATCAATAAACGAAATTAATAAAAGACTTAACTCCGTTTCGTTAACAAGCCGTAAACGAGAGTCTTCATGCATGGCTGATTGTCAACGAAACAGAGTTAAGCCTTTTGTCAAATCTGCTTTTTGCTACGGCAGGCACCCAGTGAAAACGAATTCGTTTAATAAAATTATGAAAATGTAAGGGCTACTTTGAACAAACAGAACTTTGTTATTCGTCGCTCATTTTTCCTGATTGCGGTGTCATATGAAAGGGCAGAAACTCAACTTTCTAGAAATGTGAATTTTTCTTCGAAATTCAGATACCGCCCGTCAAATGTCTTTTTGGTTTCCTTCCTTCAAATTGCTTTTAATCACTCATCCATGAAATATGCATCATCTGAGTAGCATCAACTGAAAGAGGAGACTCTAAGCTTTCCAAATATGTATCATTCATTAATTATGGTTGTGATTAATTTATGATAAAACATCGATACTTCTCGGTTTCGTTTTTTCTGGGACGCACTGTATATAGGGTGTGCTTGTAGTGCGATTTAATTTTCTTCAAGAAGTGGTAATTTTTTTGGTGCGGTTTGTGTTTTTAGGCATGTAGGCATCTCAAGAAGCATTTTCTTGCCTGGCTGTAAATTTAGGAGTTTGTCATTTTTCAACAAACGCATAAAAAAAGTATAATTTACTTTAAAGTGAGGAAAAATCTCGGAAAATTATGTTATTCCAGCATTATTTGTAAACCACCGTTATGGAATTAAAAATAAACCACGTTTTTATTTTATTTCCCTAACCCCCCCCCCCCCCTTCCTATCAGTACGCCAGTGCCCCCCCCCCCCGATCTACACCTTGTTGGCGGAAAAATTGCAACTGATATCCCTTACCTTTCTTCATTCTCTTTTTTTCCTTTCCCTTCCCTTCCATCTCTCTTTTAGGTTTTCTTGGGGGGGGGGGGTCATTTTGGCTCCCACTCCTCTCCACACATTGTTGGCGGGATTAACCGCAACTGATTTCGCCTTCTTTTTTCCCTTTTCTTGTCTTCTTCCTCTTTTTTTGTTCCCTTTTAGCTCTCCTCTTTTCCTTTTCCTTCCTTCTCTCTCTTTTTGTTTAGCGGGGACAGGAGGCAAGGGCCTTCCCCCCGATCCATAACTTGTTGGCGGGAAAATTGCAACTGACATCCCCCTTCTTTTCTTTTCTTCTTCCTCTTTTTTCCTTCCCTTTATCCCCTCTTTTCCATTTTTCTTTCTCTTTCCTTCCTTCTCTTTTATTTTTTGATTTGGGGGGGGGGGGGGGAGGAAACAGCAAGGGAGGCAAGTCCTTTCCCCCCCCCGATCTCCTTCTTTCCTCTTTTCTTTTCTTCTTCCTCTTCTTTTTTTCCCTTTCTCTCCTCTTTCCCTTTCCCTTCTTTTCCTTCTCTCTCTCTCTCCTTTTTTTTTTTTTTTGCGGGGGAGGGGGGCCAGGGTCCGCTCGGCCCCCCCTGGATCCGCGCCTGCATCATCATCATGAGATTCATCATATTAATCGAGAACAGCTAACAGAAATTAACACACAAGACGTAGCAGTGGAACTTGTAGCCAATTCAGAATCCAGACATCCCAGACACAATTTCGTAGTTTTGGAACAAGCCGTTTCAGCTCAGAGTGCTAAACGAATTTTCTGCTATGAACAAAGTGATTGAGGAAAATGTCACATATTCAAAGTATTACTGTTCATAAATTTTCCCCTTACTTCTATTACGACTTTTTTAATTTACGTGAACTCATGCCGCCAGAATAGCTCAAGTATTGAAGACGTATTTCGTCGTCGTGTCAGATCTTTCCTGTGTAAATCATTGATTTTATTGAGTGAGTTATTAGTACTCGCTCCCGGTAGCTGATAATGGTCATATCGTGAGATTATTTGCTCCACCTTGAAAAAATTGCAAGTGTAAATAACGTTTGTACTACAGTGTGTATATCATACACATAAATAAACTTCCAAAATGTGCCCTAAGCAAGTAAATTCATCAAAGCCCCAAATCACACCTGGGCAAGTATGTCTTGGAGGTTTTCCTACTCTAAACAAGCATGTCATTTATCATTAATTTAAGAAAATTTCTATACTCTAAACTATTATTTCTGTTTCTACGGTTTTCAGCACACAGTTGGGGCATTTTTGCAGATTAGCAATTTACATTTTTTCCTTTTTTTCTTCTTTTCCGTACTTATCTTTTTGTCCAACTATAATCTTAGTTGGACCCCCTTTTTAGTCTCTCCTAACTGCACATCATCCTCATCTTGCTCTCTTCCTCATTGACACTTGAAAAGTGCTCTTTTTTATGATTTACGTACCCTTTTAAAGTACGCGATGTGTGATTTAAACACCCCTTTTTCTTCAAAAATGTGGTTGTTTTGTATATACCCCCACTTTCCGCCACCAACGACAATACCATTTTCCTCGGTTTTTGTGTAAGCTCATGATGTAATATATAAGTTATGCCCAGGAAACAATTGCATTTGTTATTTCAGGATTTCATGTTTAAGTCATTATGACAACGCTACTAATACTTATTATTCATAAATATTATTATTTAAGATCAATAGGCACTTAAGATGGCACACATGTTCTTATTACGATCGTACCATACTAGTTATGCATTTTGTATATAGATACCTAGATGAAAAATTGGACTGTTATATCAATCACATTCATGTGGATTCATTTTTTCCCGAATTTAACATCGCCAAGGTTAAAAATTATGATGGTCAACTTATTTTTATCTATGAATATCATTTTCAAGATAAAGTCACTGACAAGTTTCCTAAAAATACTCACTTTAAATACGTTTTAGCACAGGCCCTCATGACTATGATAATCGGGATGTAGAATTAAAGATATTTCCTTTTTTTGAAAGGTTTCTTTGTTATGATTACCTACCTTAATGTCATTATTGTGCATCCAATATTTTGACTAACTTGAAGCTGATGGAAAACATTCCAAAATGTCCCAAAATATTTGAAAATACCGTCCATTTCATTTTATAGGGGTCTTCTGAGTGGCTGTATACAAATGAGTTTATACTGGGGTCCCGAATTCTCGTGGGAAAAATAATTTAGCGCCCCGGGTGCCACTCTTAGAGGCGCGCCAAAGTAAAAGTGACAAAATGAAAATTGGTATTGGTTAAAACTGATGCAGCTTTTGTCATAGATACGAAATTCATCCTCCATAAGGGTTTCTAAAAAGGCTTAAGTGACAACCCCCCCCCCCCCTTGGCCACCGCCATTTTTTTCTCCCTCCGTGAGGTCAACGGAAAACAAAAATCCTTGGAAAATAATTAAATTTTGGTCAAAACGTTACCTAAAATAATGTGGTTGGTGTTTGAATGGGCTTTGGGAGTTTATCTAAATGTTGACTAAAAGTGTTCACCAAATTGCATGAATCCAGTAAAAAAAAAACTCAATTAATTTACGTCACGGTGCCTACATTTCTGTACTTAAGAAACTTTAGTATCACTTATAAGTACCGAAATTTTAGAATACCCTCGAAATCTATCAAGTTATTTTGATTTGTTAAATGATTTTAATTTTTGGAGTGAAATGTGTGTTATCTTGTCGAAGCGACTGTTCATTAAATCCATAAAGGCCTATGGGAAAAGGATAGCTCGTCCGGCTATCGAAAAAATGTCAAGGTGAGACCTAAGTGGTGCTGTATAATAACGCGTATCACTGAACTAAAGTAATGAGTCCTTATATCAACTTAATTTTGCTGCAAAACTGGTTTGGAAAATTTATGCCTATTAAGGTCTGAAAACCGGTGAAAACCCAAGCTTCCGGTGCTCCGCCCCTGGACCCTACGCCGTATAACGCTACGCTCTACTTGGACACCCAGATTTCAGTGCCCCCCCCCCCCCCCAAAAAAAAAAAAAAAAAAAAAAAAATTAAAAAAAATATATAAATATATATATATATATATTTAAGGATTGACACCCCTGAACTGCGTAAGGGCCCAAAACTTCGGGGAGTAACGTTTCGATTGAAACATTTTGGTGAAAACAGAAATGGTCACTAGGCCTAACAACAAATGAAGATGTTGTATTGCCCTTTGCGACCGACCCCAATATCTTGAAATCTACGGTTGGCTTTTTTCTTTTTTTTACCATTTATTAGAAGAAAGAAATGGATTAAAGCTTTCAAAACTGAGAAAAATCAGCCCTATAAAAAATAAATTGATTTTTTTATATTTTTTATAAAGATTTCCGACCGACCGACCCATGTTTTGGCACCTAAATAAAATAACCTAATAAAAGAGCAATACAACATCTTCCTTCTTTTTTAGGCCTTACGCTTTACCACTGGAGTGTATCGCTGCAAATTAAGACCGTAAATATTTCAAAACGATTTAGATGGCAGTGCCAAACAAGGAAGACCGAGTTCATCAAATTTCTCTAGTTTCAGAAAAGGAAAAAGACAGCTACATGTGTTTGCATTATGTTGAGCGTTAAAGGTAATATGTCCCATTTGCAGGTCAAAAAAATGAAAAGGTTAAATTCCAACTGCATTTGAAAGATAATACTAATTTAGAACTTCCCTAAAAAAGGTTGGGCTTGAAAATGTCTTCAAGTGGGAAAATAACGACTATTAGTTGTCAAATCGACTTTAGGGCTATAGAGCCCAAAAGTTATAGTCTTGATTTTCAGACAATTGTACCGAATGGTCATACGTTTTATGCTGCGCAAAGATTCAATCAGTTTAATCTTGGCCATCACAAGAAGTGGGTTATTGATGTAGACAAATGCTCATGTACCCTTTACAACTCTTTTCATGTATGTTATTACCAAAGAAGAAAAAAGCCAGTCAGTCACTCAATAGTGTCTGACAGTGAAGTCTAGCAAGTAAACGGGTTTCATTGCATAATTTGAATATGAGGACACTGCTAACGTTTAAATTTCACAGATAGGACATACATGACATATTCATAATTCCTGCAAAGTTCTACAGAATTTGAGGTTGGCTGCAAAAGGGACATAGTACCTTGAAATGTCACTGTAAGATCATTGAAATTAGTGATGAGCGTGATTTAAGAAGAAAGCTATGATTGATCAAAAACACAAAATAGATATAAATGACGCAACAACTATGTATCCATTGCATTTTGACGAGAGTGAGCAGAGGCGGATCTACGAGGGGGTTTAGGGATTTTCAACCCTCCCTCCTCCTGGGCTGCCAGGGGGGTTCAAAATAGCAACAACAACAACAAAATCGCCTCTCCGCTATGCGGCTCGTGGACGATGCACCGCGTGTTAGTAGATGGAAAACATCACTTACGGGGTTCAAAATAGCAAACAAAGAATTGCCTCGCCATTGGGTCAATTTTTGAACTATAAAAACCCTCTAATCTCTCTCTCTCTTTTCCTTTCTGATTCAGTGTTTCTCTTTTTTTTCTCTTTTTCCAGCTAACAGCCTGGCCTTAATCGGTACCACAGGTGAGTAGTCCTACAGATATAATAAAATCTTCCACAAAAGTTTGGTAACCTGAGTGTGATAGAGGGTCATTATTTTAGTTGTTTGATCAAACTCGAATAAACAAAATTCGTTTAAATTAAATTACTTTGAGAATTAACAAAGCTAAATACATTGCTGATCACTTCGAATCTTCAAAAATTAAATGTGTTTGTTTGAGATTTAGAAGCGCAAACGCATTTACATACCATTCATGAGAAAAAAACTATATGAAGAATTAAAACAGTATCATATCTCTTTTGTTTGGTACACAAATAAGACAAAAGACTTGATGCACGAAACGGAGTTAAGTCTTTTGTCAACTCTGTTTGTTGCTACGGCAGGCAGCAAATTAAAACGAATTCGTTTAATCTAATTATGGAAATGCAAGCATTACTTTAAACCAACAGAACTTTGTTATTCTTGGCTCGTTTTCATATGAAAGGGCAGAAAATGAACTTTCTAGAAATATGATTTTATCTTTGAAATTCAGATACCGCCCTAAGTTTTTTTTTAAATATGAATTTTAATCACTCATGCGTAAAATATGCATTATATGAGTAGCATCAACTGAAAGAGGAGGATCTAAGCTTTACAAATTTGTGTCATTTATTAATTATAATTGTGATTAAGTTATGATAAAACATCAACAATTCTCGCTTTCGGTTTTTTTCTTGGACGCACTGTATAACACGCGAAGCCGGGGCGGATTGGTTCTGAAATTCGATTGGGAATTTTTGATAGATGTGACCGGCCCACTCAGTGGCGTACGCAGAATTTTTTCAAGGGGGGGGGGGGGGGGGGGGGGGTTTAACATTTTGAAATCGGGCCGAAAATTTTGCAACGACTCAGCCAACCGCTGGGGGGGGGGGGGGGGGGGGGTAAGAGGGCACTTTTTTTTTTGGTCTCGAAATTAGAAAACTTGACATTTTTCTTCGTTGGGGGGGGGGGGGTACGGTCACCTTTTTTAGTGTATTTCGTCACTGCCTTGGTACCCTCGCTCACAGCGTGCTTCGCCAGCTCTCCGGGGCACATAAATAATATCAAAGGGGGGGGGGGGGGGTTAACCCCCTAACCCCCCCCCCCCTGCGTACGCGCCTGGGCCCACTCGACCTGTCATTCGGTCCTCAGAGAACAAAGTGGCTAACCCTCAAGCTGAAATATAATAATAACAATAATAATAATAAAAATAATACAAATAATAATTAATAATAATGATAATGATGAGAATAACAATTATGGTTATTTATATAGCGCCTGGGAAAAAAACGTGTAAAACACGTTAATTTTACCTTTTTTTGTTGATGGGCGCTCAAGGGGGGGGGGGGGGTGTTACACCCACAAATGTAATAACGCCCACAAATGTAATAACACCCACACATTTTATAACACTTTACCCACAAATGTAATAATTTCACCCACAAATGTAATAACCACTTTACCCACAAATGTAATGAATTTGAAGTGATATTTTGTCGAATTTGTTCAAAACTAAAACCCTGTAATAAAGCATGGGTATAGCGCGCAGTCTTTACTCCAGACCCGGTTATTTCAAAAATTTAAAAAAATCTTCAAAACTAAGACCCCGTAACCCTTTTCCTGTGGAATAACATGAGAATCGAGCGTAGTCTTTCCTCCAGACCCGGTTATTCAAAAAAAAAACAAAAAAAAAACTAGACTTTAATTCGTCACTTTGACGAATTAGGTGATACGTATGCTATTTTTGTATCATGAAAGTGTGCCGATGATGATCTAATGATAATATTCATTAATACGATAATGACGATATTGATGATGATGATTTGTTGGTTTTAAATGACGATGACAATGATTAAAAGTGGTATAGCGCCCCCTTCAGGTATTCGATAGACAATTGTTATATGATTAAACTATTAATTTAATAAACAAGCTCAAATATTCGCCTGATTGCAGAGCCTACCAATCATTGAACTGATATTTCGACGCACTACATACGCAACATAATGAACAAGTCTAGACTGGAATGTATTATCAATCACCTCCCACAGGCATAAGACGCATAATAAGCAAAAATCTAATGACGTCATCAAAATGAATAAATATTGGTAATATTCTTGTGAAGCATTGTCTCAGCTACAACATATCAAAATTTAGAAGAAAATTGATCAATATTTGCAGAGATATAATCATTTTCCGTAAATATGTTGACGTCATAATATGCAAATTCGTATTTTGAGTTCCAAGGTCAATATGATTATGTAAAAATATACTTAATGGCCAAATGAGACATAAAATCATATCTCCGACTCATACTCTATCTAAATATGAAGAAAAAAAATGGCAGTCCTTATTCATCCCGATGTACTTTTTATAGGCATGTTTTTGCCCATATATGCTATGTAATACATGAGCTCGCACGCACGGATATTTATCTTCAACGGACGCTCATTCCGTTATTAATAGTGATAAAGAGATAAAAATGGTATCAAATTGTTCAGAAAAATATGAGGAATATCCTATTAAAACAAATTGAAGCTTAATTATTATTCATTCGGCCGTGACGAACGAAAACGCGAAAAAATGCGTGTTTTGCTCGATTTTTGATGAAATGCTTATAATGGCCTAAAACGTATGCAAAAAAAATTTAAGACGATTTTAAGCAATTTAAAATTTTACGCGCGCGTTAACGCGCGCACAAACGCTTACGCGCATTTTTGCGTGCATTTATTGACCTGAAATTGACCGGACAGATATTGATCTTAATCCTGATAATTATAAATGAGAAATTCCTTTCCGTTATGAAGATATGATCATAAGTTGATTTTCACAAAATGGCGCCTGGATGACGTCACGATAATTTTGACTCTCTAAAAAGTCACGCAGTTCTAAGTTAGACTAAGATCTATCATCATGTCAAGTTTCATGATAATGGCTTTATTCAGTCTTGAGATATCCTGCGAACAAATTCGAGGAAGAATAATAAATAATAAACTAGACTTTAATTCGTCACTTTGACGAATTAGGTGATACGTAGCTATTTTTGTATCATGAAAGTGTGCTGATGATGATCTAATGACCATTGACCCTGTGCAGTAACCAATTACACCTTTGACTCCAATTTACATCATGAGAAACGCATTTTCAAAGAAATGAAAATGTAATAGAATAAGAAAAAGTGAATAGTGTATGACGTCACGATGTCCCGGCGTAAATGAAAAGTCAAAATAAATGTGGGAATACATTAGCGATCATTTTTAGTTGTCGTCGTGAGATTCGCTAGTCGCTTGATAATAAAATCTTTAAATATCGGATGGATATATACTGTCACTGTATAAGGAATGTGGATTAGACCAAAGTTGAATTAACAGGAAATAATGTAGGAAAGAGAAAGAATGAGAGGCAGGGAGTGTTGATTTTTTTTCTTCAAGTAATGCATGGAAATGTAGGAGCTGAAGATATTATTCGGAAGGGAAAGGAGCTTAACAATCATCGAGGCCAGGATGGTAAAAGAAGAAGGGAAAAAAAGAGAAGTTTGATTATGACCCATTGTCTTTGACTACAAATTTCTTCATGATCCTGTCATCAAGAAAGAAAATAAGTTGTAGTTGGAACTTCAGATCATAACCTCAGCTACTATATATTCGAATCTGGGAGAGATTAGAATAAATATAAACGATATATGGTTGAAAGTGCATTGTCGTTGATTACGAAATCAATTAAAATCGATTGAAATTAAATATATTAATATTAACGGGCAATATGATGATGTCGAGAAATCCGATTAGCCAAAAAGATGTAGGAAATAATATCTACAACTCATACTCTATCCAGATATCACAACACAATTGGGGTTTTTCGATCATTTAAAGAAGTTATGGTCAATTAAACATAGTCATGTTTTTTTTAATTTCTGGGAAATGTACGCATGCGCGTGATGTTATCTTTGATGCGCGCATATGACATCAATTTGAGTAAAAAATGACTGAAATTTACAGGGATTGTTAATGAGAGTATCATTATTTCAAAACGAGCAAAAAAAGGAAGAAATTCGATCCACGTGCGTTACAAACGTAAATGCGCGCGCGCTGACCCACACGCGCGGAAATTTTTGAAACGCTTAAAAATGTCTGAAACGTATGCAAAATTAATTAGTTTGGAGTTTTGAGCAATTTTTTTTCTAATTTCTTTTTGACGCACGTGTACGCGCAAGTTATAAGGGGCAGGCGCATTTGCGTGGGCTAAATTTCTGACCCATGACCTGAGCATGATTGATGCCAAATTTGAATTGAAATTGATATTGCATGGCTGAGATACGCCCATTAATGACATTTCACATAATGACGTCATGATGACGTCACGATGCCTGGGCGTCGCTGAAAAGTCACGCAGTTTTAAGTTGGACTAAGATCTATCATCAGAGAAAGTTTGATGACAATGGCTTCAGCCATTCTTGAGATATCCTGCGAACAAATTCGAGGAAGAATAATACTATTTTCTTCTATACAGACACAAAATAAATACTAGACTTTAATTCGTCACTTCGACGAATTAGGTGATACGTATGATAATGGTTTACATAACGAATAATGCATTACACGATATATTATTTTATAAAATGCTTTTCCTATTATGATCTATCCATATGTCAAGTTTAAATTGCGTCCCCTTGATCAGGGATCTAGGGAAGATAGATTGAAACAATATATGACCTTTGACCCTGTGCAGTAACCAGTTACACCTTTGACTCTAATTTACATCATGAAGAACACATTTTGACGATTTTATCTTATTCAAAGAAATGAAAATGTAATTGATAAATGATTATCATCATTATGATAATGATGATCATGATGATAATGATCATGATCATGATCATGAGCCCAATCTGACATCTTATTAAAAAAATGAGGGTTGATTTAGATAGCATATAGTCTCAGCGACAACATACTCAAAAATCAACAAAATCCAAGCAGAAATAACGGCGATATTGCTCGTAAAAGACAGGAATGTAGAATCCAGATTTGAGAAAAAGTCATCTCCCATAGGGACTACACGCAAAAAGTAATGGATCAAGTGAAAATAGGGTAATAATAAAGTAAAAAGGGTTGTTTATTACATTATTTGCGAATCTACGTGTTTTAATAATCAAAGGAGATGGTACAGTGAAAGGTCAAAAGGAAAACAAAGTGAAGAAAAAAATTGTTGGAGACACCCGGACTCGAACCAGGGATCTCGAGGTTGGAAGTCAAGTGCGTATACCGATATACCAAAACATCTCCCATAGCGATTACACGTAAACGGGAAATGGAATTCTGAAATCTTACTTTGCAAGTGAAATATGAGCATGATCCCGGCATCTGATCGAAAAATGAAAGGCACACGTGTGATAGATTATTGTCTCAGCTACAACATACTCGAATATCAGCGTAAACAAAGCTAAAACAACGGAGATATTGCTCGCGAAAGACAAGAATGTAGAATCCACTTTTGAGAAAAAGTCATGTCCCATAGAGAATGCACGCAAAATGTAAAAAATTGACATGCCTCCTTTAATTGCAAGATTACGCCATGATGCCCTTGTCAAAATGAAAAATTGTGGACACTGCATTTGTAGAAAATTGTCTCAGCTAGAACATATCAAAATTTGAAACAAAATCAATCAATATTTAAAGAAATACAATCAGTTTTCCAAAAATATGCTTACATCATAATATGCAAATTAAAATTTTGAGTTCGGAGGCCATTATGATGACGTCAAGATGTATTTAATGGCCAAATGAGCTATGAAATCATATCTCCGACTCATACTCTATCAAAATATGAAAAAAACTTGGCAGTCCTTATTCATCCCAATTGACTTTTTATAGGCATGTTTTTGCCCATATACTATGTAATACATGAGCTCGCGCACACGCATATTTATCTTGAACGGACGCTCATTCCGTTATTAATAGCGATAAAGAGATGAACATGGTATCAAAATGCTTGGAAAAATGTGCCAAACATGATGACAGAGAAATTTGGCGATTATATGTTGAAAAATGCCAGAACACGCAAAAAACGCGCGCGCATGCGCGTTTGAGTGATTTTTTATCAAATGCTCCATATGGCTTGAAACGTATGCAAAAAAAATTGGGAATGATTTGGAGCATTTTAATTTTTTGCGCGCACGTAAACGCACGCACGAACGCGTACGCGCGGATTTGCGCACGTTTTTTTATCTGAAATTTACCGGAAGGATATTGATCTTATTCATGATAAATATGAATGAAAATTTACTTTCCGTTATGAAGATATGATCATAAGTTGATTTTTACAAAATGGCGCCTGGATGACGTCACGATAATTTTGAGTCTTTGAACAGTCATGCAGTTCTAAGTTAGATTAAGATCTATCATTATTGAAAGTTTTATGACAATGGCTTTTGCCATTCTTGAGATATCCTGCGAACAAAATTGAGGAAGAATAATAATAATTTCTTCTATACAGACACAAAATAAATACTAGACTTTAATTCGTCACTTAGACGAATTAGGTGATACGTATGATAATGGTTTACATAACGAATAATGCATTACACAATATATTATTTTGTAAAATGCTTCTCCCATTTATATGCTTCTCCCATTATGATCTATTCATATGTCAAGATTAAATTGTGTCTCCTTGATCATCATGAATCTAGGGAAGATAGATTGAAACAATATATGACCTTTGACCCTGTGCAGTAACCAGTTACACATTTGACTCTTATTTACATCATGAAGAACACCTTTTGACGATTTTATCTTATTCAAAGAAATGAAAATGTAATTGATAAATGATTATCATCATTACGATAATGATGATCATGATGATAATGATCATGATCATGAGCGCAATCATGACATCTTATTGAAAAAATGAGGAATGATTTAGATAGCATATAGTCTCAGCTACAACATACTCAAAAATCAACAAAATCCAAGCAGAAATAACGGCGATATTGCTCGCAAAAGACAGGAATGTAGACTCCAGATTTGAGAAAAAGTCATCTCCCATAGGGATTACACGCAAAAAGTAATGGATTAAGTGAAAATAGGGTAATAATAAAGTAAAAAGGGTTGTTTATGACATTATTTGCGATTCTACGTGTTTAAATAATCAAAGGAGATGGTACAGTGAAGGTCAAAAGGAAAAAAAAGTGAAGAAAAAAATGTTGGAGACACCCGGACTCGAACCAGGGATCTCGAGGTTAGAAGTCAAGTGCGTTACCGATGTACCAAAACATCTCCCATAGCGATTACACGTAAACGGGAAATGAAATTCTGAAATCCTACTTTGCAAGTGAAATATTAGCATGATCCCGGCATCTAATCGAAAAATAAAGGGCACATTTGTGATAGCTCATTGTCTCAGCTACAACATATCCGAAGTTCAGCGAAAACGAAGCTAAAACAACGGAGATTTTGCTCGCGAAAGACAGGAGTGTAGAATCCAGTTTTGAGAAAAAGTCATGTCCCATAGAGAATACACGCAAAATGTGAAAAATTGACATGCCTCCTTTAATCGCAAAAATACACCATGATAATTTTGTCAAAAATAAAATTTGTGGATACTGCATTTGTAGAAAATTGTCTCAGCTAAAACATATCAAAATTTAAAAGAAAATTGATCGATATTTACAGAGATACAATCAATTTTCCAAAAATATGCTGACGTCATAATATGCAAATTAAAATGTTGAGTTTGGAGGCCATTATGATGCCTTCATGAGTTAATTGAGGATCAAATGAGACATGAAATCATATTTCCGACTCATAATCTATCTAAATATGAAAAAATATTAGGAGTTTCTATCTATTTTAAAGAGTTACAATGAATTTTATATAGGCATGTTTTTGCCAATGTATTGTGGATAAAGATAACGCAAATCCGCGCGTGCTGTCAACTTTGACGGACGCTCATTGCGTTATTAAAAGGTGAACAAGTTATCAAAATGCTTGGAAAAATGTGCCAAATACGATGACAGAAAAAAATCGGCGATTCTATGTTGCAAAATGCCAGTACGCGCGAAAATCCGCGCGCATGCGCGTGTGCGTAATTTTTTTATCAAATGCTCCATATGGCCTGAAACGTATGCAAAAAAAAATTGGGATGATTTAGAGCATTTTAAATTTTTGCGCGCGCGTAAACGCACGGACGAGCGCGCACGCGCGCATTTGCGCATGTTTATTGACCTGAAATTGACCGGACGGATATTGATCTTAATCGTGATAATTATGAATGAGAAACACTTTTCCGTTATGAAGATATGATCATTAGTTGATTTTCACAAAATGGCGCCTGGATGACGTCACGATAATTTTGAGTCTTTGAAAAGTCACGCAGTTCTAAGTTAGACTAAGATCTATCATCATTGAAAGATTCATGACAATGGCTTTATTCAGTCTTGAGATATCCTGCGAACAAATTCGAGGAAGAATAATAAATAAATAATAAATAATAAATAATAAATAACAATCTTGACGAAATCAAAAGGTGATACGTAGACTTCGTTACGTATCACCTAACTAGACTTTAATTCGTCACTTAGACGAATTAGGTGATACGTATGATAATGGTTTACATAACGAATAATGCATTACACGATATATTATTTTGTAAAATGCTTTTCCCATTTATATGCTTCTCCCATTATGATCTATTCATATGTCAAGATTAAATTGTGTCTCCTTGATCATCATGGATCTAGGGAAGATAGATTGAAACAATATATGACCTTTGACCCTGTGCAGTAACTAGTTACACATTTGACTCTAATTTACATCATGAACAACACCTTTTGACGATTTTATCTTATTCAAAGAAATGAAAATGTAATTGATAAATGATTATCATCATTATGATAATGATGATCATGATGATAATGATCATGATCATGAGCGCGATCATGACATCTTATTAAAAAAATGAGGGTTGATTTAGATAGCATATAGTCTCAGCTACAACACACTCAAAAATCAACAAAATCCAAGCCGAAATAACGGCGATATTGCTCGCAAAAGACAGGAATGTAGACTCCAGATTTGAGAAAAAGTCATCTCCTATAGGGATTACACGCAAAAAGTAATGGATTAAGTGAAAATAGGGTAATAATAAAGTAAAAAGGGTTATTTATGACAATATTTGCGAATCTACGTGTTTAAATAATCAAAGGAGTTGGTACAGTGAAGGTCAAAAGGAAAAAAAAGTGAAAAAAAAAAGTGTTGGAGACACCCGGACTCGAACCAGGGATCTCGAGGTTGGAAGTCAAGTGCGTTACCGATATACCAAAACATCTCCCATAGCGATTACACGTAAACGGGAAATGAAATTCAGAAATCCTACTTTGCAAGTGAAATATGAGCATGATCCCGGCATCTAATCGAAAAATAAAGGGCACACTTTTGATAGCTCATTGTCTCAGCTACAACATATTCGAAGCTCAGCGAAAACGAAGCTAAAACAACGGAGATTTTGCTCGCGAAAGACAGGAGTGTAGAATCCAGTTTTGAGAAAAAGTCATGTCCCATAGAGAATACACGCAAAATGCGAAAAATTGACATGCCTCCTTTAATCGCAAAAATACACCATGATACTTTTGTCAAAAATAAAAATTGTGAATACTACATTTGTAGAAAATTGTCTCAGCTAGAACATATCAAAATTAAAAAGAAAATTGATCAATATTTCCAGAGATACAATCAATTTTTTAAAAATATGCTGACGTCATAATATGCAAATTGAAATTTTGAGTTTGGAGGCCATTATGATGACGTCATGAGTTAATTGAGGATAAAATGAGACATGAAATCATATCTCCGACTCATCATCTATACAAATATGAAAAAATATTAGGAGTTTCTATCTATTCTAAAGAGTTACAATGAATTTTATATAGGCATGTTTTTGCCCATGTATTGTGGATAAAGATAACGCAAATCCGCGCGTGCTGTCAACTTTGACGGACGCTCATTGCGTTAATAAAAGGTGAACAAATTATCAAAATGCTTGGAAAAATGTACCAAATATGATGTCAGAAAAAAATCGGCGATTCTATGTTGCAAAATTCCAGTACGCGCGAAAACGCGCGCGCATGCACGTGTGCGTAATATTTTTATCAAATGCTCCATATGGCCTGAAACGTATGCAAAAAAAATTTGGGATGATTTAGAGCATTTTAATTTTTTGCGCGCGCGTAAACGCGCGGACGAGCGCGCACGCGCGCATTTACGGACGTTTATTGACTTGAAAGTGACCGGACGGATATTGATCTTAATCATGATAAATATGAATGAAAAATTACTATTCGTTATGAAGATATGATCATTAGTTGATTTTCACAAAATGGCGCCTGGATGACGTCACGATAATTTTGAGTCTTTGAAAATTCACGCAGTTCTAAGTTAGACTAAGATCTATCATCATTGAAAGATTCATAACAATGGCTTCATTCAGTCTTGAGATATCCTGCGAACAAATTCGAGGAAGAATAATAAATAATAAATAACAATCTTGACGAAATCAATAGGTGATACGTAGACTTCGTTACGTATCACCTAACTAGACTTTAATTCGTCACCTTGACGAATTAGGTGATACGTAATTATGCTCATGTGTAGCATAATGAAGAACGCATTTTCACGATTTCATCTTTCGTTATAAAATACTTCTCCCATTTATGGTCTATCCATGAGTCAAGTTTCAACTGTGTAGGGCAGAGGGAGACAGAGCAATAGAAAAAGAGGGAGGCAAGGCAAGATAGAGAGAGAGAGAGGCGGAGGGTGAAAGAGTAGAGAGAGAGAGAGAGAGAGAGGGGGAGAGGGTGAAAGAGTAGAGAGAGAGATATAGATAGATGCAGAGACAGACCAAAAAAAGGGAGAGGGGCAGAACATGAAACCAAGTAACACATCAATTCATTGCATATTAAGAAACTGAAACATCTCTAAATTGTTTTCCACCTCATTCCATATTCTGGACCCTTCAGAACATTCAAAGAAGATAGGACGATAGGTTTCTACCTCTTTTCTACAAAAGGAACATACATTTGACTGTGTTAATCCAAAAAGATACAGTTTATCATTACAAAATATGATGTTATGTAAAATTTTATACTGAAATTCCCCGGTGACCATGATTAAGAGTGGTATAGCGCCCCCTTCAGGTATTTGATAGAGATTTGTAGAATCAGGATTTCAGAAAAAGTCGCCTAACACGCAAACTAAGAAAATTCTGATATGTCGCCTTTAATTGAATTTTTCACTATGATGATGTCATCAAAATGATAAATAATGTACGTCATTCTTGTAGATAATTTTCTTAGCTACACCGTATCAAAATTTGGGAGAACATAAAGCACAAAAAAGCTAGATAGTGCTCAAAGATCAATGTCATGTAGATTCATGATGTGAACGAAATTCACCTTACATAGGCATTACACGCAAATTGAGAAAATTCTGACATGTGGCCTTTAATTGAATTTTGTACTATGATGACATTAATGAAATAAAAAGCAGTGTGTATTTATCTTGTAGGCAATTGCCTTAGCTACAAGATAGCGCAATTTGGAAGAAAATCTGTCAATATTATGAGAAATACACTAAATTGTCCATAAATATAATGACGTCATAATATGCAATTTTGTATGTTGACTTCCAAGGTGATTATGATGACGTCAAGATGCATTTAATGGCCAAATGAGATATGAAATCATATCTCCGACTCATACTCTATCTAAATATGAAAAAAACTTGGCAGTCCTTATTCATCCCAATGGACTTTTTATAGGCATGTTTTTGCCCATATATGCTATGTAATACAAGAGCTAGCGCGCACGGATATTTATCTTGAACGGACGCTCATTCCGTTATTAATAGTGATAAAGAGATGAACATGGTGTCAAAATGTTCGGAAAAATGTGTCAAACATGATGACAGAGAAAATTTGGCGATTATATGTTGCAAAATTCCAGAACGCGCAAAAAACGCACGCGCATGCGCGTTTGAGTGATTTTTTGTCAAATGCTTCATATGGCTTGAAACGTATGCAAAAAAAATTTGGGATGATTTAGAGCATTTAAAAATTTTGCGCGCACGTAAACGCGCGGACGAACGCGTACGCGCGCATTTGCGCACATTTTTTGACCTAAAATTGACCGGACGGATGTTGATCTTATTCATGATAAATATCAATGAAAAATTACTTTCTGTTATGAAGATATGATCATAAGTTGATTTTCACAAAATGGCGCCTGGATGACGTCACGATGACGTTGAGTCTATGAAAAGTCACGCAGTTTTAAGTTAGACTAAGATCTATCATCATGGCAAGTTTCATGACAATGGCTGTAGCCATTCTTGAGATATCCTGCGAACAAAATTGAGGAAGAATAATAATAATTTCTTCTATACAGACACAAAATAAATACTAGACTTTAATTCGTCACTTTGACGAATTAGGTGATACGTGCTATTTTG
Organism: Strongylocentrotus droebachiensis; assembly: GCA_035222895.1. Classification (NCBI taxonomy): domain Eukaryota; kingdom Metazoa; phylum Echinodermata; class Echinoidea; order Camarodonta; family Strongylocentrotidae; genus Strongylocentrotus; species Strongylocentrotus droebachiensis. The sequence continues at coordinate 73,214 of JAVYIG010000396.1, forward strand.
TTATCATGAAAGTGTGCCGATGATGATCTAATGATAATGATCATCAATACGATAAAGACCATGATTAAGAGTGGTATAGCGCCCCCTTCAGGTATTCGATAGAGATTTGTAGAATCCGGATTTCAGAAAAAGTCGCCAAACACGCAAACTAAGAAAATTCTGACATGTCGCCTTTAATTGAAATTTTCACTATGATAATGTCATCAAAATGATAAATAATGTACATCATTCTCATAGATAATTTGCTTAGCTACGCCGTATCAAAATTTTGGAGAACATAAAGCACAAATAAGCTAGATAGTGCTCAAAGATCAATGTCATGTAGATTCATGATGTGAACGAATTTCACCTTCCATAGACATAACACGCAAATTGAGAAAATTCCGACATGTGGCCTTTAATTGAATTTTGTACTATAATGACGTCAATAAAATAAAAAGCAGTGTGTATTGATCTTGTAGGCAATTTCCTACGCTACAAGATACCGCAATCTGAAAGAAAATCAGTCAATATTATGAGAAATACACTAAATTTTCCATAAATATAATGACGTCATAATATGCAATTTTGTATTTTGACTTCCAAGGCCATTATGATGACGTCAAGATGTATTTAATGGCCAAGTGAGCTATGAAATCATATTTCCGACTCATACTCTATCAAAATATTAAAAAAAACTTGGCAGTCCTTATTCATCCAAATGGACTTTTCATAGGCATGTTTTTGCCCATATATACTATGTAATACATGAGCTCGCGCGCACGGATATTATCTTGAACGGACGCTCATTCCGTTATTATTAGTGATAAAGAGATGAATATGGTATCAAAATGCTTGGAGAAATGTGCTTAACATGATGACAGAGAAAATTTGGCGATTATATGTTGCAAAATGCCAGAACGCGCAAAAAACGAGCGCGCATGCACATTTGAGTGATTTTTTGTCAAATGCTCCATATGGCTTGAAACGTATGCCAAAAAAATTGGGGATGATTTGGAGCATTTTATATTTTTGCGCGCACGTAAACGCGCACACGAACGCGTACGCGCGGATTTGCGCACGTTTTTTGATCTGAAATTGACCGGAAGGATATTGATCTTATTCATGATAAATATGAATGAAAAATTAGTTTCCGTTATGAAGATATGATCATATGTTGATTTTCACAAAATGGCGCCTGGATGACGTCACTATAATTTTGAGTCTTTGAAAAGTCACGCAGTTCTAAGTTAGACTAAGATCTATCATTTTTAAAAGTTTCATGACAATGGCTTTTGCCATTCTTGAGATATCCTGCGAACAAAATTGAGGAAGAATAATAATAATTTCTTCTATACAGACACAAAATAAATACTAGACTTTAATTCGTCACTTAGACGAATTAGGTGATACGTATGATAATGGTTTACATAACGAATAATGCATTACACGATATATTGTTTTGTAAAATGCTTCTCCCATTTATATGCTTCTCCCATTATGATCTATTCATATGTCAAGATTAAATTGTGTTTCCTTGATCATCATGGATCTAGGGAAGATAGATTGAAACAATATATGACCTTTGACCCTGTGCAGTAACCAGTTACACATTTGACTCTAATTTACATCATGAAGAACACCTTTTGACGATTTGATCTTATTCAAAGAAATGAAAATGTAATTGATAAATGATTATCATCATTATGATAATGATGATCATGATGATCATGATCATGTTCATGAGCGCGATCATGACATCTTATTGAAAAAATGAGGGTTCGATTTAGATAGCATATAGTCTCAGCTACAACATACTCAAAAATCAACAAAATCCAAGCAGAAATAACGGCGATATTGCTCGCAAAAGACAGGAATGTAGACTCCAGATTTGAGAAAAAGTCATCTCCCATAGGGATTACACGCAAAAAGTAATGGATTAAGTGAAAATAGGGTAATAATAAAGTAAAAAGGGTTATTTATGACATTATTTGCGATTCTACGTGTTTAAATAATCAAAGGAGATGGTACAGTGAAGGTCAAAGGGAAAAAAAAGTGAAGCAAAAAATTGTTGGAGACACCCGGACTCGAACCAGGGATCTCGAGGTTGGAAGTCAAGTGCGTTACCGATATACCAAAACATCTCCCATAGCGATTACACGTAAACGGGAAATGAAATTCAGAAATCCTACTTTGCAAGTGAAATATGAGCATGATTCCGGCATCTAATCGAAAAATAAAGGGCACACTTTTGATAGCTCATTGTCTCAGCTACAACATATTCGAAGTTCAGCAAAAACGAAGCTAAAACAACGGAGATTTTGCTCGCGAAAGACAGGAGTGTAGAATCCAGTTTTGAGAAAAAGTCATGTCCCATAGAGAATACACGCAAAATGCGAAAAATTGACATGCCTCCTTTAATCGCAAAAATACACCATGATACTTTTGTCAAAAATAAAAATTGTGAATACTACATTTGTAGAAAATTGTCTCAGCTAGAACACATCAAAATTAAAAAGAAAATTGATCAATATTTCTAGAGATACAATCAATTTTTCAAAAATATGCTGACGTAATAATATGCAAATTAAAATTTTGAGTTTGGAGGCCATTATGATGACGTCATGAGTTAATTGAGGATAAAATGAGACATGAAATCATATCTCCGACTCATCATCTATACAAATATGAAAAAATATTAGGAGTTTCTATCTATTCTAAAGAGTTACAATGAATTTTATATAGGCATGTTTTTGCCCATGTATTGTGGATAAAGATAACGCAAATCCGCGCGTGCTGTCAACTTTGACGGACGCTCATTGCGTTAATAAAAGGTGAACAAATTATCAAAATGCTTGGAAAAATGTACCAAATATGATGTCAGAAAAAAATCGGCGATTCTATGTTGCAAAATGCCAGTACGCGCGAAAACGCGCGCGCATGCACGTGTGCGTAATATTTTTATCAAATGCTCCATATGGCCTGAAACGTATGCAAAAAAAATTTGGGATGATTTAGAGCATTTTAATTTTTTGCGCGCGCGTAAACGCGCGGACGAGCGCGCACGCGCGCATTTACGGACGTTTATTGACTTGAAAGTGACCGGACGGATATTGGTCTTAATCATGATAAATATGAATGAAAAATTACTATTCGTTATGATAATATGATCATTAGTTGATTTTCACAAAATGGCGCCTGGATGACGTCACGATAATTTTGAGTCTTTGAAAATTCACGCAGTTCTAAGTTAGACTAAGATCTATCATCATTGAAAGATTCATAACAATGGCTTCATTCAGTCTTGAGATATCCTGCGAACAAATTCGAGGAAGAATAATAATAAATAATAATAAATAACAATCTTGACGAAATCAATAGGTGATACGTAGACTTCGTTACGTATCACCTAACTAGACTTTAATTCGTCACTTTGACGAATTAGGTGATACGTGCTATTTTGTTATCATGAAAGTGTGCCGATGATGATCTAATGATAATGATCATAAATACGATAAAGACCATGATTAAGAGTGGTGTAGCGCCCCCTTCAGGTATTCGATAGAGATTTGTAGAATCAGGATGTCAGAAAAAGTCGCCTAACACGCAAACTAAGAAAATTCTGACATGTCACCTTTAATTGAAATTTTCACTATTATGATGTCATCGAAATGATAAATGATGTACGTCAATATTGTAGATAATTTATTAGCTACACCGTATCAAAATTTGGAAGAACATAGAATACAAATAAGCTAGATAGTGCTCAAAGATCAATGTCATGAAGATTTATGATTTGAACGAAATTCACCTTCCTTAGGCATAACACTCAAATTAAGAAAATTCTGAAATGTGGCCTTTAATTGAATTTTGTACTATGATGACGTCAATGAAATAAAAAGTAGTGTCTCTTTATCTTGAAGGCAATTGCCTCAACTACAAGATACCGCAATTTGAAAGAAAATCAGTCAATATTATGAGAAATACACTAAATTTTCCATAAATATAATGACGTCATAATATGCAATTTTGTATTTTGACTTCCAAGGCCATTATGATGACGTCAAGATGTATTTAATGGCCAAGTGAGCTATGAAATCATATCTCCGACTCATACTCTATCAAAATATGAAAAAAACTTGGCAGTCCTTATTCATCCCAATGGACTTTTTATAGGCATGTTTTTGCCCATATATACTATGTAATACATGAGCTCGCGCGCACGGATATTATCTTGAACGGACGCTCATTCCGTTATTATTAGTGATAAAGAGATGAATATGGTATCAAAATGCTTGGAAAAATGTGCTCAACATGATGACAGAGAAAATTTGGCGATTATATGTTGCAAAATGCCAGAACGCGCAAAAAACGCGCGCGCATGCGCGTTTTAGTGATTTTTTGTCAAATGCTCCATATGGCTTGAAACGTATGCCAAAAAAATTAGGGATAATTTGGAGCATTTTTAATTTTTGCGCACACGTAAACGCGCACACGAACGCGTACGCGCGGATTTGCGCACGTTTTTTTATCTGAAATTGACCGGAAGGATATTGATCTTATTCATGATAAATATGAATGAGAAATTACTTTCCGTTATGAAGATATGATCATAAGTTGATTTTTACAAAATGGCGCCTGGATGACGTCACGATCATTTTGAGTCTTTGAAAAGTCATGCAGTTCTAAGTTAGACTAAGATCTATCATCATTAGAAGTTTCATGACAATGGCTTTTGCCATTCTTGAGATATCCTGCGAACAAAATTGAGGAAGAATAATAATAATTTCTTCTATACAGACACAAAATAAATACGAGATTTGAATTCGTCACTTGGCAAATGAGGTGGTCTGCACGGTTTTTGTTCTAAGGGTCTATGGTGTTAACGGAAAGATAACAGTTTATACATATAGAGAGAAGGAGGGAGACGGGGTATAGTCCTGTAAAAAATAAATGAGCTGGACAGAGAGATACAAGAGGAATTAGAATGCATGCACTTGAAAGGAGGCAGGACGGTGAGGAAACGTGGTAGGTCAGGTGTGAAATAAGAATACAATGGGCAAAGGGAAGTGCAAGAGGAAATTAAGGAGCATCTGAAGGCATATAATAGACGGAGAATAAAAGCCACACGCGAGACAGAAAAAGAGAGATACAGAGACAGATCAAGAGAAGGAGAGCGAGTAGAACAAGAGAGCCAGAGGCGGAAAAGGGGGAGAGTAGAGAAAGAGAGATACAGAGACAGAGCAAGAAAAGGAGAGCGGACAAAACAATTGAGAGAGTCAGAGGCGGAAAAGGGAGAGAGTAGAAAAGGAGAGATGGAGAGCAAAAGAAGAAGAATGGGAGAAACAAGAGAGCCAGAGGCGGGAAAGGGAGTGAATACAAAAAGAGAGAGGCAGAGACAGAGCAAGAGAATAAGAGAGAGGCAAGGCAAGAGAGAGAGAGAGGGGGAGAGGGTGAAAGAGTAGAGAGAGAGAGAGAGATAGGTAGATGCAGAGACAGACGAAAAAAGGGAGAGGGGCAAAACATGAAAGGAAAAGGGAAACAGAGCAAGAGAAAAGAGAGAGAGAGATGCAATTGAGAACAATGCCTTCCATATTTCTAGAATAAATAATCTTTTGTGAATACTGATCATGAAAGTGTTGCCGATAATCAACGATTATGCTCATGAATACGATAATGACGGTATTAGAATGATGACCATGATTAAAAGTGGCACAGCGCCCCCTTCAGGTTTTCGATAGAGGATTAAACTGTTTACTTATACTAAACAAGCTCAAAGCACTTTTTTTAATAAATATTACAAAATGTACATAGTGATTTATTTAGTCCTGATTTAATATAAAATATGAGTAAGATATTAATATTCTATAACCCAACATCTATGATGTTAAATCTAGAAACGATTGTTAGTATGCATGGCAGTGAATGACCAAACGATAGAAATTGCCCTCGAATTTCCCTGGATTAAATTCTCATACATATAAATGAGACAAGCTGAGATGATGCAGAGAAAGGTTATAGAGTAGAGAAAGAGAGAGAGGCAGAGACAGAAGAAAACAGATCAAGAGAGGGAGAGGGTGAAAGTGTAAGAGAGAGGGAGACAACAAGAGAGATGCAGATGAGAGAGACCAAGAGAAGGAGAAGGGCAGAACAAGACTAGGTGAAGGGAGACAGAGCAAGAGAGAAAAATGCCTTCAATATTTCTAGCATAAATAGCTAGGCTCTTGAATTACGTTCATGACAATGTGCCGAAACTGCCGATGATGATATAATTATAATGTTCATGAATACGATATTTTTTTTGGTTTAAAATGACCATGATTATGAGTGGTATAGCGCCCCCTTCCGGTATACGATAGAGATTTGTAGTATCAGGATTCCAGAAAAACTAAGAAAATTCTGACATGTCGCCTTTAATTGACATACTAAACAAGCTTAAAACACTTAAAAAAAAAAAATATTACATAATGTACATAGCGATTTATTTAGTCCTGATTTAATATAAAATATGAGTAAGATATTAATATTCCATAACCCAACATCTCTGATGTTAAATCTAGAAGCATGGCAGTGAATGGCCAAATGATAGAAATTGCCGCAAATTTCCTTGGATTAAATTGTTATACATATAAATGAGACGAGCTGAGATGATGCAGAGAGAAAGGGGGAGTAGAAAAAAAGAGACAGAGACAGAGACAAAGACAGAAGGAGACAGATCAAGAGAAGAAGAGGGAAAGGGAAACAGTGAGAGGGAGAGGGTGAAAGTGTAAGAGAGGGGGAGAACAAGAGAGATGCAGATGAGAGAGACCAATTAAGAGAAGGAGAGGGGCAGAACAAGACTAGGGGAAGGGAGACAGAGCAAGAGAGAAAAGAGAGAGGGGAGAGATGCAATTGAGAAAAATGCCTTCAATATTTCTAGCATAAATAGCCAGGCTCTTGAATGACGATCATGACAGTGTGCCGAAACTGCCGATGATGATATAATGATAATGTTCATGAATACGATAATGACGATATTGATGATGATGATGACCATAATTAAAAATGGTATAACGCTCCCTTCAGGTATTCAATTGAGGATTGTTATATATGATAACTGAATGTCACCTATGATTGATTTTTTTACTATTATAACGTCATGATAATGTTTAATAGTCTACATAAATCTTGTGTAAAATTGTCTCAGCTACAAAATACTCAAACATCAACAAAATCCAAGCAAAAATAACGGCGATATCGCTCACAAGAGACAGGAATGTAGAATCCAGATTTGAGAAAAAGTCATCTCCCATATGGATTACACGCAAAAAGTAATGGATTAAGTGTAAATAGGGTAATAATAAAGAAAATAGGGTTGTTTATTTCATTATTTGCGATTCTACGCGTTTTAATAATCAAAGGAAATGGTACAGTGAAAGGTCAAAAATAAAATAAAAAGTGAAGAAAAAAAATTGTTGGAGACGCCCGGACTCGAACCAGGGATCTCAAGGTCGGAAGTCAAGTGCGTTACCGATATACCAAAACATGTCCCATAGCGATTACACGTAAAACGAAAAATGGAATTCTCAAATCCTTCTTTGCAAGTGAAATATGAGCATAATCCCGGCATCTGATCGAAAAATAAAAGACACACGTGTGATAGCTTATTGTCTCAGCTACAACATATTCGAAGCTCAGCGAAAACTAAGCTAAAACAACGGAGATTTTGCTCGCGAAAGACAGGAGTGTAGAATCCAGTTTTGAGAAAAAGTCATGTCCCATAGAGAATACACGCAAAATGTGAAAAATTGACATGCCTCCTTTAATTGCAAAAATACGCCATGATGCCTTTGTCAAAATGGAAAATTGTGGATTATTTATTTGTAGAAAATTGTCTCAGGTAGAACATTTTAAAATTTGAAAGAAAATCAATCAATATTTACAGAGATACAATCAATTTTCCAAAATTATGCTGACGTCATAATATGCAAATTGAAATTTTGAGTTTGGAGGCCATTATGATGACGTCATGAGTTAATTGAGGGTCAAATGAGGCATGAAATCATATCTCCGACTTATAATCTATCTAAATATGAAAACATATTGGGAGTTTCTATCTATTCTGAAGAGTTACAAAGAATTTTGTATAGGCATGTTTTTGCTCATGTATTGTGGATAAAGATAACGCAGGTCCGCGCGCGCTGTCAACTTTGACGGACGCTCATTGCGTTATTAAAAGATGAAAAAGTTATCAAAATGCTTGGAAAGATGTGCCAAATATGATGATAGAGAAAATTCGGCGATTCAATGTTGCAGAATGCTAGTACGCCCCAAAAATGCGCGCGCATGCGCGTAAGCGTGATTTTTTGTCAAATGCTCCATATGGCCTGAAACGTATGCAAAAAAAATTCGGGATGATTTAGAGCATTTTAAATTTTTGCGCGCGCGTAAACGCGCGGACGAACGCGTACGCGCGCATCTTTGCATGTTTATTGACCTGAAATTGACCAGACGGATATTGATCTTATTCATGACAAATATGAATGAAAAATTACTTTCCGTTATGAAGATATGATCATAAGTTGATTTTTACAAAATGGCGCCTGGATGACGTCACGATAATTTTGAGTCTGTGAAAAGTCACGCAGTTCTAAGTTAGACTAAGATCTATCATCATTAAAAGTTTCATGACAATGGCTTTATTCAATCTTGAGATATCCTGCGAACAAAATCGAGGAAGAATAATAAAATAAAAAATAAAGAAAATCTTGACGAAATCAATAGGTGATACGTAGACTTCGTTACGTATCACCTAACTAGACTTTAATTCGTCACTTAGACGAATTAGGTGATACGTATGATAACGGTTTAAATAACGAATAATGTATTACACGATATATTATTTTATAAAATGCTTCTCCCATTATGATCTATCTATATGTCAAGTTTAAATTGTGTCCCCTTGATCATCATGGATCTCGGGAAGATAGATTGAAACAATATATGACCGTTGACCCTGTACAGTAACCAGTTACACCTTTGACTCTAATTTACATCATGAAGAACACATTTTTACGATTTTATCTTATTCAAAGAAATGAAAATGTAATTGATAAATGAATATAATCATTATGATAATGATGATATTGATGATAATGATCATGATCATGAGCGTGATCCTGATATCTAATTGAAAAAATGAGGAATGATTTAGATAGCATATAGTCTCAGCTACAACATACTCAAAAATCAACTAAATCCAAGCAGAAATAACGGCCATATTGCTCGCAAAAGACAGGAATGTAGAATCCAGATTTGAAAAAAAGTCATTACACATAGGGATTACACGCAAAAAGTAATGGATTAAGTGAAAAAAGGGTAATAATAAGGTAAATACGGTTGTTTATTACATTATTTGCGAATCTACGTGTTTTAATAATCAAAAGAGATGGTACAGTGAAAGGTCAAAAAGAAAAAAAAATGAAGAAAAAAATTGTTGGAGACACCCGGACTCGAACCAGGGATCTCGAGCTTGGAAGTCAAGTTCGTTACCGATATACCAAAACATTTCCTATGGCGATTACACGTAAACGGGAAATGGAATTCTCAAATCCTACTTTGCAAGTGAAATATGAGCATGATCCCGGCATCTGATTGAAAAATAAAGACACTTTAGTGATAGCTGATTGTCTCAGCTACAACATACCCGTTAAACAACGGAGATATTGGTCACGAAAGACAGGAATGTAGAATCCAGTTTTGAGAAAAAGTCATGTCCCATAGAGAATACACGCAAAATGTGAAAAATTTACATGCCTCCCTTAGTCGAAAAAATACGCCATGATGCTTTTGTCTAAATGAACAATTGTGATAACTGCATTTGTAGAAAATTGTCTCAGCTAGAACATATTAAAATGTGAAAGAAAAACGATTAATATCTCAAAGATACAATCAATTTTCCAAAAATATGCTGACGTCATAATATGCAAATTAAAAATTTGAGTTTGGAGGCCATTATGATGACGTCATGAGTTAATTAAGGGTCAAATGAGACATGAAATCATATCTCCAACTCATAATTGATCCAAATATGAGAGAATATAGGGAGTTTCTATCTATTCTGAAGAGTTACAATGAATTTTTGTATAGGCATGTTTTTGCCCATGTATTGTGGGTAAAGATAACGCAGGCCCGCGCGCGCTGTCAACTTTGACAGACGCTCATTGCGTTATTAAAAGGTGAACAAGTTATCAAAATGCTTGAAAAATGTGCCAAATATGAAAACAGAGAAAATTCGGCGATTCTACGTTGCAAAATTCTAGTACGTGCAAAAAACACGCGCGCATGCGCGTATGCATAATTTTTTGTCAAATGCTCCAAATAGCCTGAAAAGTATGCAAAAAATATTTGGGATGATTTGGAGCATTTTAAATTTTGGCGCGCACGTAAACGCGCGGACGAACGCGTACGCGCGCATTTGCGCACGTTTATTGACCCACAATTGACCGGACGGATATTGGTCTTAATCATGATAATTATGAATCAGAAATAACTTTCCGTTATGAAGATATGATCATAAGTTGATTTTCACAACATGGCGCCTGGATGACGTCACGATGACTTTGAGTCTATGAAAAGTCATGCAGTTCTAAGTTAGACTAAGATCTATCATCATGGCAAGTTTCATGATAATGGCTTTAGCGATTCTTGAGATATCCTGCGAACAAAATTGAGGAAGAATAATAAAAATTTCTTCTATACAGACACAAAATAAATACTAGACTTTAATTCGTCACTTTGACGAATTAGGTGATACGTATGCTCATGTGTAACATAATGAAAAACGTATTTTCACGATTTCATCTTTCGTTTACTCCTCCCATTATGGTCTATCCATGAGTCAAGTTTCAACTGTGTAGGGCAGAGGGAGATAGAGCAAGAGAATAAGAGGGAGGCAAGGCAAGAGAGAGAGAGAGAGAGACGGAGAGGGTGAAAGAGTAGAGAGAGAGAGAGAGATAGATAGATGCAGAGACAGACCAAAAAAGGAGAGGGGCAGAACATGAGAGGAGAAGGAAAAAAAACAAGAAAGAGGAAAGAGAGAGAGAGAGATGCAATGGAGAACAATGCCTTCCATATTTCTAGCATAAATAAGCTCTTGTGAATACTGATCATGACAGTGTTGCCGATATTTAAAAAAACACGATTATGTTCATGAATACAATGATGACGATATTAGAATGATGACCATGAGTGAAAGTGGCACAGCGCCCCTTCAGGTTTTCGATAGAGGATTAAACTGTTTATTATACTAAACAAGCTCAAAACACTTTTTAAAATAAATATTACAAAATTTACATAGTGATTTATTTAGTCATGATTTAATATAAAATATGAATAAGATATTATTATTGTACCCATCCATAACCCAACATCTATGATGTTAAATCTAGAAACGATTGTTAGTATTCATGGCAGTGAATGGCCAAACGATAGAAATTGCCTCGAATTTCCTTGGATTAAATTGTTATACATATAAATGAGACAAGCTGAGATGATGCAGAGTGAAATGGGAGAGAGGAGAGAAAGAGAGAGAGGCAGTGACAGAAGGAGACAGATCAAGAGAAGAAGAGGGAAAGGGAAACAGTGAGAGGGAGAGGGTGAAAGTGTAAGAGAGAAGGAGAGGACAAGAGAGATGCAGATGAGAGAGACCAAGAGAAGGAGAGGGGCAGAACAAGACTAGGTGAAGGGAGACAGAGCAAGAGAGAAAAGAGAGAGAGGGGAGAGATGCAATTGAGAAAAATGCCTTCAATATTTCTAGCATAAATAGCTAGGCTCTTAAATTACGATCATGACAGTGTGCCGAAACTACCGTTGTGATATAATGATAATGTTCATGCATACGATAATGACGTTATTGATGATGATGAAGATGCCATGATTAAAAGTGGTATAGCGCCCCCTTCAGGTATTCGATTGAGGATTGATAACTGACATGTCACCTATAATTATGATTGAATTTTTGACTATGATTACGTCGTGATAATGTTAAATAGTCTACATAAATCTTGTAGGAAATTTGTCTCAGCTACAATATGCTCAAAAATCAACAAAATCCAAGGAGAAATAACGGCGATATCGCTCAAAAAGACAGAAATGTAGAATCCGGATTTGAGAAAAAAGTCATCTCCCATAGGGATTACACCTAAAAAGTAATAGATTAAGTGTAAATAGGGTAATAATAAAGTAAATAGGGTTTTCTATTACATTATTTGCGATTCTATGTGTTTTAATAATTAAAGGAGATGGTTCAGTGAAAGGTCAAAAAGAAAAAAAAAGGAAAAAAAAAAATTGTTGGAGACGCCCGGACTCGAACCAGGGATCTCAAGGTCGAAAGTCAAGTGCGTTACCGATATACCAAAACATTTCCCATAGCGATTACACGTAAACGAAAAATGGGATTCTCAAATCACATTTTGTAGTTAAAATATCACCATGATCCCAACATCTGATCGAAAAATAAAGTACACATTTGAGATAGCTTATTGTCTCAGCTACAACATACTCGAATCTCAGCGTAAACAAAGTGAAAACAACGGAGATATTGCTCGCGAAAGACAAGAATGTAGAATCCACTTTTGAGAAAAAGTCATGTCCTATAGAGAATACACGCAAAATGTAAAAAATTGACAGGCCTCCTTTAATTGCAAGATTACGCCATGATGCCTTTGTCAAAATGAAAAATTGTGGACACTGCATTTGTAGAAAATTGTCTCAGCTAGAACATATTAAAATTTGAAACAAAATAAATCAATATTTACAGAGATACAATCAGTTTTCCAAAAATATGCTTACGTCATAATGTGCAAATTAATTTTTTTAGTTCGGAGGCCATTATGATGACGTCATGATTTAATTGAGGGTCAAATGAGACATGAAATCATATCTCCGACTCATAATCTATCTAATTATGAAAAAATATTGGGAGTTTCTATCTATTCTGAAGAGTTACAATGAAATTTGTATAGGCATGATTTTGCCCATGTATTGTGGATAAAGATAACGCAGATCCGCGCGCGCTGTCAACTTTGGCGGACGCTCATTGCGTTATTAAAAGATGAACAAGTTATGAAAATGCTTGGAAAAATGTGCCAAATATGATGATAAAGAAAATTCGGCGGTTCTATGTTGCAAAATGCTAGTACGCGCAAAAAACGCGCGCGCATGCACGTGAGAGCGATTTTTTATCAAATGCTCTATATGGCCTGAAACGTATGCAAAAAAAATTTGGGATGATTTAGAGCATTTTAAATTTTTGCGCGCGCGTAAACGCGCGGATGAGCGCGCACGCGCGCATTTGCGCACGTTTATTGACCTGAAATTGACCGGACGGATATTGATCTTAATCGTGATAATTATGAATGAGAAATACTTTTCCATTATGAAGATATGATCATTAGTTGATTTTCACAAAATGGCGCCTGGATGACGTCACGATGATTTTGAGTCTTTGAAAAGTCACGCAGTTCTAAGTTAGACTAAGATCTATCATCATTGAAAGTTTCATGACAATGGCGTCAGTCAGTCTTGAGATATCCTGCGAACAAATTCGAGGAAGAATAATAAATAATAATAATAAATAATAACAATCTTGACGAAATCAATAGGTGATACGTAGACTTCGTTACGTATCACCTAACTAGACTTTAATTCGTCACTTTGACGATTTAGGTGATACGTGCTATTTTGTAATCATGAAAGTGTGCCAATGATGATCTAATGATAATGATCTTAAATACGATAAAGACCATGATTAAGAGTGGTATAGTGCCCCCTTCAGGTATTCGATAGAGAGTTGTAGAATCAGGAATCCAGAAAAAGTCGCCTAACACGCTAACTAAGAAAATTGTGACATGTCGCCTTTAATTGAAATTTTTACTATGATGATGTCATCGAAATGATAACTAATGTACGTCAATATTGTAGATAATTTATTAGCTACACCGTATCAAAATTTGGGAGAACATAGAGCACAAATAAGCTAGATAGTGCTCAAAGATCAATGTCATGAAGATTCATGATGTGAACGAAATTCACCTTCCTTAGGCATAACACGCAAATTAAGAAAATTCTGAAATGTGGCCTTTAATTGAATTTTGTACTATGATGACGTCAATGAAATAAAATGTAGTGTGTATTTATCTTGAAGGCAATTGCCTCAACTACAAGATACCGAAATTTGGAAGAAAATCAGTCAATATTATGAGAAATACACTAAATTTTCCATAAATATAATGACGTCATAATATGCAATTTTGTATTTTGACTTTTAAGGCCATTATGATGACGTCAAGATGTATTTAATGGCCTAATAAGACATGAAATCATATCTCCGACTCATACTCTATCTAAATATGAAACAAAAATGGCTGTCCTTATTCATCCCGATGTACTTTTCATAGGCATGTTTTTGCCCATATATGCTATGTAATACATGACCTCGCGCGCGCGGATATTTATCTTGGACGGACGCTCATTCCGTTATTAATAGTGATAAAGAGATGAACATGGTATCAAAATGCTTGGAAAAATGTGTCAAACATGATGACAGAGAAAATTTGGCGATTATATGTTGCAAAATGCCAAAACACGCAAAAAGCGTTCGGGCATGCGCGTTTGAGTGATTTTTTGTCAAATGCTCCATATGGCTTGAAACGTATGCAAAAAAAAATTGGGATGATTTAGAGCATTTTAAATTTTTGCGCGCACATAAACGCGCGGACAAATGCGTACGCGCGCATTTGCGCACGTTTTTTGCCCTGAAATCGACCGGACGGATATTGATCTTATTCATAATAAATATGAATGAGAAATAACTTTTCGTTATGAAGATATGATCATAAGTTGATTTTCACAAAAAGGCGCCTGGATGACGTCATGATGATGTTGAGTCTTTGAAAAGTCACGCAGTTCTAAGTTGGACTAAGATCAATCTTCAGAGAAAGTTTCATGACAATGGCTTCAGCCATTCTTGAGATATCCTGCGAACAAAATTGAGGAAGAATAATAATAATTTCTTCTATACAGACACAAAATAAATACTAGACTTTAATTCGTCACTTTGACGAATTAGGTGATACGTAATTAATGCTCATGTGTAACATAATGAAGAACGCATTTTCACGATTTCATCTTTCGTTATAAAATACTACTCCCATTATGGTCTATATCCATGAGTCAAGTTTCAACTGTGTAAGGCAGAGGGAGACAGAGCAATAGAATAAGAGGGAGGCAAGGCAAGAGAGAGAGAGAGAGAGGGTGAAAGAATAGAGAGAGAGAGAGGGGAGAGGGTGAAAGAGTAGAGAGAGAGATATAGATAGATGCAGAGACAGACCAAAAAAGGGAGAGGGGCAGAACATGAAACCAAGTAACACATCAATCCACATCTTTAAATTGTTTCCCACCTCATTCCATATTCTTGACCCTTCAGAACATTCAAAGAAGATAAGACGATAGGTTTCTACCTCTTTTCTACAAAAGGAACATACATTTGACTGTGTTAATCCAAAAAGATACAGTTTATCATTACAAAATATGATGTTATGTAAGAGTTTAAACTAAAATTCTCTGGTGACCATGATTAAGAGTGGTATAGCGCCCCCTTCAGGTATTTGATAGAGATTTGTAGAATCCGGATTTCAGAAAAAGTCACCAAACACGCAAACTAAGAAAATTCTGACATGTCGCCTTTAATTGAAATGTTCACTATGATAATGTCATCAAAATGATAAATGATGTACGTCATTCTTATAGATAATTTGCTTAGCTACGCCGTATCAAAATTTTGGAGAACATAAAGCACAAATAAGCTAGATAGTGCTCAAAGATCAATGTCATGTAGATTCATAATGTGAACGAATTTCACCTTCCATAGACATAACACGCAAATTGAGAATATTCTGACATGTGGCCTTTAATTGAATTTTGTACTATAATGACGTCAAAAAAAATAAAAAGCAGTGTGTATTGATCTTGTAGGCAATTTCCTACGATACAAGATACCGCAATTTGGAAGAAAATCAGTCAATATTATGAGAAATACACTAAATTTTCCATAAATATAATGACGTCATAATATGCAATTTTGTATTTTGACTTCCAAGGCCATTATGATGACGTCAATATGTATTTAATGGCCAAATGAGCTATGAAATCATATCTCCGACTCATACTCTATCAAAATATGAAAAAAACTTGGCAGTCCTTATTCATCCCAATGGACTTTTTATAGGCATGTTTTTGCCCATATATACTATGTAATACATGAGCTCGCGCACAAGGATATTTATCTTGAACGGACGCTCATTCCGTTATTAATAGTGATAAAGAGATGAACATGGTATCAAAATGGTTGGAAAAATGTGCCAAACATGATGACAGAGAAAATTTGGCGATTATATGTTGCAAAATGCCAGAACGCGCAAAAAAAAAGCGCGCATGCGCGTTTGAGTGATTTTTTTGTCAAATGCTCTATATGGCTTAAAACGTATGCAAAAAAAATTCAGAATGATTTGGAGCATTTTTAATTTTTGCGCGCACGTAAACGCGCGCACGAACGCGTACGCGCGGATTTGAGCACGTTTTTTTTTATCTGAAATTGACCGGAAGGATATTGATCTTATTCATGATAAATATGAATGAAAAATTACTTTCCGTTATGAAGAAATGATCATAAGTTGATTTTCACAAAATGGCGCCTGGATGACGTCACGATAATTTTGAGTCTTTGAAAAGTCATGCAGTTCTAAGTTAGACTAAGATCTATCATCATTGCAAGTTTCATGATAATGGCTCAAGCCATTCTTGAGATATCCTGCGAACAAAATTGAGGAAGAATAATAATAATTTCTTCTATACAGACACAAAATAAATACTAGACTTTAATTCGTCACTTTGACGAATTAGGTGATACGTGCTATTTTGTTATCATGAAAGTGTGCCGATGATGATCTCATGATAATGATCATGAATACGATAAAGACCATGATTAAGAGTGGTATAGCGCCCCCTTCAGGTATTCGATAGAGATTTGTAGAATCAGGATTTCAGAAAAAGTCGCCTAACACGCAAACTAAGAAAATTCTGACATGCCACCTTTAATTGTAATTTTCACTATGATGATGTCATCGAAATGATAAATGATGTACGTCTATATTGTAGATAATTTATTAGCTACACCGTATCAAAATTTGGGAGAACATAGAATACAAATAAGCTAGATAGTGCTCAAAGATCAATGTCATGAAGATTCATGATGTGAACGAAATTCACCTTCCTTAGGCATAACACTCAAATTAAGAAAATTCTTACATGTGGGCTTTAATTGAATTTTGTACTATGATGACATCAATGAAATAAAAAGCAGTGTGTATTTATTTTGTAGGCAATAGCCTCAGCTACAAGATGCCGCAATTTGGAAGAAAATCAGTCAATATTATGAGAAATACACTAAATTGTCCATAAATATAATGACGTCATAATATGCATTTTTGTATTTTGACTTCCAAGGCCATTATGATGACGTCAAAATGTATTTAATGGCCAAATGAGCTATGAAATCATATCTCCGACTCATACTCTTTCAAAATATGAAAAAAAATTGACGGTCCTTATTCATCCCAATGGACTTTTTATAGGCATGTTTTTGCCCATATATACTATGTAATACATGAGCTCGCGCGCACGGATTTTTATCTTGAACGGACGCTCATTCCGTTATTAATAGTGATAAAGAGATGAACATGGTATCAAAATGCTTGGAAAAATGTGCTAAACGTGATGACAAAGAAAATTTGGCGATTATATGTTGCAAAATGCCAGAACGCGCAAAAAACGCGCGCGCATGTGCGTTTGAGTGATTTTTTGTCAAATGCTCTATATGGCTTGAAACGTATGCAAAAAAAATTAAGGATGATTTGGAGCATTTTAAAATTTTGCGCGCACGTAAACGCGCGCACGAACGCGTACGCGCAGATTTGCGCACGCTTTTTGATCTGAAATTGACCGGAAGGATATTGATCTTATTCATGATAAATATGAATGAAAAATTACTTTCCGTTATGAAGATATGATCATAAGTTGATTTTCACAAAATGGCGCCTGGATGACGTCACGAAAATTTTGAGTCTTTGAAAAGTCATGCAGTTCTAAGTTAGACTAAGATCTATCATCATTGAAAGTTTCATGGCAATGGCTTTTGCCATTCTTGAGATATCCTGCGAACAAAATTGAGGAAGAATAATAATAATTTCTTCTATACAGACACAAAATAAATACTAGACTTTAATTCGTCACTTTGACGAATTAGGTGATACGTTTGATATTGGTTTACTTGTTGTCTCAGCTACAACATACCTGAAGCTCAGCGAAAACAAAGCTAAAACAACGGAGTTATTGCTCGCGAAAGGCGAGAATGTAGAATCCAGTTTTGCGAAAAAGTCATGTCCCGTAGAGAATACACGCAAAATGTGAAAACTTGACATGCCTCCTTTAATCGCAAAAATACGTCATAATGCCCTTGTCAAAATGAAAAATCATGGCAGATATATTTGTAGAGAAATGTTTCAGCTAGAACATACCACCATTTGGAAGAAAAACGAAAAAAGACACCCGGACTCGAACCAGGGATCTCGAGGTTGAAAGTCAAGTGCGTATACCGATATACCAAAACATCTCCCGTAGCGATTACACGTAAACGGGAAATGGAATTCTGAAATCTTGCTTTGCAAGTGAAATATGAGCATGATCCCGGCATCTGATCGAAAAATAAATAATACATTTGTGAAAGCTTATTGTCTCAGCTACAACATACTCGCATCTCAGCGTAAACAAAGCTAAAACAACGGAGATATTGCTCGCGAAAGACAAGAATGTAGAATCCACTTTTGAGAAAGAGTCATGTGCCATAGAGAATGCACGCAAAATGTAAAAAATTGACATGCCTCCTTTAATTGCAAGATAACGCCATGATGCCTTTGTCAAAATGAAAAACTGTGGACACTGCATTTGTAGAAAATTGTCGCAGCTAGAATATATTAAAATTCGAAACAAAATCAATCAATATTTACAGAGATACAATCAGTTTTCCAAAAATATGCTTACATCATAATGTGCAAATTTAAATTTTGAGTTCGGAGGTCATTATGATGACGTCATGATTTAATTGAGGGTCAAATGAGACATGAAATCATATCTCCAATTCATAATCTATCTAAATATGAAACAAATATTGGGAGTTCCTATCTATTCTAAAGAGTTACAATGAATTTTGTATAGGCATGATTTTGCCCATGTATTGTGGATAAAGATAACGCAGATCCGCGCGCGCTGTCAACTTTGGCGGACGCTCATTGCGTTATTAAAAGATGAACAAGTTATCAAAATGCTTGGAAAAATGTGCCAAATATGATGACAGAGAAAATTCGGCGATTTTTATGTTGCAAAATGCCAGTACGCGCGGAAACGCGCACGCATGCGCGTGTGCGCGATTTTTTGCAAAATGCTTTAAATGGCCTGAAACGTATGCAAAAAAAATTTAAGACGATTTAGAGCATTTAAAATTTTTGCGCGCGCATTAACGCGCGCACGAACGCGTACGCGCGCGTTTACGCACGTTTATTGACCTTAAATTGACCGGACGGATATTGATCTTAATCATGATGAATATGAATGAAAAATTACTATCCGTTATGAAGATATGATCATTAGTTGATTTTCACAAAATGGCGCCTGGATGACGTTACGATGATTTTGAGTCTTTGAAAAGTCACGCAGTTCTAAGTTAGACTAAGATCTATCATCATGGCAAGTTTCACGATAATGGCTTTAGCCATTCTTGAGATATCCTGTGAACAAAATTGAGGAAGAATAATAATAATTTCTTCTATACAGACACAAAATAAATACTAGACTTTAATTCGTCACTTTGACGAATTAGGTGATACGTGCTATTTTGTTATCATGAAAGTGTGCCGATGATGATCTAATGATAATGATCATAAATACGATAAAGACCATGATTAAGAGTGGTATAGCACCCCCTTCAGGTATTCGATAGAGATTTGTAGAATCAGGATTTCAGAAAAAGTCGCCTAACACGCAAACTAAGAAAATTCTGACATGTCACCTTTAATTGAAATTTTCACTATGATGATGTCATCGAAATGATAAATGATGTACGTCAATATTGTAGATATTTTATTAGCTACACCGTATCAAAATTTTGGAGAACATAGAATACCAATAAGCTAGATAGTGCTCAAAGATCAATGTCATAAAGATTCATGATGTGAACGAAATTCACCTTCCTTAGGCATAACACGCAAATTAAGAAAATTCTGAAATGTGGCCTTTAATTGAATTTTTACTATGATGACGTCAATGAAATAAAAAGTAGTGTGTATTTATCTTGAAGGCAATTGCCTCAACTACAAGATACCGCAATTTGGAAGAAAATCAGTCAATATTATAAGAAATACACTAAATTTTCAAAAAATATAATGACGTCATAATATGCAATTTTGTATTTTGACTTCCAAGGCCATTATGATGACGTCAAGATGTATTTAATGGCCAAATGAGCTATGAAATCATATCTCCGACTCATACTCTATCAAAATATGAAAAAAACTTGGCATTCCTTGTTCATCCCAATGGACTTTTTATGGCATATTTTTGCCCATATATGCTATGTAATACATGACCTCGCGCGCGCGGATATTTTTTTTGGACGGACGCTCATTCCGTTATTAATAGTGATAAAGAGGTGAACATGGTATCAAAATGCTTGGAAGAATGTGCCAAACATGATGACAAAGAACATTTGGCGATTATATGTTGCAAAATTCCAGAACGCGCAAAAAACGCGCGCGCATGCTCGTTTGAGTGATTTTTTGTCAAATGCTCCATATGGCTTGAAACGTATGCAAAACAAATTGGGAATGATTTTGAGCATTTTAAATTTGTGCGCGCGCGTAAACGCGCGCACGAACGCGTACGCGCGGATTTGCGCACGTTTTTTGATCTGAAATTGACCGGAAGGATATTGATCTTATTCATGATAAATATGAATGAAAAATTACTTTCCGTTATGAAGATATGATCATAAGTTGATTTTTACAAAATGGCGCCTGGATGACGTCACGATAATTTTGAATCCTTGAAAAGTCATGCAGTTCTAAGTTAGACTAAGATCTATCATCATGGCAAGTTTCATGATGATGGCTTTAGCCATTCTTGAGATATCCTGCGAACAAAATTGAGGAAGAATAATAATAATTTCTTCTATACAGACACAAAATAAATACTAGACTTTAATTCGTCACTTTGACGAATTAGGTGATACGTATGCTAATGGTTAACATAATAAAGAATGCATTACACGATATCATATTATTTTATGAAATGCTTCTCCCATTAAGATCTATCCATATGTCAAGTTTAAATTGTGTCCCCTTGATCATTATGGATCTAGGGAAGATAGATTGAAACAATATATGACCATTGACCCTGAGCAGTAACCAGTTACACCTTTGACTCTAATTTACATCATGAAGAACACATTTTGACGATTTTATCTTATTCAAAGAAATGAAAATGTAATTGATAAATGATTATCATCATTATGATAATGATGATCATGATGATCAAGATCATGATCATTAGCGGGATCCTGACATCTTATTGAAAAAATGAGGGATGATTTAGATAGCACATAGTCTCAGCTACAACATACTAAAAAATCAACACAATCCAAGCAGAAATAACGGCGATATTGCTCGCAAAAGGCAGGAATGTAGAATCCAGATTTGAGAAAAAATCATCTCCCATAGGGATTACACGCAAAAAGTAAGGGATTAAGTGAAACTAGGGTAACAATAAAGTAAATAGGGTTGTTTATTACATTATTTGCGATTCTACGTGTTTTAATAATCAAAGGAGATGGTACAGTGAAAGGTCAACAAGAAAAGAAAAAATTAAAAAAATTGTTGGAGACACCCGGACTCGAACCCGGGATCTCAAGGTCGGAAGTCAAGTGCGTTACCGATATACCAAAACATTTCCCATAGCAATTACACGTAAACATAAAATGGAATTCTCAAATCCCACTTTGCAAGTAAAGTATGAGCATGATCCCGGCATATGATCGAAAAATAAAGTGCACATTGGAGATAGCTTATTGTCTCAGCTACAACATACCCGAAGCTCATTGACAACAAAGTTAAAACAACGGAGATGTTGCTCGCGAAAGACGGAAATGTAGAATCCAGTTTTGAGAAATAGTCATGTCCCATAGACAATACACGCAAAATGTGAAAAATTGACATGCCTCCTTTAATCGCAAAAATACACCATGAAAACTTTGTCAAACTGGAAAATTGTGGACACTGCATTTTTAGAAAATTATTTCAGCTAGAACATATCAAAATTTGGAAGAAACACAATCAATATTAACAGAGATACAATCAATTTTCCAGAAATATGCAAACGTCATAATATGCAAATTAAAATTTCGAGTTCGGAGGCCATTATGATGACATTATGAGTTAATTGAGGGTCAAATGAGACATGAAATCATATTTCCATTCCATAATCTATCCACATATGAAAAAATATTGGGAGTTCCTATCTATTCTGAAGAGTTACAATGAATTTTATATAGGCATGTTTTTGCCCATGTATTGTGGATAAAGATAACGCAAATCCGCGCGTGCTGTCAACTTTGACGGACGCTCATTGCGTTATTAAAAGGTGAACAAATTATAAAAATGCTTGGAAAAATGTGCCAAATACGATGACAGAGAAAATTCGGCGATTCTAAGTTGCAAAATGCTAGTACACGCAAAAAACGCGCGCGCATGCGCGTGTGCATGATTTTTTTTCAAATGCTCAATATGGCCTGAAACGTATGCAAAAAAAAATTGGGAGGATTTGGAGCATTTTTAATTTTTGCGCGCGCGTAAACGCGCGGACGTACGCGCACGCGTGAATTTGTGCACGTTTATTGACCTGAAATTGACCGGACGGATATTGATCTTAATAATGATAATTATGAATGAGAAATAACTTTCCGTTATGAAGATATGAACATGAGTTGATTTTTACAAAATGGCGCCTGGATGACGTCACGATAACGTTGAGTCAATGAAAAGTCACGCAGTTCTAAGTTAGACTAAGATCTATCATCATGGCAAGTTTCATGAGAATGGCTCTAGCCATTCTTGAGATATCCTGCGAACAAAATTGAGGAAGAATAATAATAATTTCTTCTATACAGACACAAAATAAATACTAGACTTTAATTCGTCACTTTGACGAATTAGGTGATACGTGCTATTTTGTTATCATGAAAGTGTGCCGATGATGATCTAATGATAATGAACATAATACGATAAAGACCATCATTAAGAGTGGTATAGCGACACCTTCAGGTATTCGATAGAGATTTGTAGAATCAGGATTTCAGAAAAAGTCGCCTAACACGCTAACTAAGAAAATTCTGACATGTCGCCTTTAATTGAAATTTTCACTATGATGATGTCATCGAAATGATAAATGATGTACGTCAATATTGTAGATAATTTATTAGCTACACCGTATCAGAATTTGGGAGAACATAGAGTACAAATAAGCTAGATAGTGCTCAAACATCAATGTCATGAAGATTCATGATGTGAACGAAATTCACCTTCCTTAGGCTTAACACGCAAATTAAGAAAATTCTGAAATGTGGCCTTTAATTGAATTTTGTACTATGATGACGTCAATGAAATAAAAAGCAGTGTGTATTGATCTTGTAGGCAATTTCCTAAGCTACAAGATACCGCAATTTGGAAGAAAATCAGTCAATATTATGAGAAATACACTAAATTTTCAAAAAATATAATGACGTCATAATATGCAATTTTGTATTTTGACTTCCAAGGCCATTATGATGACGTCAAGATGTATTTAATGGCCAAATAAGCTATGAAATCATATCTCCGACTCATACTCTATCAAAATATGAAAAAAACTTGGCATTCCTTGTTCACCCCAATGGACGTTTTATAGGCATGTTTTTGCCCATATATACTATGTAATACATGAGCTCTAACACAAGGAAATTTATCTTGAACGGACGCTCATTCCGTTATTAATAGTGATAAAGGGATGAACATGGTATCAAAATGCTTGGAAAAATGTGCCAAACATGATGACAGAGAAAATTTGGCGATTATATGTTGCAAAATGCCAGAACGCGCAAAAAACGCGCGCGCATGCGCGTTTGAGTGATTTTTTGTCAAATGCTCCATATGGCTTGAAACGTGTGCAAAAAAAATTGGAAATGATTTGGAGCATTTTAAATTTTTGCGCGCACGTAAACGCGCGCACAAACGCGTACGCGCGGATTTGCGCACGATTTTTATCTGAAATTGACCGGAAGGTTATTGATCTTATTCATGATTAATATGAATGAGAAATTACTTTCCGTTATGAAGATATGATCATAAGTTGATTTTTACAAAATGGCGCCTGGATGACGTCACGATAATTTTGAGTCTTTGAAAAGTCATGCAGTTCTAAGTTAGACTAAGATCTATCATCATTGAAAGTTTCATGACAATGGCTTTTGCCATTCTTGAGATATCCTGCGAACAAAATTGAGGAAGAATAATAATAATTTCTTCTATACAGACACAAAATAAATACTAGACTTTAATTCGTCACTTTGACGAATTAGGTGATACGTGCTATTTTGTTATCATGAAAGTGTGCCGATGATGATCTCATGATAATGATCATAAATACGATAAAGACCATGATTAAGAGTGGTATAGCGCCCCCTTCAGGTATTCGATAGAGATTTGTAGAATCCGGATTTCAGAAAAAGTCGCCAAACACGCAAACTAAGAAAATTCTGACATGTCGCCATTAATTGAAATTTTCACTAAGATGATGTCATCGAAATGATTTTGATATTGAATTGATATCTTTATTTATACACGGTTAAAAAAGCCCAAACAGTTACAAGACTGATTTCCATTGGGGCCGTGTGAAACAATGTAAATACATCGAATTAACATAAAAATGATAATGGTACATCAAATGACATATTTAAAACAAACAATAAATAATCAAGATAAATATTTAAAAATAAAACGATAGAATAGTACTGCCGAAAAAGTATATTTATATGAATAACAATAATCATGAGTTTACAAACAAGAGTACTGTAAATATACTTCAAATTAAAATAGGTAATACAAATTGTAACTAGTGCATATAAACTGCCAGAAATGATATATTAACGTAAATGATGTACGTCAATATTGTAGATAATTTATTAGCTACGCTGTATCAAAATTTTAAAGAACATAAAGCACAAATAAGCTAGATAGTGCTCAAAGATCAATGTCATGTAGATTCATGATGTGAACGAATTTCACCTTCCAAAGACATAACACGCAAATTGAGAAAATTCTGACATGTGGCCTTTAATTGAATTTTGTACTATAATGACGTCAATAAAATAAAAAGCAGTGTGTATTGATCTTGTAGGCAATTTCCTAAGCTGCAAGATACCGCTATTTGGAAGAAAATCAGTCAATATTATGAGAAATACACTAAATTTAAAAAAAATATAATGACGTCATAATATGCAATTTTTTATTTTGGCTTCCAAGGCCATTATGATGACGTCAAGATGTATTTAATGGCCAAATGAGCTATGAAATCATATCTCCGACTCATACTCTATCAAAATATGAAAAAAACTTGGCAGTCCTTATTCATCCCAATGGACTTTTTATAGGCATGTTTTTGCCCATATATACTATGTAATACATGAGCTCGCCGGCGCACACGGATATTTATCTTGAACGGACGCTCATTCCGTTATTAATAGTGATAAAGAGATGAACATGGTATCAAAATGCTTGGAAAAATGTGCAAAACACGATGACAGAGAAAAGTTGGCGATTATATGTTGAAAAATGCCAGAACTCGCAAAAAACGCGTGCGCATGCGCGTTTGAGTGATTTTTTGTCAAATGCTCCATATGGCTTGAAACGTATGCAAACAAAATTATGAATGATTTGGAGCATTTTAAATTTTTGCGCGCACGTAAACGCGCGCACGAACGCGTACGCGTAGATTTGCGCACGTTTTTTGATCTGAAATTGACCGGAATGATATTGATCTTATTCATGATAAATATGAATGAAAAATTATTTTCCGTTATGAAGATATGATCATAAGTTGATTTTTACAAAATGGCGCCTGGATGACGTCACGATAATTTTGAGTCTTTGAAAAGTCATGCAGATCTAAGTTAAAGTAAGATCTATCATCAGTAAAAGTTTCATGACAATGGCTTTTGCCATTCTTTAGATATCCTGCGAACAAAATTGAGGAAGAATAATAATAATTTCTTCTATACAGACACAAAATAAATACTAGACTTTAATTCGTCACTTTGACGAATTAGGTGATACGTATGCTTATGTGTAACATAATGAAGAACGCATTTTCAAGATTTCCTCTTTCGTTTACTACTCCCATTATGGTCTATCCATGAGTCAAGTTTCAACTGTAGGGCAGAGGGAGACAGACCAAGAAAATAAGAGGGAGGCAAGAGAGAGAGAGAAAGAGAGAGGGAGAGGGTGAAAGAGAAGAGAGATAGATAGATACAGAGACAGACCAAAATCGGAGAGGGGCAGAACATGAGAGGAGAAGTAAAAGAGCAAGAGAGAGGAGAGAGAGAGATGCAATTGAGAACAATGCCTTCAGGATGACCATGATTAAAAGTGGTATAGCGCCCCCTTCAGGTATTCGATTGAGGATTGTTATATATAATAATTGACATGTCACCTATGATTGAATTTTTGACTATGATAACGTCATGATAATGTTAGATAGTCTACATAAATCTTGTGGAAACCTGTCTCAGCTGCAACATACTCAAAATCAACAAAATCCAAGCAGAAATAACGGCGATATTGCTCGCTAAAGACAGGAATGTAGAATCCAGATTTGAGAAAAAAATCATCTCCCATAGGGATTACACGCAAAAAGTAATGGATCAAGTGAAAATAGGGTAATAATAAAGTAAAAAGGGTTGTTTATTACATTATTTGCGATTCTACATGTTTTAATAATCAAAGGAGATGGTACAGTGAAAGGTCAAAAGGAAAAAAAAGTGAAGAAAAAATTGTTGGAGACACCCGGACTCGAACCAGGGATCTCGAGGTTGGAAGTCAAGTGCGTATACCGATATACCAAAACATCTCCCATAGCGATTACAGGTAAACAGCAAATGGAATTCTGAAATCTTACTTTGCAAGTGAAATATGAGCATGATCCCGGCATCTGATCGAAAAATAAATGCTACATTTATGATAGCTTATTGTCTAAGCTACAACATACTCGAATCTCAGCGTAAACAAAGCTAAAACAACGGAGATATTGCTCGCGAAAGACAAGAATGTAGAATCCACTTTTGAGAAAAAGTCATGTCCCATAGAGAATGCATGCAAAATGTAAAAAATTGACATGCCTCCTTAAATTGCAAGATTACGCCATGATGCCTTTGTCAAAATGAAAAATTGTGGACACTGCATTTGTAGAAAATTGTCTCAGCTAGAACATATTAAAATTTCAAACAAAATCAATTAATATTTACAGAGATACAATCAGTTTTCCCAAAAAATGCTTACGTCCTAATGTGCAAATTAAAATTTTGAGTTCGGAGGCCATTATGATGACGTCATGATTTAATTGAGGGTCAAATGAGACATGAAATCATATCTCCGACTCATAATCTATCTAAATATGAAAAAAATATTGGGAGTTCCTATCTATTCTAAAGAGTTACAATGAATTTTGTATAGGCATGATTTTGCCCATATATTGTGGATAAAGATAACGCAGATCCGCGCGCGCTGTCAACTTTGGCGGACGCTCATTGCGTTATTAAAAGATGAACAAGTTATCAAAATGCTTGGAAAAATGTGCCAAATATGATGATAAAGAAATTTCGGCGATTCTATGTTGCAAAATGCTAGTAGGCGCAAAAAACGCGCGCGCATGTGCGTGTGCGTGATTTTTGGTCAAATGCTCTATATGGCCTGAAACGTATGCAAAAAAAAATTGGAATGATTTAGAGCATTTTAAATTTTTGCGCGCGCGTAAACGCGCGGACGAGCGCGCACGCGCGCATTTGCGCACGTTTTTTGACCTGAAATTGACCGGACGGATATTGATCTTAATCGTGATAATTATGAATGAGAAATACTTTTGCGTTATGAAGATATGATCATTAGTTGATTTTCACAAAATGGCGCCTAGATGACGTCATGATGACTTTGAGTCTTTGAAAAGTCACGCAGTTCTAAGTTAGACTAAGATCTATCATCATTGAAAGATTCATTACAATGGCTTTATTGAGTCTTGAGATATCCTGCGAACAAATTCGAGGAAGAATAATAAATAATAATAATAATAAATAATAACAATCTTGACGAAATCAATAGGTGATACGTAGACTTCGTTACGTATCACCTAACTAGACTTTAATTCGTCACTTAGACGAATTAGGTGATACGTATGATAATGGTTTACATAACGAATAATGCATTACACGATATATTATTTTATAAAATGATTCTCCTATTATGATCTATCCATATGTCAAGATTGAATTGTGTCTCCTTG
Organism: Strongylocentrotus droebachiensis; assembly: GCA_035222895.1. NCBI lineage: Eukaryota > Metazoa > Echinodermata > Echinoidea > Camarodonta > Strongylocentrotidae > Strongylocentrotus > Strongylocentrotus droebachiensis. The sequence goes on from JAVYIG010000396.1 coordinate 101,921, forward strand.
ATCATCATGGATCTAGGGAAGATAGATTGTGACGATATATGACCCTGTGCAGTAACCAGTTACACCTTTGACTCTAATTTACATCATGAAGAACGCATTTTGACGATTTTATCTTATTCGAAGAAATGAAAATGTAATTGATAAATAAGAGCACATGCCTGAATAATAAAAAGTGAATAGTGTTTGACGTCACGATGTCCCGTCGTAAATGAATAGTCAAAATAAATGTGGGAATACAGTAGCGATCATTATTAGTTGTCGACGTGAGATTCGCAAGTTGCTTGATAATAAAATCTTTAAATATCGAATGGATATATACTGTCACTGTATAAGTATGTGGATTAGACCAGAGTTAAATTAACAGGTAATAATATAGGAAAGGGAAAGGATGAGAGGCAGGGAGTAATGATTTTTTTTTCTTCTTCAAGTAATGCATGGAACTGTAGATAGCTGAAGATAGTATTCAGAAGGGAAAGGAGCTTAGCAATCATCGAGGCCAGGATGGTAAAAAAAGAAGGAATGAAAGGGAAGTTTGATTTTGACCCATTATGTTTGACTAAAATTCCTTCATGATCCCGTCATCAAGAAAGAAAATAAGTTGTATTTGGAACTTAGATCAGAAACTCAGCTACTACATATAAGAACTTGGGAGAGATTCGAATAAAGATAAACGAAATCCGGTTGAAAGTGCATTGTCGTTGATTACGAAATCAATTGAAATCGATTGAAATTAAATATTTTAATTTAAGCGAGCAATGTGATGGTGTCGGGAAATCCGATTAGCCAAAAAGATGTAGGAAATGATATCTACAACTCATACTCTATCCACATATAATAAAACAATTGGTGTATCCGATCATTTTAAGAAGTTATGGCCAATTAAACATAGGCATGTTTTTTTTAATATCTGGGAAATGTGCGCACGCGCGTGTTGTTATCTTTGACGCGCGCATCTTACATCAATTTGAGTCAAAAGTTACTGAAATTTACAGGGATTGTTAATGAAATTATCGTTAATCCAAAACGAGCAAAAAACTAAGAATTTAGATCTGCGTACGATACAAACGCAAATACGCGCGCGCTGACCGGCTCGCGCGGAAATTTTTGAAACGCTCAGAATTGGCTGAAACGTATGCAAAATTACTTGGTTTGGAGTTTTGAGCATTTTGTTTTTTAATTTCTTTTTGACGCACGTGTACGCGCACGTTAGAGGGGGCAGACAAATTTGCGTGGGCCAAATTTTTGACCCATGACCCGAGCATGATTGATACTAAATTTGAATTGAAATCGATAGTGCATGGCCGAGATACGACCATTAATGACATTTTACATAATGACGTCATGATGACGTCACGATGCACTGGCGTCACTGAAAAGTCACGCAGTTCTAAGTTGGACTAAGATCGATCTTCAGAGAAAGTTTCATAACGATGGCTTCAGCCATTTTTGAGATATCCTGCGAACAAAAATGAGGAAGAATAATAATAATTTCTTCTATACAGACACAAAATAAATACTAGATTTTAATTCGTCACTTTGACGAATTAGGTGATACGTGCTATTTTGTTATCATGAAAGTGTGCCGATGATGATCTAATGATAATGATCATAAATACGATAAAGACCATGATTAAGAGTGGTATAGCGCCCCCTTCCGGTATTCGATAGAGATTTGTAGAATCAGGATTTCAGAAAAAGTCGCCTAACACGCAAACTAAGAAAATTCTGACTTGTCACCTTTAATTGAAATTTTTACTATGATGATGTCATCAAAATGATAAATGATGTACATCATTCTTATAGATAATTTGCTTAGCTACGCCGTATCAAAGTTTTGGAGAACATAAAGCACAAATATGCTAGATAGTGCTCAAAGATCAATGTCATGTAGATCCATGATGAGAACGAATTTCACCTTCCGTAGACATAACACGCAAATTGAGAAAATTCTGACATGTGGCCTTTAATTGAATTTTGTACTATAATGACGTCAATAAAATAAAAAGCAGTGTGTATTGATCTTGTAGGCAATTGCCTAAGCTACAAGATACCGCAATTTGGAAGAAAATCAGTCAATATTTTGAGAAATACACTAAATTTTCAAAAAATATAATGACGTCATAATATGCAATTTTGTATTTTGACTTCCAAGGCCATTATGATGACGTCAGGATGTATTTAATGGCCAAATGAGCTATGAAATCATATATCTGACTCATACTCTTTCAAAATGTGAAAAAAACTTGGCAGTCCTTATTCATCCCAGTGGACTTTTTATAGGAATGTTTTTGCCCATATATACTATGTAATACATGAGCTCGGGCACACGGATATTTATCTTGAACGGACGCTCATTCCGTTATTAATAGTGATAAAGAGATGAACATGGTATCAAAATGCTTGGAAAATTGTGCCAAACATGATGACAGAGAAATTTTGGCGATTATATGTTGCAAAATGCCAGAACGCGCAAAAAACGCGCGCGCATGCGCGTTAGAGTGATTTTTTGTCAAATGCTGCATATGGCTTGAAACGTATGCAAAAAAAATTAAGAATGATTTGGAGCATTTTAAATTTTTGCGCGCACGTAAACGCGCGCAAGAACGCGTACGCGCGGATTTAAGCACGTTTTTTTATCTGAAATTGACCGGAAGGATATTGATCTTATTCATGATAAATATGAATGAAAAATTACTTTCCGTTATGAAGATATGATAATAAGTTGATTTTCACAAAATGGCGCCTGGATGACGTCACGATAATTTTGAGTCTTTGAAAAGTCATGCAGTTCTAAGTTAGACTAAGATCTATCAACATTGAAAGTTTCATGACAATGGCTTTTGTCATTCTTGAGATATCCTGCGAACAAAATTGAGGAAGAATAATAATCATTTCTTCTATACAGACACAAAATAAATACTAGACTTTAATTCGTCACTTTGACGAATTAGGTGATACGTGCTATTTTGTTATCATGAAAGTGTGCCGATGATGATCTCATGATAATGATCATAAATACGATAAAGACCATGATTAAGAGTGGTATAGCGCCCCCTTCAGGTATTCGATAGAGATTTGTAGAATCAGGATTTCAGAAAAAGTCGCCTAACACGCAAACTAAGAAAATTCTGACATGTCACCTTTAATTTAAATTTTTACTATGATGATGTCATCGAAATGATAAATGATGTACGTCTATATTGTAGATAATTTATTAGCTACACTGTTTCAAAATTTGGGAGAACATAGATTACAAATAAGCTAGATAGTGCTCAAAGATCAATGTCATGAAGATTCATGATGTGAACGAAATTCACCTTCCTTAGGCATAACACTCAAATTAAGAAAATTCTGACATGTGGCCTTTAATTGAATTGTGTAATATGATGACATCAATGAAATAAAAAGCAGTGTGTATTTATTTTGTAGGCAATAGCCTCAGCTACAAGATACCGCAATTTGGAAGAAAATCAGTCAATATTATGAGAAATACACTAAATTGTCCATAAATATAATTACGTCATAATATGCATTTTTGTTTTTTGACTTCCAAGGCCATTATGATGACGTCAAAATGTATTTAATGGCCAAATGAGCTATGAAATCATATCTCCGACTCATACTCTTGAACGGACGCTCATTCCGTTATTAATAGTGATAAAGAGATGAACATGGTATCAAAATGCTTGGAAAAATGTGCTAAACGTGATGACAGAGAAAATTTGGCGATTATATGTTGCAAAATGCCAGAACGCGCAAAAAACGCGCGCGCAGCGCGTTTGAGTGATTTTTTGTCAAATGCTCCATATGGCTTGAAACGTATGCAAAAAATATTAAGGATGCTTTGGAGCATTTTTTATTTTTGCGCGCACGTAAACGCGCGCACGAACGCGTACGCGCAGATTTGCGCACGCTTTTTGATCTGAAATTGACCGGAAGGATATTGATCTTATTCATGATAAATATGAATGAAAAATTCCTTTCCGTTATGAAGATATGATCATAAGTTGATTTTCACAAAATGGCGCCTGGATGACGTCACGATAATTTTGAGTCTTTGAAAAGTCATGCAGTTCTAAGTTAGACTAAGATCTATCATCATTGAAAGTTTCATGGCAATGGCTTTTGCCATTCTTGAGATATCCTGCGAACAAAATTGAGGAAGAATAATAATAATTTCTTCTATACAGACACAAAATAAATACTAGACTTTAATTCGTCACTTAGACGAATTAGGTGATACGTATGATAATGGTTTACATAACGAATAATGCATTACACGATATATTATTTTGTAAAATGCTTTTCCCATTTATATGCTTCTCCCATTATGATCTATTCATATGTCAAGATTAAATTGTGTCTCCTTGATCATCATGGATCTAGGGAAGATAGATTGAAACAATATATGACCTTTGACCCTGTGCAGTAACTAGTTACACATTTGACTCTAATTTACATCATGAACAACACCTTTTGACGATTTTATCTTATTCAAAGAAATGAAAATGTAATTGATAAATGATTATCATCATTATGATAATGATGATCATGATGATAATGATCATGATCATGAGCGCGATCATGACATCTTATTAAAAAAATGAGGGTTGATTTAGATAGCATATAGTCTCAGCTACAACACACTCAAAAATCAACAAAATCCAAGCCGAAATAACGGCGATATTGCTCGCAAAAGACAGGAATGTAGACTCCAGATTTGAGAAAAAGTCATCTCCTATAGGGATTACACGCAAAAAGTAATGGATTAAGTGAAAATAGGGTAATAATAAAGTAAAAAGGGTTATTTATGACAATATTTGCGAATATACGTGTTTAAATAATCAAAGGAGTTGGTACAGTGAAGTTCAAAAGGAAAAAAAAGTGAGAAAAAAAAGTGTTGGAGACACCCGGACTCGAACCAGGGATCTCGAGGTTGGAAGTCAAGTGCGTTACCGATATACCAAAACATCTCCCATAGCGATTACACGTAAACGGGAAATGAAATTCAGAAATCCTACTTTGCAAGTAAAATATGAGCATGATCCCGGCATCTAATCGAAAAATAAAGGGCACACTTTTGATAGCTCATTGTCTCAGCTACAACATATTCGAAGCTCAGCGAAAACGAAGCTAAAACAACGGAGATTTTGCTCGCGAAAGACAGGAGTGTAGAATCCAGTTTTGAGAAAAAGTCATGTCCCATAGAGAATACACGCAAAATGCGAAAAATTGACATGCCTCCTTTAATCGCAAAAATACACCATGATAATTTTGTCAAAAATAAAAATTGTGAATACTACATTTGTAGAAAATTGTCTCAGCTAGAACATATCAAAATTAAAAAGAAAATTGATCAATATTTCCAGAGATACAATCAATTTTTCAAAAATATGCTGACGTCATAATATGCAAATTGAAATTTTGAGTTTGGAGGCCATTATGATGACGTCATGAGTTAATTGAGGATAACATGAGACATGAAATCATATCTCCGACTCATCATCTATACAAATATGAAAAAATATTAGGAGTTTCTATCTATTCTAAAGAGTTACAATGAATTTTTTATAGGCATGTTTTTGCCCATGTATTGTGGATAAAGATAACGCAAATCCGCGCGTGCTGTCAACTTTGACGGACGCTCATTGCGTTAATAAAAGGTGAACAAATTATCAAAATGCTTGGAAAAATGTACCAAATATGATGTCAGAAAAAAATCGGCGATTCTATGTTGCAAAATGCCAGTACGCGCGAAAACGCGCGCGCATGCACGTGTGCGTAGTATTTTTATCAAATGCTCCATATGGCCTGAAACGTATGCAACAAAAATTTGGGATGATTTAGAGCATTTAAATTTTTTGCGCGCGCGTAAACGCGCGGACGAGCGCGCACGCGCGCATTTACGGACGTTTATTGACTTGAAAGTGACCGGACGGATATTGATCTTAATCATGATAAATATGAATGAAAAATTACTATTCGTTATGAAGATATGATCATTAGTTGATTTTCACAAAATGGCGCCTGGATGACGTCACGATAATTTTGAGTCTTTGAAAATTCACGCAGTTCTAAGTTAGACTAAGATCTATCATCATTTAAAGATTCATAACAATGGCTTCATTCAGTCTTGAGATATCCTGCGAACAAATTCGAGGAAGAATAATAATAAATAATAATAAATAACAATCTTGACGAAATCAATAGGTGATACGTAGACTTCGTTACGTATCACCTAACTAGACTTTAATTCGTCACTTAGACGAATTAGGTGATACGTATGATAATGGTTTACATAACGAATAATGCATTACACGATATATTGTTTTGTAAAATGCTTCTCCCATTTATATGCTTCTCCCATTATGATCTATTCATATGTCAAGATTAAATTGTGTCTCCTTGATCATCATGGATCTAGGGAAGATAGATTGAAACAATATATGACCTTTGACCCTGTACAGTAACCAGTTACACATTTGACTCTAATTTACATCATGAAAAACACCTTTTGACGATTTTATCTTATTCAAAGAAATGAAAATGTAATTGATAAATGATTATCATCATTATGATAATGATGATCATGATGATCATGATCATGATCATGAGCGCGATCATGACATCTTATTGAAAAAATGAGGGTTGATTTAGATAGCATATAGTCTCAGCTACAACATACTCAAAAATCAACAAAATCCAAGCAGAAGTAACGGCGATATTGCTCGCAAAAGACAGGAATGTAGACTCCAGATTTGAGAAAAAGTCATCTCCCGTAGGGATTACACGCAAAAAGTAATGGATTAAGTGAAAATAGGGTAATAATAAAGTAAAAAGGGTTATTTATGACATTATTTGCGATTCTACGTGTTTAAATAATCAAAGGAGATGGTACAGTGAAGGTCAAAAGGAAAAAAAGAGTGAAGCAAACAATTGTTGGAGACACCCGGACTCGAACCAGGGATCTCGAGGTAGGAAGTCAAGTGCGTTACCGATATACCAAAACATCTCCCATAGCGATTACACGTAAACGGGAAATGGAATTCTGAAATCCTACTTTGCAAGTGAAATATGAGCATGATCCCGGCATCTAATCGAAAAATAAAGGGCACATTTGTGATAGCTCATTGTCTCAGCTACAACATATTCGAAGCTCAGCGAAAACGAAGCTAAAACAACGGAGATTTTGCTCGCGAAAGACAGGAGTGTAGAATCCAGTTTTGAGAAAAAGTCATGTCCTATAGAGAATACACGCAAAATGTGAAAAATTGACATGCCTCCTTTAATCGCAAAAATACACCATGATACTTTTGTCAAAAATAAAAATTGTGAATACTGCATTTGTAGAAAATTGTCTCAGCTAGAACATATCAAAATTTAAAAGAAAATTGATTGATATTTACAGAGATACAATCAATTTTCCAAAAATATGCTGACGTCATAATATGCAAATTGAAATTTTGAGTTTGGAGGCCATTATGATGACGTCATAAGTTAATTGAGGATCAAATGAGACATAAAATCATATTTCCGACTCATAATCTATCCAAATATGAAAAAATATTAGGAGTTTCTATCTATTATAAAGAGTTACAATTAATTTTATATAGGCATGTTTTTGCCAATGTATTGTGGATAAAGATAACGCAGATCCGCGCGTGCTGCCAACTTTGACGGACGCTTATTGCGTTAATAAAAGGTGAACAAATTATCAAGATGCTTGGAAAAATGTACCAAATATGATGACAGAAAAAAATCGGCGATTCTATGTTGCAAAATGCCAGTACGCGCGAAAACGCGCGCGCATGGGCGTGTGCGTAATTTTTTTATTAAATGCTCCATATGGCCTGAAACGTATGCAAAAAAATTGTGGGATGATTAAGAGCATTTTAAATTTTTGCGCGCGCGTAAACGCGCGGACGAGCGCGCACGCGCGTATTTGCGCACGTTTTTTGACCTGAAATTGACCGGACGGATATTGATCTTAATCGTGATAATTATGAATGAGAAATACTTTTCCGTTATGAAGATATGATCATTAGTTGATTTTCACAAAATGGCGCCTAGATGACGTCATGATGACTTTGAGTCTTTTAAAAGTCACGCAGTTCTAAGTTAGACTAAGATCTATCATCATTAAAAGATTCATAACAATGGCTTCATTCAGTCTTGAGATATCCTGCGAACAAATTCGAGGAAGAATAATAATAAATAATAATAAATAACAATCTTGACGAAATCAAAAGGTGATACGTAGACTTCGTTACGTATCACCTAACTAGACTTTAATTCGTCACTTAGACGAATTAGGTGATACGTATGATAATGGTTTACCTAACGAATAATGCATTACACGATATATTATTTTGTAAAATGCTTTTCCCATTTATATGCTTCTCCCATTATGATCTATTCATATGTCAAGATTAAATTGTGTCTCCTTGATCATCATGGATCTAGGGAAGATAGATTGAAACAATATATGACCTTTGACCCTGTGCAGTAACTAGTTACACATTTGACTCTAATTTACATCATGAACAACACCTTTTGACGATTTTATCTTATTCAAAGAAATGAAAATGTAATTGATAAATGATTATCATCATTATGATAATGATGATCATGATGATAATGATCATGATCATGAGCGCGATCATGACATCTTATTAAAAAAATGAGGGTTGATTTAGATAGCATATAGTCTCAGCTACAACACACTCAAAAATCAACAAAATCCAAGCCGAAATAACGGCGATATTGCTCGCAAAAGACAGCAATGTAGACTCCAGATTTGAGAAAAAGTCATCTCCTATAGGGATTACACGCAAAAAGTAATGGATTAAGTGAAAATAGGGTAATAATAAAGTAAAAAGGGTTATTTATGACAATATTTGCGAATCTACGTGTTTAAATAATCAAAGGAGTTGGTACAGTGAAGGTCAAAAGGAAAAAAAAGTGAAAAAAAAAAGTGTTGGAGACACCCGGACTCGAACCAGGGATCTCGAGGTTGGAAGTCAAGTGCGTTACCGATATACCAAAACATCTCCCATAGCGATTACACGTAAACGGGAAATGAAATTCAGAAATCCTACTTTGCAAGTGAAATATGAGCATGATCCCGGCATCTAATCGAAAAATAAAGGGCACACTTTTGATAGCTCATTGTCTCAGCTACAACATATTCGAAGCTCAGCAAAAACGAAGCTAAAACAACGGAGATTTTGCTCGCGAAAGACAGGAGTGTAGAATCCAGTTTTGAGAAAAAGTCATGTCCCATAGAGAATACGCGCAAAATGCGAAAAATTGACATGCCTCCTTTAATCGCAAAAATACACCATGATACTTTTGTCAAAAATAAAAATTGTGAATACTACATTTGTAGAAAATTGTCTCAGCTAGAACATATCAAAATTTGAAAGAAAATTGATCGATATTTACAGAGATACAATCAATTTTCCAAAAATATGCTGACGTCATAATATGCAAATTGAAATTTTGAGTTTGGAGGCCATTATGATGACGTCATAAGTTAATTGAGGATCAAATGAGACATAAAATCATATCTCCGACTCATAATCTATCCAAATATGAAAAAATATTAGGAGTTTCTATCTATTATAAAGAGTTACAATTAATTTTATATAGGCATGTTTTTGCCAATGTATTGTGGATAAAGATAACGCAAATCCGCGCGTGCTGTCAACTTTGACGGACGCTCATTGCGTTAATAAAAGGTGAACAAATTATCAAAATGCTTGGAAAAATGTACCAAATATGATGACAGAAAAAAATCGGCGATTCTATGTTGCAAAATGCCAGTACGCGCGAAAACGCGCGCGCATGGGCGTGTGCGTAATTTTTTTATCAAATGCTCCATATGGCCTGAAACGTATGTAAAAAAAATTTGGGATGATTTGGAGCATTTTAAAAAAATTCGCGCGCGTAAACGCGCGGACAAAGGCGTACGCGCATTTTTGCGCGCATTTTTTGACCTGAAATTGACCAGACGGATATTGATCATATTCATGATAAATATGAATGAAAAATTACTATCCGTTATGAAGATATGATCATTAGTTGATTTTCACAAAATGGCGCCTAGATGACGTCATGATGACTTTGAGTCTTTGAAAAGTCACGCAGTTCTAAGTTAGACTAAGATCTATCATCATTGAAAGATTCATAACAATGGCTTTATTCAGTCTTGAGATATCCTGCGAACAAATTCGAGGAAGAATAATAATAATAACTAGACTTTAATTCGTCACTTAGACGAATTAGGTGATACGTATGATAATGGTTTACATAACGAATAATGCATTACACGATATATTATTTTGCAAAATGCTTCTCCCATTTATATGCTTCTCCCATTACGATCTATTCATATGTCAAGATTAAATTGTGTCTCCTTGATCATCATGGATCTAGGGAAGATAGATTGAAACAATATATGACCTTTGACCCTGTGCAGTAACCAGTTACACATTTGACTCTTATTTACATCATGAAGAACACCTTTTGACGATTTTATCTTATTCAACAAAATGAAAATGTAATTGATAAATGATTATCATCATTATGATAATGATGATCATGATGATCATGATGATCATGAGCGCGATCATGACATCTTATTGAAAAAATGAGGGTTGATTTAGATAGCATATAGTCTCAGCTACAACATACTCAAAATCAACAAAATCCAAGCAGAAATAACGGCGATATTGCTCGCAAAAGACAGGAATGTAGACTCCAGATTTGAGAAAAAGTCATCTCCCTTAGGGATTACACGCAAAAAGTAATGGATTAAGTGAAAATAGGGTAATAATAAAGTAAAAAGGGTTATTTATGACATTATTTGCGATTCTACGTGTTTAAATAATCAAAGGAGATGGTACAGTGAAGGTCAAAAGGAAAAAAAAAGTGAAGCAAAAAATTGTTGGAGACACCCGGACTCGAACCAGGGATCTCGAGGTTGGAAGTCAAGTGCGTTACCGATATACCAAAACATCTCCCATAGCGATTACACGTAAACGGGAAATGGAATTCTAAAATCCTACTTTTCAAGTGAAATATGAGCATGATCCCGGCATCTAATCGAAAAATAAAGGGCACACTTATGATAGCTCATTGTCTCAGCTACAACATATCCAAAGCTCGGCGAAAACGAAGCTAAAACAACGGAGATTTTGCTCGCGAAAGACAGGAGTGTAGAATCCAGTTTTGAAAAAAAGTCATGTCCCATAGAGAATACACGCAAAATGTGAAAAATTGACATGCCTCCTTTATTCGCAAAAATACACCATGATACTTTTGTCAAAAATAAAAATTGTGAATATTGCATTTGTAGAAAATTGTCTCAGCTACAACATATCAAAATTTAAAAGAAAATTGATCCATATTTACAGAGATACAATCAATTTTCCAAAAATATGCTGACGTCATAATATGCAAATTTAAATTTTGAGTTTGGAGGCCATTATGATGACGTCAAGAGTTAATTGAGGATCAAATGAGACATGAAATCATATTTCCGACTCATAATCTATCCAAATATGAAAAAATATTAGGAGTTTCTATCTATTCTAAAGAGTTACAATTAATTTTATATAGGCATGTTTTTGCCCATGTATTGTGGATAAAGATAACGCAAATCCGCGCGTGCTGTCAACTTTGACGGACGCTCATTGTGTTAATAAAAGGTGAACAAATTATCAACATGCTTGGAAAAATGTACCAAATATGATGACAGAAAAAAATCAGCGATTCTATGTTGCAAAATGCCAGTACGCGCGAAAATGCGTGCGCATGCGCGTGCGCGTAATTTTTTCATCAAATGCTCCATATGGCCTGAAACGTATGTAAAAAAAATTTGGGATGATTTGGAGCATTTTAAAAAAATTCGCGCGCGTAAACGCGCGGACAAAAGCGTACGCGCATTTTTGCGCGCATTTTTTGACCTGAAATTGATCGGACAGATATTGACCTTGATCATGATAAATATGAATGAGAAATGGATTTCCGTTTTGAAGATATGATCATAAGTTGATTTTCACAAAATGGCGCCTGGATGACGTCACAATAATTTTGAGTCTTTGAAAAGTCACGCAGTTCTAAGTTAGATTAAGATCTATCATCATTGAAAGTTTCATGACAATGGCTTTATTCAATCTTGAGATATCCTGCGAACAAATTCGAGGAAGAATAATAAATAATAATAATAAAAATCTTGACGAAATCAATAGGTGATACGTAGACTTCGTTACGTATCACCTAATAAATAAATAACAATCTTGACGAAATCAATAGGTGATACGTAGACTTCGTTACGTATCACCTAACTAGACTTTAATTCGTCACTTAGACGAATTAGGTGATACGTATGATAATGGTTTAACAACGAATAATGTATTACACGATACATTATTTTATAAAATGCTTCTCCCATTAGGATCTTTCTATATGTCAAGATTAAATTGTGTCTCCTTGATCATCATGGATCTAGGGAAGATAGATTGAAACAATATATGACCTTTGAACCTGTGCAGTAACCAGTTACACATTCGACTCTAATTTACATCATGAAGAACACCTTTTGACGATTTTATCTTATTCAAAGAAATGAAAATGTAATTGATAAATGATTATCATCATTATGATAATGATGATCATGATGATCATGATCATGATCATGAGCGCGATCATGACATCTTATTGAAAAAATGAGGGTTGATTTAGATAGAATATAGTCTCAGCTACAACATACTCAAAAATCAACAAAATCCTAGCAGAAATAAGGGCGATATTGCTCGAAAAAGACAGGAATGTAGACTCCAGATTTTAGAAAAAGTCATCTCCCATAGGGATTACACGCAAAAAGTAATGGATTAAGTGAAAATAGGGTAAAAATAAAGTAAAAAGGGTTATTTATGACATTATTTGCGATTCTACGTGTTTTAATAATCAAAGGAGATGGTACAGTGAAAGTCAAAAGGAAAAAAAAGTGAAGCAAAAAATTGTTGGAGACACCCGGACTCGAACCAGTGATCTCGAGGTTGGAAGTCAAGTGCGTTACCGATATACCAAAACATCTCCCATAGCGATTACACGTAAACGGGAAATGGAGTTCTCACATCCTACTTTGCAAGTGAAATATGAGCATGATCCCGGTATCTAATCGAAAAATAAAAAGCAAAATTGTGATAGCTTATGGTCTCAGCTACAACATATTCGAAGCTCAGCGAAAACTAAGCTAAAACAACGGAGATTTCGCTCGCGAAAGACAGGAGTGTAGAATCCAGTTTTGAGAAAAAGTCATGTCCCATAGAGAATACACGCAAAATGTGAAAAATAGACATGCCTCCTTTAATCGCAAAAATACGCCATGATGCCTTTGTCAAAATGGAAAATCGTGATAACTATGTTTGTAGAAAATTGTCACAGCTAGAACATAGCCAAATTTGGAAGAAAATCAATAAATATTACGAGAAATACACTAAATTTTCCATGAAAATGCTGACGTCATAATATGCAAATTAAAATTTTGAGTTTGGAGGCCATTATGATGACGTCATGAGTTAATTGAGGGTCAAATGAGACATAAAATCATATCTTAGACTCATAATCTATCTAAATATGAAAAAATATTGGGAGTTCCTGTCTATTCTGAAGAGTTACAAAGAATTTTGTATAGGCATGTTTTTGCTCATGTATTGTGGATAAAGATAACGCAGGTCCGCGCGCGTTGTCAACTTTGACGGACGCTCATTGCGTTATTAAAAGGTTAACAAGTTATCAAAATGCTTGGAAAAATGTGCCAAATATGATGATAGACAAAATTCGGCAATTTTATGTTGCAAAATGCTAGTACGCGCAAAAAACGCGCGCGCATGCGCGTGAGCATAATTTTTTGTAAAATGCTCCATATGGCCTAAAACGTATGCCAAAAAATTTTGGGATGATTTAGAGCATTTAAATTTTTTGCGCGCGCGTAAACGCGCGAACGAACGCGCACGCGCGCATTTGCGCACGTTTATTGACCTGAAATTGACCGGACGGATATTGATCTTAATCGTGATAATTATGAATGAGAAATACTTTTCCGTTATGAAGATATGATCATAAGTTGATTTTCACAAAATGGCGCCTGGATGACGTCACGATGACTTTGAGTTTTTGAAAAGTCACGCAGTTCTAAGTTAGGCTAAGATCTATCATCATGGCAAGTTTCATGATAATGGCTTTAGCCATTCTTGAGATATCCTGCGAACAAAATTGAGGAAGAATAATAATAATTTCTTCTATACAGACACAAAATAAATACTAGACTTTAATTCGTCACTTAGACGAATTAGGTGATACGTATGATAATGGTTTACATAACGAATAATGCATTACACGATATATTATTTTGTAAAATACTTCTCCCATTTATATGCTTCTCCCATTATGATCTATTCATATGTCAAGATTAAATTGTGTCTCCTTGATCATCATGGATCTAGGGAAGATAGATTGAAACAATATATGACATTTGACCCTGTGCAGTAACCAGTTACACATTTGACTCTAATTTACATCATGAAGAACACCTTTTGACGATTTTCTCTTATTCAAAGAAATGAAAATGTAATTGATAAATGATTATCATCATTATGATAATGATGATCATGATGATCATGATCATGATCATGAGCGCGATCATGACATCTTATTGAAAAAATGAGGGTTGATTTAGATAGCATATAGTCTCAGCTACAACATACTCAAAAATCAACAAAATCCAAGCAGAAATAACGGCGATATTGCTCGCAAAACACAGGAATGTAGACTCCAGATTTGAGAAAAAGTCATCTCCCATAGGGATTAAAAGCAAAAAGTAATGGATTAAGTGAAAATAGGGTAATAATAAAGAAAATAGGGTTATTTATTACATTATTTGCGATTCTATGTGTTTTAATACTCAAAGGAGATGGTACAGTGAAAGGTCAAAAAATAAAATGAAGACAAATATTGTTGGAGACACTCGGACTCGAACCATGGATCTCGAGGATGGAAGTCAAGTGCGTTACCGATATACCAAAACATTTCCCATAGCGATTACACGTAAACGGGAAATGGAATTCTCAAATCCTACTTTGCAAGTGAAATATGAGCATAATCCCGGCATCTGATCGAAAAATGAAAGGCACACGTGTGATAGATTATTGTCTCAGCTACAACATATTCGAAGCTCAGCAAAAACTAAGCTAAGACAACGGAGATTTTGCTCGTGAAAGACAGGAAAGTAGAATCCAGTTTTGAGAAAAAGTCATGTCCCATAGAGAATACACGCAAAATGTGAAAAATTGACATGCCTCCTTTAATTGCAAAAATACGCCATGATGCCTTTGTCAAAATGAAAAATTGTGGACACTATATTTGTAGAGAATTGTTTCAGCTAGAACATATCGAAATTTGAAAGAAAATTAATCAATATTTACAGAGATACAATCAATTTTTCAAAAATATGCAAACGTCATAATATGCAAATTTAAATTTTGAGTTCGGAGGCCATTATGATGACATCATGAGTTAATTGATGGTAAAATGAGACATGAAATCATATTTCCATTTCAAAATCTATCCACATATGAAAAAATATTGGGAGTTCCTATCTATTCTGAAGAGTTACAATGAATTTTGTATAGGCATGTTTTTGCTCATGTATTGTGGATAAAGATAACGCAGGTCCGCGCGCGTTGTCAACTTTGACGGACGCTCATTGCGTTATTAAAAGGTTAACAAGTTATCAAAATGCTTGGAAAAATGTGCCAAATATGATGATAGACAAAATTCGGCAATTTTATGTTGCAAAATGCTAGTACGCGCAAAAAACGCGCGCGCATGCGCGTGAGCATAATTTTTTGTAAAATGCTCCATATGGCCTAAAACGTATGCCAAAAAATTTTGGGATGATTTAGAGCATTTAAATTTTTTGCGCGCGCGTAAACGCGCGAACGAACGCGCACGCGCGCATTTGCGCACGTTTATTGACCTGAAATTGACCGGACGGATATTGATCTTAATCGTGATAATTATGAATGAGAAATACTTTTCCGTTATGAAGATATGATCATAAGTTGATTTTCACAAAATGGCGCCTGGATGACGTCACGATGACTTTGAGTTTTTGAAAAGTCACGCAGTTCTAAGTTAGGCTAAGATCTATCATCATGGCAAGTTTCATGATAATGGCTTTAGCCATTCTTGAGATATCCTGCGAACAAAATTGAGGAAGAATAATAATAATTTCTTCTATACAGACACAAAATAAATACTAGACTTTAATACGTCACTTAGACGAATTAGGTGATACGTATGATAATGGTTTACATAACGAATAATGCATTACACGATATATTATTTTGTAAAATACTTCTCCCATTTATATGCTTCTCCCATTATGATCTATTCATATGTCAAGATTAAATTGTGTCTCCTTGATCATCATGGATCTAGGGAAGATAGATTGAAACAATATATGACATTTGACCCTGTGCAGTAACCAGTTACACATTTGACTCTAATTTACATCATGAAGAACACCTTTTGACGATTTTCTCTTATTCAAAGAAATGAAAATGTAATTGATAAATGATTATCATCATTATGATAATGATGATCATGATGATCATGATCATGATCATGAGCGCGATCATGACATCTTATTGAAAAAATGAGGGTTGATTTAGATAGCATATAGTCTCAGCTACAACATACTCAAAAATCAACAAAATCCAAGCAGAAATAACGGCGATATTGCTCGCAAAACACAGGAATGTAGACTCCAGATTTGAGAAAAAGTCATCTCCCATAGGGATTAAAAGCAAAAAGTAATGGATTAAGTGAAAATAGGGTAATAATAAAGAAAATAGGGTTATTTATTACATTATTTGCGATTCTATGTGTTTTAATACTCAAAGGAGATGGTACAGTGAAAGGTCAAAAAATAAAATGAAGACAAATATTGTTGGAGACACTCGGACTCGAACCATGGATCTCGAGGATGGAAGTCAAGTGCGTTACCGATATACCAAAACATTTCCCATAGCGATTACACGTAAACGGGAAATGGAATTCTCAAATCCTACTTTGCAAGTGAAATATGAGCATAATCCCGGCATCTGATCGAAAAATGAAAGGCACACGTGTGATAGATTATTGTCTCAGCTACAACATATTCGAAGCTCAGCAAAAACTAAGCTAAGACAACGGAGATTTTGCTCGTGAAAGACAGGAAAGTAGAATCCAGTTTTGAGAAAAAGTCATGTCCCATAGAGAATACACGCAAAATGTGAAAAATTGACATGCCTCCTTTAATTGCAAAAATACGCCATGATGCCTTTGTCAAAATGAAAAATTGTGGACACTATATTTGTAGAGAATTGTTTCAGCTAGAACATATCGAAATTTGAAAGAAAATTAATCAATATTTACAGAGATACAATCAATTTTTCAAAAATATGCAAACGTCATAATATGCAAATTTAAATTTTGAGTTCGGAGGCCATTATGATGACATCATGAGTTAATTGATGGTAAAATGAGACATGAAATCATATTTCCATTTCAAAATCTATCCACATATGAAAAAATATTGGGAGTTCCTATCTATTCTGAAGAGTTACAATGAATTTTGTATAGGCATGTTTTTGCCCATGTATTGTGGATAAAGATAACGCAGATCCGCGGGTGCTGCCAACTTTGACGGACGCTCATTGCGTTATTTAAAGGTGAACAAGTTATCAAAATGCTTGGAAAAATGTGCCAAATATGATGATAGAGAAAATTCGGCGATTCTATGTTGCAAAATGCCAGTACGCGCGGAAACGCGCACGTATGTGCGTGTGCGCGATTTTTTTGCGAAATGCTTATAATGGCCTGAAACGTATGCAAAAAAAATTTTAAACGATTTTGAGCATTTTAAAAAAATTCGCGCGCGTAAACGCGCGAACAAAAGCGTACGCGCATTTTTGCGCGCATTTTTTGACCTGAAATTGATCGGACAGATATTGACCTTGATCATGATAAATATGAATGAGAAATACTTTTCCGTTATGAAGATATGATCATAAGTTGATTTTCACAAAATGGCGCCTAGATGACGTCATGATGACTTTGAGTCTTTGAAAAGTCACGCAGTTCTAAGTTAGACTAAGATCTATCATCATTGAAAGATTCATAACAATGGCTTCATTCAGTCTTGAGATATCCTGCGAACAAATTCGAGGAAGAATAATAATAATAATAAACTAGACTTTAATTCGTCACTTTGACGAATTAGGTGATACGTGCTATTTTGTTATCATGAAAGTGTGCCGATGATGATCTAATGATAATGATCATAAATACGATAAAGACCATGATTAAGAGTGGTATAGCGCCCCCTTCAGGTATTCGATAGAGATTTGTAGAATCAGGATTTCAGAAAAAGTCGCCTAACACGCTAACTAAGAAAATTCTGACATGTCGCCTTTAATTGAAATTTTCACTAAGATGATGTCATCGAAATGATAAATGATGTACGTCAATATTGTAGATATTTTATTAGCTACACCGTATTAAAATTTGGGGGAACATAGAGTACTCATAAGCTAGATAGTGCTCAAAGATCAATGTCATGAAGATTCACGATGTGAACGAAATTCACCTTCCTTAGGCATAACACGCAAATTAAGAAAATTCTGAAATGTGGCCTTTAATTGAATTTTGTACTATGATGACGTCAATGAAATAAAAAGTAGTGTGTATTTATCTTGAAGGCAATTGCCTCAACTACAAGATACCGAAATTTGGAAGAAAATCAGTCAATATTATGAGAAATACACTAAATTTTCCATAAATATAATGACGTCATAATATGCAATTTTGTATTTTGACTTTCAAGGCCATTATGATGACGTCAAGATGTATTTAATGGCCTAATAAGATATGAAATCATATCTCCGACTCATACTGTATCTAAATATGAAACAAAAATGGCAGTCCTTATTCATCCCGATGTACTTTTTATAGGCATGTTTTTTGCCCATATATGCTATGTAATACATGACCTCGCGCGCGCGGATATTTATCTTGGACGGACGCTCATTCCGTTATTTATAGTTATAAAGAGATGAACATGGTATCAAATTGTTCGAAAAAATATGAGGAATATTCTGTAACTTTTTGGTTTTAAATGACGATGACCATGATTAAAAGTGGTATAGCGCCCCCTTCAGGTATTCGATATGGTTTGTTATATGATTAAACTATTAATTTACTAAACAAGCTCAAATTTTCGCCTGATTGCAGAGCCTACCAATCATTGAACTGATATTTCGACGCACTACATACGCAACATAATGAACAAGTCTAGACTGGAATGTAGTATCAATCACCTCCCATAGGCGTAACACGCATATTAAGCAAAAATCTGACATATGTCGCCTTTAATCGCAATTTTCACCATAATGACGTCATCAAAATGAATAAAAAAATAACAATCTTGTGAAGAATTGTCTCAGCTACAACATATCAAAATTTAGAAGAAAATTGATCAATATTTGCTGAGATACATTCATTTTCCGTAAATATGCTGACGTCATAATATGCAAATTCGTATTTTGAGTTCCAAGGTCAATATGATTATGTTAAAATATACTTAATGGCCAAATGAGACATGAAATCATATCTCCGACTTATACTCTATTTAAAAATGAAAAAAAGAATGGGGAGTCTCTAGGCATCCCAAAGAGCTATGATGAACTTTTTATAGGAATGTTTTTGCCCATATATGCTATGTATTACAAAACTCGCGCGTACGGACAGTTATTTCGAACGGACGCTCATTCCGTTATTAAAAGTGATAAAGAGATAAACATGGTATCAAATTGTTGTGAAAATTATGAGGAATATCCTGTCATAAATTATTGGGGAGAAATTATTTTGCGTTCGGCCATGACGAACGAAAACTCGCAAAACTGCACGTTTGCGCGATTTTTTATGAAATGCTTATAATTGCATAAAACGTATGCAAACAAAATTTAAGACGATTTTGAGCAATTTTAAATTTTACGCGCGCGTTAATGCGCGCACGTACGCGTACGCGCATGTTTGCGCGCATTTATTGACGTGAAATTGACCGGACAGATATTGATCTTAATCCTGATAAATACGAATGAGAAATGACCATCCGTTATGAAGATATGATCATAAGTTGATTTTCACAAAATGGCGCCTAGATGACGTCACGATGAACTTGAGTCATTGAAAAGTCATGCAGTTCTAAGTTAGACTAAGATCTATCATCATTGAAAGATTCATGACAATGACTTTATTCAGTCTTGAGATATCCTGCGAACAAATTCGAGGAAGAATAATAAAAATAAAAATAATAATAATAACTAGACTTTAATTCGTCACTTTGACGAATTAGGTGATACGTGCTATTTTGTTATCATGAAAGTGTGCCGATGATGATCTAATGATAATGAACATAAATACGATAAAGACCATCATTAAGAGTGGTATAGCGCCCCCTTCATGTATTCGATAGAGATTTGTAGAATCAGGATTTCAAAAAAAGTCGCCTAACACGCTAACTAAGAAAATTCTGACATGTCGCCTTTAATTGAAATTTTCACTATGATGATGTCATCGAAATGATAAATGATGTACGTCAATAATTATTGTAGATAATTTATTAGCTACACCGTATTAGAATTTGGGAGAACATAGAGTACAAAATCTAGATAGTGCTCAAAGATCAATATCATGAAGATTCATGATGTGAACGAAATTCACCTTCCTTAGGCTTAACACGCAAATTAAGAAAATTATGAAATGTGGCCTTTAATTGAATTTTGTACTATAATTACGTCAATAAAATAAAAAGCAGTGTGTAATGATCTTGTAGGCAATTTCCTAAGCTACGAGTTACCGAAATTTGGAAGAAATTCAGTCAATATTATGAGAAATACACTAAATTTTCAAAAAATATAATGACGTTATAATATGCAATTTTGTATTTTGACTTCCAAGGCCATTATGATGACGTCAAGATGTATTTAATGGCCAAATGAGCTATGAAATCATATCTCCGACTCTCACTCTATCAAAATATGAAAAAAACTTGGCAGTCCTTATTCATCCCAATGGACTTTTTATAGGCATGTTTTTTCCCATATATACTATGTAATACATGAACTCGCGCACAAGGATATTTATCTTGAACGGACGCTCATTCCGTTATTAATAGTGATAAAGAGATTAACATGGTATCAAAATGCTTGGAAAAATGTGCCAAACATGATGACATAGAAAATTTGGCGATTATATGTTGCAAAATGCCAGAACGCGCAAAAAACGTGCGCGCATGCGCGTTTGAGTGATTTTTTGTCAAATGCTCCATATGGCTTGATACATGTGCAAAAAAAATTGGGAATGATTTGGAGCATTTTAAATTTTTGCGCACACGTAAGCGCGCGCACGAACGCGCACGCGCGGATTTGCGCACGTTTTTTAATCTCAAATTGACCGGAAGGATATTGATCTTATTCATGATAAAAATGAATGAAAAATTACTTTCCGTTATGAAGATATGATCATAAGTTGATTTTTACAAAATGGCGCCTGGATGACGTCACGATTATTTCGAGTCTTTGAAAAGTCATGCAGTTCTAAGATCTATCATCATTGAAAGTTTCATGACAATGGCATTTGCCATTCTTGAGATATCCTGCGAACAAAATTGAGGAAGAATAATAATAATTTCTTCTATACAGACACAAAATAAATACTAGACTTTAAAATCGTCACTTTGACGAATTAGGTGATACGTGCTATTTTGTTATCATGAAAGTGTGCCGATGATGATCTCATGATAATGATCATAAATACGATAAAGACCATGATTAAGAGTGGTATAGCGCCCCCTTCAGGTATTCGATAGAGATTTGTAGAATCAGGATTTCAGAAAAAGTCGCCTAACACGCTAACTAAGAAAATTCTGACATATGTCGCCTTTAATTGAAATTTTCACTAAGATGATGTCATCGAAATGGTTTTGATATTGAATTGATATCTTTATTTATACACGGTTAAAAAAGCCCGAACAGTTTCAAGACTGATTTCCATTGGGGCCGTGTGAAACAATGTAAATACATCGAATTAACATAAAAATGATAATGGTACATCAAATGACATATTTAAAAGAAACAATAAATAATCAAGATAAATATCTAAAAATATAACGATAGAATAGTACTGCCGAAAAAGTATATTTATATGAATAACAATAATCATGAGTGTCCAAACAAGAGTACTGTAAATATACTTCAAATTAAAATAGGTAATACAAATTGTAACTAGTGCGTATAAACTGCCAGAAATGATATATTAACGTAAATGATGTACGTCAATATTGTAGATAATTTATTAGCTACACCGTATCAAAATTTGGGAAAACATAGAGTTCTCATAAGCTAGATAGTGCTCAAAGATCAATGTCATGAAGATTCATGATGTGAACGAAATTCACCTTCCTTAGGCATAACACGCAAATTAAGAAAATTCTGAAATGTGGCCTTGAATTGAATTTTGTACTATCATGACGACAATGAAATAAAAAGTAGTGTGTATTTATCTTGAAGGCAATTGCCTCAACTACAAGATACCGAAATTTGGAAGAAAATCAGTCAATATTATGAGAAATACACTAAATTTTCCATAAATATAATGACGTCATAATATGCAATTTTGTATTTTGACTTTCAAGGCCATTATGATGACGTCAAGATGTATTTAATTGCCTAATAAGATATTTAATCATATCTCCGACTCATACTGTATCTAAATATGAAACAAAAATGGCAGTCCTTATTCATCCCGATGTACTTTTTATAGGCATGTTTTTGCCCATATATGCTATGTAATACATGACCTCGCGCGCGCGGATATTTATCTTGGACGGACGCTCATTCCATTATTAATAGTGATAAAGAGATGAACATGGTATCAAATTGTTCAGAAAAATATGAGGAATATTTTGTCAACATTTTTTGCGTAGGAATTATTTTTCGTTCGGCTGTGACGAACTAAAACGCGCAAAAATGCGTATTTTGCGCGATTTTTTATGAAATGCTTATAATGGCCTAAAACGTATGCAAAAAATATTTGGGATGATTTGGAGCATTTTACATTTTTGCGCGCACGTAAACGCGCAGACGAACGCGTACGCGCGCATTTGCGCACGTTTTTTGACCCAAAATTGACCGGACGGATATTGATCTTAATCACGATAATTATGAATGAGAAATAATTTTCCGTTATGAAGATATGATCATAAGTTGATTTTCACAAAATGGCGCCTGGATGACGTCACGATGACGTTGAGTCTATGAAAAGTCACGCAGTTCTAAGTTAGACTAAGATCTATCATCATGGCAAGTTTCATGATAATGGCTTTAGCCATTCTTGAGATATCCTGCGAACAAAATTGAGGAAGAATAAAAAATATTTTCTTCTATACAGACACAAAATAAATACTAGACTTTAATTCGTCACTTAGACGAATTAGGTGATACGTATGATAATGGTTTACATAACGAATAATGCATTACACGATATATTATTTTGTAAAATGCTTTTCCCATTTATATGCTTCTCCCATTATGATCTATTCATATGTCAAGATTAAATTGTGTCTCCTTGATCATCATGGATCTAGGGAAGATAGATTGAAACAATATATGACCTTTGACCCTGTGCAGTAACTAGTTACACATTTGACTCTAATTTACATCATGAACAACACCTTTTGACGATTTTATCTTATTCAAAGAAATGAAAATGTAATTGATAAATGATTATCATCATTATGATAATGATGATCATGATGATAATGATCATGATCATGAGCGCGATCATGACATCTTATTAAAACAATGAGGGTTGATTTAGATAGCATATAGTCTCAGCTACAACACACTCAAAAATCAACAAAATCCAAGCCGAAATAACGGCGATATTGCTCGCAAAAGACAGGAATGTAGACTCCAGATTTGAGAAAAAGTCATCTCCTATAGGGATTACACGCAAAAAGTAATGGATTAAGTGAAAATAGGGTAATAATAAAGTAAAAAGGGTTATTTATGACAATATTTGCGAATCTACGTGTTTAAATAATCAAAGAAGTTGGTACAGTGAAGGTCAAAAGGAAAAAAAAGTGAAAAAAAAAGTGTTGGAGACACCCGGACTCGAACCAGGGATCTCGAGGTTGGAAGTCAAGTGCGTTACCGATATACCAAAACATCTCCCATAGCGATTACACGTAAACGGGAAATGAAATTCAGAAATCCTACTTTGCAAGTGAAATATGAGCATGATCCCGGCATCTAATCGAAAAATAAAGGACACACTTTTGATAGCTCATTGTCTCAGCTACAACATATTCGAAGCTCAGCAAAAACGAAGCTAAAACAACGGAGATTTTGCTCGCGAAAGACAGGAGTGTAGAATCCAGTTTTGAGAAAAAGTCATGTCCCATAGAGAATACACGCAAAATGCGAAAAATTGACATGCCTCCTTTAATCGCAAAAATACACCATGATACTTTTGTCAAAAATAAAAATTGTGAATACTACATTTGTAGAAAATTGTCTCAGCTAGAACATATCAAAATTAAAAAGAAAATTGATCAATATTTCCAGAGATACAATCAATTTTTTAAAAATATGCTGACGTCATAATATGCAAATTGAAATTTTGAGTTTGGAGGCCATTATGATGACGTCATGAGTTAATTGAGGATAAAATGAGACATGAAATCATATCTCCGACTCATCATCTATACAAATATGAAAAAATATTAGGAGTTTCTATCTATTCTAAAGAGTTACAATGAATTTTATATAGGCATGTTTTTGCCCATGTATTGTGGATAAAGATAACGCAAATCCGCGCGTGCTGTCAACTTTGACGGACGCTCATTGCGTTAATAAAAGGTGAACAAATTATCAAAATGCTTGGAAAAATGTACCAAATATGATGTCAGAAAAAAATCGGCGATTCTATGTTGCAAAATGCCAGTACGCGCGAAAACGCGCGCGCATGCACGTGTGCGTAATATTTTTATCAAATGCTCCATATGGCCTAAAACGTATGCAAAAAAAATTTGGGATGATTTAGAGCATTTTAATTTTTTGCGCGCGCGTAAACGCGCGGACGAGCGCGCACGCGCGCATTTACGGACGTTTATTGACTTGAAAGTGACCGGACGGATATTGATCTTAATCATGATAAATATGAATGAAAAATTACTATTCGTTATGATAATATGATCATTAGTTGATTTTCACAAAATGGCGCCTGGATGACGTCACGATAATTTTGAGTCTTTGAAAATTCACGCAGTTCTAAGTTAGACTAAGATCTATCATCATTGAAAGATTCATAACAATGGCTTCATTCAGTCTTGAGATATCCTGCGAACAAATTCGAGGAAGAATAATAATAAATAATAATAAATAACAATCTTGACGAAATCAATAGGTGATACGTAGACTTCGTTACGTATCACCTAATAACAATCTTGACGAAATCAATAGGTGATACGTTGACTTCGTTACGTATCACCTAACTAGACTTGAATTCGTCACTTAGACGAATTAGGTGATACGTATGATATTAGTTTACATAACGAATAATGCATTACACGATATCATATTATTTTATAAAATGCTTCTCCCATTATGATCTATCCATATACCAAGATTAAATTATGTCTCCTTGGTCATCATGGATCTAGGAAAGATAGATTGAGACGATATATGACCATTGACCCTGTGCAGTATCCAGTTACACCTTTGACTCTAATTTACATCATGAAGAACGCATTTTGACGATTTTATCTTATTCTAAGAAATGAAAATGTATGTCCCGTCGTAAATGAAAATTCAAAATAAATGTGGGAATACATTAGCGATCATTTTTAGTTGTGGACGTGAGATTTGCTAGTTGCTTGATAATAAAATCTTTAAATATCGGATGGATATATACTGTCACTGTATAAGGAATGTGGATTAGACCAGAGTTGAATTAACAGGAAATAATGCAGGAAAGAGAAAGACCGACAGGCAGGGAGTGTGACTTAGTTAACAGACGCTAGTCTTTCAACAAATATTGATGAATAATACTTTTATCTGTGAGAACAGAAACCATGGTTGTGGCGGGGTGTTGGAATGCATGTAGCGGATTAACATAATTATTTCCAAAGAGATGACCTGACGCTTGATTTAGAAATATGTGACTCCATTTTTATAGAAATAGTTTAAGAAAAGAGAAAGAATATTATAGTTGGTGTGGTATACAAACCCCTTAATACTCAGACCGAAATTTTTTCTGAAGCACTGGAGATTGTGTTCAACAAAATAATAACTAGCGACAATGATTGTCGGATGAAGCTGCTTTTTGTCTGTTGACTTTGCTCGTTTTTAATGATATGTAACCGCTGTCTTTTTTTAAAGAATTGAAGTACTAAGTCATTTATATGATGTAATCGCAGACACATGTACAGCCCTATTGAGTTAACTTTTTTCCTATACTTAATTCTCTTCTCATTTTTTTCCTTCCATTTACTAGTTTTTTTTATTTTCTATCAACGTTGTTTCATATAATATGTTATTTTCATAATAATATGTATAATGTTCGCTCAGTAACTGTGTTAACTTATTATGGGCATTCCCAACTCAAGCTATGCTTTCGCCTGCTTCCGTAGACGAAAGAGTTCATGCATGGCTGATTGTCAACGAAACGGAGTAAAGTATTTTGTAAATTCTGCTTGTTGCTACGGCAGGCAGCCAGTGAAAACGAATTCCTTTAATAAAATAATGGAAATGCAAGCACTACTTAAAACAAACAGAACTTTGTTATTCCTAGCTCATTTCTCCTGATTGAGGTGTCATATGAAAGAGCAGAAACCCAACTTTCGTGAAATGGGATTTTCTCTTTGAAATTCAGATACCGTCCGCCAAATGTCTTTTTGGTTTCCTCTCTTCAAATTCATTTGAATCACTCATGCGTAAAATATGCATTATATAAGTTGCATCAAATGAAAGAGGAGGATCTAAGCTTTACAAATATGTATCATTTATCAATTATAATTGTGATTAAGTTATGATAAAACATCGATAATTCTCGGTTTCGTTTTTTTTGGGGACGCACTGTATACATTGTGTTTCATATTGTAATGTCGAGAAGAAAATAAACGTTAATAAATACAATAACACCAAAATACAAAGCTTCAACGGTGTAGCATATTGACAATTATGGATCTATAGAAGATAGATTGAGACAATATGACTATTGACCACGTACAATGAGCAGCTGCACCTTCGTCTCTAAATGACTTCATGAAGAATGCATTTTCATAATTTCATCTTATTCCATGAAATGCTTTACCCGTCATGTTCTACCTATACTATAAGTTGCTGCGTAGAAATTCAATTAGTTTATTTTGGGGCATTACCAAAAATGGGTTATTAATGTAGACAAATGCTCATCTTCCTTATACAGCTAATTTTATGTATATTATTACCAGAGAAAAAAAAAGTCAGTCAGACACTCAATAGTGTCTGACAGTAAAATATACAAAGTAAATGGGTTTCATTCAATTGAAAATTTCGACAAGATCTCATCATCTGATTAAAAAACAAAGTACACTGTTTTTGTAGCCCATGGTCTCAGCTATAACATATCCAAATTTGGGAGAAAACAGAGCACAAATGAGCGAGATAGTGCTGAAAGATGGATGTGATGTAGATTCATAGTGTGGACAAAATTCACCCTCCATAGACATAACACGCAAATGACGAAAATTCTGACATGTGGCCTTTAATTGAATTTTTTACTATGATGACATCATTTAAATGAAAATTGGTGTGGACTGATCTCGAAGACGATTGCCTCGACTACAACATATTAAAATCTAGAAGAGAATCGATGAATATTAAGAGAAATACACTAAATTTTCCATAAACATAATGACGTCATAATATGCATTTTTGTATTTTTGACTTCCAAGGCCATTATGATGACGTCAAGATGTACTTAATGGCCAAATGAGATATGAAATCATACCTTTGACTCATATTCTATCTAAATATGAAAAAAAATTGGCAGTCCTTATTCATATCAATGGACTTTTTTGGGGCATGTTTTTGCCCGTATATGCTATGTATTACAAAAATCGCGCGTGCGGACGGTTATCTTGAACGGACGCTCATTCCGTTATTAATAGTGATAAAGAGATAAACTTGGTATCAAATTGTTCGGAAAATTATGAGGAATATCCTGTCAAAAGTTTTTGCGGAGGAATTATTTTTCGTTCGGCCGTGACGAACGAAAACGCGCAAAAATGCGTGTTTTGCGCGATTTTTTATGAATGCTTATAATGGCCTGAAACGTATGCAAAAAAAATTTAAGACGATTTTGAGCAATATAAAATTTTACGCGCGCATTAACGCGCGCGCTTACGCGTACGCGCATTTTTGCGCGCATTTATCGACCTGAAATTGACCCGACAAATATTGAACTTGATCATGACAAATATGAATGAGAAATGGCTTTCTGTTATGAAGATATGATCATAAGTTGATTTTCACAAAATGGCGCCTGGATGACGTCACGATAATTTTGAGTCTTTGAAAAGTCACGCAGTTCTAAGTTAGATTAAGATCTATCATCATTGAAAGTTTCATGACAATGGCTTTATTCAGTCTTGAGATATCCTGCGAACAAAATCGAGGAAGAATAATAATAAAAATCTTGACGAAATCAAAAGGTGATACGTTGACTTCGTTACGTATCACCTAATGATTCCTTCAAAATTTGCAATTTCAACTTTCGATCGAAAATTTTAACATGATCCCAACATCTGATTAAAAAACAAAGTCACCCTTCTTTATAGCCCATGGTCTCAGCTATAACATACCCAAATTTGGGAGAGAATAGAGCACAAATGAGCGAGATAGTGCTGAAAGATTGATGTGATGTAGATTCATAATGTGAACGAAATTCACCCTCCATAGACATAACACGCAAATGACGAAAATTCTGACATGTGGCCTTTAATCGAATTTTTTACTATGATGACATCATTTAAATGAAAATTGGTGTAAACTGATCTCAAAGACGATTGCCTCGGCTACAACATATTAAAATCTAGAAGAGAATCGATGAAAATTAAGAGAAATACACTACATTTTCCATAAACATAATGACGTCATAATATGCATTTTTGTATTTTTGACTTCCAAGGCCATTATGATGACGTTAAGATGTACTTAATGGCCAAATGAGATATGAAATCATACCTTCGACTCATACTCTATCTAAATATGAAAACAAATTGGCAGTCCTTATTCATATCAATGGACTTTTTATGGGCATGTTTTTGCCCGTATATGCTATGTATTACAAAAATCGCGCGTGCGGAGGGTTATCTTGAACGGACGCTCATTCCGTTATTAATAGTGATAAAGAGATAAACTTGGTATCAAATTGTTCGGAAAATTATGAGGAATATCCTGTCAAAAGTTTTTGCGGAGGAATTATTTTTCGTTCGGCCGTGACGAACGAAAACGCGCAAAAATGCGTGTTTTGCGCGATTTTTTATGAATGCTTATAATGGCCTGAAACGTATGCAAAAAAAATTTAAGACGATTTTGAGCAATATAAAATTTTACGCGCGCATTAACGCGCGCGCTTACGCGTACGCGCATTTTTGCGCGCATTTATCGACCTGAAATTGACCCGACAAATATTGAACTTGATCATGACAAATATGAATGAGAAATGGCTTTCTGTTATGAAGATATGATCATAAGTTGATTTTCACAAAATGGCGCCTGGATGACGTCACGATAATTTTGAGTCTTTGAAAAGTCACGCAGTTCTAAGTTAGATTAAGATCTATCATCATTGAAAGTTTCATGACAATGGCTTTATTCAGTCTTGAGATATCCTGCGAACAAAATCGAGGAAGAATAATAATAAAAATCTTGACGAAATCAAAAGGTGATACGTTGACTTCGTTACGTATCACCTAATAATAATAAATAACAATCTTGACGAAATCAAAAGGTGATACGTAGACTTCGTTACGTATCACCTAATAAAAATCTTGACGAAATCAATAGGTGATACGTAGACTTCGTTACGTATCACCTAAAAATCTTGACGAAATCAATAGGTGATACGTAGACTTCGTTACGTATCACCTAATGATACGTATACTTCGTACGTATCACCTAATGATTCCTTCAAAATTTTCAATTACAACTTTCGATCGAAAATTTCGACATGATCCCAACATCCGATTAAAAAACAAAGTACACCGTTTTTATAGCCCATGGTCTCAGCTATAACATACCCAAGTTTGGGAGAAAACAAAGCTCAAATAAGATAGATAGTGCTCAAAGATGAATGTCATGTAGATTCATGATGTGAACAAAATTCACCTTCCATAGACATAACGAGCAAATTAAGAGAATTCTGACATGTGGCCTTAAATTGAATTTTGTACTATGATGACATTATTTAAATGAAAATTGTTGTAAACCGATTTTGTAGACGATTGCCTCGACTACAACATATTAAAATCTAGTAGGAAATCGATGAAAATTGAGAGAAATACACTTATTTTTCCATAAATATAATGACGTCATAATATGCATTTTTGTATTTTGACTTCCAAGGCCGTTATGATGACGTCAAGATGTACTTAATGGCCAAATGAGATATGAAATCATATCTCCGACTCTCACTCTATCAAAATATGAAAAAAACTTGGCAGTCCTTATTCATCCCAATGGACTTTTTATAGGCATGTTTTTTCCCATATATACTATGTAATACATGAACTCGCGCACAAGGATATTTATCTTGAACGGACGCTCATTCCGTTATTAATAGTGATAAAGAGATTAACATGGTATCAAAATGCTTGGAAAAATGTGCCAAACATGATGACAAAGAAAATTTGGCGATTATATGTTGCAAAATGCCAGAACGCGCAAAAAACGCGCGCGCATGCGCGTTTGAGTGATTTTTTGTCAAATGCTCCATATGGCTTGATACGTGTGCAAAAAAAATTGGGAATGATTTGGAGCATTTTAAATTTTTGCGCGCACGTAAACGCGCGCACGAACGCGTACGCGCGGATTTGCGCACGTTTTTTAATCTCAAATTGACCGGAAGGATATTGATCTTATTCATGATAAAAATGAATGAAAAATTACTTTCCGTTATGAAGATATGATCATAAGTTGATTTTAACAAAATGGCGTCTGGATGACGTCACGATAACTTTGAGTCTTTGAAAAGTCACACAGTTCTAAGTTAGACTAAGATCTATCATCATTGAAAGATTCATGACAATGGCTTTATTCAGTCTTGAGATATCCTGCGAACAAATTCGAGGAAGAATAATAATAATAAAAATCTTGACGAAATCAATAGGTGATACGTAGACTTCGTTACGTATCACCTAACTAGACTTTAATTCGTCACTTTGACGAATTAGGTGATACGTGCTATTTTGTTATCATGAAATTGTGCCGATGATGATCTGATGATAATGATCATAAAAACGATAAAGACCATGATTAAGAGTGGTATAGCGCCCCCTTCAGGTATTCGATAGAGATTTGTAGAATCAGGATTTCAGAAAAAGTCGCCTAACACGCTAACTAAGAAAATTCTGACATGTCGCCTTAAATGAAATTTCCACTGAGATGATGTCATCGAAATGATAGTTGATGTACGTCAATATTGTAGATAATTTATTAGCTACACCGTATCAAAATTTGGGAGAACATAGAGTACTCATAAGCTAGATAGTGCTCAAAGATCAATGTCATGAAGATTCATGATGTGAACGAAATTCACCTTCCTTAGGCATAACACGCAAATTAAGAAAACTCTGAAATGTGGCCTTTAATTGAATTTTGTACTATGATGACGTCAATAAAATAAAAAGCAGTGTGTATTGATCTTGTAGGCAATTGCCTAAGCTACAAGATACCGCAATTTCGAAGAAAATCAGTCAATAATTTGAGAAATACACTAGATTTTCCATAAATATAATGACGTCATAATATTCAATTTTGACTTCCAAGGCCATTATGATGACGTCAATATGTATTTAATGGCCAAATGAGCTATGAAATCATATCTCCGACTCATACTCTATCAAAATATGAAAAAAACTTGGCAGTCCTTATTCATCCCAATGGACTTTTTATAGGCATGTTTTTGCCCATATATACTATGTGATACATGAGCTCGCGCGCACGGATATTATCTTGAACGGACGCTCATTCCGTTATTAATAGTGATAAAGAGATGAATATGGTATCAAAATGCTTCGAAAAATGTGCTAAACATGATGACAGAGAAAATTTGGCGATTATATGTTGCAAAATGCCAGAACGCGCAAAAAACGCGCGCGCATGCACGTTTGAGTGATTTTTGTCAAATGCTCCATATGGCTTAAAACGTATGCAAAAAAAAATGGAGATGATTTGGAGCATTTTATATTTTTGCGCGCACTTAAACGCGCGCACGAACGCGTACGCGCGGATTTGCGCACGTTTTTTTATTTGAAATTAACCGGAAGGATATTGATCTTATTCATGATAAATATGAATGAAAAATTAGTTTCCGTTATGAAGATATGATCATAAGTTGATTTTCACAAAATGGCGCCTGGATGACGTCACGATAATTTTGAGTCTTTGAAAAGTCATGCAGTTCTAAGTTAGACTAAGATCTATCATCATTGAAAGTTTCATGACAATGGCTTTTGCCATTCTTGAGATATCCTGCGAACAAAATTGAGGAAGAATAATAATAATTTCTTCTATACAGACACAAAATAAATACTAGACTTTAATTCGTCACTTAGACGAATTAGGTGATACGTATGATAATGGTTTACATAACGAATAATGCATTACACGATATATTCTTTTGTAAAATGCTTTTCCCATTTATATGCTTCTCCCATTATGATCTATTCATATGTCAAGATTAAATTGTGTCTCCTTGATCATCATGGATCTAGGGAAGATAGATTGAAACAATATATGACCTTTGACCCTGTGCAGTAACTAGTTACACATTTGACTCTAATTTACATCATGAACAACACCTTTTGACGATTTTATCTTATTCAAAGAAATGAAAATGTAATTGATAAATGATTATCATCATTATGATAATGATGATCATGATGATAATGATCATGATCATGAGCGCGATCATGACATCTTATTAAAAAAATGAGGGTTGATTTAGATAGCATATAGTCTCAGCTACAACACACTCAAAAATCAACAAAATCCAAGCCGAAATAACGGCGATATTGCTCGCAAAAGACAGGAATGTAGACTCCAGATTTGAGAAAAAGTCATCTCCTATAGGGATTACACGCAAAAAGTAATGGATTAAGTGAAAATAGGGTAATAATAAAGTAAAAAGGGTTATTTATGACAATATTTGCGAATCTACGTGTTTAAATAATCAAAGGAGTTGGTACAGTGAAGGTCAAAAGGAAAAAAAAGTGAAAAAAAAAAGTGTTGGAGACACCCGGACTCGAACCAGGGATCTCGAGGTTGGAAGTCAAGTGCGTTACCGATATACCAAAACATCTCCCATAGCGATTACACGTAAACGGGAAATGAAATTCAGAAATCCTACTTTGCAAGTGAAATATGAGCATGATCCCGGCATCTAATCGAAAAATAAAGGGCACACTTTTGATAGCTCATTGTCTCAGCTACAACATATTCGAAGCTCAGCGAAAACAAAGCTAAAACAACGGAGATTTTGCTCGCGAAAGACAGGAGTGTAGAATCCAGTTTTGAGAAAAAGTCATGTCCCATAGAGAATACACGCAAAATGCGAAAAATTGACATGCCTCCTTTAATCGCAAAAATACACCATGATACTTTTGTCAAAAATAAAAATTGTGAATACTACATTTGTAGAAAATTGTCTCAGCTAGAACATATCAAAATTAAAAAGAAAATTGATCAATATTTCCAGAGATACAATCAATTTTTTAAAAATATGCTGACGTCATAATATGCAAATTAAAATTTTGAGTTTGGAGGCCATTATGATGACGTCATGAGTTAATTGAGGATAAAATGAGACATGAAATCATATCTCCGACTCATCATCTATACAAATATGAAAAAATATTAGGAGTTTCTATCTATTCTAAAGAGTTACAATGAATTTTATATAGGCATGTTTTTGCCCATGTATTGTGGATAAAGATAACGCAAATCCGCGCGTGCTGTCAACTTTGACGGACGCTCATTGCGTTAATAAAAGGTGAACAAATTATCAAAATGCTTGGAAAAATGTACCAAATATGATGTCAGAAAAAAATCGGCGATTCTATGTTGCAAAATGCCAGTACGCGCGAAAACGCGCGCGCATGCACGTGTGCGTAATATTTTTATCAAATGCTCCATATGGCCTGAAACGTATGCAAAAAAAATTTGGGATGATTTAGAGCATTTTAATTTTTTGCGCGCGCGTAAACGCGCGGACGAGCGCGCACGCGCGCATTTACGGACGTTTATTGACTTGAAAGTGACCGGACGGATATTGATCTTAATCATGATAAATATGAATGAAAAATTACTATTCGTTATGAAGATATGATCATTAGTTGATTTTCACAAAATGGCGCCTGGATGACGTCACGATAATTTTGAGTCTTTGAAAATTCACGCAGTTCTAAGTTAGACTAAGATCTATCATCATTGAAAGATTCATAACAATGGCTTCATTCAGTCTTGAGATATCCTGCGAACAAATTCGAGGAAGAATAATAAATAAATAATAAATAATAAATAATAAATAACAATCTTGACGAAATCAAAAGGTGATACGTAGACTTCGTTACGTATCACCTAACTAGACTTTAATTCGTCACTTTGACGAATTAGGTGATACGTGCTATTTTGTTATCATGAAAGTGTGCCGATGATGATCTAATGATAATGATCATAAATACGATAAAGACCATGATTAAGAGTGGTATAGCGCCCCCTTCAGGTATTCGATAGAGATTTGTAGAATCAGGATTTCAGAAAAAGTCGCCTAACACGCAAACTAAGAAAATTCTGACATGTCGCCTTTAATGGAAATTTTCACTATGATGATGTCATCGGAATGATAAACGATGATCATCATTCTGATAGGTAATTTGCTTAGCTACACCGTTTTAAAATTTTGGAGAACATAAAGCACAAATAGGCTAGATAGTGCTCAAAGATCAATGTCATGTAGATTCATGATGTGAACGAATTTCACCTTCCATAGACATAACACGCAAATTGAGAAAATTCTGACATGTGGCCTTTAATTGAATTTTGTACTATAATGACGTCAATAAAAAAAAAGCAGTGTGTAATGATCTTGTAGGCAATTTCCTAAGCTACAAGATACCGCAATTTGGAAGAAAATCAGTCAATATTATGAGAAATACACTAAATTTTCAAAAAATATAATGACGTCATAATATGCAATTTTGTATTTTGACTTCCAAAGCCATTATGATGACGTCAATATGTATTTAATGGCCAAATGAGCTATGAAATCATATCTCCGACTCATCCTATATCAAAATATGAAAAAAACTTGGCAGTCCTTATTCATCCCAATGGACTTTTTATAGGCATGTTTTTGCCCATATATACTATGTAATACATGAGCTCGCGCACACGGATATTTATCTTGAACGGACGCTCATTCCGTTATTAATAGTGATAAAGAGATGAACATGGTATCAAAATGCTTGGAAAAATGTGCCAAACAAGATGACAGAAAAAAAATTGGCGATTATATGTTGCAAAATGCCAAAACGCGCAAAAAACGCGCGCGCATGCACGTTTGAGTGATTTTTTGTCAAATGCTCCATATGGCTTGAAACGTATGCAAAAAAAATTAGAAATGATTTGGAGCATTTTAATTTTTTGCGCGCACGTAAACGCGCGCACGAACGCGTACGCGTGGATTTGCGCACGTTTTTTGATCTGAAATTGACCGGAAGGATATTGATCTTATTCATGATAAATATGAATGAAAAAATACTTTCCGTTATGAAGATATGATCATAAGTTGACTTTTACAAAATGGCGCCTGGATGACGTCACGATAATTTTGAGTCTTTGAAAAGTCATGCAGTTCTAAGTTAGACCAAGATCTATCATCATTGAAAGTTTCATGACAATGGCTTTATTCAATCTTGAGATATCCTGCGAACAAAATCGAGGAAGAATAATAAATAATAAATAAATAAATAATAAATAAAAATCTTGACGAAATCAAAAGGTGATACGTAGACTTCGTTACGTATCACCTAACTAGACTTTAATTCGTCACTTAGACGAATTAGGTGATACGTATGATAATGGTTTACATAACGAATAATGCATTACACGATATATTGTTTTGTAAAATGCTTCTCCCATTTATATGCTTCTTCCATTATGATCTATTCATATGTCAAGATTAAATTGTGTTTCCTTGATCATCATGGATCTAGGGAAGATAGATTGAAACAATATATGACCTTTGACCCTGTGCAGTAACCAGTTACACATTTGACTCTAATTTACATCATGAAGAACACCTTTTGACGATTTTATCTTATTCAAAGAAATGAAAATGTAATTGATAAATGATTATCATCATTATGATAATGATGATCATGATGATCATGATCATGATCATGAGCGCGATCATGACATCTTATTGAAAAAATGAGGGTTGATTTAGATAGCATATAGTCTCAGCTACAACATACTCAAAAATCAACAAAATCCAAGCAGAAATAACGGCGATATTGCTCGCAAAAGACAGGAATGTAGACTCCAGATTTGAGAAAAAGTCATCTCCCATAGGGTTTACACGCAAAAAGTAATGGATTAAGTGAAAATAGGGTAATAATAAAGTAAAAAGGGTTATTTATGACATTATTTGCGATTCTACGTGTTTAAATAATCAAAGGAGATGGTACAGTGAAGGTCAAAAGGAAAAAAAAGTGAAGCAAAAAATTGTTGGAGACACCCGGACTCGAACCAGGGATCTCGAGGTTGGAAGTCAAGTGCGTTACCGATATACCAAAACATCTCCCATAGCGATTACACGTAAACGGGAAATGGAATTCTGAAATCCTACTTTGCAAGTGAAATATGAGCATGATCCCGGCATCTAATCAAAAAATAAAGGGCACACTTGTGATAGCTCATTGTCTCAGCTACAACATATTCGAAGCTCAGCGAAAATGAAGCTAAAACAACGGAGATTTTGCTCGCGAAAGACAGGAGTGTAGAATCCAGTTTTGAGAAAAAGTCATGTCCCATAGAGAATACACGCAAAATGTGAAAAATTGACATGCCTCCTTTAATTTCAAAAATACGCCATGATGCCTTTGTCAAAATGGAAAATTGTGGATTATTTATTTGTAGAAAATTGTCTCAGGTAGAACATTTTAAAATTTGAAAGAAAATCAATCAATATTTACAGAGATACAATCAATTTTCCAAAATTATGCTGACGTCATAATATGCAAATTGAAATTTTGAGTTTTGAGGCCATTATGATGACGTCATGAGTTAATTGAGGGTCAAATGAGGCATGAAATCATATCTCCGACTTATAATCTATCTAAATATGAAAACATATTGGGAGTTTCTATCTATTCTGAAGAGTTACAAAGAATTTTGTATAGGCATGTTTTTGCTCATGTATTGTGGATAAAGATAACGCAGGTCCGCGCGCGCTGTCAACTTTGACGGACGCTCATTGCGTTATTAAAAGATGAAAAAGTTATCAAAATGCTTGGAAAGATGTGCCAAATATGATGATAGAGAAAATTCGGCGATTCAATGTTGCAGAATGCTAGTACGCGCCAAAAATGCGCGCGCATGCGCGTAAGCGTGATTTTTTGTCAAATGCTCCATATGGCCTGAAACGTATGCAAAAAAAATTCGGGATGATTTAGAGCATTTTAAATTTTTGCGCGCGCGTAAACGCGCGGACGAACGCGTACGCGCGCATCTTTGCATGTTTATTGACCTGAAATTGACCAGACGGATATTGATCTTATTCATGACAAATATGAATGAAAAATTACTTTCCGTTATGAAGATATGATCATAAGTTGATTTTTACAAAATGGCGCCTGGATGACGTCACGATAATTTTGAGTCTGTGAAAAGTCACGCAGTTCTAAGTTAGACTAAGATCTATCATCATTAAAAGTTTCATGACAATGGCTTTATTCAATCTTGAGATATCCTGCGAACAAAATCGAGGAAGAATAATAAAATAAAAAATAAAGAAAATCTTGACGAAATCAATAGGTGATACGTAGACTTCGTTACGTATCACCTAACTAGAAATGTAATTCGTCACGAAGACGAATAAGGTGGTCTGTCTTCAAGTCTTATAATAGATTGTAATATTTACTATATTGAAAAAGGGATAAGTTATATAGACATGTACACAATGATGATTATGATGATGATCTTGATAGTAATGATTATGATGATGATGATCATGATGATGTTGATGAGGATGATGATCACGATCATAAGCGTGATTCTGACATCTTATCGGAAAAATGAGGAATGATTTA
This sequence comes from Strongylocentrotus droebachiensis, assembly GCA_035222895.1. Classification (NCBI taxonomy): domain Eukaryota; kingdom Metazoa; phylum Echinodermata; class Echinoidea; order Camarodonta; family Strongylocentrotidae; genus Strongylocentrotus; species Strongylocentrotus droebachiensis. The sequence continues at coordinate 140,673 of JAVYIG010000396.1, forward strand.
GACGACATATAGTCTCAGCGACAACATACTAAAATTTGGGAGAAAACTGTTGAATAACAACCGAGATACTGGTCAAAACACATTGTCATGCAGATTCATGTTTTGAAAAAAGTGACCTCCCATAGACATAACACGCAAATATGACAAATTATGCATTGTCGCCTTTAATCGAATATTTCACTATGATGACGTCATCCAAATGAAAAATAAATTACTAATTCTGATAGAAAATTATCTCAGCTACAACATATCAAAATTTGAGAGAAAATTGATCACAGATAAGTGAGATAATCTCAATTAAACAAAGACAAAAATGACGTCATCAACAAAATACATTTGTTTGAGTTTAGATGCCAATATGATGACTTTGTTTCACTTTGTACGAGTCAGGGTGGTATGAAATCATATCTCCAACTCATGCTTTTTCCAACCATGATATGAAAATTGGGGGTCGATGGACTATCTGAAGAGCTATTTCGATTTTTAAAATGGCATGTTTTTGATCAAATTTGCATTATATTGCCTATAGCAGCACGCGCGGATTTTGAACTTTGACGCACGCTCACGGCCTTATGAAATATGAAGAGTGACTGAAATTAATGTAAATTGTAAATTACGTTAAGAGGAATCCAAATCATGTAAACATTTTGAATTTGACCTTTTCCGCGCGCTGTGAGCGCGCACACCGCGCGCGGGGACACTTACGGACGGAAAATGTTGAAATGCTTCAAATGACCTGATTCGTACTCTCGTTTAATAGTTAAGTGATTTTGAGCAATTTTAAATTTTGACGCGCACGTACGCGCGCGTCATGACCTTTATGTGACCTTTGATGACTTGACCTGTTGACCCTTGACCTGAAGTATATGTGATATGAATATGAATGACCTTTGCTGATGTTTCATGAAGATATGATGGATAATGTGATTTCACAAAATGGCGCCTGGATGACGTCACAATAACTTGATGACCTTGAAAATGTTCCTGTCACGTCTCATGATAATGACCCATGACTGTGCCAAAATTGAATCAAAATGACTTAACCGAACTTGAGTTATCCTAGGAACAAAAAACGGGAAGAAATAAAAATAAATAATAATAATAAATAAATAAATAAATAAAGAAAATTCTGACGAAATCAATAGGTGGTCTGTTGATAACAGACCACCTAACTAGACTTTAATTCGTCACTTTGACGAATTAGGTGATACGTAATTAATGCTCATGTGTAACATAATGAAGAACGCATTTTCACGATTTCATCTTTCGTTATAAAATACTACTCCCATTGTGGTCTATATCCATGAGTCAAGTTTCAACTGTGTAAGGCAGAGGGAGACAGAGCAATAGAATAAGAGGGAGGCAAGGTAAGAGAGAGATAGATAGAGGGTGAAAGAGTAGAGAGAGAGAGAGAGGGGAGAGGGTGAAAGAGTAGAGAGAGAGAGAGATATAGATAGATGCAGAGACAGACCAAAAAAGGGAGAGGGGCAGAACATGAAACCAAGTAACACATCAATCCACATCTTTAAATTATTTCCCACCTCATTCCATATTCTGGACCCTTCAGAACATTCAAAGAAGATAAGACGATAGGTTTCTACCTCTTTTCTACAAAAGGAATATACATTTGACTGTGTTAATCCAAAAAGATACAGTTTATCATTACAAAATATGATGTTATGTAAGAGTTTAAATTAAAATTCCATGGTGACCATGATTAAGAGTGGTATAGCGCCCCCTTCAGGTATTTGATAGAGATTTGTAGAATCCGGATTTCAGAAAAAGTCGCCAAACACGCAAACTAAGAAAATTCTGACATGTCGCCTTTAATTGAAATTTTCACTATGATAATGTCATCGAAATGATAAATGATTTACATCATTCTTATAGATTATTTGCTTAGCTACGCCGTATCAACATTTTGGAGAACATAAAGCACAAATAAGCTAGATAGTGCTCAAAGATCAATGTCATGTAGATTCATGATGTGAACGAATTTCACCTTCCATAGACATAACACGCAAATTGAGAAAATTCTGACATGTGGCCTTTAATTGAATTTTGTACTATAATGACGTCAATAAAATAAAAAGCAGTGTGTATTGATCTTGTAGGCAATTTCCTACGCTACAAGATACCGCAATTTGGAAGAAAATCAGTTCATATTAGGAGAAATACACTAAATTTTCAAAAAATATAATGACGTCATAATATGCAGTTTTGTATTTTGACTTCCAAGGCCATTATGATGACGTCAAGATGTATTTAATGGCCAAATGAGCTATGAAATCATATCTCCGACTCATACTCTATCAAAATATGAAAAAAACTTGGCAGTCCTTATTCATCCCAATGGACTTTTTATAGGCATGTTTTTGCCCGTATATACTATGTAATACATGAGCTCGCGCACACGGATATTTATCTTGAACGGACGCTCATTCCGTTATTAATAATGCTAAAAGAGATGAACATGGTATCAAAATGCTTGGAAAAATGTGCCAAACATGATGACAAAGAAAATTTGGCGATTATATGTTGAAAAATGCCAGAATGCGCAAAAAACGCGCGCGCATGCGCGTTTGAGTGATTTTTTGTCAAATGCTCCATATGGCTTAAAACGTATGCAAAAAAAATTGGGAATGATTTGGAGCATTTTAAATTTTTGCGCGCACGTAAACGCGCGCACGAACGCGTACGCGCGGATTTGCGCACGTTTTTTGATCAGAAATTGACCGGAAGGATATTGATCTTATTCATGATAAATATGAATGAAAAATTACTTTCCGTAATGAAGATATGATCATAAATAAATTTTTACAAAATGGCGCCTGGATGACGTCACGATAATTTTGAGTCTTTGAAAAGTCATGCAGTTCTAAGTTAGACTAAGATCAATCATCATGGCAAGTTTCATGATAATGGCCGTAGCCATTCTTGAGATATCCTGCGAACAAAATTGAGGAAGATTAATAATAATTTCTTCTATACAGACACAAAATAAATACTAGACTTTAATTCGTCACTTTGACGAATTAGGTGATACGTGCTATTTTGTTATCATGAAAGTGTGCCGATGATGATCTCATGATAATGATCATAAATACGATAAAGACCATGATCAAGAGTGGTATAGCGCCCCCTTCAGGTATTCGATAGAGATTTGTAGAATCAGGATTTGAGAAAAAGTCGCCTAACACGCAAACTAAGAAAATTCTGACATGTCACCTTTAATTGAAATTTCCACTATGATGATGTCATCGAAATGATAAATGATGTACGTCTATATTGTAGATAATTTATTAGCTACACCGTATCAAAATTTGGGAGAACATAGAATACAAATAAGCTAGATAGTGCTCAAAGATCAATGTCATGAAGATTCATGATGTGAACGAAATTCACCTTCCTTAGGCATAACACGCAAATTGAGAAAATTCTGACATGTGGCCTTTAATTGAATTTTGTACTATAATGACGTCAATAAAATAAAAAGCAGTGTGTATTGATCTTGTAGGCAATTCCCTAAGCTACAAGATACCGCAATTTGGAAGAAAATCAGTCAATATTGTGAGAAATACACTAAATTTTCAAAAAATATAATGACGTCATAATATGCAATTTTGTATTTTGACTTCCAAGGCCATTATGATGACGTCAAGATGTATTTAATGGCCAAATGAGCTATGAAATCATATCTCCGACTCTCACTCTATCAAAATATGAAAAAAACTTGGCAGTCCTTATTCATCCCAATGGACTTTTTTTAGGCATGTTTTTGCCCATATATACTATGTAATACATGAGCTCTCGCACATGGATATTTATCTTGAACGGACGCTCATTTCGTTATTAATAGTGATAAAGAGATTAACATGGTATCAAAATGCTTGGAAAAATGTGCCAAACATGATGACATAGAAAATTTGGCGATTATATGTTGCAAAATGCGAGAACGCGCAAACAACGCTCGCGCATGCGCGTTTGAGTGATTTTTTGTCAAATGCTCCATATGGCTTGAAACGTGTGCAAAAAAAATTGGGAATGATTTGGAGAATTTTAAATTTTTGCGCGCACGTAAACGCACGCACGAACGCGTACGCGCGGATTTGAGCACGTTTTTTTATCTGAAATTGACCGGAAGGATATTGATCTTATTCATGATAAAAATGAATGAAAAATTACTTTCCGTTATGAAGATATGATCATAAGTTGATTTTTACAAAATGGCGCCTGGATGACGTCACGATAATTTTGAGTCTTTGAAAAGTCATGCAGTTCTAAGTTAGACTAAGATCTATCATCATTGAAAGTTTCATGACAATGGCTTTTGCCATTCTTGAGATATCCTGCGAACAAAATTGAGGAAGAATAATAATAATTTCTTCTATACAGACACAAAATAAATACTAGACTTTAATTCGTCACTTAGACGAATTAGGTGATACGTATGATAATGGTTTACATAACGAATAATGCATTACACGATATATTGTTTTGTAAAATGCTTCTCCCATTTATATGCTTCTTCCATTATGATCTATTCATATGTCAAGATTAAATTGTGTTTCCTTGATCATCATGGATCTAGGGAAGATAGATTGAAACAATATATGACCTTTGACCCTGTGCAGTAACCAGTTACACATTTGACTCTAATTTACATCATGAAGAACACCTTTTGACGATTTTATCTTATTCAAAGAAATGAAAATGTAATTGATAAATGATTATCATCATTATGATAATGATGATCATGATGATCATGATCATGATCATGAGCGCGATCATGACATCTTATTGAAAAAATGAGGGTTGATTTAGATAGCATATAGTCTCAGCTACAACATACTCAAAAATCAACAAAATCCAAGCAGAAATAACGGCGATATTGCTCGCAAAAGACAGGAATGTAGACTCCAGATTTGAGAAAAAGTCATCTCCCATAGGGTTTACACGCAAAAAGTAATGGATTAAGTGAAAATAGGGTAATAATAAAGTAAAAAGGGTTATTTATGACATTATTTGCGATTCTACGTGTTTAAATAATCAAAGGAGATGGTACAGTGAAGGTCAAAAGGAAAAAAAAGTGAAGCAAAAAATTGTTGGAGACACCCGGACTCGAACCAGGGATCTCGAGGTTGGAAGTCAAGTGCGTTACCGATATACCAAAACATCTCCCATAGCGATTACACGTAAACGGGAAATGGAATTCTGAAATCCTACTTTGCAAGTGAAATATGAGCATGATCCCGGCATCTAATCAAAAAATAAAGGGCACACTTGTGATAGCTCATTGTCTCAGCTACAACATATTCGAAGCTCAGCGAAAATAAAGCTAAAACAACGGAGATTTTGCTCGCGAAAGACAGGAGTGTAGAATCCAGTTTTGAGAAAAAGTCATGTCCCATAGAGAATACACGCAAAATGTGAAAAATTGACATGCCTCCTTTAATCGCAAAAAAACACCATGATACTTTTGTCAAAAATAAAAATTGTGAATACTGCATTTGTAGAAAATTGTCTCAGCTAGAACATATTAAAATTTGAAAGAAAATTGATCGATATTTACAGAGATACAATCAATTTTCCAAAAATATGCTGACGTCATAATATGCAAATTAAAATTTTGAGTTTGGAGGCCATTATGATGACGTCATAAGTTAATTGAGGATCAAATGAGACATGAAATCATATCTCCGACTCATAATCTATCCAAATATGAAAAAATATTAGGAGTTTTTATCTATTATAAAGAGTTACAATTAATTTTATATAGGCATGTTTTTGCCAATGTATTGTGGATAAAGATAACGCAAATCCGCGCGTGCTGTCAACTTTGACGGACGCTCATTGCGTTAATAAAAGGTGAACAAATTATCAAAATGCTTGGAAAAATGTACCAAATATGATGACAGAAAAAAATCGGCGATTCTATGTTGCAAAATGCCAGTACGCGCGAAAACGCGCGCGCATGGGCGTGTGCGTAATTTTTTTATCAAATGCTCCATATGGCCTGAAACGTATGTAAAAAAAATTTGGGATGATTTAAAGCATTTTAAAAAATTTCGCGCGCGTAAACGCGCGGACAAAAGCGTACGCGCATTTTTGCGCGCATTTTTTGACCTGAAATTGACCAGACGGATATTGATCATATTCATGATAAATATGAATTAAAAATTACTATCCGTTATGAAGATATGATCATTAGTTGATTTTCACAAAATGGCGCCTGGATGACGTCACGATAATTTTGAGTCTTTGAAAAGTCACGCAGTTCTAAGTTAGACTAAGATCTATCATCGTTGAAAGTTTCATGACAATGGCTTAATTCAGTCTTGAGATATCCTGCGAACAAAATCGAGGAAGAATAATAGGAATAGGAATAATAATAAAAATCTTGACGAAATGAATAGGTGATACGTAGACTTCGTTACGTATCACCTAACTAGACTTTAATTCGTCACTTTGACGAATTAGGTGATACGTATGCTAATGGTTTACATAATAAAGAATGCATTACACGATATCATATTATTTTATGAAATGCTTCTCCCATTAAGATCTATCCATATGTCAAGTTTAAATTGTGTCCCCTTGATCATTATGGATCTAGGGAAGATAGATTGAAACAATATATGACCATTGACCCTGCGCAGTAACCAGTTACACCTTTGAGTCTAATTTACATCATGAAGAACACATTTTGACGATTTTATCTTATTTAAAGATATGAAAATGTAATTGATAAATGATTATCATCATTATGATAATGATGATCATGATGATCATGATGAAGATCATGATCATGAGCGGGATCCTGACATCTTATTGAGGGGTGATTTAGATAGCACATAGTCTCAGCTACAACATACTCAAAAATCAACAAAATCCAAGCAGAAATAACGGCGATATTGCTCGCAAAAGACAGGAATGTAGAATCCAGATTTGAGAAAAAAATCTTCTCCCATAGGGATTACACGCAAAAACTAATGGATTAAGTGAAAATAGGGTAACAATGAAGTAAATAGGGTTGTTTATTACATTATTTGCGATTCTACGTGTTTTAATAATCAAAGGAGATGGTACAGTGAAAGGTCAGCACGAAAAAAAAAAAAAAAAAAATTGTTGGAGACACCCGGACTCGAACCCGGGATCTCAAGGTCGGAAGTCAAGTGCGTTACCGATATATCAAAACATTTCCCATAGCGATTACACGTAAACGGAAAATGGAATTCTCAAATCCCACTTTGCAAGTAAAATATGAGCATGATCCCGGCATATGATCGAAAAATAAAGTGCACATCGGAGATAGCTTATTGTCTCAGCTACAACATATTCGAAGCTCAGCGAAAACTAATCTAACACAACGGAGATTTTGCTCGCGAAAGACAGGAGTGTAGAATCCAGTTTTGAGAAAAAGTCATGTCCCATAGAGAATACACGCAAAATGTGAAAAATTGACATGCCTCCTTTAATCGCATAAATACGCCATGATGCCTTTGTCAAATTGAAAAATTGTGGCTACTATTTTTGTAGAGAATAGTCTCAGCTAGAACATATCAAAATTTGAAAGAAAATCAATTATTATTAACAGAGATACAATCAATTTTCCAAAAATATGCTGACGTCATAATGTGCAAATTAAAATTTTGAGTTTGGAGGCCATTATGATGACGTCATGAGTTAATTGAGGGTCAAATGAGACATGAAATCATATCTCCGACTCATAATCTATCTAAATATGAAAAAAATATTGGGAGTTCCTATCTATTCTAAAGAGTTACAATGAATTTTGTATAGGCATGATTTTGCCCATGTATTGTGGATAAAGATAACGCAGATCCGCGCGCGCTGTCAACTTTGGCGGACGCTCATTGCGTTATTAAAAGATGAACAAGTTATCAAAATGCTTGGAAAAATGTGCCAAATATGATGATAAAGAAAATTCGGCGATTCTATCTTGCAAAATGCTAGTACGCGCAAAAAACTCGCGCGAATGCGCGTGAGCGCGATTTTTTATCAAACGCTCTATATGGCCTGAAACGTATGCAAAAAAAATTTGGGATGATTTAGAGCATTTTAAATTTTTGCGCGCGCGTAAACGCGCGGACGAGCGCGCACGCGCGCATTTGCGCACGTTTTTTGACCTGAAATTGACCGGACGGATATTGATCTTAATCGTGATAATTATGAATGAGAAATCCTTTTCCGTTATGAAGATATGATCATTAGTTGATTTTCACAAAATGGCGCCTAGATGACGTCATGATGACTTTGAGTCTTTGAAAAGTCACGCAGTTCTAAGTTAGATTAAGATCTATCATCATTGAAAGATTCATAACAATGGCTTTATTCAGTCTTCAGATATCCTGCGAACAAATTCGAGGAAGAATAATAATAAACTAGATTTGTAATACTTGTTTGGAACAAGTATAGGTGGGCTGGTCCAACTAAAATTTTAGACAAAATGAAGAGCACATTTGAGATAGCTAATTGTCTCAGCTACATCATACTCAAAGTTCAGCGTAAACGAAGCTAAAACGACGGAGATATTGCTCGCGAAAGACGGGAATGTAGAATCCAGTTTTGAGAAAAAGTCATGTCCCATAGAGAATACACGCAAAAAGTGAAAAATTGACATGCCTCCTTTAATCGCAAAAATACGCCATGATTCCTTTGTCAAAAATGGAAAATGTTGTTAACTACATTTGTAATGAATTGTCTCAGCTAGAACATATCGAAATTTGGAAGAAAATCGATCAATATTTACAGAGATGCAATCAATTTTTGAAAAATATGCTGACATCATAATATGCAAATTGAAATTATGAGTTCGGAGGCCATTATGATGACGTCATGAGAAAAGTAAGGGTCAAATGAGAATTGAAATCATATCTCCAATTCATATTCTATCACAATAAGAAGAAAAAAATTCGGGTCACCTTGCATCCTAAAGAGCTACAATGGATTTTGTATAGGCATCTTTTTGCCCATTTATGATATGTATTACAAGAGCTCGCGCGCACGGAAATTAATGTTAAACGGGTGATCATTCCGTTATTAATAGTAAACATGGTATCAATTTGTTTGTAAAAATATGTGCAATATTATGAAAGAAAAAAAATGGCGAATCTATGTTGTGTAATAGTTTTACGCGCGAAAACGCGCGCGCATGCGCGCGTGCGCGATTTTTTATAAAATGCTTAGAATGGCCTAAAACGTATGCAAAATGATTTTGAGACGATTTTGAGCATTTTAAAATTTTGCGCGCGCATTGACGCGCGGACGTACGCGCACGTGCGCGTTATTTGACCTGAAATTGACCGGACGGATATTGACCTCGATCATGATAAATATGAATGAGAAATAGCTTTTGGTTATGAAGATATGATCATGAGTTGATTTTTACAAAATGGCGCCTAGATGACGTCATCAGTGAAGGTCAATGTTGAAAACGTTATTGTGCTTTGTACATATGCCTATACATATGTGTGCCAAATTTCAAGGCATTTGATCGAGCCATTTTCAAGTTATCTTGCTAACAAAAAAGTGGTTAGAAATAAGAAAAATATTTAATAAATAAATAAATAAAGGCAATTCTAACGAAATTATAAGGTGGTCTGTACGTTATACAGCCCACCTGATAATAATAATAATAATAATAACTAGACTTTAATTCGTCACTTTGACGAATTAGGTGAAACGTGCTATTTTGTTATCATGAAAGTGTGCCGATGATGATCTAATGATAATGATCATAAATACGATAAAGACCATGATTAAGAGTGGTATAGCGCCCCCTTCAGGTACTCGATAGAGATTTGTAGAATCAGGATTTCAGAAAAAGTCGCCTAACACGCTAACTAAGAAAATTCTGACATGTCGCCTTTAATTGAAATTTTCACTAAGATGATGTCATCGAAATGATAAATGATGTACGTCAATATTGTAGATAATTTATTAGCTACACCGTATCAAAATTTGGGAAAACATAGAGTACTCATAAGCTAGATAGTGCTCAAAGATCAATGTCATGAAGATTCATGATGTGAACGAAATTCACCTTCCTTAGGCATAACACGCAAATTAAGAAAATTCTGAAATGTGGCCTTTAATTGAATTTTGTACTATGATGACGTCAATCAAATACAAAGAAGTGTGTATTTATCTTGAAGGCAATTGCCTCAACTACAAGATACCGAAATTTGGAAGAAAATCAGTCAATATTATGAGAAATACATAAAATTTCCATAAATATAATGACGTCATAATATGCAATTTTGTATTTTGACTTTCAAGGCCATTATGATGACGTCAAGATGTATTTAATGGCCTAATAAGATATGAAATCATATCTCCGACTCATACTGTATCTAAATATGAAACAAAAATGGCAGTCCTTATTCATCCCGATGTACTTTTTATAGGCATGTTTTTTGCCCATATATGCTATGTAATACATGACCTCGCGCGCGCGGATGTTTATCTTGGACGGACGCTCATTCCGTTATTTATAGTGATAAAGAGATGAACATGGTATCAAATTGTTCGAAAAAATATGAGGAATATTCTGTCAATAATTATTGCAGAGGAATTATTTTTCGTTCGGCCGTGACGAACAAAAACGCGTAAAAATGCGTGTTTTGCTTGATTTTTTATGAAATGCTTATAATGGCCTGAAACGTATGCAAAAAAAATTTGGAATGATTTTTAGCATTTTAAAAAAATTCGCGCGCGTTAACGCGCGCACGTCAGCGTACGCGCATGTTTGCGCGCATTTATTGACCTGAAATTGACCGGACGGATATTGAACTTGTTCATGATAAATATGAATGAGAATTGTCTGTCCGTTATGAAGATATGATCATAAGTTGATTTTCACAAAATGGCGCCTAGATGACGTCATGATAAATTTGAGTCTTTGAAAAGTCACGCAGTTCTATGTTAGACTAACATCTATCATCATGGCAAGTTTCATGATAATGGCTTCAGCCATTCTTGAGATATCCTGCGAACAAAATTGAGGAAGAATAATAATAATTTCTTCTATACAGACACAAAATAAATACTAGACTTTAATTCGTCACTTTGACGAATTAGGTGATACGTGCTATTTTGTTATCATGAAAGTGTGCCGATGATGATCTCATGATAATGATCATAAATACGATAAAGACCATGATTAAGAGTGGTATAGCACCCCCTTCAGGTATTCGATAGAGATTTGTAGAATCAGGATTTCAGAAAAAGTCGCCTAACACGCAAACTAAGAGAATTCTGACATGTCACCTTTAATTGAAATTTTCACTATGATGATGTCATCGAAATGATAAATGATGTACGTCTATATTGTAGATAATTTATTAGCTACACCGTATCAAAATTTGGGAGAACATAGAATACAAATAAGCTAGATAGTGCTCAAAGATCAATGTCATGAAGATTCATGATGTGAACGAAATTCACCTTCCTTAGGCATAACACTCAAATTAAGAAAATTCTGACATGTGGCCTTTAATTGAATTTTGTACTATGATGACATCAATGAAATAAAAAAGCAGTGTGTATTTATTTTGCAGGCAATAGCCTCAGCTACAAGATACCGCAATTTGGAAGAAAATCAGTCAATATTATGAGAAATACACTAAATTGTCCATAAATATAATGACGTCATAATATGCATTTTTGTATTTTGACTTCCAAGGCCATTATGATGACGTCAAAATGTATTTAATGGCCAAATGGGCTATGAAATCATATCTCCGACTCATACTCTTTCAAAATATGAAAAAAAATTGGCGGTCCTTATTCATCCCAATGGACTTTTTATAGGCATGTTTTTGCCCATATATACTATGTAATATATGAGCTCGCGCGCACGGATTTTTATCTTGAACGGACGCTCATTCCGTTATTAATAGTGATAAAGAGATGAACATGGTATCAAAATGCTTGGAAAAATGTGCTTAACATGATGACAGAGAAAATTTGGCGATTATATGTTGCAAAATGCCAGAACGCGCAAAAAACGCGCGCGCATGCACGTTTGAGTGATTTTTTGTCAAATGCTCCACATGGCTTGAAACGTATGCAAAAAAAATTAAGGATGATTTGGAGCATTTTTAATTTTTGCGCGCACGTAAACGCGCGCACGAACGCGTACGCGCAGATTTGCGCACGCTTTTTGATCTGAAATTGACCGGAAGGATATTGATCTTATTCATGATAAATATGAATGAAAAATTACTTTCCGTTATGAAGATATGATCATAAGTTGATTTTCACAAAATGGCGCCTGGATGACGTCACGATAATTTTGAGTCTTTGAAAAGTCACGCTGTTCTAAGTTAGACTAAGATCTATCATCATTGAAAGTTTCATGGCAATGGCTTTTGCCACTCTTGAGATATCTTGCGAACAAAATTGAGGAAGAATAATAATAATTTCTTCTATACAGACACAAAATAAATACTAGACTTTAATTCGTCACTTTGACGAATTAGGTGATACGTGCTATTTTGTTATCATGAAAGTGTGCCGATGATGATCTAATGATAATGATCATAAATACGATAAAGACCATGATTAAGAGTGGTATAGCGCCCCCTTCAGGTATTCGATAGAGATTTGTAGAATCAGGATTTCAGAAAAAGTCGCCTAACACGCTAACTAAGAAAATTCTGACATGTCGCCTTTAATAGAAATTTTCACTAAGATGATGTCATCGAAATGATTTTGATATTGAATTGATATCTTCATTTATACACGGTTAAAAAAGCCCAAACAGTTACAAGACTGATTTCCATTGGGGCCGTGTGAAACAATGTAAATACATCGAATTAACATAAACATGATAATGGTACATCAAATGACATATTTAAAACAAACAATAAATAATCAAGATAAATATCTAAAAATACAACGATAGAATAGTACTGCCGAAAAAGTATATTTATATGAATAACAATAATCATGAGTGTCCAAACAAGAGTACTGTAAATATACTTCAAATTAAAATAGGTAATACAAATTGTAACTAGTGCATATAAACTGCCAGAAATGATATATTAACGTAAATGATGTACGTCAATATTGTAGATAATTTATTAGCTACACCGTATCAAAATTTAGAGAACATAGAGTACTCATAAGCTAGATAGTGCTCAAAGATCAATGTCATGAAGATTCATGATGTGAACGAAATTCACCTTCCTTAGGCATAACACGCAAATTAAGAAAATTCTGAAATGTGGCCTTTAATTGAATTTTGTACTATGATGACGTCAATGAAATAAAAAGTAGTGTGTATTTATCTTGAAGGCAATGCCTCAACTACAAGATACCGAAATTTGGAAGAAAATCAGTCAATATTATGAGAAATACACTAAATTTTCAAAAAATATAATGACGTCATAATATGCAATTTTGTATTTTGACTTCCAAGGCCATTATGATGACTTCAAGATGTATTTAATGGCCAAATGAGCTATGAAATCATATCTCCGACTCATACTCTATAAAAATATGAAAAAAACTTGGCAGTCCTTATTCATCCCAATGGACTTTTTATAGGCATGTTTTTGCCCATATATATACTATGTAATACATGAGCTCGCGCACACGGATATTTATCTTGAACGGACGCTCATTCCGTTATTAATAGTGATAAAGAGATGAACATGGTATCAAAATGCTTGGAAAAATGTGCCAAACATGATGACAGAGAAAATTTGGCGATTATATGTTGCAAAATGCCAGAACGCGCAAAAAACGCGCGCGCATGCGCGTTTGAGTGATTTTTTGTCAAATGCTCCATATGGCTTGAAACGTATGCAAAAAAAATTGAGAATGATTTGGAGCATTTTAAATTTTTGCGCGCACGTAAACGCGCGCACGAACGCGTACGCGCAGATTTGCGCACGTTTTTTGATCTGAAATTGACCGGAAGGATATTGATCTTATTCATGATAAATATGAATGAACATTTACTTTCCGTTATGAAGATATGATCATAAGTTGATTTTTACAAAATGGCGCCTGGATGACGTCACGATAATTTTGAGTCTTTGAAAAGTCATGCAGTTCTAAGTTAGACTAAGATCTATCATCATTGAAAGTTTCATGACAATGGCTTTTGTCATTCTTGAGATATCCTGCGAACAAAATTGAGGAAGAATAATAATAATTTCTTCTATACAGACACAAAATAAATACTAGACTTTAATTCGTCACTTAGACGAATTAGGTGATACGTATGACATTGGTTTACATAACGTAGAATGCATTACACGATATCATATTATTTTAGAAAATGCTCCTCCCATTATGATCTATCCATATGTCAAGTTTTAATTGTGTCGATCCCTTGATCATTATGGATCTAGGGAAGATAGATTGAGACAATATATGACAATTGACTCTGTGCAGTAACCACTTACACCTTTGACTCTAATTTACATCATGAAGAACGCAATTTGACGATTTTATCTTCTTCAAAGAAATGAAAATGTAATTGATAAATAAGAGCTTATGCCTGAATAATTAAAAGTGAATAGTGTATGACGTCACGGTGTCCCGGCGTAAATGAAAAGTCAAAATAAATAAGGGAATACATTAGCGATCATTTTGAGTTGTCGACAAGAGATTCGTTAGTTGCTTGAAAATAAAATCTTTAAATATTGGATGGATATATATTGTCACTGTATAAAGAATGTGGATTAGAGGGATATTGATCTGTTAGTCTTTCTCGAAGGCTTATCAATTAAAGGAATACAAAAAATTGAATGTATTGCGCTCAAGAAATTATGTACAATATTGCCAATAAATTTCACGAGATCAATGTTAAAATCTCCCATTATATAAACCTGTTTATGTTCAGTATAAGTTTTCTGTAAAAAAAATTCAAAGACAGGGATGAAATCATTGATATTTTATTGAGGTTTCCTATATATGACACCTACAATAATATTCTTATGTCTCGGCAAGTTGCTTTTAATAAACAGTGATTCATAATTGTATGATGGGTATAATATAAATATATCATTGCGTATTTCATATTCAAAGTTGTCAGCGACCAATAGACCAACACCTCCACCCTTTTCTTCTTGGCGACTAGAATGTATAAATGAATAACCAAACACATTGAATAATAGTGGCGTACTGTCATTAATCCAAGTTTCAGAGAAATCTATACATAAAGTACAGATGAAATTGGATAAAGCATTAAAATGTATGTTTAAAATACGGGAATTAAAATGTAAAATACTAAAATGATAGTCAATGTGACTGAATTCAGTCCTAAAATCCTCATCAATATAATATTTACAGTTCAGAAACCTAATGAAATGAAGCTCATCTTCTTTTTCGGATAAATAGTTTAAATAATTGATATCAGTGTAAGTATCTGTAGTATTACTACCAAATATTAAATAAAGTTCGTCATTATTCAAGTCTTGAATAGGAAATGAAGAATGAGTACAGAGTGGGTTATTAATGTAGACAAATGCTTATGTTCCCTATAACGCTCATTTCATGTATTTTAGTACCAGAGAAAAAAAGAAGTCAGTCACTCACTAGTGTCTGACAGTAAAGTCTAGAAAGTAGAAGTGTTTCCTTACATAATTTGAATACAAGGACACTACTAACGTTTAAGTTTCACAAATAGGACATACGTGACATAATTCATCATTTCAACATTCAATTGAAAATTGTGACATGATCCCATCATCTGATCGAAAAACTAAAAGCACAGTTTTTATAGCCCATGGTCTCAGCTATAACATATCCAAATTTGGGAGAAAACAGAGCACAAATGAGCGAGATAGTGCTGAAAGATGGATGTGATGTAGATTCATAGTGTGGACAAAATTCACCCTCCATAGACATAACACGCAAATGACGAAAATTTTGACATGTGGCCTTTAATTGAATTTTTTACTATGATGACATCATTTAAATGAAAATTGGTGTCAACTGATCTCGAAGACGATTGCCTCGGCTACAACATATTAAAATCTAGAAGAGAATCGATGAATATTAAGAGAAATACACTAAATTTTCCATAAACATAATGACGTCATAATATGCATTTTTGTATTTTTGACTTCCAAGGCCATTATGATGACGTCAAGATGTACTTAATGGCCAAATGAGATATGAAATCATACCTTCGACTCATACTCTATCTAAATATGAAAAAAAATTGGCAGTCCTTATTCATATCAATGGACTTTTTTGGGGCATGTTTTTGCCCGTATATGCTATGTATTACAAAAATCGCGCGTGCGGACGGTTATCTTGAACGGACGCTCATTCCGTTATTAATAATGATAAAGAGATAAACTTGGTATCAAATTGTTCGGAAAATTATGAGGAATATCCTGTCAAAAGTTTTGGCGGAGGAATTATTTTTCGTTCGGCCGTGACGAACGAAAACGCGCAAAAATGCGTGTTTTGCGCGATTTTTTATGAATGCTTATAATGGCCTAAAACGTATGCAAAAAAATTTTAAGACGATTTTGAGCAATTTTAAATTTTACGCGCGCATTAACGCGCGCACCTACGCGTACGCGCATTTTTGCGCGCATTTATTGATCTGAAATTGACCCGACAAATATTGACCTTGATCATGACAAATATGAATGAGAAATGGCTTTCTGTTATGAAGATATGATCATAAGTTGATTTTCACAAAATGGCGTCTGGATGACGTCACGATGACTTTGAGTCTTTGAAAAGTCACGCAGTTCTAAGTTAGACTAAGATCTATCATCATTGAAAGATTCGTGACAATGGCTTTATTCAGTCTTGAGATATCCTGCGAACAAATTCGAGGAAGAATAATAAATAATAAATAAATAAATAACAATCTTGACGAAATCAAAAGGTGATACGTTGACTTCGTTACGTATCACCTAATGATTCCTTCAAAATTTGCAATTTCAACTTTCGATCGAAGATTTTAACATGATCCCAACATCTGATTAAAAAACAAAGTACACCGTTTTTATAGCCCATGGTCTCAGCTATAACATATCCAAATTTGGGAGAAAACAGAGCACAAATGAGCGAGATAGTGCTGAAAGATGGATGTGATGTAGATTCATAGTGTGGACAAAATTCACCCTCCATAGACATAACACGCAAATGACGAAAATTTTGACATGTGGCCTTTAATTGAATTTTTTACTATGATGACATCATTTAAATGAAAATTGGTGTCAACTGATCTCGAAGACGATTGCCTCGGCTACAACATATTAAAATCTAGAAGAGAATCGATGAATATTAAGAGAAATACACTAAATTTTCCATAAACATAATGACGTCATAATATGCATTTTTGTATTTTTGACTTCCAAGGCCATTATGATGACGTCAAGATGTACTTAATGGCCAAATGAGATATGAAATCATACCTTCGACTCATACTCTATCTAAATATGAAAAAAAATTGGCAGTCCTTATTCATATCAATGGACTTTTTTGGGGCATGTTTTTGCCCGTATATGCTATGTATTACAAAAATCGCGCGTGCGGACGGTTATCTTGAACGGACGCTCATTCCGTTATTAATAATGATAAAGAGATAAACTTGGTATCAAATTGTTCGGAAAATTATGAGGAATATCCTGTCAAAAGTTTTGGCGGAGGAATTATTTTTCGTTCGGCCGTGACGAACGAAAACGCGCAAAAATGCGTGTTTTGCGCGATTTTTTATGAATGCTTATAATGGCCTAAAACGTATGCAAAAAAATTTTAAGACGATTTTGAGCAATTTTAAATTTTACGCGCGCATTAACGCGCGCACCTACGCGTACGCGCATTTTTGCGCGCATTTATTGATCTGAAATTGACCCGACAAATATTGACCTTGATCATGACAAATATGAATGAGAAATGGCTTTCTGTTATGAAGATATGATCATAAGTTGATTTTCACAAAATGGCGTCTGGATGACGTCACGATGACTTTGAGTCTTTGAAAAGTCACGCAGTTCTAAGTTAGACTAAGATCTATCATCATTGAAAGATTCGTGACAATGGCTTTATTCAGTCTTGAGATATCCTGCGAACAAATTCGAGGAAGAATAATAAATAATAAATAAATAAATAACAATCTTGACGAAATCAAAAGGTGATACGTTGACTTCGTTACGTATCACCTAACTAGACTTTAATTCGTCACTTTGACGAATTAGGTGATACGTGCTATTTTGTTATCATGAAAGTGTGCCGATGATGATCTAATGATAATGATCATAAATACGATAAAGACCATGATTAAGAGTGGTATAGCGCCCCCTTCAGGTATTCGATAGAGATTTGTAGAATCAGGATTTCAGAAAAAGTCGCCTAACACGCAAACTAAGAAAATTCTGACTTGTCACCTTTAATTGAAATTTTCACTATGATGATGTCATCGAAATGATAAATAATGTGTATCATTCTGATAGATAATTTGCTTAGCTACGCCGTATCAAAATTTTGGAGAACATAAAGCACAAATAAGCTAGATAGTGCTCAAAGATCAATGTCATGTAGATTCATGATGTGAACGAATTTCACCTTCCGTAGACATAACACGCAAATTGAGAAAATTTTGACATGTGGCCTTTAATTGAATTTTGTACTATAATGACGTCAATAAAATAAAAAGCAGTGTGTATTGATCTTGTAGGCAATTTCTTAAGCTACAAGATACTGCAATTTGGAAGAAAATCAGTCAATATTATGAGAAATACACTAAATTTTCAAAAAATATAATGACATCATAATATGCAATTTTGTATTTTGACTTCCAAGGCCATTATGATGACGTCAAGATGTATTTAATGGCCAAATGAGCTATGAAATCATATCTCTGACACATACTCTATCAAAATGTGAAAAAAAACTTGGCAGTCCTTATTCATCCCAATGGACTTTTTATAGGCATGTTTTTGCCCATATATACTATGTAATACATGAGCTCGCGCACACGGATATTTATCTTGAACGGACGCTCATTCCGTTATTAATAGTGATAAAGAGATGAACATGGTATCAAAATGCTTGGAAAATTGTGCCAAACATGATGACAGAGAAAATTTGGCGATTATATGTTGCAAAATGCCAGAACGCGCAAAAAAAAACGCGCGCATGCGCGTTTGAGTGATTTTTTGTCAAATGCTCCATATTGCTTGAAACGTATGCAAAAAAAAATTAAGGATGATTTGGAGCATTTTAAATTTTTGCGCGCACGTAAACGCGCGCACAAACGCGTACGCGCGGATTTGCGCACGTTTTTTGATCTGAAATTGACCGAAAGGATATTGATCTTATTCATGATAAATATGAATGAAAAATTACTTTCCGTTATGAAGATATGATCATAAGTTGATTTTTACAAAATGGCGCCTGGATGACGTCACGATAATTTTGAGTCTATGAAAAGTCACGCAGTTCTAAGTTAGACTAAGATCTATCATCATTGAAAGTTTCATGACAATGGCTTATGTCATTCTTGAGATATCCTGCGAACAAAATTGAGGAAGAATAATAATAATTTCTTCTATACAGACACAAAATAAATACTAGACTTTAATTCGTCACTTTGACGAATTAGGTGATACGTGCTATTTTGTTATCATGAAAGTGTGCCGATGATGATCTCATGATAATGATCATAAATACGATAAAGACCATGATTAAGAGTGGTATAGCGCCCCCTTCAGGTATTCGATAGAGATTTGTAGAATCCGATTTCAGAAAAAGTCGCCAAACACGCAAACTAAGAAAATTCTGACATGTCGCCTTTAATTGAAATTTTCACTAAGATGATGTCATCGAAATGATAAATGATGTTTATCATTCTTATAGATTATTTGCTTAGCTACGCCGTATCAAAATTTTAGAGAACATAAAGCACAAATAAGCTAGATAGTGCTCAAAGATCAATGTCATGTAGATTCATGATGTGAACGAATTTCACCTTCCATAGACATAACACGCAAATTGTGAAAATTCTGACATTTGGCCTTTAATTGAATTTTGTACTATAATGACGTCAATAAAATAAAAAGCAGTGTGTATTGATCTTGTAGGCAATTTCCTAAGCTGCAAGATACTGCAATTTGGAAGAAAATCAGTCAATATTATGAGAAATACACTAAATTTTCAAAAAATATAATGACGTCATAATATGCAATTTTGTATTTTGACTTCCAAGGCCATTATGATGACGTCAAGATGTATTTAATGGCCAAATGAGCTATGAAATCATATCTCCGACTCATACTCTTTCAAAATATGAAAAAAACTTGGCAGTCCTTATTCATCCTAATGGACTTTTTATAGGCATGTTTTTGCCCATATATACTATGTAATACATGAGCTCGCGCACACGGATATTTATCTTGAACGGACGCTCATTCCGTTATTAATAGTGATAAAGAGATGAACATGGTATCAAAATGCTTGGAAAAATGTTCAAAACATGATGACAGAGAAAATTTGTCGATTATATGTTGAAAAATGCCAGAACGCGCAAAAAACGCGTGCGCATGCGCGTTTGAGTGATTTTTTGTCAAATGCTCCATATGGCTTGAAACGTATGCAAAAAAAATTATAAATGATTTGGAGCATTTTAAATTTTTGCGCGCACGTAAACGCGCGCACGAACTCGTACGCGTGGATTTGCGCACGTTTTTTTATCTGAAATTGACCGGAAGGATATTGATCTTATTCATGATAAATATGAATGAAAAATTACTTTCCGTTATGAAGATATGATCATAAGTTGATTTTTACAAAATGGCGCCTGGATGACGTCACGATAATTTTGAGTCTTTGAAAAGTCATGCAGTTCTAAGTTAGACTAAGATCTATCATCATTGAAAGTTTCATGACAATGGCTTTTGCCATTCTTTAGATATCCTGCGAACAAAACTGAGGAAGAATAATAATAATTTCTTCTATACAGACACAAAATAAATACTAGACTTTAATTCGTCACTTAGACGAATTAGGTGATACGTATGATAATGGTTTACATAACGAATAATGCATTACACAATATATTATTTTGTAAAATGCTTCTCCCATTTATATGCTTCTCCCATTATGATCTATTCATATGTCAAGATTAAATTGTGTCTCCTTGATCATCATGAATCTAGGGAAGATAGATTGAAACAATATATGACCTATGACCCTGTGCAGTAACCAGTTACACATTTGACTCTTATTTACATCATGAAGAACACCTTTTGACGATTTTATCTTATTCAAAGAAATGAAAATGTAATTGATAAATGATTATCATCATTACGATAATGATGATCATGATGATCATGATCATGATCATGAGCGCGATCATGACATCTTATTGAAAAAATGAGGGTTGATTTAGATAGCATATAGTCTCAGCTACAACATACTCAAAAATCAACAAAATCCAAGCCGAAATAACGGCGATATTGCTCGCAAAAGACAGGAATGTAGACTCCAGATTTGAGAAAAAGTCATCTCCCATAGGGATTACACGCAAAAAGTAATGGATTAAGTGAAAATAGGGTAATAATAAAGTAAAAAGGGTTATTTATGACATTATTTGCGATTCTACGTGTTTAAATAATCAAAGGAGATGGTACAGTGAAGGTCAAAAGGAAAAAAAAGTGAAGCAAAAAATTGTTGGAGACACCCGGACTCGAACCAGGGATCTCGAGGTTGGAAGTCAAGTGCGTTACCGATATACCAAAACATCTCCCATAGCGATTACACGTAAACGGGAAATGGAATTCTGAAATCCTACTTTGCAAGTGAAATATGAGCATGATCCCGGCATCTAATCGAAAAATAAAGGGCACACTTGTGATAGCTCATTGTCTCAGCTACAACATATTCGAAGCTCAGCGAAAATGAAGCTAAAACAACGGAGATTTTGCTCGCGAAAGACAGGAGTGTAGAATCCAGTTTTGAGAAAAAGTCATGTCCCATAGAGAATACACGCAAAATGTGAAAAATTGACATGCCTCCTTTAATCGCAAAAATACACCATGATACTTTTGTCAAAAATAAAAATTGTGAATACTGGATTTGTAGAAAATTGTCTCAGCTAGAACATATCAAAATTTGAAAGAAAATTGATGGATATTTACAGAGATACAATCAATTTTCCAAAAATATGCTGACGTCATAATATGCAAATTAAAATTTTGAGTTTGGAGGCCATTATGATGACGTCATAAGTTAATTGAGGATCAAATGAGACATGAAATCATATCTCCGACTCATAATCTATCCAAATATGAAAAAATATTAGGAGTTTTTATCTATTATAAAGAGTTACAATTAATTTTATATAGGCATGTTTTTGCCAATGTATTGTGGATAAAGATAACGCAAATCCGCGCGTGCTGTCAACTTTGACGGACGCTCATTGCGTTAATAAAAGGTGAACAAATTATCAAAATGCTTGGAAAAATGTACCAAATATGATGACAGAAAAAAATCGGCGATTCTATGTTGCAAAATGCCAGTACGCGCGAAAACGCGCGCGCATGGGCGTGTGCGTAATTTTTTTATCAAATGCTCCATATGGCCTGAAACGTATGTAAAAAAAATTTGAGATGATTTGGAGCATTTTAAAAAAATTCGCGCGCGTAAACGCGCGGACAAAAGCGTACGCGCATTTTTGCGCGCATTTTTTGACCTGAAATTGACCAAACGGATATTGATCATATTCATGATAAATATGAATGAAAAATTACTATCCGTTATGAAGATATGATCATTAGTTGATTTTCACAAAATGGCGCCTAGATGACGTCATGATGACTTTGAGTCTTTGAAAAGTCACGCAGTTCTAAGTTAGACTAAGATCTATCATCATTGAAAGATTCATAACAATGGCTTTATTCAGTCTTGAGATATCCTGCGAACAAATTCGAGGAAGAATAATAAATAATAATAAATAAATAAATAAATAAATAACAATCTTGACGAAATCAATAGGTGATACGTAGACTTCGTTACGTATCACCTAACTAGACTTTAATTCGTCACTTTGACGAATTAGGTGATACGTATGCTTATGTGTAACATAATGAAGAACGCATTTTCAAGATTTCCTCTTTCGTTTACTACTCCCATTATGGTCTATCCATGAGTCAAGTTTCAACTGTAGGGCAGAGGGAGACAGACCAAGAAAATAAGAGGGAGGCAAGAGAGAGAGAAAGAGAGAGGGAGAGGGTGAAAGAGAAGAGAGATAGATAGATACAGAGACAGACCAAAATCGGAGAGGGGCAGAACATGAGAGGAGAAGTAAAAGAGCAAGAGAGAGGAGAGAGAGAGATGCAATTGAGAACAATGCCTTCAGGATGACCATGATTAAAAGTGGTATAGCGCCCCCTTCAGGTATTCGATTGAGGATTGTTATATATAATAATTGACATGTCACCTATGATTGAATTTTTGACTATGATAACGTCATGATAATGTTAGATAGTCTACATAAATCTTGTGGAAACCTGTCTCAGCTGCAACATACTCAAAATCAACAAAATCCAAGCAGAAATAACGGCGATATTGCTCGCAAAAGACAGGAATGTAGAATCCAGATTTGAGAAAAAAATCATCTCCCATAGGGATTACACGCAAAAAGTAATAGATCAAGTGAAAATAGGGTAATAATAAAGTAAAAAGGGTTGTTTATTACATTATTTGCGATTCTACATGTTTTAATAATCAAAGGAGATGGTACAGTGAAAGGTCAAAAGGAAAAAAAAGTGAAGAAAAAATTGTTGGAGACACCCGGACTCGAACCAGGGATCTCGAGGTTGGAAGTCAAGTGCGTATACCGATATACTAAAACATCTCCCATAGCGATTACACGTAAACAGCAAATGGAATTCTGAAATCTTACTTTGCAAGTGAAATATGAGCATGATCCCGGCATCTGATCGAAAAATAAATGCTACATTTATGATAGCTTATTGTCTAAGCTACAACATACTCGAATCTCAGCGTAAACAAAGCTAAAACAACGGAGATATTGCTCGCGAAAGACAAGAATGTAGAATCCACTTTTGAGAAAAAGTCATGTCCCATAGAGAATGCATGCAAAATGTAAAAAATTGACATGCCTCCTTAAATTGCAAGATTACGCCATGATGCCTTTGTCAAAATGAAAAATTGTGGACACTGCATTTGTAGAAAATTGTCTCAGCTAGAACATATTAAAATTTCAAACAAAATCAATTAATATTTACAGAGATACAATCAGTTTTCCCAAAAAATGCTTACGTCATAATGTGCAAATTAAAATTTTGAGTTCGGAGGCCATTATGATGACGTCATGATTTAATTGAGGGTCAAATGAGACATGAAATCATATCTCCGACTCATAATCTATCTAAATATGAAAAAAATATTGGGAGTTCCTATCTATTCTAAAGAGTTACAATGAATTTTGTATAGGCATGATTTTGCCCATATATTGTGGATAAAGATAACGCAGATCCGCGCGCGCTGTCAACTTTGGCGGACGCTCATTGCGTTATTAAAAGATGAACAAGTTATCAAAATGCTTGGAAAAATGTGCCAAATATGATGATAAAGAAATTTCGGCGATTCTATGTTGCAAAATGCTAGTACGCGCAAAAAACGCGCGCGCATGTGCGTGTGCGTGATTTTTTGTCAAATGCTCTATATGGCCTGAAACGTATGCAAAAAAAAATTGGAATGATTTAGAGCATTTTAAATTTTTGCGCGCGCGTAAACGCGCGGACGAGCGCGCACGCGCGCATTTGCGCACGTTTTTTGACCTGAAATTGACCGGACGGATATTGATCTTAATCGTGATAATTATGAATGAGAAATACTTTTCCGTTATGAAGATATGATCATTAGTTGATTTTCACAAAATGGCGCCTAGATGACGTCATGATGACTTTGAGTCTTTGAAAAGTCACGCAGTTCTAAGTTAGACTAAGATATATCATCATTGAAAGATTCATTACAATGGCTTTATTGAGTCTTGAGATATCCTGCGAACAAATTCGAGGAAGAATAATAATAAATAATAAATAAATAAATAAATAACAATCTTGACGAAATCAAAAGGTGATACGTAGACTTCGTTACGTATCACCTAACTAGACTTTAATTCGTCACTTTGACGAATTAGGTGATACGTATGCTCATGTGTAACATAATAAAGAACGCATTTTTACGATTTCATATTTCGTTTACTACTCCCATTATGGTCTATCCATGAGTCAAGTTTCAACTGTAGGGCAGAGGGAAACAGACCAAGAGAATAAGAGGGACGCAAGGCAAGAGAGAGAGAGGGAGAGGGTGAAAGAGAAGAGAGATAGATGCAGAGACAGACCAAAAAAGGAGAGGGGCAGAACATGAGAGGAGAAGTAAAAGAGCAAGAGAGAGAAGAGAGAAAGATGCAATTGAGAACAATGCCTTCCAGATGACCATGATTGAAAGTGGTATAGCGCCCCCTTCAGGTATCCGATTGAGGATTGTTATATATGATAATGGATTAAGTGAAAATAGGGTAATAATAAAGAAAATAGGGTTATTTATTACATTATTTGCGATTCTACGTGTTTTAATACTCAAAGGAGATGGTACAGTGAAAGGTCAAAAAATAAAATGAAGACAAATATTGTTGGAGACACCCGGACTCGAACCATGGATCTCGAGGATGGAAGTCAAGTGCGTATACCGATATACCAAAACATCTCCCTTAGCGATTACACGTAAACGGGAAATGGAATTCTGAAATCTTACTTTGCAAGTGAAATATGAGCATGATCCCGGCATCTGATCGAAAAATAAATAACACATTTGTGATAGCTTATTGTCTCAGCTACAACATACTCGAATCTCAGCGTAAACAAAGCTAAAACAACGGAGATATTGCTCGCGAAAGACAAGAATGTAGAATCCACTTTTGAGGAAAAGTCATGTCCCATAGAGAATGCACGCAAAATGTAAAAAATTGACATGCCTCAATTAATTGCAAGATTACGCCATGATGCCTTTGTCGAAATGAAAAATTGTGGACACTGCATTTGTAGAAAATTGTCTCAGCTAGAACATATTAAAATTTGAAACAAAATCAATCAATATTTACAGAGATACAATCAGTTTTCCAAAAATATGCTTACGTCATAATGTGCAAATTACAATTTTGAGTTCGGAGGCCATTATGATGACGTCATGATTTAATTGAGGTTCAAATGAGACATGAAATCATATCTCCGACTCATAATCTATCTAAATATGAAAAAAATATTGGGAGTTCCTATCTATTCTAAAGAGTTACAATGAATTTTGTATAGGCATGATTTTGCCCATGTATTGTGGATAAAGATAACGCAGATCCGCGCGCGCTGTCAACTTTGGCGGACGCTCATTGCGTTATTAAAAGATGAACAAGTTATCAAAATGCTTGGAAAAATGTGCCAAATATGATGATAAAGAAAATTCGGCGATTCTATCTTGCAAAATGCTAGTACGCGCAAAAAATGCGCGCGCATGCGCGTGAGCGCGATTTTTTTATCAAATGCTCTATATGGCCTGAAACGTATGCAAAAAAAATTTGGGATGATTTAGAGCATTTTAAATTTTTGCGCGCGCGTAAACGCGCGGACGAGCGCGCACGCGCGCATTTGCGCACGTTTTTTGACCTGAAATTGACCGGACGGATATTGATCTTAATCGTGATAATTATGAATGAGAAATCCTTTTCCGTTATGAAGATATGATCATTAGTTGATTTTCACAAAATGGCGCCTAGATGACGTCATAATGACTTTGAGTCTTTGAAAAGTCACGCAGTTCTAAGTTAGATTAAGATCTATCATCATTGAAAGATTCATAACAATGGCTTTATTCAGTCTTGAGATATCCTGCAAACAAATTCGAGGAAGAATAATAATAAACTAGATTTGTAATACTTGTTTGGAACAAGTATAGGTGGGCTGGTCCAACTAAAATTTAAGACAAAATGAAGGGCGCATTTGAGATAGCTAATTGTCTCAGCTACATCATACTCAAAGTTCAGCGTAAACGAAGCTAACACGATATTGCTCGCGAAAGACGGGAATGTAGAATCCAGTTTTGAAAAAAAGTCATGACCCATAGAGAATACACGCCAAAAGTGAAAAATTGACATGCCTCCTTTAATCGCAAAAATACGCCATGATTCCTTTGTCAAAATGAAAAATTTTGTTAACTGCATTTGTGATGAATTGTCTCAGCTAGAACATATCGAAATTTGGAAGAAAATTGAACAATATTTACAATTTTCCATAAATATGCTGACGTCATAATATGCAAATTGGAATTTTGAGTTCGGAGGCCATTATGATGACGTCATGAGTTAATTGAGGGTCAAATGAGACATGAAACAATATTTCCGAATCATACTCTTTTAAAATATGAAAACAAATTGGGGTCACCTTGCATCCTAAAGAGCTACAATGGATTTTGTATGGGCATGTTTTTGCCCATATATGCTATGTATTACAAGAGCTCGCGCGCACGGAAATTTATGTTAAACGGTCGATCATTCCGTTATTAATAGTCATAAAGAGACAAACATGGTATCAATTTGTTTGTAAAAATATGTGAAATATTATGAAAGAAAAAAAAATGGCGATTCTATGTTGTGTAATAGTTTTACGCGCGAAAACGCGCGCGCATGCACGTGTGCGCGATTTTTTATAAAATGCTTAGAATGGCCTAAAACGTATGCAAAATGATTTTGAGACGATTTTGAGCATTTTAAAATTTTGCGCGCGCATTGACGCGCGGACGTACGCGCACGCGCGCGTTATTTGACCTGAAATTGACCAAACGGATATTGACCTTGATCATGATAAATATGAATGAGAAATAGCTTTTGGTTATGAAGATATGATCATGAGTTGATTTTCGTAAAATTTTACAAAATGGCGCCTAGATGACGTCATCAGTGAAGGTCAATGTTGAAAACGTTATTGTGCTTCGTACATATGCCTATACATATGTGTGCCAAATTTCAAGGCATTTGATTGAGCCATTTTCGTGTTATTTTGTTCACAAAAAAGTGGTTAGAAATAAGAAAAATATTTAATAATAAATAAATAAAGGCAATTCTAACGAAATTATAAGGTGGTCTGTACTATATACAGCCCACCTGATAATAATAATAATAATAATAATAAATAAAAATCTTGACGAAATCAAAAGGTGATACGTAGACTTCGTTACGTATCACCTAATAAATAAAAATCTTGACGAAATCAAAAGGTGATACGTAGACTTCGTTACGTATCACCTAACTAGACTTTAATTCGTCACTTTGACGATTTAGGTGATACGTATGCTAATGGTTTACATAATAAAGAATGCATTACACGATATCATATTATTTTATGAATTGCTTCTCCCATTAAGATCTTTCCATATGTCAAGTTTAAATTGTGTCCCCTTGATCATTATGGATCTAGGGAAGATAGATTGAAACAATATATGACCATTGACCCTGCGCAGTAACCAGTTACACCTTTGACTCTAATTTACAGCATGAAGAACACATTTTGACGATTTTATCTTATTCAAAGAAATGAAAATGTAATTGATAGATGATTATCATCATTATGATAATGATGATCATGATGAAGATCATGATCATGAGCGGGATCCTGACATCTTATTGAGAAAATGAGGAATGAATTAGATAGCACATAGTCTCAGCTCCAACATACTCAAAAATCAACAAAATCCAAGCAGAAATAACGGCGATATTGCTCGCAAAAGACAGGAATGTAGAATCCAGATTTGAGAAAAAAATCATCTCCCATAGGGATTACACGCAAACGACAAATGGAATTCTCAAATCCCACTTTGCAAGTAAAATATGAGCATGTTCCCGGCATATGATCGAAAACTAAAGTGCACATTGGAGATAGCTTATTGTCTCAGCTACAACATACCCGAAGCTCACTGAAAACAAAGTTAAAACAACGGAGATGTTGCTCACGAAAGACGGAAATGTAGAATCCAGTTTTGAGAAATAGTCATGTCCTATAGACAATACACGCAAAATGTGAAAAATTGACATGCCTCGTTTAATCGCAAAAATACGCCATGATAACTTTGTCAAACTGGAAAATTGTGGACACTGCATTTGTAGAAAGTTATCTTAGCTAGAACATATCAAATTTTGGAAGAAAAACAATCGATATTAACAGAGATACAATCAATTTTCCAAAAATATGCAAACGTCATAATATGCAAATTTAAATTTCGAGTTCGGAGGCCATTATGATGACATCGTGAGTTAATTGAGGGTCAAATGAGACATGAAATCATATCTCCAACTCATAATATATCCAAATATGAAAAGATATTGGGAGTTCACATTTATTCTGAAGAGTTACAATGAATTTTGTATAGACATGTTTTTGCCCATGTATTGTGGATAAAGATAACTCAGTTCCGCGCGTGCTTTCAACTTTTACGGACACTCATTGCGTTATAAAAAGGTGAACAAGTTATCAAAATGCTTGGAAAATGTGCAAAATATGATGACAGAGAAAATTCGGCGATTTTATGTTGCAAAATGCCAGAACGCGCAAAAAACGTGCGCGCACGCACGTTTGCGTGATTTTTTGCAAAATGCCCCATATGGCCTAAAATGTATGGAAAAAAAAATTGGGATGATTTAGAGCATTTTAAATTTTTGCGCGCGCGTAAACGCACGGAGGAACGCGCACGCACGCATTTGCGCACGTTTATTGACCTGAAATTGACCGGACGGATATTGATCTTAATCATGATAATTATGAATGAGAAATACCATCCCGTTATGAAGATATGATCATAAGTTGATTTTCACAAAATGGCGCCTGGATGACGTCACAATCATTTTGACTCTCTGAAAAGTCATGCAGTTCTAAGTTAGACTAAGATCTATCATCATGGCAAGTTTCATGATAATGGCTTTAGCCATTCTTGAGATATCCTGCGAACAAAATTGTGGAAGAATAATAATAATTTCTTCTATACAGACACAAAATAAATACTAGACTTTAATTCGTCACTTAGACGAATTAGGTGATACGTATGATAATGGTTTACATAACGAATAATGCATTACACGATATATTATTTTGTAAAATGCTTCTCCCATTTATATGCTTCTCCCATTATGATCTATTCATATGTCAAGATTAAATTGTGTCTCCTTGATCATCATGGATCTAGGGAAGATAGATTGAAACAATATATGACCTTTGACCCTGTGCAGTAACCAGTTACACATGTGACTCTAATTTACATCATGAAGAATACCTTTTGACGATTTTATCTTATTCAAAGAAATGAAAATGTAATTGATAAATGATTATCATCATTATGATAATGATGATCATGATGATCATGATCATGATCATGAGCGCGATCATGACATCTTATTGAAAAAATGAGGGTTGATTTAGATAGCATATAGTCTCAGCTACAACATACTCAAAAATCAACAAAATCCAAGCAGAAATAACGGCGATATTGCTCGCAAAAGACAGTAATGTAGACTCAAGATTTGAGAAAAAGTCATCTCCCATAGGGATTACACGCAAAAAGTAATGGATTAAGTGAAAATAGGGTAATAATAAAGTAAAAAGGGTTATTTATGACATTATTTGCGATTCTACGTGTTTAAATAATCAAAGGAGATGGTACAGTGAAGGTCAAAAGGAAAAAAAAGTGAAGCAAAAAATTGTTGGAGACACCCGGACTCGAACCAGGGATCTCGAGGTTGGAAGTCAAGTGCGTATACCGATATACCAAAACATCTTCCATAGCGATTACACGTAAACGGGAAATGGAATTCTGAAATTCTACTTTGCAAGTGAAATATGAGCATGATCCCGGCATCTAATCGAAAAATAAAGGGCACACTTGTGATAGCTCATTGTCTCAGCTACAACATATCCGAAGCTCAGCGAAAACGAAGCTAAAACAACGGAGATTTTGCTCGCGAAAGACAGGAGTGTAGAATCCAGTTTTGAAAAAAAGTCATGTCCCATAGAGAATACACGCAAAATGTGAAAAATTGACATGCCTCCTTTATTCGCAAAAATACACCATGATACTTTTGTCAAAAATATAAATTGTGAATATTGCATTTGTAGAAAATTGTCTCAGCTACAACATATCAAAATTTGAAAGAAAATTAATCGATATTTCTAGAGATACAATCAATTTTCCAAAAATATGCTGACGTCATAATATGCAAATTGAAATTTTGAGTTTGGAGGCCATTATGATGACGTCATGAGTTAATTGAGGATAAAATGAGACATGAAATCATATCTCCGACTCAGAATCTATCTAAATATGAAAAAATATTAGGAGTTTCTATCTATTCTAAAGAGTTACAATGAATTTTATATAGGCATGTTTTTGCCCATGTATTGTGGATAAAGATAACGCAAATCCGCGCGTGCTGTCAACTTTGACGGACGCTCATTGCGTTAATAAAAGGTGAACAAATTATCAAAATGCTTGGAAAAATGTACCAAATATGATGACAGAAAAAAATCGGCGATTCTATGTTGCAAAATGCAAGTACGCGCGAAAACGCGCGCGCATGCGCGTGTGCGTAATTTTGTTATCAAATGCTCCATAGGGCCTGAAACGTATGCAAAAAAAAATTGGGATGATTTAGAGCATTTTAATTTTTTGCGCGCGCGTAAACGCGCGGACGAGCGCGCACGCGCGCATTTGCGCACGTTTATTGACCTAAAATTGACTGGACGGATATTGATCTTAATCATGATAAATATGAATGAAAAATTACTATTCGTTATGAAGATATGATCATTAGTTGATTTTCACAAAATGGCGCCTGGATGACGTCACGATGATTTTGAGTCTTTGAAAATTCACGCAGTTCTAAGTTAGACTAAGATCTATCATCATTGAAAGATTCATAACAATGGCTTCATTCAGTCTTGAGATATCCTGCGAACAAATTCGAGGAAGAATAATAAATAAATAAATAACAATCTTGACGAAATCAATAGGTGATACGTAGACTTCGTTACGTATCACCTAACTAGACTTTAATTCGTCACTTTGACGAATTAGGTGATACGTAAGCTATTTTTATATCATGAAAGTGTGCCGATGATGATCTAATGATAATATTCATGAATACCATAATGACGATATTGATGATATTGATTTTTTGGTTTTAAATGACGATGATCATGATTAAAAGTGGTATAGCGCCCCCTTCAGGTATTCGATAGGGAATTGTTATATGATTAATTTATTAATTTACTAAACAAGCTCAAATTTTCGCCTGATTGCAGAGCCTACCAATCATCGAACTGATATTTCGACGCACTACATACGCAACATAATGAACAAGTCTAGACTGGAATGTAGTATCAATCACCTCCCATAGGCATAAGACGCATATTAAGCAAAAATCTAATGACGTCATCAGAATGAATAAATATTGGTAATAATCTTGTGAAGAATTGTCTCAGCTACAACATATCAAAATTTAGAAGAAAATTGATCAATATTTGCAGAGATACAATCATTTTCCGTAAATATGTTGACGTCATAATATGCAAATTCGTATTTTGAGTTCCAAGGTCAATATGATTATGTAAAAATATATTTAATGGCCAAATGAGACATGAAATCATATCTCCGACTCATACTCTATCTAAATATGAAAAAAAAATGGCAGTCCTTATTCATCCCGATGTACTTTTTATAGGCATGTTTTTGCCCATATATGCTATGTAATACATAAGCTAGCACGCACGGATATTTATCTTGAACGGACGCTCATTCCGTTATTAATAGTGATAAAGAGATGAACATGGTATCAAATTGTTCAGAAAAATATGAGGAATATCCTGTCAAAACGAACTGAGGGGTAATTATTTTTCGTTCGGCCGTGAAGAACGAAAACGCGAAAAAATGCGTGTTTTGCGCGATTTTTTATGAAATGCTTATAATGGCCTAAAACGTATGCAAACAAAATTTAAGACGATTTTGAGCAATTTAAAATTTTACGCGCGCGTTAACGCGCGCACAAACGCGTACGCGCATTTTTGCGCGCATTTATTGACCTGAAATTGACCGGACGGATATTGACCTTGTCCATGATAAATATGAATGAGAAATTCCTTTCCGTTATGAAGATATGATCATAAGTTGATTTTCACAAAATGGCGCCTGGATGACGTCACGATAATTTTGACTCTCTAAAAAGTCACGCAGTTCTAAGTTAGACTAAGATCTATCATCATGGCAAGTTTCATGATAATGGCTTTATTCAGTCTTGAGATATCCTGCGAACAAATTCGAGGAAGAATAATAATAAATAAATAAATAAATAAATAAATAATAATAATAAAAATCTTGACGAAATCAAAAGGTGATACGTATATTTCATACGTATCACCTAACTAGACTTTAATTCGTCACTTTGACGAATTAGGTGATACGTATGCTAATGGTTTACATAATAAAGAATGCATTACACGATATCATATTATTTTATGAAATGCTTCTCCCATTAAGATCTATCCATATGTCAAGTTTAAATTTTGTCCCCTTGATCATTATGGATCTCGGGAAGATAGATTTAAACAATATATGACCATTGACCCTGCGCAGTAACCAGTTACACCTTTGAATCTAATTTACATCATGAAGAACACATTTTGACGATTTTATCTTATTCAAAGAAATGAAAATGTAATTGATAAATGATTATCATCATTATGATAATGATGATCATGATGATCATGATGAAGATCATGATCATGAGCGGGATCCTGACATCTTATTGAGAAAATGAGGGGTGATATAAATAGCACATAGTCTCAGCTACAACATACTAAAAAATCAACAAAATCCAAGCAGAAATAACGGCGATATTGCTCGCAAAAGACAGGAATGTAGAATCCAGATTTGAGAAAAAATCATCTCCCATAAGGATTACACGCAAAAAGTAATGGATTAAGTGAAAATAGGGTAACAATAAAGTAAATAGGGTTGTTTATTACATTATTTGCGATTCTACGTGTTTTAATAATCAAAGGAGATGGTACAGTGAAAGGTCACAAGAAAAAAAAAGTTAAGAAAAAATTTGTTGGAGACACCCGGACTCGAACCCGGGATCTCAAGGTCGGAAGTCAAGTGCGTTACCGATATACAAAAACATTTCCCATAGCGATTACACGTAAACGGAAAATGGAATTCTCAAATCCCACTTTGCAAGTAAAATATGAGCATGATCCCGGCATATGATCGAAAAATAAAGTGCACATTGGAGATAGCTTATTGTCTCAGCTACAACATACCCGAAGCTCACCGAAAACAAAGTTAAAACAACGGAGATGTTGCTCGCGAAAGACGGAAATGTAGAATCCAGTTTTGAGAAATAGTCATGTCCCATAGACAATACACGCAAAATGTGAAAAATTGACATGCCTCCTTTAATCGCAAAAATACGCCATGATAACTTTGTTAAACTGGAAAATTGTGGACAATGCATTTGTAGAAAATTATCTCAGCTAGAACACATCAAAATTTGGAAGAAAAACAATCAATATTAACAGAGATACAATCAATTTTCCAAAAAAATGCATACGTCATAATATGCAAATTTAAATTTCGAGTTCGGAGGCCATTATGATGATGTCATGAGTTAATTGAGGGTCAAATGAGACATGATATTATATCTCCAACTCATAATATATCTAAATATGAAAAGATATTGGGAGTTCACATTTATTCTGAAGAGTTACAATGAATTTTGTATAGACATGTATTGTGGATAAAGATAACTCAGTTCCGCGCGTACTTTCAACTTTGACGGACGCTCATTGCGTTATTAAAAGGTGAACAAGTTATCAAAATGCTTGGAAAATGTGCCAAATATGATGACAGAGAAAATTCGGCGATTTTTATGTTGCAAAATGCCACAATGCGCAAAAAACGTGCGCGCATGCGCGTTTGCGTGATTTTTTGCCAAATGCCCCATATGGCCTGAAACGTATGGATAAAAAATTTGGGATGATTTAGAGCATTTTAAATTTTTGCGCGCGCGTAAACGCGCGGAGGAACGCGCACGCACGCATTTGCGCACGTTTATTGACCTAAAATTGTCCGGACGGATATTGATCTTAATCATGATAATTATGAATGAGAAATACCATCCCGTTATGAAGATATGATCATAAGTTGATTTTCACAAAATGGCGCCTGGATGACGTCACAATCATTTTAACTCTCTGAAAAGTCATGCAGTTCTAAGTTAGACTAAGATCTATCATCATAGCAAGTTTCATGATAATGGCTTTAGCCATTCTTGAGATATCCTGCGAACAAAATTGAGGAAGAATAATAATAATTTCTTCTATACAGACACAAAATGATTTTGAGCATTTTAAATTTGTGCGCGCACGTAAACGCGCGCACGAACGCGTACGCGCGGATTTGCGCACGTTTTTTGATCTGAAATTGACCGGAAGGATATTGATCTTATTCATGATAAATATGAATGAAAAATTACTTTCCGTTATGAAGATATGATCATAAGTTGATTTTTACAAAATGGCGTCTGGATGACGTCACGATAATTTTGAGTCCTTGAAAAGTCATGCAGTTCTAAGTTAGACTAAGATCTATCATCATGGCAAGTTTCATGAAAATGGCTTTAGCCATTCTTGAGATATCCTGCGAACAAAATTGAGGAAGAATAATAATAATTTCTTCTATACAGACACAAAATAAATACTAGACTTTAATTCGTCACTTTGACGAATTAGGTGATACGTAATTAATGCTCATGTGTAACATAATGAAGAACGCATTTTCACGATTTCATCTTTCATTATAAAATACTACTCCCATTATGGTCTATATCCATGAGTCAAGTTTCAACTGTGTAAGGCAGAGGGAGACAGAGCAATAGAATAAGAGGGAGGCAAGGCAAGAGAGAGAGAGAGAGAGAGGGTGAAAGAGTAGAGAGAGAGAGAGGGGAGAGGGTGAAAGAGTAGAGAGAGAGATATAGATAGATGCAGAGACAGACCAAAAAAGGGAGAGGGGCAGAACATGAAACCAAGTAACACATCAATCCACATCTTTAAATTGTTTCCCACCTCATTCCATATTCTGGACCCTTCAGAACATTCAAAGAAGATAAGAAGATAGGTTTCTACCTCTTTTCTACAAAAGGAACATACATTTGACTGTGTTAATCCAAAAAGATACAGTTTATCATTACAAAATATGATGTTATGTAAGAGTTTAAACTAAAATTCCCTGGTGACCATGATTAAGAGTGGTATAGCGCCCCCTTCAGGTATTTGATAGAGATTTGTAGAATCCGGATTTCAGAAAAAGTCGCCAAACACGCAAACTAAGAAAATTCTGACATGTCGCCTTTAATTGAAATTTTCACTATGATAATGTCATCAAAATGATAAATGATGTACGTCATTCTTATAGATAATTTGCTTAGCTACGCCGTATCAAAATTTTGGAGAACATAAAGCACAAATAAGCTAGATAGTGCTCAAAGATCAATGTCATGTAGATTCATGATGTGAACGAATTTCACCTTCCATAGACATAACACGCAAATTGAGAATATTCTGACATGTGGCCTTTAATTGAATTTTGTACTATAATGACGTCAATAAAATAAAAAGCAGTGTGTATTGATCTGGTAGGCAATTTCCTACGCTACAAGATACCGCAATTTGGAAGAAAATCAGTCAATATTATGAGAAATACACTAAATTTTCCATAAATATAATGACGTCATAATATGCAATTTTGTATTTTGACTTCCAAGGCCATTATGATGACGTCAAGATGTATTTAATGGCCAAATGAGCTATGAAATCATATCTCCGACTCATACTCTATCAAAATATGAAAAAACTTGGCAGTCCTTATTCATCCCAATGGACTTTTTATAGGCATGTTTTTGCCAATATATACTATGTAATACATGAGCTCGCGCACACGGATATTTATCTTGAACGGACGCTCATTCCGTTATTAATAGTGATAAAGAGATAAACATGGTATCAAAATGCTTGGAAAAATGTGCCAAACATGATGACAGAAAAAATTTGGCAATTATATGTTGCAAAATGCCAGAACGCGCAAAAAGCGCGCGCGCATGCGCGTTTGAGTAATTTTTTGTCAAATGCTCCATATGGCTTGAAACGTATGCAAACAAAATTAGGAATGATTTGGAGCATTTTAAATTTTTGCGCGCACGTAAACGCGCGCACGAACGCGTACGCGCGGATTTGCGCACGTTTTTTTATCTGAAATTGACCGGAAGGATATTGATCTTATTCATGATAAATATGAATGAAAAATTAGTTTCCATTATGAAGATATGATTATAAGTTGATTTTAACAAAATGGCGCCTGGATGACGTCACGATAATTTTGTGTCTTTGAAAAGTCACGCAGTTCTAAGTTAGACTAAGATCTATCATCCTGGCAAGTTTCATGATAATGGCTTTAGCCATTCTTGAGATATCCTGCGAACAAAATTGAGGAAGAATAATAATAATTTCTTCTATACAGACACAAAATAAATACTAGACTTTAATTCGTCACTTAGACGAATTAGGTGATACGTATGATAATGGTTTACATAACGAATAATGCATTACACGATATATTGTTTTGTAAAATGCTTCTCCCATTTATATGCTTCTTCCATTATGATCTATTCATATGTCAAGATTAAATTGTGTTTCCTTGATCATCATGGATCTAGGGAAGATAGATTGAAACAATATATGACCTTTGACCCTGTGCAGTAACCAGTTACACATTTGACTCTAATTTACATCATGAAGAACACCTTTTGACGATTTTATCTTATTCAAAGAAATGAAAATGTAATTGATAAATGATTATCATCATTATGATAATGATGATCATGATGATCATGATCATGATCATGAGCGCGATCATGACATCTTATTGAAAAAATGAGGGTTGATTTAGATAGCATATAGTCTCAGCTACAACATACTAAAAAATCAACAAAATCCAAGCAGAAATAACGGCGATATTGCTCGCAAAAGACAGGAATGTAGACTCCAGATTTGAGAAAAAGTCATCTCCCATAGGGTTTACACGCAAAAAGTAATGGATTAAGTGAAAATAGGGTAATAATAAAGTAAAAAGGGTTATTTATGACATTATTTGCGATTCTACGTGTTTAAATAATCAAAGGAGATGGTACAGTGAAGGTCAAAAGGAAAAAAAAGTGAAGCAAAAAATTGTTGGAGACACCCGGACTCGAACCAGGGATCTCGAGGTTGGAAGTCAAGTGCGTTACCGATATACCAAAACATCTCCCATAGCGATTACACGTAAACGGGAAATGGAATTCTGAAATCCTACTTTGCAAGTGAAATATGAGCATGATCCCGGCATCTAATCAAAAAATAAAGGGCACACTTGTGATAGCTCATTGTCTTAGCTACAACATATTTGAAGCTCAGCGAAAATGAAGCTAAAACAACGGAGATTTTGCTCGCGAAAGACAGGAGTGTAGAATCCAGTTTTGAAAAAAAGTCATGTCCCATAGAGAATACACGCAAAATGTGAAAAATTGACATGCCTCCTTTAATCGCAAAAAAACACCATGATACTTTTGTCAAAAATAAAAATTGTGAATACTGCATTTGTAGAAAATTGTCTCAGCTAGAACATATCAAAATTTGAAAGAAAATCGATCGATATTTACAGAGATACAATCAATTTTCCAAAAATATGCTGACGTCATAATATGCAAATTGAAATTTTGAGTTTGGAGGCCATTATGATGACGTCATAAGTTAATTGAGGATCAAATGAGACATGAAATCATATCTCCGACTCATAATCTATCCAAATATGAAAAAATATTAGGAGTTTTTATCTATTATAAAGAGTTACAATTAATTTTATATAGGCATGTTTTTGCCAATGTATTGTGGATAAAGATAACGCAAATCCGCGCGTGCTGTCAACTTTGACGGACGCTCATTGCGTTAATAAAAGGTGAACAAATTATCAAAATGCTTGGAAAAATGTACCAAATATGATGACAGAAAAAAATCGGCGATTCTATGTTGCAAAATGCCAGTACGCGCGAAAACGCGCGCGCATGGGCGTGTGCGTAATTTTTTTATCAAATGCTCCATATGGCCTGAAACGTATGTAAAAAAAATTTGGGATGATTTGGAGCATTTTAAAAAATTTCGCGCGCGTAAACGCGCGGACAAAAGCGTACGCGCATTTTTGCGCGCATTTTTTGACCTGAAATTGACCAGACGGATATTGATCATATTCATGATAAATATGAATTAAAAATTACTATCCGTTATGAAGATATGATCATTAGTTGATTTTCACAAAATGGCGCCTGGATGACGTCACGATAATTTTGAGTCTTTGAAAAGTCACGCAGTTCTAAGTTGGACTAAGATCTATCATCATTGAAAGTTTTATGACAATGGCTTTATTCAGTCTTGAGATATCCTGCGAACAAAATCGAGGAAGAATAATAGGAATAGGAATAATAATAAAAATCTTGACGAAATCAATAGGTGATACGTAGACTTCGTTACGTATCACCTAACTAGACTTTAATTCGTCACTTAGACGAATTAGGTGATACGTATGATAATGGTTTACATAACGAATAATGCATTACACGATATATTGTTTTGTAAAATGCTTCTCCCATTTATATGCTTCTTCCATTATGATCTATTCATATGTCAAGATTGAATTGTGTTTCCTTGATCATCATGGATCTAGGGAAGATAGATTGAAACAATATATGACCTTTGACCCTGTGCAGTAACCAGTTACACATTTGACTCTAATTTACATCATGAAGAACACCTTTTGACGATTTTATCTTATTCAAAGAAATGAAAATGTAATTGATAAATGATTATCATCATTATGATAATGATGATCATGATGATCATGATCATGATCATGAGCGCGATCATGACATCTTATTGAAAAAATGAGTGTTGATTTAGATAGCATATAGTCTCAGCTACAACATACTCAAAAATCAACAAAATCCAAGCAGAAATAACGGCGATATTGCTCGCAAAAGACAGGAATGTAGACTCCAGATTTGAGAAAAAGTCATCTCCCATAGGGTTTACACGCAAAAAGTAATGGATTAAGTGAAAATAGGGTAATAATAAAGTAAAAAGGGTTATTTATGACATTATTTGCGATTCTACGTGTTTAAATAATCAAAGGAGATGGTACAGTGAAGGTCAAAAGGAAAAAAAAGTGAAGCAAAAAATTGTTGGAGACACCCGGACTCGAACCAGGGATCTCGAGGTTGGAAGTCAAGTGCGTTACCGATATACCAAAACATCTCCCATAGCGATTACACGTAAACGGGAAATGGAATTCTGAAATCCTACTTTGCAAGTGAAATATGAGCATGATCCCGGCATCTAATCAAAAAATAAAGGGCACACTTGTGATAGCTCATTGTCTCAGCTACAACATATTCGAAGCTCAGCGAAAATGAAGCTAAAACAACGGAGATTTTGCTCGCGAAAGACAGGAGTGTAGAATCCAGTTTTGAGAAAAAGTCATGTCCCATAGAGAATACACGCAAAATGTGAAAAATTGACATGCCTCCTTTAATCGCAAAAAAACACCATGATACTTTTGTCAAAAATAAAAATTGTGAATACTGCATTTGTAGAAAATTGTCTCAGCTAGAACCTATTAAAATTTGAAAGAAAATTGATCGATATTTACAGAGATACAATCAATTTTCCAAAAATATGCTGACGTCATAATATGCAA
Source organism: Strongylocentrotus droebachiensis (assembly GCA_035222895.1). Lineage (NCBI taxonomy): Eukaryota > Metazoa > Echinodermata > Echinoidea > Camarodonta > Strongylocentrotidae > Strongylocentrotus > Strongylocentrotus droebachiensis. The sequence goes on from JAVYIG010000396.1 coordinate 181,572, forward strand.
ATTAAAATTTTGAGTTTGGAGGCCATTATGATGACGTCATAAGTTAATTGAGGATCAAATGAGACATGAAATCATATCTCCGACTCATAATCTATCCAAATATGAAAAAATATTAGGAGTTTTTATCTATTATAAAGAGTTACAATTAATTTTATATAGGCATGTTTTTGCCAATGTATTGTGGATAAAGATAACGCAAATCCGCGCGTGCTGTCAACTTTGACGGACGCTCATTGCGTTAATAAAAGGTGAACAAATTATCAAAATGCTTGGAAAAATGTACCAAATATGATGACAGAAAAAAATCGGCGATTCTATGTTGCAAAATGCCAGTACGCGCGAAAACGCGCGCGCATGGGCGTGTGCGTAATTTTTTTATCAAATGCTCCATATGGCCTGAAACGTATGTAAAAAAAATTTGGGATGATTTGGAGCATTTTAAAAAATTTCGCGCGCGTAAACGCGCGGACAAAAGCGTACGCGCATTTTTGCGCGCATTTTTTGACCTGAAATTGACCAGACGGATATTGATCATATTCATGATAAATATGAATTAAAAATTACTATCCGTTATGAAGATATGATCATTAGTTGATTTTCACAAAATGGCGCCTGGATGACGTCACGATAATTTTGAGTCTTTGAAAAGTCACGCAGTTCTAAGTTGGACTAAGATCTATCATCATTGAAAGTTTTATGACAATGGCTTTATTCAGTCTTGAGATATCCTGCGAACAAAATCGAGGAAGAATAATAGGAATAGGAATAATAATAAAAATCTTGACGAAATCAATAGGTGATACGTAGACTTCGTTACGTATCACCTAACTAGACTTTAATTCGTCACTTAGACGAATTAGGTGATACGTATGATAATGGTTTACATAACGAATAATGCATTACACGATATATTGTTTTGTAAAATGCTTCTCCCATTTATATGCTTCTTCCATTATGATCTATTCATATGTCAAGATTGAATTGTGTTTCCTTGATCATCATGGATCTAGGGAAGATAGATTGAAACAATATATGACCTTTGACCCTGTGCAGTAACCAGTTACACATTTGACTCTAATTTACATCATGAAGAACACCTTTTGACGATTTTATCTTATTCAAAGAAATGAAAATGTAATTGATAAATGATTATCATCATTATGATAATGATGATCATGATGATCATGATCATGATCATGAGCGCGATCATGACATCTTATTGAAAAAATGAGTGTTGATTTAGATAGCATATAGTCTCAGCTACAACATACTCAAAAATCAACAAAATCCAAGCAGAAATAACGGCGATATTGCTCGCAAAAGACAGGAATGTAGACTCCAGATTTGAGAAAAAGTCATCTCCCATAGGGTTTACACGCAAAAAGTAATGGATTAAGTGAAAATAGGGTAATAATAAAGTAAAAAGGGTTATTTATGACATTATTTGCGATTCTACGTGTTTAAATAATCAAAGGAGATGGTACAGTGAAGGTCAAAAGGAAAAAAAAGTGAAGCAAAAAATTGTTGGAGACACCCGGACTCGAACCAGGGATCTCGAGGTTGGAAGTCAAGTGCGTTACCGATATACCAAAACATCTCCCATAGCGATTACACGTAAACGGGAAATGGAATTCTGAAATCCTACTTTGCAAGTGAAATATGAGCATGATCCCGGCATCTAATCAAAAAATAAAGGGCACACTTGTGATAGCTCATTGTCTCAGCTACAACATATTCGAAGCTCAGCGAAAATGAAGCTAAAACAACGGAGATTTTGCTCGCGAAAGACAGGAGTGTAGAATCCAGTTTTGAGAAAAAGTCATGTCCCATAGAGAATACACGCAAAATGTGAAAAATTGACATGCCTCCTTTAATCGCAAAAAAACACCATGATACTTTTGTCAAAAATAAAAATTGTGAATACTGCATTTGTAGAAAATTGTCTCAGCTAGAACCTATTAAAATTTGAAAGAAAATTGATCGATATTTACAGAGATACAATCAATTTTCCAAAAATATGCTGACGTCATAATATGCAAATTAAAATTTTGAGTTTGGAGGCCATTATGATGACGTCATAAGTTAATTGAGGATCAAATGAGACATGAAATCATATCTCCGACTCATAATCTATCCAAATATGAAAAAATATTAGGAGTTTTTATCTATTATAAAGAGTTACAATTAATTTTATATAGGCATGTTTTTGCCAATGTATTGTGGATAAAGATAACGCAAATCCGCGCGTGCTGTCAACTTTGACGGACGCTCATTGCGTTAATAAAAGGTGAACAAATTATCAAAATGCTTGGAAAAATGTACCAAATATGATGACAGAAAAAAATCGGCGATTCTATGTTGCAAAATGCCAGTACGCGCGAAAACGCGCGCGCATGGGCGTGTGCGTAATTTTTTTATCAAATGCTCCATATGGCCTGAAACGTATGTAAAAAAAATTTGGGATGATTTGGAGCATTTAAAAAAAATTCGCGCGCGTAAACGCGCGGACAAAAGCGTACGCGCATTTTTGCGCGCATTTTTTGACCTGAAATTGACCAGACGGATATTGATCATATTCATGATAAATATGAATTAAAAATTACTATCCGTTATGAAGATATGATCATTAGTTGATTTTCACAAAATGGCGCCTGGATGACGTCACGATAATTTTGAGTCTTTGAAAAGTCACGCAGTTCTAAGTTAGACTAAGATCTATCATCGTTGAAAGTTTCATGACAATTGCTTAATTCAGTCTTGAGATATCCTGCGAACAAAATCGAGGAAGAATAATAATAATAATAAACTAGACTTTAATTCGTCACTTAGACGAATTAGGTGATACGTATGATAATGGTTTACATAACGAATAATGCATTACACAATATATTATTTTGTAAAATGCTTCTCCCATTGATATGCTTCTCCCATTATGATCTATTCATATGTCAAGATTAAATTGTGTCTCCTTGATCATCATGAATCTAGGGAAGATAGATTGAAACAATATATGACCTTTGACCCTGTGCAGTAACCAGTTACACATTTGACTCTTATTTACATCATGAAGAACACCTTTTGACGATTTTATCTTATTCAAAGAAATGAAAATGTAATTGATAAATGATTATCATCATTACGATAATGATGATCATGATGATAATGATCATGATCATGAGCGCAATCATGACATCTTATTGAAAGAATGAGGGTTGATTTAGATAGCATATAGTCTCAGCTACAACATACTCAAAAATCAACAAAATCCAAGCAGAAATAACGGCGATATTGCTCGCAAAAGACAGGAATGTAGACTCCAGATTTGAGAAAAAGTCATCTCCCATAGGGATTACACGCAAAAAGTAATGGATTAAGTGAAAATAGGGTAATAATAAAGTAAAAAGGGTTGTTTATGACATTATTTGCGATTCTACGTGTTTAAATAATCAAAGGAGATGGTACAGTGAAGGTCAAAAGGAAAAAAAAGTGATGAAAAAAAATGTTGGAGACACCCGGACTCGAACCAGGGATCTCGAGGTTAGAAGTCAAGTGCGTTACCGATGTACCAAAACATCTCCCATAGCGATTACACGTAAACGGGAAATGAAATTCTGAAATCCTACTTTGCAAGTGAAATATTAGCATGATCCCGGCATCTAATCGAAAAATAAAGGGCACATTTGTGATAGATTATTGTCTTAGCTACAACATATCCGAAGCTCAGCAAAAACGAAGCTAAAACAACGGAGATTTTGCTCGCGAAAGACAGGTGTGTAGAATCCAGTTTTGAGAAAAAGTCATGTCCCATAGAGAATACACGCAAAATGTGAAAAATTGACATGCCTCCTTTAATCGCAAAAATACACCATGATACTTTTGTCAAAAATAAAAATTGTGGATACTGCATTTGTAGAAAATTGTCTCAGCTAGAACATATAAAAATTTGTAAGAAAATCAATCAATATTTACAGGGATACAATCAATTTTCAAAAAATATGCTTACGTCATAATGTGCAAATTAAAATTTTGAGTTTGGAGGCCATTATGATGACGTCATGATTTAATTGAGGGTCAAATGAGACATGAAATCATATCTCCGACTCATAATCTATCTAAATATGAAAAAATATTGGGAGTTCCTATCTATTCTGAAGAGTTACAATGAATTTTGTATAGGCATGATTTTGCCCATGTATGGTGGATAAAGATAGCGCAGAGCCGCGCGTACTGTCAACTTTGACGGACGCTCATTGCGTTATTAAAAGGTGAACAAGTTATCAAAATGCTTGGAAAAATGTACCAAATATGATGACAGAAAAAAATCGGCGATTCTATGTTGCAAAATGCCAGTACGCGCGAAAACGCGCGCGCATGCGCGTGTGCGTAATTTTTTTATCAAATGCTCTATATGGCCTGAAACGTATGCAAAAAAAATTTGGGATGATTTAGAGCATTTTAAATTTTTGCGCGCGCGTAAACGCGCGGATGAGCGCGCACGCGCGCATTTGCGCACGTTTATTGACCTGAAATTGACCTGACGGATATTGATCTTATTCATGATAAATATGAATAAAAAATTACTTTCCGTTATGAAGATATGATCATAAGTTGATTTTCACAAAATGGCGCCTGGATGACGTCACGATAATTTTTAGTCTTTGAAAAGTCACGCAGTTCTAAGTTAGACTAAGATCTATCACCATGGCAAGTTTCATGACAATGGCTTTATTCAATCTTGAGATATCCTGCGAACAAAATCGAGGAAGAATAATAAAAGAAAAAAAAAAAAAAAAGAAAATCTTGACGAAATCAATAGGTGATACGTTGACTTCGTTACGTATCACCTAACTAGACTTTAATTCGTCACTTTGACGAATTAGGTGATACGTGCTATTTTGTTATCATGAAAGTGTGCCGATGATGATCTAATGATAATGATCATAAATACGATAAAGACCATGATTAAGAGTGGTATAGCGCCCCCTTCAGGTATTCGATAGAGATTTGTAGAATCAGGATTTCAGAAAAAGTTGCCTAACACGCAAACTAAGAAAATTCTGACATGTCACCTTTAATTGAAATTTTCACTATGATGATGTCATCGAAAGGATAAATGATGTACGTCTATATTGTAGATAATTTATTAGCTACAACGTATCAAAATTTGGGAGAACATAGAATACAAATAAGCTAGATAGTGCTCAAAGATCAATGTCATGAAGATTCATGATGTGAACGAAATTCACCTTCCTTAGGCATAACACGCAAATTGAGAAAATTCTGACATGTGGCCTTTAATTAAAATTTTCACTATGATAATGTCATCAAAATGATAAATGATGTACATCATTCTCATAGATAATTTGCTTAGCTACGCCGTATCAAAATTTGGGAGAACTTAAAGCACAAATAAGCTAAAAGGTGCTCAAAGATCAATGTCATGTAGATTCATGATGTGAACGAATTTCACCTTCCATAGACAAAACACGCAAATTGAGAAACTTCTGACATGTGGCCTTTAATTGAATTTTGTACTATAATGACGACAATGAAATAAAAAGTAATGTGTATTGATCTTGTAGGCAATTTCCTAAGCTACAAGATACCGCAATTTGGAAGAAAATCAGTCAATATTATGAGAAATACATTAATTTTTCAAAAAATATAATGACGTCATAATATGCAATTTTGGATTTTGACTTCCAAGGCCATTATGATGACGTCAAGATGTATTTAATGGCCAAATGAGCTATGAAATCATATCTCCGACTCATACTCTATCAAAATATGAAAACAAATTGGCAGTCCTTATTCATCCCAATGGACTTTTTATAGGCGTGTTTTTGCCCATATTTACTATGTAATCCATGAGCTCGCGCACAAGGATATTTATCTTGAACGGACGCTCTTTCCGTTATTAATAGTGATAAAGAGATGAACATGGTATCAAAATGCTTGGAAAAATGTGCCAAACATGATGACAGAGAAAATTTGGCGTTTACATGTTGCAAAATGCCAGAACGTGCAAAAAACACGCGCGCATGCGCTTTTGAGTGATTTTTTGTCAAATGCTCCATATGGCTTGAAACGTGTGCAAAAAAAAAATGGGAATAATTTGGAGCATTTTAAATTTTTGCGCGCACGTAAACGCGCGCACGAACGCGTACGCGCGGATTTGCGCACGTTTTTTGATCTGAAATTGACCGGAAGGGTATTGATCTTATTCATGATAAATATGAATGAAAAATTACTTTCCGTTATGAAGATATGATCATTAGTTGATTTTTACAAAATGGCGCCTGGATGACGTCACGATAATTTTGAGTCTTTGAAAAGTCATGCAGTTCTAAGTTGGACTAAGATCTATCATCATCGAAAGTTTCATGACAATGGCTTTTGCCATTCTTGAGATATCCTGCGAACAAAATTGAGGAAGAATAATAATAATTTCTTCTATACAGACACAAAATAAATACTAGACTTTAATTCGTCACTTTGACGAATTAGGTGATACGTATGATAATGGTTTACATAACGAATAATGTATTACACGATATATTATTGTATAAAATGCTTCTCCCATTATGATCTATCTATATGTCAAGTTTAAATTGTGCCCCATTGATCATCATGGATCTAGGGAAGATAGATTGAAACAATATATGACCGTTGACCTGGTACAGTAACCAGTTACACTTTTGACTCTAATTTACATCATGAAGAACACATTTTTACGATTTTATCTTATTCAGTGAAATGAAAATGTAATTGGTATATTAGAGCTTATGCCTGAATATTAAAAAGTGAATAGTGTATGATTTCACGATGTCCCGGCGTAAATAAAAAGTCAAAATAAATGTGGGAATACATTAGCAATTATTTTTTAGTTGTCGACGTGACATTAGCTAGTTGCTTGATAATAAAACATCTTTAAATATCGGATGGATATATACTGTCACTGTATAAGGAATGTGAATTAGACCAAAGTTGAATTAACAGGAAATAATGTAAGAAAGAGAAAAAATGAAAGGCAGGGAGTGTTGATTTTTTTTCTTCAAGTAATGCATGGAAATGTAGATAGCTGAAGATATTATTAGGAAGGGAAAGGAGCTAAACAATCATCGAGGCCAGGATGATAAAAGAAGAAGGAAAAAAAAAGGAAGTTTGATTTTGACCCATTGTCTTTGACTACAAATTTCTTCATGATCCGGTCATCAAGAAAGAAAATAAGTTGTATTTGGAACTTAGATCATAACCTCAGCTACTACATATTAGAATTTGGGAGAGATTCGAATAAAGATAAATGATATATGGTTAAAAGTGCATTGTCGTTGATTACGAAATCAATTAAAATCGATTGAAATTAAATGATTTAACTTTAACGAGCAATATGATGATGTCGGGAAATCCGATTAGCCAAAAAGATGTAGGAAATAATATCTACAACTCATACTCTATCCACATATAATAAAACAATTGGGGTATCCGATCATTTTGAGAAATTAAGGCCAATTAAACTAGGCATGTTTTTTAAATTGTTGGGAAATGCGCGCACGCGAGTGTTGTTATCTTTGACGCACGCATATAACATCAATTTGAGTAAAAAATTACTGAAAATTACAAGGATTGTAAATGAAATTATCGTTAATCCAAAACGAGCAAAAAAAACTGAGAAATTCGATCTGCGTGCGATACAAACGCAAATACGCGCGCACTGACCGGCACGCGCGGAAATTTTTGAAACGCTCAAAATTGGCTGAAACGTATGCAGAATTACTTGGTTTGGAGTTTTGAGCATTTTGTTTTTTTAATTTCTTTGTGACGCACGTGTACGCGCACGTTAAAGGGGGCAGACAAATTTGCGTGGGCTAAATTTCTGACCCATGACCTGAGCATTATTGATGCCAAATTTGAATTGAAATTGATATCACATGGCTGAGATACGCCCATTAATGACATTTCACATAATGACGTCATGATGACGTCAGGGTACCCAGGCATCGCTGAAAAGTCACGCAGTTCTAAGTTGGACTAACATCTATCATCAGAGCAAGTTTCATGACAATGGCTTCAGCCATTCTTGAGATATCCTGCGAACAAAATTGAGGAAGAATAATAATAATTTCTTCTATACAGACACAAAATAAATACTAGACTTTAATTCGTCACTTTGACGAATTAGGTGATACGTATGCTCATGTGTAACATAATAAAGAACGCATTTTTACGATTTCATATTTCGTTTACTACTCCCATTATGGTCTATCCATGAGTCAAGTTTCAACTGTAGGGCAGAGGGAGACAGACCAAGAGAATAAGAGGGACGCAAGGCAAGAGAGAGAGAGAGAGAGAGGGAGAGGGTGAAAGAGAAGAGAGATAGATAGATGCAGAGACAGACCAAAAAAGGAGAGGGGCAGAACATGAGAGGAGAAGTAAAAGAGCAAGAGAGAGGAGAGAGAGAGAGATGCAATTGAGAACAATGCCTTCCAGATGATCATGATTGAAAGTGGTATAGCGCCCCCTTCAGGTATCCGATTGAGGATTGTTATATATGATAATTGACATGTCACCTCTGATTGAATTTTTGACTATGATAACGTCATGATAATGTTAAATAGTCTACATAAATCTCGTGGAAACTTGTCTCAGCTACAACATACTCAAAAATCAACAAAATCCAAGCAGAAATATCGGCGATATTGCTCAAAACACAGGAATGTAGAATCCAGATTTGAGAAAAAGTCATCTCCCATAGAGATTAAACGCAAAAAGTAATGGATTAAGTGAAAAATAGGGTAATAATAAAGAAAATAGGGTTGTTTATTACATTATTTGCGATTCTACGTGTTTTAATACTCAAAGGAGATGGTACAGTGAAAGGTCAAAAAATAAAGTGAAGACACATATTGTTGGAGACACCCGGACTCGAACCATGGATCTCGAGGATGGAAGTCAAGTGCGTTACCGATATACCAAAACATTTCCCATAGCGATTACACGTAAACGGGAAATGGAATTCTCAAATCCTACTTTGCAAGTGAAATATGAGCATAATCCCGGCATCTGATCGAAAAATGAAAGGCACACGTGTGATAGCTCATTGTCTCAGCTACAACATATCCGAAGCTCAGCGAAAACGAAGCTAAAACAACGGAGATTTTGCTCGCGAAAGACAGGAGTGTAGAATCCAGTTTTGAGAAAAAGTCATGTCCCATAGAGAATACACGCAAAATGTGAAAAATTGACATGCCTCCTTTAATCGCAAAAATACACCATGATACTTTCGTCAAAAATAAAAATTGTGGATACTGCATTTGTAGAAAATTGTCTCAGCTAGAACATATCAAAATTTGAAAGAAAATTGATCGATATTTACAGAGATACAATCAATTTTCCAAAAATATGCTTACGTCATAATGTGCAAATTGAAATTTTGAGTTTGGAGGCCATTATGATGACGTCATGAGTTAATTGAGAGTCAAATGAGACATGAAATCATATTTCAGACTCATAATCTATCTAAATATGAAAAAATATTGGGAGTTCCTATCTATTCTGAAGAGTTACAATGAATTTTGTATAGGCATGATTTTGCCCATGTATTGTGGATAAAGATAACGCAGATCCGCGCGCGCTGTCAAATTTGGCGGACGCTCATTGCGTTATTAAAAGATGAACAAGTTATCAAAATGCTTGGAAAAATGTGCCAAATATGATGATAAAGAAAATTCGGCGATTCTATGTTGCAAAATGCTAGTACGCGCAAAAAAAGCGCGCGCATGCGCGTGAGCGCGATTTTTTATCAAATGCTCTATATGGCCTGAAACGTATGCAAAAAAAATTTGGGATGATTTAGAGCATTTTAAACTTTTGCGCGCGCGTAAACGCGCGGACGAGCGCACACGCGCGCATTTGCGCACGTTTTTTGACCTGAAATTGACCGGACGGATATTGATCTTAATCGTGATAATTATGAATGAGAAATACTTTTCCGTTATGAAGATATGATCATTAGTTGATTTTCACAAAATGGCGCCTAGATAACGTCATGATGACTTTGAGTCTTTTAAAAGTCACGCAGTTCTAAGTTAGACTAAGATCTATCATCATTGAAAGATTTATAACAATGGCTTCATTCAGTCTTGAGATATCCTGCGAACAAATTCGAGGAAGAATAATAATAATAATAAATAAATAACAATCTTGACGAAATCAAAAGGTGATACGTAGACTTCGTTACGTATCACCTAATAACAATCTTGACGAAATCAATAGGTGATACGTAGACTTCGTTACGTATCACCTAACTAGACTTTAATTCGTCACTTAGACGAATTAGGTGATACGTATGATAATGGTTTACATAACGAATAATGCATTACACAATATATTATTTTGTAAAATGCTTCTCCCATTTATATGCTTCTCCCATTATGATCTATTCATATGTCAAGATTAAATTGTGTCTCCTTGATCATCATGAATCTAGGGAAGATAGATTGAAACAATATATGACCTTTGACCCTGTGCAGTAACCAGTTACACATTTGACTCTTATTTACATCATGAAGAACACCTTTTGACGATTTTATCTTATTCAAAGAAATGAAAATGTAATTGATAAATGATTATCATCATTACGATAATGATGATCATGATGATCATGATCATGATCATGAGCGCGATCATGACATCTTATTGAAAAAAATGAGGGTTGATTTAGATAGCATATAGTCTCAGCTACAACATACTCAAAAATCAACAAAATCCAAGCAGAAATAACGGCGATATTGCTCGCAAAAGACAGGAATGTAGACTCCAGATTTGAGAAAAAGTCATCTCCCATAGGGATTACACGCAAAAAGTAATGGATTAAGTGAAAATAGGGTAATAATAAAGTAAAAAGGGTTATTTATGACATTATTTGCGATTCTACGTGTTTAAATAATCAAAGGAGATGGTACAGTGAAGGTCAAAAGGAAAAAAAAGTGAAGCAAAAAATTGTTGGAGACACCCGGACTCGAACCAGGGATCTCGAGGTTGGAAGTCAAGTGCGTTACCGATATACCAAAACATCTCCCATAGCGATTACACGTAAACGGGAAATGGAATTCTGAAATCCTACTTTGCAAGTGAAATATGAGCATGATCCCGGCATCTAATCGAAAAATAAAGGGCACACTAGTGATAGCGTATTGTCTCAGCTACAACATATTCGAAGCTCAGCGAAAATGAAGCTAAAACAACGGAGATTTTGCTCGCGAAAGACAGGAGTGTAGAATCCAGTTTTGAGAAAAAGTCATGTCCCATAGAGAATACACGCAAAATGTGAAAAATTGACATGCCTCCTTTAATCGCAAAAATACACCATGATACTTTTGTCAAAAATAAAAATTGTGAATACTGCATTTGTAGAAAATTGTCTCAGCTAGAACATATTAAAATTTGAAAGAAAATTGATTGATATTTACAGAGATACAATTAATTTTCCAAAAATATGCTGACGTCATAATATGCAAATTGAAATTTTGAGTTTGGAGGCCATTATGATGACGTCATAAGTTAATTGAGGATCAAATGAGACATGAAATCATATCTCCGACTCATAATCTATCCAAATATGAAAAAATATTAGGAGTTTTTATCTATTATAAAGAGTTACAATTAATTTTATATAGGCATGTTTTTGCCAATGTATTGTGGATAAAGATAACGCAAATCCGCGCGTGCTGTCAACTTTGACGGACGCTCATCGCGTTAATAAAAGGTGAACAAATTATCAAAATGCTTGGAAAAATGTACCAAATATGATGACAGAAAAAAATCGGCGATTCTATGTTGCAAAATGCCAGTACGCGCGAAAACGCGCGCGCATGGGCGTGTGCGTAATTTTTTTATCAAATGCTCCATATGGCCTGAAACGTATGTAAAAAAAATTTGGGATGATTTGGAGCATTTTAAAAAAATTCGCGCGCGTAAACGCGCGGACAAAAGCGTACGCGCATTTTTGCGCGCATTTTTTGACCTGAAATTGACCAGACGGATATTGATCATATTCATGATAAATATGAATGAAAAATTACTATCCGTTATGAAGATATGATCATTAGTTGATTTTCACAAAATGGCGCCTAGATGACGTCATGATGACTTTGAGTCTTTGAAAAGTCACGCAGTTCTAAGTTAGACTAAGATCTATCATCATTGAAAGATTCATAACAATGGCTTTATTCAGTCTTGAGATATCCTGCGAACAAATTCGAGGAAGAATAATAAATAATAATAAATAAATAAATAACAATCTTGACGAAATCAATAGGTGATACGTAGACTTCGTTACGTATCACCTAACTAGACTTTAATTCGTCACTTTGACGAATTAGGTGATACGAAGCTATTTTTGTATCATGAAAGTGTGCTAATGATGATCTAATGATAATATTCATGAATACGATAATGACGATATTGATGAAGATTTTTTGGTTTTAAATGACGATGACAATGATTAAAAGTGGTATAGCGCCCCCTTCAGGTATTCGATAGATAATTGTTATATGATTAAACTATTAATTTACTAAACAAGCTCAAATTTTCGCCTGATTGCAGAGCATACCAATCATTGAACTGATATTTCGACGCACTACATACGCAACATAATGAACAAGTCTAGACTGGAATGTAGTATCAATCACCTCCCATAAGCATAAGACGCATATTAAGCAAAAATCTATTGACGTCATCAAAATGAATAAATATTGGTAATATCTTGTGAAGAATTGTCTCCGCTATTTATCAAAATTTAGAAGAAAATTGATCAATATTTGCAGAGATACAATCATTTTCCGTAAATATGTTGACGTCATAATATGCAAATTCGTATTTTGAGTTCCAAGGTCAATATGATTATGTAAAAATATATTTAATGGCCAAATGAGACATGAAATCATATCTCCGACTCATACCCTATCTAAATAAAAAAAAAAATGGCAGTCCTTATTCATCCCGATGTACTTTTTATAGGCATGTTTTTGCCCATATATGCTATGTAATACATGAGCTCGCGCGCACGGATATTTTTCTTGAACGGACGCTCATTCCGTTATTAATAGTGATAAAGAGATGAACATGGTGTCAAATTGTTCAGATAATATGAGGAATATCCTGTCAAAACAAATATACGAGGAATTATTTTTCGTTCGGCCGTGACAAACGAAAACGTGCAAAAATGCGTGTTTTGCGCGATTTTTTATGAAATGCTTATAATGGCCTAAAACGTATGCAAACAAAATTTAAGACGATTTTGAGCAATTTAAAATTTTACGCGCGCGTTAACGCGCGCACAAACGCGTACGCGCATTTTTGCGCGCATTTATTGACTTGAAATAGACCGGACGGATATTGACCTTGTTCATGAAAAATATGAATGAAAAATTACTTTCCGTTATGAAGATATGATCATAAGTTGATTTTCACAAAATGGCGCCTGGATGACGTCACGATAATTTTGACTCTCTAAAAAGTCACGCAGTTCTAAGTTAGACTAAGATCTATCATCATTGAAAGTTTTATGACAATGGCTTTTGCCAGTCTTGAGATATCCTGCGAACAAATTCGAGGAAGAATAATAATAAATAAACTAGACTTTAATTCGTCACTTAGACGAATTAGGTGATACGTATGATAATGGTTTACATAACGAATAATGCATTACACAATATATTATTTTGTAAAATGCTTCTCCCATTTATATGCTTCTCCCATTATGATCTATTCATATGTCAAGATTAAATTGTGTCTCCTTGATCATCATGAATCTAGGGAAGATAGATTGAAAAAATATATGACCTTTGACCCTGTGCAGTAACCAGTTACACATTTGACTCTTATTTACATCATGAAGAACACCTTTTGACGATTTTATCTTATTCAAAGAAATGAAAATGTAATTGATAAATGATTATCATCATTACGATAATGATGATCATGATGATCATGATCATGATCATGAGCGCGATCATGACATCTTATTGAAAAAATGAGGGTTGATTTAGATAGCATATAGTCTCAGCTACAACATACTCAAAAATCAACAAAATCCAAGCAGAAATAACGGCGATATTGCTCGCAAAAGACAGGAATGTAGACTCCAGATTTGAGAAAAAGTCATCTCCCATAGGGATTACACGCAAAAAGTAATGGATTAAGTGAAAATAGGGTAATAATAAAGTAAAAAGGGTTATTTATGACATTATTTGCGATTCTACGTGTTTAAATAATCAAAGGAGATGGTACAGTGAAGGTCAAAAGGAAAAAAAAGTGAAGCAAAAAATTGTTGGAGACACCCGGACTCGAACCAGGGATCTCGAGGTTGGAAGTCAAGTGCGTTACCGATATACCAAAACATCTCCCATAGCGATTACACGTAAACGGGAAATGGAATTCTGAAATCCTACTTTGCAAGTGAAATATGAGCATGATCCCGGCATCTAATCGAAAAATAAAGGGCACACTTGTGATAGCTCATTGTCTCAGCTACAACATATTCGAAGCTCAGCGAAAATGAAGCTAAAACAACGGAGATTTTGCTCGCGAAAGACAGGAGTGTAGAATCCAGTTTTGAGAAAAAGTCATGTCCCATAGAGAATACACGCAAAATGTGAAAAATTGACATGCCTCCTTTAATCGCAAAAATACACCATGATACTTTTGTCAAAAATAAAAATTGTGAATACTGGATTTGTAGAAAATTGTCTCAGCTAGAACATATCAAAATTTGAGAGAAAATTGATCGATATTTACAGAGATACAATCAATTTTCCAAAAATATGCTGACGTCATAATATGCAAATTGAAATTTTGAGTTTGGAGGCCATTATGATGACGTCATAAGTTAATTGAGGATCAAATGAGACATAAAATCATATCTCCGACTCATAATCTATCCAAATATGAAAAAATATTAGGAGTTTTTATCTATTATAAAGAGTTACAATTAATTTTATATAGGCATGTTTTTGCCAATGTATTGTGGATAAAGATAACGCAAATCCGCGCGTGCTGTCAACTTTGACGGACGCTCATTGCGTTAATAAAAGGTGAACAAATTATCAAAATGCTTGGAAAAATGTACCAAATATGATGACAGAAAAAAATCGGCGATTCTATGTTGCAAAATGCCAGTACGCGCGAAAACGCGCGCGCATGGGCGTGTGCGTAATTTTTTTATCAAATGCTCCATATGGCCTGAAACGTATGTAAAAAAAATTTGGGATGATTTGGAGCATTTTAAAAAAATTCGCGCGCGTAAACGCGCGGACAAAAGCGTACGCGCATTTTTGCGCGCATTTTTTGACATGAAATTGACCATACGGATATTGATCATATTCATGATAAATATGAATGAAAAATTACTATCCGTTATGAAGATATGATCATTAGTTGATTTTCACAAAATGGCGCCTAGATGACGTCATGATGACTTTGAGTCTTTGAAAAGTCACGCAGTTCTAAGTTAGACTAAGATCTATCATCATTGAAAGATTCATAACAATGGCTTTATTCAGTCTTGAGATATCCTGCGAACAAAATCGAGGAAGAATAATAGGAATAGGAATAATAATAAAAATCTTGACGAAATCAAAAGGTGATACGTAGACTTCGTTACGTATCACCTAATAAATAAATAAATAAATAATAATAAAAATCTTGACGAAATCAAAAGGTGATACGTATATTTCATACGTATCACCTAACTAGACTTTAATTCGTCACTTAGACGAATTAGGTGATACGTATGATAATGGTTTACATAAAGAATAATGCATTACACGATATATTAATTTATAAAATGCTTCTCCCATTTATATGCTTCTCCCATTATGATCTATCCATATGTCAAGATTAAATTGTGTCTCCTTGATCATCATGGATCAAGGGAAGATGGATTGAAACAATATATGACCTTTGACCCTGTGCAGTTACTAGTTACACATTTGACTCTAATTTACATCATGAAGAACACCTTTTGACGATTTTATCTTATTCAAAGAAATGAAAATGTAATTGATAAATGATTATCATCATTATGATAATGATGATCATGATGATAATGATCATGATCGTGATCATGAGCGCGATCCTGACATCTTATTGAAAAAATAAGGATTGATTTAGATAGCATATAGTCTAAGCTACAACATACTCAAAAATCAACAAAATCCAAGCAGAACTAACGGCGATATTGCTCGCAAAAGACAGGAATGTAGAATCCAGATTTGAGAAAAAGTCATCTCCCATAGGGATTACACGCAAAAAGTAATGGATTAAGTGATAATAGGGTAATAATAAAGTAAAAAGGGTTGTTTATGACATTATTTTTCGATTTTACGTGTTTAAATAATCAAAGGAGATGGTACAGTGAAAGTTCAAAAGGAAAAAAATGTGGAGAAAAAAATTGTTGGAGACACCCGGACTCGAACCAGGGATCTCGAGGTTGAAAGTCAAGTGCGTTACTGATATACCAAAACATCTCCCATAGCGATTACACGTAAACGGGAAATGGAATTCTGAAGTCCTACTTTGCAAGTGAAATATGAGCATGATCCCGGCATATGATCAAAAAATGAAGTGCACATTGGAGATAGGTAATTGGCTCAGCTACAACATATTCGAAGCTCAGCAAAAACAAAACTAAAACAACGGAGATATTGCTCGCGAAAGACGGAAATGTAGAATGCAGTTTTGAGAAATAGTCATGTGCCATAGAGAATACACGCAAAATGTGAAAAATTGACATGCCTCCTTTAATCGCAAAAATACGCCATGATACCTTTGTCAAACTGGAAAATTATGAAAACTGAATTTGTAGAAAATTGTCTCAGCTAGAACATATCAAAATTTGAAAGAAAATTGATCAATATTTACAGAGATACAATCAATTTTCCCAAAATATGCTGACGTCATAATATGCAAATTTAAATTTTGAGTTTGGAGGCCATTATGATGACGTCATGATTTAATTGAGGATCAAATGAGACATGCAATCATATCTCCGACTCATAATCTATCCAAATATGAGAAAAAATTGGGGGTTCTGTGGACTTCCTAAAGAGCTATAATGGATTTTGCATAGGCATGTTTTTGCCCATATATGCTATGTATTACAAGATCTCGCGCGTACGGACGTGTATTTTAAACGGACGCTAATTCCGTCAATAATGGTCATGAAAAGATAAACATGGTATCAAATTGTTCGGAAAAAGATAAGGAATATCCTCGTCAAAAAGACGTACTAGGAAATTATCTTTCGTTTGGCCGCTACGAACGAAAACGCGCAAAAATGCGTGTTTTGCGCGATTTTTATGAAATGCTTAAAATGGCCTGAAACGTATTCAAAATGAATTTGAGACGATTTGGAGCATTTTGAAATTTGCGCGCGCACTGACGCGCGGACGTACGCGTACGCGCGCGTTTTTTGACCTGAAATTGACCGGACTGATATTGACCTTGATCATGGTAAATATGAATGAGAAATGGCTTTCGGTTATGAAGTTATGATCATTTGAGATTTTCCAAAAAAAACACAAAATGGCGCCTGGATGACGTCATGAAGACTTGATGACCTTGAAAAGGTTCCTGTCACGTCTCATGACAAGGACCTATGACTGTGCCTAAATTGAAAGAAATTGACTGGACGGATCTTGAGTTATCCGACACACAAAAAAGTGGAAGAAATAAAAATAA
The DNA here is from genome assembly GCA_035222895.1 of Strongylocentrotus droebachiensis. Lineage (NCBI taxonomy): Eukaryota > Metazoa > Echinodermata > Echinoidea > Camarodonta > Strongylocentrotidae > Strongylocentrotus > Strongylocentrotus droebachiensis. The sequence continues at coordinate 199,314 of JAVYIG010000396.1, forward strand.
AGAAATAAAGAAAGAAAATTCTGACGAAAACAATAGGTAGTCTGTCGAAGACAGACCACCTAATAATAATAATAAAGGAAATCCTGCAAAGTTCTAGAAAATGTGCAATTTCAACTTTCAATTGAAAATTCCGACATGATCCCAACATCTGATTAAAAAACAAAGTACACCGTTTTTGTAGCCCATGGTCTCAGCTATAACATACCAAAATTTGGGATAAAATAGAGCACGAATAAGCGAGATAGTGCTCAAAGATGAGTGTCATGTAGATTCATGATGTGAACGAAATTCACCTTCCATAGAGATAACACGCAAATGAAGAAAATTGTGACATGTCGCCTTTAATTGAAATTTTCACCATGATGACGTCATCAAAATGAAAAACAATGGGCACTGATCTTGTAGAGAATTGTCTCAGCTACAACATATCTAAGTTTGGAAGTAAATCAATCAATATTTACAGAGATACAATCAATTTGCCATACATATGATGACGTCATAATATGCAAATTCGTTTTTTGAGTTCCAAGGCCATTATGATGATGTCACGATATATATAATGGCCAAATGAGACCTAAAATCATATCTCCAACTCATATTCTATCCAAATATGAGAAAAAATTGGGGGTTCTGTGGACTTCCTAAAGAGCTATAATGGATTTTGCATAGGCATGTTTTTGCCCATATATGCTATGTATTACAAGATCTCGCGCGTACGGACGTGTATTTTAAACGGACGCTAATTCCGTCAATAATGGTCATGAAAAGATAAACATGGTATCAAATTGTTCGGAAAAAGATAAGAAATATCCTCGTCAAAAAGACGTACTAGGAAATTATCTTTCGTTTGGCCGCTACGAACGAAAACGCGCAAAAATGCGTGTTTTGCGCGATTTTTATGAAATGCTTAAAATGGCCTGAAACGTATTCAAAATGAATTTGAGACGATTTGGAGCATTTTGAAATTTGCGCGCGCACTGACGCGCGGACGTACGCGTACGCGCGCGTTTTTTTGACCTGAAATTGACCGGACTGATATTGACCTTGATCATGGTAAATATGAATGAGAAATGGCTTTCGGTTATGAAGTTATGATCATTTGAGATTTTCCAAAAAAAACACAAAATGGCGCCTGGATGACGTCATGAAGACTTGATGACCTTGAAAAGGTTCCTGTCACGTCTCATGACAAGGACCTATGACTGTGCCTAAATTGAAAGAAATTGACTGGACGGATCTTGAGTTATCCGACACACAAAAAAGTGGAAGAAATAAAAATAAAGAAATAAAGAAAGAAAATTCTGACGAAAACAATAGGTAGTCTGTCGAAGACAGACCACCTAATAAAGAAAATTCTGACGAAATCAATAGGTGGTCTGTTGATAACAGACCACCTAATAAAGAAAATTCTGACGAAATCAATAGGTGGTCTGTTGATAACAGACCACCTAACTAGAAATGTAATTCGTCACGAAGACGAATAAGGTGGTCTGTCTAAGTCTTATGATAGAATTGAGAATGGGAGAAGTTATATAGACATGTAAACAATGATGATCATGATGACCATGATGATGATCATGATAGTAAAGGTGATGATGATGATGATAATGATAATGTTATATGATGATAAAAACGATAATGTTAATGATGATGATGAGCACAGGCATGATCCTGACATCTGATTGAAAAAATAAGGAAATATTTAAATAGCAAATAGTCTCAGCTACAACATACTAAAATTTGGGAGAAAACTGTTGAATAACAACCGAGATACTGGTCAAAACACCTTGTCATGCAGATTCATGTTTTGAAAAAAGTGACCTCCTATAGACATAACACGCAAATATGACAAATTATGCATTGTCGCCTTTAATGGAATATTTAACTATGATGACGTCATCAAAATGAAAAATAAATGACATATTTCTGATAGAGAATTATCTCAGCTACAACATATTAAAATCTGAGAGAAAATTAATCACAGATAAGTGAGATAATTTCAATTAAACAAAGACAAAAATTACGTCATCAACAAAATACATTTGTTTGAGTTTAGATGCCAATATGATGACTTTATTTCACTTTGTACGAGTCAGGGTGGTATGAAATCATATCTCCAACTCATGCTTTCTCCAACCATGATATAAAAAATGGGGGTCAATGGACTATCTGAAAAGCTATATCGATTTTTAAAATGGCATGTTTTTGATGAAATTTGCATTATATTGCCCATAGCAGCACGCGCGGATTTTGAACTTTGACGCACGCTCACGGCCTTATGAAATATGAAGAGTGACTGAAATTAATGTAAATTGTTAATTACATTAAGAGGAATCCAAATCATGTAAACATTTTGAATTTGACTTTTTTCGCGCGCTGTGAGCGCGCACACCGCGCGCGGGGACACAAACGGACGGAAAATGTTGAAATGCTTAAAATGACCTGATTCGTACTCTCGTTTAATAGTTAAGTGATTTTGAGCAATTTAAAATTTTGACGCGCACATACGCGCGCGTCATGACCTTTATGTGACCTTTGATGACATGACCTGTTGACCCTTGACCTAAAGTATATGTGATATGAATATGAATGACCTTTGCTGATGCATCATGAAGATATGATGGATAACGTGATTTCACAAAATGGCGCCTGGATGACGTCACGATAACCTAATGACCTTGAAAATGTTCCTGTCACGTCTCATTACAATGACCTATAATTGTGCCGAAATTTAATGAAACAAACTAAACCAAACTTGAGTTATCCGGGCCACAAAAAACGGGGAGAAATAAAAATAAAGAATAACTAGAAATTTAATTCGTCACGAAGACGAATAAGGTGGTCTGTCTAAGTCTTATGATAGAATTGAGAATGGGAGAAGTTATATAGACATGTAAACAATGATGATCATGATGACCATGATGATGATCATGATAGTAAAGGTGATGATGATGATGATAATGATAATGTTATATGATGATAAAAACGATAATGTTAATGATGATGATGGGCACAAGCATGATCCTGACATCTGATTGAAAAAATAAGGAAATATTTAAAAAGCAAATAGTCTCAGCTACAACATACTAAAATTTGGGAGAAAACTGTTAAATAACAACCGAGATACTGGTCAAAACACCTTCTCATGCAGATTCATGTTTTGAAAAAAGTGACCTCACATAGACATAACACGCAAATATGACAAATTATGCATTGTCGCCTTTAATCGAATATTTTACTATGATGACGTCATCTAAATGAAAAATAAATAACATATTTCTGGTAGAAAATTAGCTCAGCTACATTATATCGAAATCTGGGAGAAAATCGATCACTGTTAAGCGAGATAATCTCAATTAAACAAAGACAAAAATGACGTCATCAACAAAATACATTTTCTTTAGTTTAGATGCAAATATGAAGATTTTGTTTCACTTTGTACGAGTCAGGGTGGTATGAAATCATATCTCCAACTCATGCTCTTTCCAACCATGATATAAAAATTGGGGGTCGATGGACTATCTGAAGAGCTATTTCGATTTTTAAAATGGCATGTTTTTGATCAAATTTGCATTATATTGCCCATAGCAGTACGCGCGGATTTTGAACTTTGACGCACGCTCACGGCCTTATGAAATATGAAGAGTGACTGAAATTAATGTAAATTGTCAATTACGTTAAGAGGAATCCAAATCATGTAAACATTTTGAATTTGACCTTTTCCGCGCGCTGTGAGCGCGCACACCGCGCGCGGGGACATGAACGGACGGAAAATTTTGAAATGCTTAAAATGACCTGATTCGTACTCTCGTTTAATAGTTTAGTGATTTTGAGCAATTTTAAATTTTGACGCGCACATACGCGCGCGTCATGACCTTTATGTGACCTTTGATGACATGACCTGTTGACCCTTGACCTGAAGTATATGTGATATGAATATGAATGACCTTTGCTGATGCATCATGAAGATATGATGAATAATGTGATTTCACAAAATGGCGCCTGGATGACGTCACGATAACTTGATGACCTTGAAAATGTTCTAGACACGTGTCATGACAATGACCTATGACTGTGCCAAAATTGAATCAAATTGACTAAACCAAACTTGAAGTTATCCTGGGCACAAAAAACGGGAAGAAATAAAAATAAAGAATAATAATAATAATAACTAGAAATTTAATTCGTCACGAAGACGAATAAGGTGGTCTGTCTAAGTCTTATGATAGAATTGAGAATGGGAGAAGTTATATTGACATGTAAACAATGATGATCATGATGACCATGATGATGATCATGATAGTAAAGGTGATGATGATGATGATAATGATAATGTTATATGATGATAAAAACGATAATGTTAATGATGATGATGAGCACAAGCATGATCCTGACATCTGATTGAAAAATAAGGAAATATTTAAATAGCAAATAGTCTCAGCTACAACATACTAAAATTTGGGAGAAAACTGTTGAATAACAACCGAGATACTGGTCAAAACACCTTGTCATGCAGATTCATGTTTTGAAAAAAGTGACCTCCCATAGACATAACACGCAAATATGACAAATTATGCATTGTCGCCTTTAATCGAATATTTCACTATGATGACGTCATCTAAATGAAAAATAAATGGCATATTTTTGATAGAGAATTATCTCAGCTACAACATATCAAATTCTGGGAGAAAATTGATCACCGATAAGTGAGATAATCTCAATTAAACAAAGACAAAAATGACGTCATCAACAAAATACATTTTCTTTAGTTTAGATGCAAATATGAAGATTTTGTTTCACTTTGTACGAGTCAGTGTGGTATGAAATCATATCTACAACTCATGCTTTCTCCAACCATGATATAAAAATTGGGGGTCAATGGACTATCTGAAGAGCTATTTCGATTTTTAAAATGGCATGTTTTTGATCAAATTTGCATTATATTGCCCATAGCAGTACGCGCGGATTTTGAACTTTGACGCACGCTCACGGCCTTATTAAATATGAAGAGTGACTGAAATTAATGTAAATTGTCAATTACGTTAAGAGGAATCCAAATCATGTAAACATTTTGAATTTGACCATTTCCGCGCGTCATGAGCGCGCGCAACGCGCGCGGGGACATGTACGGACGGAAAATTTTGAAATGCTTAAAATGACCTGATTCGTACTCTCCTTTAGTAGTTAAGTGATTTTGAGCTTTTTAAAATTTTGACGCACACGTACGCGCGCGTCATGACCTTTATGTGACCTTTGATGACATGACCTGTTGACCCTTGAGCTGAAGTATATGTGATATGAATAGGAATGACCTTTGCTGATGCATCATGAAGATATGATGGATAATGTGATTTCACAAAATGGCGCCTGGATGACGTCACGATAACTTGATGACCTTGAAAATGTTCTAGACACGTGTCATGACAATGACCTATGACTGTGCCAAAATTGAATCAAATTGACTAAACCAAACTTGAAGTTATCCTGGGCACAAAAAACAGGAAGAAATAAAAATAAAGAATAATAATAATAACTAGAAATTTAATTCGTCACGAAGACGAATAAGGTGGTCTGTCTTCAAGTCATATAATAGATTATAATATTTACTATATTGAAAAAGGGAGAAGTTATATCGACATGTAAACAATGATGATTATGATGATGATGATCATGATGATGTTGATGAGGATGATTATCATCATTATGATAATGATGATGATCATGGTCATGAGCGTGATTGTGACATCTTATCGAAAAAACGAGGGATGATTTAGATAACATATGGTCTCAGCGACAACATACTAAAATTTAGGAGAAAACTGTTGAATAACAACCGAGATACTAGTCAAAACACATTGTCATGCAGATTCATGTTTTGAAATAAGTGACCTCCCATAGACATAACACGCAAATATGACAAATTATGCATTGTCACCTTTAATCGAATATTTTACTATAATGACGTCATCCAAATGAAAAATAAATGGCATACTTCTGGTAGAGAATTAGCTCAGCTACAACATATCGAAATCTGGGAGAAAATCGATCACTGACAAGCGAGATAATCTCACTTAAACAAAGACAAAAATGACGTCATCAACAAAATACATTTTCTTTAGTTTAGATGCAAATATGAAGATTTTTTTTCACTTTGTACGAGTCAGTGTGGTATGAAATCATATCTCCAACTCATGCTTTCTCCAACCATGATATAAAAATTTGGGGTCAATGGACTATCTGAAGAGCTATTTCGATTTTTAAAATGGCATGTTTTTGATCAAATTTGCATTATATTGCCCATAGCAGTACGCGCGGATTTTGAACTTTGACGCACGCTCACGGCCTTATTAAATATGAAGAGTGACTGAAATTAATGTAAATTGTCAATTACGTTAAGAGGAATCTAAATCATGTAAACATTTTGAATTTGACCTTTTCCGCGCGTCATGAGCGCGCGCAACGCGCGCGGGGACATGTACGGACGGAAAATTTTGAAATGCTTAAAATGACCTGATTCGTACTCTCCTTTAGTAGTTAAGTGATTTTGAGCTATTTAAAATTTTGACGCACACGTACGCGCGCGTCATGACCTTTATGTGACCTTTGATGACATGACCTGTTGACCCTTGACCTAAAGTATATGTGATATGAATATGAATAACCTTTGCTGATGCATCATGAAGATATGATGGATAACGTGATTTCTCAAAATGGCGCCTGGATGACGTCACGATGATTTGATGACCTTGAAAATGTTCAAGACACGTGTCATGACAATGACCTATGACTGTGCCAAAATTGAATCAAATTGACTAAACCAAACTTGAAGTTATCCTGGGCACAAAAAACGGGAAGAAATAAAAATAAAGAATAAAGAAAATTCTGACGAAAACAATAGGTGGTCTGTTGATAACAGACCACCTAATAATAAACTAGACATTTAATTCGTCATGGGGACGAATTAGGTGGTCTGTCTTCAAGTCTTATGATAGATTATAATATTTACTATATTGAGAAAGGGAGAAGTTATATAGACATGTAAACAATGATGATCATCATGATGATGATGATGATGATGATCTTGATAGTAATGGTGATGACGATGATGATGATCATGATGATGTTGATGATTATCATCAACAGACCACGATGACATCAGACTGAAAAAAATGAGAGAACATTTAGATAGTATATAGTCTCAGCTACAACATACTCAAAAATCAACAAAAATCAAGCCGAAATAACGGCGATATTGCTCGCAAAAGACAAGAATGTAGAATCCAGATTTGAGAAAAGTCATCTCCCATAAGGATTACACGCAAAAAGTAATGGATCTAGTGATAATAGGGTAATAATAAAGTAAATATGGTTGTTTATTACATTATTTGCGATTGTACGTGTTTTAATATTCAAAGGAGATGGTAGAGTGAATGGTCAAAAAGAAAAAAAAGTGAAGAAAAAAAATTGTTGGAGACGCCCGGACTCGAACCAGGGACCTCGAGGTCGGAAGTCAAGTGCGTTACCGATATACCAAAACATTTCCCATAGAGATTACACGTAAACGGAAAATGGAATGCACAAATCCCACTTTGTAATTGAAATATGAGCATGATCCCGGCATCTGATCGAAAAATAAAGGGCACACTTGTGATAGCTTATTGTCTCAGCTACAACATACTCAAAGCTCAGCGTAAACAAAGCTAAAACGACGGAGATATTGCTCGCAAAAGACAGGATGTAGAATCCAGTTTTGAGAAAAAGTCATGTCCCATAGAGAATACACGCAAAATGTGAAAAATTGACATGCCTCCTTTAATCGCAAAAATACGCCACGATGCCATTGTCAAAATGAAATATCGTGGTAACTGCATTTGTAGAAAATTGTCTCAGCTAGATCATATCAAAATTTGGAAGAAAATTGATCAATATTTACAGAGATACAGTCTATTTTCCAGAAATCTGCTGACGTCATAATATGAAAATTAAAATTTTGAGTTTGGAGGCCATTATGATGACGTCATGAGTTAATTGAGGGTCAAATGAGACATGAAATCATATCTCCAACTCATGCTTTTTCCAACCATGATATAAAAGTTGGGGTCAATTGACTATCTGAAGAGCTATTTTGATTTTTAAAATGGGATGTTTTTGATCAAATTTGCATTATATTGCCCATAGCAGCACGCGCGGATTTTGAACTATGACGCGCGCTCACGGCCTTATAAAAGGTCAAGAGTGACTGAAATTAATGTAAATTGTCATTTACGGTAAGAGGAATCTAAATCATGTAAAAAATTTGAATTTGACCTTTTCCGCGCGTTGTGAGCGCGCGCAACGCGCGCGGGGACACTTACGGACGGAAAATTTTGAAATGCTTAAAATGACCTGATTCGTACTCTCGTTTAATAGTTAAGTGATTTTGAGCATTTTTAAATGTTGACGCGCACGTACGTGCGCGTCATGACCTTTATGTGACCTTTGATGACATGACTTTTTGACCCTTGACCTGAAGTATATGTGATATAAATATGAATGACCTTTGCTTATGCATCTTGAAGATATGATGGATAATGTGATTTCACAAAATGGCGCCTGGATGACGTCACGATGACTTGATGACCTTGAAAATGTTCCTGTCACGTCTCATGACAATGACCTATGACTGTGCCAAAATTGAATGAAATTGACGAAACCGAACTTGAGTTATCCTAGGCACAAAAAAGTGTAGGAAATAAATAAAAATAAAGAATAAATAAATAAATAATAAAGAAAATTCTGACGAAAACAATAGGTGATCTGTTTTCAACAGACCACCTAATAAATAAAGAAAATTCTGACGAAATCAATAGGTGGTCTGTTGACAACAGACCACCTAATAATAATAATAACTAGAAATTTAAATCGTCACGAAGACGAATAAGGTGGTCTGTCTAAGTCTTATGATAGAATTGAGAATGGGAGAAGTTATATAGACATGTAAACAATGATGATCATGATGACCATGATGATGATCATGATAGTAAAGGTGATGATGATGATGATAATGATAATGTTACATGATGATAAAAACGATAATGTTAATGATGATGATGAGCACAAGCATGATCCTGACATCTGATTGAAAAAATAAGGAAATATTTAAATAGCAAATAGTCTCAGCTACAACATACTAAAATTTGGGAGAAAACTGTTGAATAACAACCGAGATACTGGTCAAAACACCTTGTCATGCAGATTCATGTTTTGAAAAAAGTGACCTCCCATAGACATAACACGCAAAAATGACAAATTATGCATTGTCGCCTTTAATGGAATATTTAACTATGATGACGTCATCGAAATGAAAAATGAATGGTATATTTTTGATAGAGAATTATCTCAGCTACAACATATTCAATTCTGGGAGAAAATCGATCACCGATAAGTGAGATAATCTCAATTAAACAAAGACAAAAATGACGTCATCAACAAAAAACATTTGTTTGAGTTTAGATGCCAATATGATGACTTTGTTTCACTTTGTACGAGTCAGAGTGGTATGAAATCATATCTACAACTCATGCTTTTTCCAACCATGATATAAAAATTGGGGGTCGATGGACTATCTGAAGAGCTATTTTGATTTTTAAAATGGCATGTTTTTGATGAAATTTGCATTATATTGCCTATAGCAGCACGCGCGGATTTTGAACTTTGACGCACGCTCACGGCCTTATGAAATATGAAGAGTGACTGAAATTAATGTAACGTGTCAATTACGTTAAGAGGAATCCAAATCATGTAAACATTTTGAATTTGACTTTTTCCGCGCGTCATGAGCGCGCGCAACGCGCGCGGGGACATGTACGGACGGAAAATTTTGAAATGCTTAAAATGACCTGATTCGTACTCTCCTTTAGTAGTTAAGTGATTTTGAGCTTTTTAAAATTTTGACGCACACGTACGCGCGCGTCATGACCTTTATGTGACCTTTGATGACATGACCTGTTGACCCTTGACCTGAAGTATATGTGATATGAATATGAATGAACTTTGAGTACGCATCATGAAGATATGATGGATAATGTGATTACACAAAATGGCGCCTGGATGACGTCACGATGACATGATGACCTTGAAAATGTTCCTGTCACGTTTCATGACAATAACCCATGACTCTGCTAAACTTGAATCAAATTGACTAAACCAAACTTGAGTTATCCAGGGCACAAAAAACGGGAAGAAATAAAAATAAATAATAATAATAATAACTAGAAATTTAATTCGTCACGAAGACGAATAAGGTGGTCTGTCTAAGTCTTATGATAGATTTGAGAATGGGAGAAGTTATATAGACATGTAAACAATGATGATCATGATAAACATGATGATGATCATGATAGTAAAGGTGATGATGATGATAATGATAATGTTATATGACGATAAAAACGATAATGTTAATGATGATGATGATAATGATCATAATAATGATGATGTTGATGATGATCATCTTCAGACCATGATGATGATGATGGTGACATTGATGATGATGATGATGATGATATTGATGATGATGATGATGATGATGAGCATGAGCATGATCCTGACATCTGATTGAAAAAATGAGGGGTGATTTAGATAACATATAGTCTCAGCGACAACATACTAAAATTTGGGAGAAAACTGTTGAATAATAACCGAGATACAGGTCAAAACACATTGTCATGCAGATTCATGTTTTAAAAAAGTGACCTCCCATAGACATAACACGCAAATATGACAAATTATGCATTGTCGCCTTTAATCGAATCTTTAACTATGTTGACGTCATCCAAATGAAAAATAAATGACATATTTCTGATAGAGAATTATCTCAGCTACAACATATCAAAATCTGGGAGAAAATTGATCACCGATAAGTGAGATAATCTCAATTAAACAAAGACAAAAATGACGTCATCAACAAAATACATTTGTTTGAGTTTAGATGCAAATATGAAGATTTTGTTTCACTTTGTACGAGTCAGGGTGGTATGAAATCATATCTCCAACTCATGCTCTTTCCAACCATGATATAAAAATTGGGGGTCGACGGACTATCTGAAGAGCTATTTCGATTTTTAAAATGGCATGTTTTTGATCAAATTTGCATTATATTGCCCATAGCAGTACGCGCGGATTTTGAACTTTGACGCACGCTCACGGCCTTATGAAATATGAAGAGTGACTGAAATTAATGTAAATTGTCAATTACGTTAAGAGGAATCCAAATCATGTAAACATTTTGTATTTGACCTTTTCCGCGCGCTGTGAGCGCGCACACCGCGCGCGGGGACACTTACGGACGGAAAATTTTGAAATGCTTAAAATGACCTGATTCGTACTCTCGTTTAATAGTTTAGTGATTTTGAGCAATTTTAAATTTTGACGCGCACATACGCGCGCGTCATGACCTTTATGTGACCTTTGATGACATGACCTGTTGACCCTTGACCTAAAGTATATGTGATATGAATATGAATGACCTTTGCTGATGCATCATGAAGATATGATGGATAACGTGATTTCACAAAATGGCGCCTGGATGACGTCACGATAACCTAATGACCTTAAAAATGTTCCTGTCACGTCTCATGATAATGACCTATGACTGTGCCAAAATTGAATCAAATTGGCTAAACCAAACTTGAGTTATCCTAGGAACAAAAAACGGGAAGAAATAAAAATAAATAATAATAATAATAATAATAACTAGAAATTTAATTCGTCACGAAGACGAATAAGGTGGTCTGTCTTCAAGTCTTATAATAGATTATAATATTTACTATATTGAAAAAGGGAGAAGTTATATAGACATGTAAACAATGATGATTATGATGATGATGATCTTGATAGTAATGATTATGATGATGATCATGATGAGGATGATTATCATCATTATGATAATGATCATGATCATGATCATGAGCGTGATTTTGACATCTTATCGGAAAAATGAGGGATGATCTAGATAACATATAGTCTCAGCGACAACATAATACAATTTGGGAGAAAACTGTTGAATAACAACCGAGATACTGGTCAAAACACATTGTCATGCAGATTCATGTTTTGAAATAAGTGACCTCCCGTAGACATAACACGCAAATATGACAAATTATGCATTGTCGCCTTTAATCGAAGATTTTACTATGATGACGTCATCTAAATGAAAAATAAATGAAATATTTTTAGTAGAGAATTATCTTAGCTACAACATATCAAAATCTGGGAGAAAATCGATTACCGATAAGTGAGATAATCTCAATTAAACAAAGACAAAAATGACGTCATCAACAAAATACATTTGTTTGAGTTTAGAAGCCAATATGATGACTTTATTTCACTTTGTACGAGTCAGGGTGGTATGAAATCATATCTCCAACTCATACTTTCTCCAACCATGATATAAAAATTGGGGGTCAATGGACTATCTGAAGAGCTATTTCGATTTTTAAAATGGCATGTTTTTGATCAAATTTGCATTATATTGCCCATAGCAGTACGCGCGGATTTTGAACTTTGACGCACGCTCACGGCCTTATGAAATATGAAGAGTGACTGAAATTGATGTAAATTGTCAATTACGTTAAGAGAAATCCAAATCATGTAAATATTTTGAATTTGATCTTTTCCGCGCGCTGTGAGCGCGCACACCGCGCGCGGGGACAAGAACGGACGGAAAATTTTGAAATGCTTAAAATGACCTGATTCGTACTCTCGTTTAATAGTTAAGTGAATTTGAGCAATTTTAAATTTTGACGCGCACATACGCGCGCGTCATGACCTTTATGTGACCTTTGATGACATGACCTGTTGACCCTTGACCTGAAGTATATGTGATATGAATATGAATGAACTTTGAGTACGCATCATGAAGATATGATGGATAATGTGATTTCACAAAATGGCGCCTGGATGACGTCACGATGACATGATGACCTTGAAAATGTTCCTGTCATGTCTCATGATAATTACCTATGACTGTGTCAAAATTGAGAGAAATAGGGTGGATGGATATTGAGAAATCGGTTGCACAAAAAAGTGGAGAAATAAATAAAAATAAATAATAAATAAATAATAAATAAAGAAAGAAAGAAAATTCTGACGAAATCAATAGGTGGTCTGTTGACAACAGACCACCTAACTAGAAATTTAAATCGTCACGAAGACGATTAAGGTGGTCTGTCTAAGTCTTATGATAGAATTGAGAATGGGAGAAGTTATATAGACATGTAAACAATGATGATCATGATGAACATGATGATGATCATGATAGTAAAGGTGATGATGATCATGATAATGATAATGTTATATGATGGTAAAAACGATAATGTTAATGATGATGATAATGATCATGATCATGATGATGTTGATGATAATCATCTTCAGACCATGATGATGATGATGATGGTGACATTGATGATGATGATGATGATGATGATGATATTGATGATGATGATGACGATGATGAGTATGAGCATGATCCTGACATCTGATTGAAAAAATGAGGAAATATTTAGATAGCATATAGTCTCAGCTACAACATACTAAGATTTGGTTGAAAACTGTTTGAATAACAACCGAGACACTGGTCAAAACACATTGTCAGGGAGATTCATGTTTTGAAAAAAAGTGACCTCCCATAGACATAACACGCAAATATGACAAATTATGCATTGTCGCCTTTAATCGAATCTTTAACTATGATGACGTCATCCAAATGAAAAATAAATGACATATTTCTGATAGAGAATTATCTCAGCTACAACATATCAAAATCTGGGAGAAAATTGATCACCGATAAGTGAGATAATCTCAATTAAACAAAGACAAAAATGACGTCATCAACAAAATACATTTGTTTGAGTTTAGATGCAAATATGAAGATTTTGTTTCACTTTGTACGAGTCAGGGTGGTATGAAATCATATCTCCAACTCATGCTCTTTCCAACCATGATATAAAAATTGGGGGTCGACGGACTATCTGAAGAGCTATTTCGATTTTTAAAATGGCATGTTTTTGATCAAATTTGCATTATATTGCCCATAGCAGTACGCGCGGATTTTGAACTTTGACGCACGCTCACGGCCTTATGAAATATGAAGAGTGACTGAAATTAATGTAAATTGTCAATTACGTTAAGAGGAATCCAAATCATGTAAACATTTTGAATTTGACCTTTTCCGCGCGCTGTGAGCGCGCACACCGCGCGCGGGGACACTTACGGACGGAAAATTTTGAAATGCTTAAAATGACCTGATTCGTACTCTCGTTTAATAGTTTAGTGATTTTGAGCAATTTTAAATTTTGACGCGCACATACGCGCGCGTCATGACCTTTATGTGACCTTTGATGACATGACCTGTTGACCCTTGACCTAAAGTATATGTGATATGAATATGAATGACCTTTGCTGATGCATCATGAAGATATGATGGATAACGTGATTTCACAAAATGGCGCCTGGATGACGTCACGATAACCTAATGACCTTAAAAATGTTCCTGTCACGTCTCATGATAATGACCTATGACTGTGCCAAAATTGAATCAAATTGACTAAACCAAACTTGAGTTATCCTAGGAACAAAAAACGGGAAGAAATAAAAATAAATAATAATAATAATAATAATAACTAGAAATTTAATTCGTCATGGGGACGAATTAGGTGGTCTGTCTTCATGATCATGCTCATCTTCAATTCAATTACCTAATAAACTGATGTTAGTGTAAAATTATGTATTAAGATATAAATTGATGAATGAAGTACTGATGAACTGATGAACTGATAGATTGAACTGATGTGAAATGAACTGAATTGATGAGCTAAACGGATAAACTGATGAACTGAACTAAACTGATGAGCTGAACTGATGAACGAAATATTGAGAAAATATCATGATGACGCATTATGATCATGATCAAATTTAATGCGAACAAAATCAAAATAAGTAGGCCTAATGAATATGACACAAAGTATTGAGAAATAAACTACTGATCATGATCTTGATTGTCATGACGATAATGATAATCATGATGATGATGATCATTATGATCATGAGCGTGATCCTGACATCTGATTGAAAAAAATGAGGGGATATTTAGATAGGATATAGGCTCAGTTACAACATACTCAAAAATCAACAAAAACCATGTGGAAAAAACGGCGATATTGCTCGCAAAAGACAGGAATGTAGAATCCAGATTGGAGAAAAAAGTCATCTCCCATAGGGATTACACGCAAAAAGTAATGGATCAAGTGATAATAGGGTAATAATAAAGTAATTATGGTTGTTTATTACATCATTTGCAATTCTACGTGATTTAATAGGCAAAGGAGATGGTAGAGTGAAAGGTCAAAAAGAAAAAAAAAAGTGAAGAAAAAAATTGTTGGAGACGCCTGGAGTCGAACCAGGGGTCTTGAGGTCGGAAGTCAAGTGCCTTTACCGATATACCAAAACGTTTCTCATAGAGATTACACGTAAACGGAAAACGGGAATTCTCAAATCCCACTTTGCAAGTGAAATATGAGCATGATACCGGCATCTGATTGAAAAATAAAGGGCACATTTGTGATAGCTTATTGTCTCAGCTACAACATACTCAAAGCTCAGCGTAAACGAAGATAAAACGACGGAGATATTGCTCGCGAAAGACGGGAATGTAGAATCCAGTTTTGAGAAAAAGTCATATCCCATAGAGAATACACGCAAACTGTGAAAGATTGACATGCCTCCTTTAATCACAAAAATACGCCATGATGCCATTGTCAAAATGAAAAATACGTCGTGACTTTATTTGTAGAGAATTGTCTCAGCTAGAACATATCAAAATTTTGAAGAAAATCGATCAATATTTACAGAGATACAGTCAATTTTCCAAAAATATGCTAACGTCATCATTTGCAAATTGAAATTTTGAGTTTGGAGGCCATTATGATGACGTCATGAGTTAATTGAGGGTCAAATGAGACATGAAATCATATCTCCGACTCATACTCTATCAAGATATGAAAAAAAAATTGGGGTCATCTTGCATCCTAAAGAGCTACAATGGATTTTGTATAGGCATGTTTTTGCCCGTATATGCTATGTATTACAAGAGCTCGCACGCACTGACATTTACCTTGAACGGAGGCCATCATGATGACGTCATGAGTTTATTGACGGTTCGAACGGACATTTACCTTGAACGGACGCTCATTTCGTTATTAATGGTCATAAAGAGATAAACATGGTATCAAATTGTTCGGAATAAAATGGGCAATACTATGATAGACCAAAAAAGGCGATTCTAGGTTGCGTACGACCATTACGAACAAAAACGTGCGCGCAAATTTGCAAAGGTGTGCCCACGCAAAATTTTCGAAATGCTTGAAATGGCCTAAAACGTACTCTAATTTGATCAAAAAGTGATTATGAGCATTTTTTAGTTTTGCGCGCACCGACGCGCGGACGTACGCGTATGCGCGCGTTTATTGACCTTAAGTTGACCGGACGGATATTGACCTTAATCGTTATAAATATGAATGAGAAATGAGTTACGGTTATGAAGATATGATCATGAGTTGATTCTCAGAGCACTTCACAAAATGGCGCCTGGATGACGTCACGATATTTTAATGAACTTGAAAATGTTCCTGTCACGTCTTAAGAAGATGACCTATGACTGTGTCAAATTTAATTGAATTTGCACGGTTCAATTTTGAGTAATCGTGGGAACAAAAAAGTGGTCACAAATTTATTTTAATTGAATTGTGTTTTTGTACAAATTCAATTAAAATACTAGAAATTTAATTCGTCACGAAGACGAATAAGGTGGTCTGTCTTCAAGTCTTATAATAGATTATAATATTTACTATATTGAAAAAAGGAGAAGTTATATAGACATGTAAACAATGATGATTAAGATGATGATGATCTTGATAGTAATGATTATGATGATGATGATGATGATGTTGATGAGGATGATTATCATCATTATGATAATGATGATGATCATGATCATGAGCGTGATTCTGACATCTTCTTGGAAAAATGAGGGATGATTAAGATAACATATAGTCTCAGCGACAAAATACTAAAATTTGGGAGAAAACTGTTGAATAACAACCGAGATACTGGTCAAAACACATTGTCATGCAGATTCATGTTTTGAAAAAAGTGACCTCCCATAGACATAACACGCAAATATGACAAATTATGCATTGTCGCCTTTAATCGAATATTTCACTATGATGACGTCATCCAAATGAAAAAAATATGACTTATTCTGATAGAAAATTATCTCAGCTACAACATATCAAAATCTGGGAGAAAATCGATCACCGATAAGTGAGATAATCTCAATTAAACAAAG
The DNA here is from genome assembly GCA_035222895.1 of Strongylocentrotus droebachiensis. NCBI lineage: Eukaryota > Metazoa > Echinodermata > Echinoidea > Camarodonta > Strongylocentrotidae > Strongylocentrotus > Strongylocentrotus droebachiensis. The sequence continues at coordinate 216,694 of JAVYIG010000396.1, forward strand.
ACAAAAATGACGTCATCATAAAAATACATTTTGTTGAGTTTAGATGTCAATATGAAGACTTTGTTACACTTTGTACGAGTCAGGGTGGTATGAAATCATATCTCCATCTCATGCTTTCTCCAACCATGATATAAAAATTGGGGGTCAATGGACTATCTGAAGAGCTATTTCGATTTTTAAAATGGCATGTTTTTGATCAAATTTGCATTATATCGCCCATAGCAGTACGCGCGGATTTTGAACTTTGACGCACGCTCACGGCCTTATTAAATATGAAGAGTGACTGAAATTAATGTAAATTGTCAATTACGTTAAGAGGAATCCAAATCATGTAAACATTTTGAATTTGACTTTTTCTGCGCGTCATGAGCGCGCGCACCGCGCGCGCGGACACTTACGGACGGAAAATTTTGAAATGCTTAAAATGACCTGATTCGTACTCTCCTTTAGTAGTTAAGTGATTTTGAGCATCTTAAAATTTTGACGCGCGCGTACGTGCGCGTCATGACCTTTATGTGACCTTTCATGACATGACTTGTTGACCCTTGACCTGAAGTATATGTGATATGAATATGAATGACCTTTGCTGATGCATCATGAAGATATGATGGATAACGTGATTTCACAAAATGGCGCCTGGATGACGTCACGATGACTTGATGACCTTGAAAATGTTCCTGTCACGTCTCATGACAATGACCTATGACTGTGCCAAAATTGAATGAAATTGACGAAACCGAACTTGAGTTATCCTAGGAACAAAAAACGGGAAGAAATAAAAATAAATAATAATAATAATAATAATAATAATAATAATAATAATAATAAAGAAAATTCTGACGAAATCAATAGGTGGTCTGTCGTTGACAGACCACCTAACTAGAAATTTAAATCGTCACGAAGACGATTAAGGTGGTCTGTCTAAGTCTTATGATAGAATTGAGAATGGGAGAAGTTATATAGACATGTAAACAATGATGATCATGATGAACATGATGATGATCATGATAGTAAAGGTGATGATGATCATGATAATGATAATGTTATATGATGGTAAAAACGATAATGTTAATGATGATGATAATGATCATGATCATGATGATGTTGATGATAATCATCTTCAGACCATGATGATGATGATGATGGTGACATTGATGATGATGATGATGATGATGATGATATTGATGATGATGATGACGATGATGAGTATGAGCATGATCCTGACATCTGATTGAAAAAATGAGGAAATATTTAGATAGCATATAGTCTCAGCTACAACATACTAAGATTTGGTTGAAAACTGTTTGAATAACAACCGAGACACTGGTCAAAACACATTGTCAGGGAGATTCATGTTTTGAAAAAAAGTGACCTCCCATAGACATAACACGCAAATATGACAAATTATGCATTGTCGCCTTTAATCGAATCTTTAACTATGATGACGTCATCCAAATGAAAAATAAATGACATATTTCTGATAGAGAATTATCTCAGCTACAACATATCAAAATCTGGGAGAAAATTGATCACCGATAAGTGAGATAATCTCAATTAAACAAAGACAAAAATGACGTCATCAACAAAATACATTTGTTTGAGTTTAGATGCAAATATGAAGATTTTGTTTCACTTTGTACGAGTCAGGGTGGTATGAAATCATATCTCCAACTCATGCTCTTTCCAACCATGATATAAAAATTGGGGGTCGACGGACTATCTGAAGAGCTATTTCGATTTTTAAAATGGCATGTTTTTGATCAAATTTGCATTATATTGCCCATAGCAGTACGCGCGGATTTTGAACTTTGACGCACGCTCACGGCCTTATGAAATATGAAGAGTGACTGAAATTAATGTAAATTGTCAATTACGTTAAGAGGAATCCAAATCATGTAAACATTTTGAATTTGACCTTTTCCGCGCGCTGTGAGCGCGCACACCGCGCGCGGGGACACTTACGGACGGAAAATTTTGAAATGCTTAAAATGACCTGATTCGTACTCTCGTTTAATAGTTTAGTGATTTTGAGCAATTTTAAATTTTGACGCGCACATACGCGCGCGTCATGACCTTTATGTGACCTTTGATGACATGACCTGTTGACCCTTGACCTAAAGTATATGTGATATGAATATGAATGACCTTTGCTGATGCATCATGAAGATATGATGGATAACGTGATTTCACAAAATAGCGCCTGGATGACGTCACGATAACCTAATGACCTTAAAAATGTTCCTGTCACGTCTCATGATAATGACCTATGACTGTGCCAAAATTGAATCAAATTGACTAAACCAAACTTGAGTTATCCTAGGAACAAAAAACGGGAAGAAATAAAAATAAATAATAATAATAATAATAATAACTAGAAATTTAAATCGTCACGAAGACGATTAAGGTGGTCTGTCTAAGTCTTATGATAGAATTGAGAATGGGAGAAGTTATATAGACATGTAAACAATGATGATCATGATGAACATGATGATGATCATGATAGTAAAGGTGATGATGATCATGATAATGATAATGTTATATGATGGTAAAAACGATAATGTTAATGATGATGATAATGATCATGATCATGATGATGTTGATGATAATCATCTTCAGACCATGATGATGATGATGATGGTGACATTGATGATGATGATGATGATGATGATGATATTGATGATGATGATGACGATGATGAGTATGAGCATGATCCTGACATCTGATTGAAAAAATGAGGAAATATTTAGATAGCATATAGTCTCAGCTACAACATACTAAGATTTGGTTGAAAACTGTTTGAATAACAACCGAGACACTGGTCAAAACACATTGTCAGGGAGATTCATGTTTTGAAAAAAAGTGACCTCCCATAGACATAACACGCAAATATGACAAATTATGCATTGTCGCCTTTAATCGAATATTTAACTATGATGACGTCATACAAATGAAAAATGAATGACATATTTCTTGTAGAAAATTATCTCAGCTACAACATATCAAAATCTGAGAGAAAATTGATCACAGATAAGTGAGATAATCTCAATTAAACAAAGACAAAAATGACGTCATCAACAAAATACATTTGTTTGAGTTAAGATGCCAATATGATGACTTTATTTCACTTTGTACGAGTCAGGGTGGTATGAAATCATATCTCCAACTCATGCTTTCTCCAACCATGATATAAAAATTGGGGGTCAATGGACTATCTGAAGAGCTATTTCGATTTTTAAAATGGCATGTTTTTGATCAAATTTGCATTATATCGCCCATAGCAGTACGCGCGGATTTTGAACTTTGACGCACGCTCACGGCATAATGAAATATGAAGAGTAACTGAAATTAATGTAAATTGTCAATTACGTTAAGAGGAATCCAAATCATGTAAACATTTTGAATTTGACCATTTCCGCGCGCCGTGAGCGCGCACACCGCGCGCGGGGACATGTACGGACGGAAAATGTTGAAATGCTTAAAATGACCTGATTCGTACTCTCGTTTAATAGTTAAGTGATTTTGAGCAATTTTAAATTTTGACGCGCACATACGCGCGCGTCATGACCTTTATGTGACCTTTGATGACATGACCTGTTGACCCTTGACCTAAAGTATATGTGATATGAATATGAATGACCTTTGCTGATGCATCATGAAGATATGATGGATAATGTGATTTCACAAAATGGCGCCTGGATGACGTCACGATATTCTAATGAATTTGAAAATGTTCCTGTCACGTATCATTACAATGACCTATGATTGTGCCAAATTGTAATGAAATTAACTAAACCAAACTTGAGTTATCCTAGGAACAAAAAAGTGGAGAAATAAATAAAAATAAATAATAATAATAATAACTAGAAATGTAATTCGTCACGAAGACGAATAAGGTGGTCTGTCTAAGTCTTATGATAGAATTGAGAATGGGAGAAGTTATATAGACATGTAAACAATGATGATCATGATGACCATGATGATGATCATGATAGTAAAGGTGATGATGATGATGATAATGATAATGTTATATGATGATAAAAACGATAATGTTAATGATGATGATGAGCATAAGCATGATCCTGACATCTGATTGAAAAAATAAGGAAATATTTAGATAGCAAATAGTCTCAGCTACAACATACTAAAATTTGGGAGAAAACTGTTGAATAACCACCGAGATACTGGTCAAAACACCTTGTCATGCAGATTCATGTTTTGAAAAAAGTGACCTCCCATAGACATAACACGCAAATATGACAAATTATGCATTGTCGCCTTTAATGGAATATTTAACTATGATGACGTCATCGAAATGAAAAATGAATGGTATATTTTTGATAGAGAATTATCTCAGCTACAACATATTAAATTCTGGGAGAAAATCGATCACCGATAAGTGAGATAATCTCAATTAAACAAAGACAAAAATGACGTCATCAACAAAATACATTTGTTTGAGTTTAGATGCCAATATGATGACTTTGTTTCACTTTGTACGAGTCAGGGTGGTATGAAATCATATCTACAACTCATGCTTTTTCCAACCATGATATAAAAATTGGGGGTCGATGGACTATCTGAAGAGCTATTTCGATTTTTTAAATGGCATGTTTTTGATCAAATTTGCATTATATTGCCCATAGCAGTACGCGCGGATTTTGAACTTTGACGCACGCTCACGGCCTTATGAAATATGAAGAGTGACTGAAATTAATGTAAATTGTCAATTACGTTAAGAGGAATCTAAATCATGTAAACATTTTGAATTTGACCTTTTCCGCGCGCTGTGAGCGCGCACAACGCGCGCGGGGACACTTACGGACGGAAAATTTTGAAATGCTTAAAATGACCTGATTCGTACTCTCGTTTAATAGTTTAGTAATTTTGAGCAATTTTAAATTTTGACGCGCACATACGCGCGCGTCGTGACCTTTATGTGACCTTTGATGACATGACCTGTTGACCCTTGACCTAAAGTATATGTGATATGAATATGAATGACCTTTGCTGATGCATCATGAAGATATGATGGATAACGTGATTTCACAAAATGGCGCCTGGATGACGTCACAATAACTTAATGACCTTGAAAATGTTCCTGTCACGTCTCATGATAATGACCTATGACTGTGCCAAAATTGAATCAAATTGACTAAACCAAACTTGAGTTATCCTAGGAACAAAAAACGGGGAGAAATAAAAATAAATAATAATAATAACTAGAAATTGAATTCGTCATGGTGACGAATTAGGTGGTCTGTTTTCAATTTTATGATCATTGAAAAGTCAAAAAAGGAAAAAAAATGAAGAAAAACAATTGTTGGAGACGCCCGGACTCGAACCAGGGACCTCGAGGTCGGAAGTCAAGTGCGTTACCGATATACCGAAAAATTTCCCATAGAGAATACACGTAAACGGAAAAATGAAATTCTCAAATCCCTCTTTGCAAGTAAGATATGAGCATGATCCCGGCATCTGATCGAAAAATAAAGGTCACACTTGTGATAGCTTATTGTCTCAGCTACAACATACTCAAAGCTCAGCGTAAACAAAGATAAAACGACGGAGATATTGCTCCCGAAAGACGAGAATGTAGAATCCAGTTTTGAGAAAAAGTCATGTCCCATAGAGAATACACGCAAAATGTGAAAAATTGACATGCCTCCTTTAATCGCAAAAATACGCCATGATGCTTTCGTCAAAATGAAAATTCGTGGTTACTGCATTTGTAGAGAATTGTCTCAGCTAAAACATATCGAAATTTGGATGAAAATTGATCAATATTTACAGAGATACAATCAATTTTCCAAAAATATGATGACGTCATAATATGCAAATTAAAATTTTGAGTTCGGAGGCCATTATGATGACGTCATGAGTTAATTGAGGGTCAAATGAGACATGAAATCATATCTCCAATTCATACTCTATCAAAATATGAAAACAAAATTGGGTTCATCTTGCATCCTAAAGCGCTACAATGGATTTTGTATAGGCATGTTTTTGCCCATGTATGCTATGTATTACAAGAGCTCGCACGCAAGGACATTATCTTAAACGGACGCTCATTCCGTTATTAATGGGCAGAAAAAGGTTAACAAGGCATCAAAATGCTTGGAAAAATGTGCCAAATATGATGACAGAGAAATTTTTGCGATTTTATGTTGGCAAATACCAGTACGCGCGAAAACGCGCGCGCACGTGCGTGCGAGCTTTTTTTTGCGAAACGCTTAAAATGGCCTGAAACGTATGCAAAATTAATTTTAAACGATTTGGAGCATTTTTATTTTTTGCGCGCGCGCTGACGCGCGGACGTACGCATGCGCGCGCGTTTTTTGATCGGAAATTGACCGGACGGACATTGACCTTAATCATGATAAATATGAATGAAAAATGTCTTTCCGTTATGAAGATATGATCCTGAGTAAAAAGTACCAAAAAAAACACAAAATGGCGCCTGGATGACGTCATGAAGACTTGATGACCTTGAAAAGGTTACTGTCACGTCTCATGACAATGACCTATGACTGTGCCAAAATTGAAGGAAATTGATTGAACCGATCTTGAGTTATCCTGTGAACAAAAAAGTGTGAAGAAATAAATAAAAATAAAGAATAATAATAAATAAAGAAAGAAAATTCTGACGAAAACAATAGGTAGTCTGTCGTTGACAGACCACCTAATAAATAATAAATAATAAAGAAAGAAAATTCTGACGAAAACAATAGGTGATCTGTTTTCAACAGACCACCTAATAAGAGCTTCCATTTCATTTTTTGAAATTGGGGCGTTTCCAATACTGGTCTTTACCTTTAAACGAAAAATAGGATTCTCAAATCACATCTTGTCGTTAGAATATCGCCATGCATGATCCAAACATCTGATTTTTTTTTTTTTAATTAAAAAAAAACCAAGCAGAAATAATGGCGATATTGCTCGCAAAAGACAGGAATGTAGAATACAGATTTGAGAAAAAGTCATCTCCCATAAGGATTACACGCAAAAAGTAATGGACCAAGTGATAATAGGGTAATAATAGAGTAAATATAGTTGTTAATTACATTATTTGCGATTATATGTGTTTTAATATTCAAAGGAGATGGTACAGTGAAAGGTCAAAAATAAAAAAAAAAGTGAAGAAAAAAATTGTTGGAGACGCCCGGACTCGAACCAGGGACCTCGAGGTCGGAAGTCAAGTGCGTTACCGATATACCAAAACATTTCCCATAGCGATTACACGTAAACGGAAAATAGAATTCTCAAATCCCATTTCGCAAGTGAAATATGAGCATTATCCCGGCATCTGATTGAAAAATAAAGGGCACACTTGTGATAGCTTATTGTCTCAGCTACAACATACTCCAAGCTCAGCGAAAACGAAGCTGAAACGAAGAAGATATTGCTTGCAAATCACGGGAATGTAGAATCCAGTTTTGAGAAAAAGTCATGTCCTATAGAGAATACACACAAAATGTGAAAAATTGACATGCCTCCTTTAATCGCAAAATTACGCCATGATGCCTTTGTCAAAATGAAATATCGTGGTAACTGCATTTGTAAAAAATATTCTCAGGTAGAACATATCAAAATTTGAAAGAAAATTGATCAACATTTACAGAGTTACAATCAATTTTCCAAAAATCTGCTGACGTCATAATATGAAAATTACAATTTTGAGTTCGAAGGCCATTATGATGACGTCATGAGTTAATTGAGGGTCAAATGAGACATGAAATCATATTTCCAACTCATGCTTTTTCCAACCATGATATAAAAGTTGGGGTCAATTGACTCTCTGAAGAGCTATTTTGATTTTTAAAATGGGATGTTTTTGATCAAATTTGCATTATATTGCCCATAGCAGCCCGCGCGGATTTTGAACTTTGACGCGCGCTCACGGCCTTATAAAAGGTCAAGAGTGACTGAAATTAATGTAAATTGTCATTTACGGTAAGAGGAATCTAAATCATGTAAAAAAAAATGAATTTGACCTTTTCCGCGCGTTGTGAGCGCGCGCAACGCGCGCGTGGACACGTACGGACGGAAAATTTTGAAATGCTTAAAATGACCTAATTCGTACTCTCCTTCATTAGTAAAGTGATTTTGAGCATTTTTAAATTTTGACGCGCACGTACGCGCGCGTCATGACCTTTATGTGACCTTTGATGACATGACCTTTTGACCCTTGACCTGAAATATATGTGATATGGATATGAATGACCTTTGCTTATGCATCATGAAGATATGATGGATAACGTGATTTCACAAAATGGCGCCTGGATGACGTCACGATGACGTGATGACCTTGAAAAGGTTCCTGTCACGTCTCATGACAATGACCTATGACTGTGCCAAAATTGAATGAAATTGACGAAATCGAACTTGAGTTATCCTAGGCACAAAAAAGTGTAGGAAATAAAAATAAAGAAATAATAATAATAATAATAAAGAAAATTCTGACAAAAACAATAGGTGATCTGTTTTCAACAGACCACCTAACTAGAAATGTAATTCGTCACGAAGACGAATAAGGTGGTCTGTCTAAGTCTTATGATAGAATTGAGAATGGGAGAAGTTATATAGACATGTAAACAATGATGATCATGATGACCATGATGATGATCATGATAGTAAAGGTGATGATGATGATAATGATAATGTTATATGATGATAAAAAACGATAATGTTAATGATGATGATGAGCACAAGCATGATCCTGACATCTGATTGAAAAAATAAGGAAATATTTAAATAGCAAATAGTCTCAGCTACAACATACTAAAATTTGGGAGAAAACTGTTGAATAACAACCGAGATACTGGTCAAAACACCTTGTCATGCAGATTCATGTTTTGAAAAAAGTGACCTCCCATAGACATAACACGCAAATATGACAAATTATGCATTGTCGCCTTTAATGGAATATTTAACTATGATGACGTCATCAAAATGAAAAATGAATGGTATATTTTTGATAGAGAATTATCTCAGCTACAACATATTAAATTCTGGGAGAAAATCGATCACCGATAAGTGAGATAATCTCAATTAAACAAAGACAAAAATGACGTCATCAAAAAAAAACATTTGTTTGAGTTTAGATGCCAATATGATGACTTTGTTTCACTTTGTACGAGTCAGGGTGGTATGAAATCATATCTACAACTCATGCTTTTTCCAACCATGATATAAAAATTGGGGGTCGATGGACTATCTGAAGAGCTATTTCGATTTTTAAAATGGCATGTTTTTGATGAAATTTGCATTATATTGCCCATAGCAGCACGCGCGGATTTTGAACTTTGACGCACGCTCACGGCCTTATGAAATATGAAGAGTGACTGAAATTAATTTAATTTGTCAATTACGTTAAGAGGAATCTAATTCATGTAAACATTTTGAATTTGACCTTTTCTGCGCGCTGTGAGCGCGCACAACGCGCGCGGGGACAAGTACGGACGGAAAATTTTGAAATACTTAAAATGACCTGATTCGTACTCTCGTTTAATAGTTAAGTGATTTTGAGCAATTTTAAATTTTGACGCGCACATACGCGCGCGTCATGACCTTTATGTGACCTTTGATGACATGACCTGTTGACCCTTGACCTGAAGTATATGTGATATGAATACGAATGACCTTTGCTGATGCATCATGAAGATATGATGGATAATGTGATTTCACAAAATGGCGCCTGGATGACGTCACGATGACATGATGACCTTGAAAATGTTCCTGTCACGTGTCATGACAATGACCTATAACTGTGCTAAAATTGAATTAAATTGACTAAACCAAACTTGAGTTATCCTAGGAACAAAAAACGGGGAGAAATAAAAATAAATAATAATAATAATAATAATAATAATAACTAGAAATTGAATTCGTCATGGTGACGAATTAGGTGGTCTGTTTTTAATTTTATGATCATTGAAAAGTAAAAAAAGTAAAAAAAATGAAGAAAAAAAATTGTTGGAGACGCCCGGACTCGAACCCGGGACCTCGAGATCGGAAGTCAAGTGCGTTACCGATATACCAAAACATTTCCCGTAGAGAATACACGTAAACGGAAAATGGAATTGTCAAATTCCTCTTTGCAAGTGAGATATGAGCATGATCCCGGCATCTGATCGAAAAATAAAGGGCACACTTGTGATAGCTCATTGTCTCAGCTACAACACACTCAAAGCTCAGCGTAAACAAAGATAAAACGACGGAGATATTGCTCCCGAAAGACGATAATGTAGAATCCAGTTTTGAGAAAAAGTCATGTCCCATAGAGAATACACGCAAAATGTGAAAAATTGACATGCCTCCTTTAATCGCAAAAAATACGCCATGATGCCTTTGTCAAAATGAAATATCGTGGCGACTGCATTTGTAGAGAATATTCTCAGGTAGAACATATCCAAATTTGAAAGAAAATTGATCAACATTTACAGAGATACAATCAATTTTCCAAAAATATGCTGACGAATTTTCTATACACTGCAATCAGTGTGCCTAGGGTGTGATTGTTACGTCACAATGGAGTTCGGGCATAGTGGGCATTTTGTTATACGCGTAATATACATTGTCATTGTCACCAGCAGCTGGTGCGCGATGAAATGTACAACTGGGTCAATTATTGCTCACTAGTTTCACACGCTTTTTGCCGTTGACTTTTCAGATCGAACAATAATATTTGTTCTATACAGTTAATAATGTATTTCGTATAGGCATGTTTTTTGCCCATATATGCTATGTATTACAAGAGCTCGCACGCACAGACATTTACCTTAAACTGACGCTCATTTCGTTATTAATGGTCATAAAGAGATAAACATGGTATCAAATTGTTCGGAAAAAAATGGGTAATACTATGATAGACAAAAAATGGCGATTCTAGGTTGCGTACGACCATTGCGAACACAAACGTGCGCGCAAATTTATGCGCGCGCAAAGGTGTGCCCACGCAAAATTTTCGAAATGCTTGAAATGGCCTAAAACGTACTCTAATTGGATTAAAAAGTGATTATGAGCATTTTTTATTTTTGCGCGCACCGACGCGCGGACGTACGCGTACGCGCGCGTTTATTGACCTTAAGTTGACCGGACGGATATTGACCTTAATCGTTATAAATATGAATGAGAAATAATTTACGGTTATGAAGATATGATCATGAGTTGATTTTCAGAGTACTTCACAAAATGGCGCCTAGATGACGTCATGATATTTTAATGAACTTGAAAATGTTCCTGTCACGTCTTAAGACGATGACCTATGACTGTGTCAAATTTAATTGAATTTGCACGGTTCAATTTTGAGTAATCGTGGGAACAAAAAAGTGGTCACAAATTTATTTTAATTGAATTGTGTTTTTGTACAAATTCAATTAAAATACTAGAAATTTAATTCGTCACGAAGACGAATAAGGTGGTCTGTCTAAGTCTTATGATAGAATTGAGAATGGGAGAAGTTAAATAGACATGTAAACAATGATGATCATGATGACCATGATGATGATCATGATAGTAAAGGTGATGATGATGATGATAATGATAATGTTATGATGATAATGAAAAACGATAATGTTAATGATGTTGATGAGCATAAGCATGATCCTGACATCTGATTGAAAAGAATATATGTAGATAGCAAATAGTCTCAGCTACAACATACTAAAATTTGGGAGAAAACTGTTGAATAACCACCGAGATACTGGTCAAAACACCTTGTCATGCAGATTCATGTTTTGAAAAAAGTGACCTCCCATAGACATAACACGCAAATATGACAAATTATGCATTGTCGCCTTTAATGGAATATTTAACTATGATGACGTCATCGAAATGAAAAATGAATGGCATATTTTTGATAGAGAACTATCTCAGCTACAACATATTAAATTCTGGGAGAAAATCGATCACCGATAAGTGAGATAATCTCAATTAAACAAAGACAAAAATGACGTCATCAACAAAATACATTTGTTTGAGTTTAGATGCCAATATGATGACTTTGTTTCACTTTGTACGAGTCAGGGTGGTATGAAATCATATCTACAACTCATGCTTTTTCCAACCATAATATAAAAATTGGGGGTCAATGGACTATCTGAAGAGCTATTTCGATTTTTAAAATGGCATGTTTTTGATCAAATTTGCATTATATTGCCCATAGCAGCACACGCGGATTTTGAACTTTGACGCACGCTCACGGCCTTATGAAATATGAAGAGTGACTGAAATTAATAATAATTGTTATTTACGTTAAGAGGAATCCAAATCATGTAAACATTTTGAATTTGACTATTTCCGCGCGCCGTGAGCGCGCACACCGCGCGCGGGGACACTTACGGACGGAAAATTTTGAAATGCTTAAAATGACCTGATTCGTACTCTCGTTTAATAGTTAAGTGATTTTGAGCATTTTAAAATTTTGACGCGCGCGTACGTGCGCGTCATGACCTTTATGTGACCTTTGATGACTTGACCTAATGACCCTTGATCTGAAGTATATGTGATATGAATATGAATGACCTTTGCTGATGTTTCATGAAGATATGATGGATAATGTGATTTCACAAAATGGCGCCTGGATGACGTCACGATAATTTGCTGACCTTGAAAATGTTCCTGTCACGTGTCATGACAATAACCTATGACTGTGCTAAAATTGAATTAAATTGACTAAACCAAACTTGAGTTATCCTAGGAACAAAAAACGGGAAGAAATAAAAATAAATAATAATAATAATAATAATAACTAGAAATTTAATTCGTCACGAAGACGAATAAGGTGGTCTGTCTAAGTCTTATGATAGAATTGAGAATGGGAGAAGTTATATAGACATGTAAACAATGATGATCATGATGACCATGATGATGATCATGATAGTAATGTTGATGATGATGATGATAATGATAATGTTATATGATGATAAAAACGATAATGTTAATGATGATGATGAGCACAAGCATGATCCTGACATCTGATTGAAAAAATAAGGAAATATCCAAATAGCAAATAGTCTCAGCTACAACATACTAAAATTTGGGAGAAAACTGTTGAATAACAACCGAGATACTGGTCAAAACACCTTGTCATGCAGATTCATGTTTTGAAAAAAGTGACCTCCCATAGACATAACACGCAAATATGACAAATTATGCATTGTCGCCTTTAATCGAATATTTTACTATGATGACGTCATCTAAATGAAAAATAAATGACATATTTTTGATAGAGAATTATCTCAGCTACAACATATTAAAATCTGAGAGAAAATTAATCACAGATAAGTGAGATAATTTCAATTAAACAAAGACAAAAATTACGTCATCAACAAAATACATTTGTTTGAGTTTAAATGCCAATATGATGACTTTATTTCACTTTGTACGAGTCAGGGTGGTATGAAATCATATCTCCAACTCATGCTTTCTCCAACCATGATATAAAAAATGGGGGTCAATGGACTATCTGAAAAGCTATATCGATTTTTAAAATGGCATGTTTTTGATGAAATTTGCATTATATTGCCCATAGCAGCAAGCGCGGATTTTGAACTTTGACGCACGCTCACGGCCTTATGAAATATGAAGAGTGACTGAAATTAATGTAAATTGTTAATTACATTAAGAGGAATCCAAATCATGTAAACATTTTGAATTTGACCTTTTTCACGCGCTGTGAGCGCGCACACCGCGCGCGGGGACACAAACGGACGGAAAATGTTGAAATGCTTAAAATGACCTGATTCGTACTCTCGTTTAATAGTTAAGTGATTTTGAGCAATTTTAAATTTTGACGCGCACATACGCGCGCGTCATGACCTTTATGTGACCTTTGATGACATGACCTGTTGACCCTTGACCTGAAGTATATGTGATATGAATATGAATGAACTTTGAGTACGCATCATGAAGATATGATGGATAATGTGATTTCACAAAATGGCGCCTGGATGACGTCACGATAATCTGATGACCTTGAAAATGTTCCTGTCACGTCTCATGATGATTACCTATAACTGTGTCAAAATTGAGAAAAATTGGGTGGATGGATATTGAGAAATCGGTTGCACAAAAAAGTGGAGAAATAAATAAAAATAAATAATAATAATAATAATAATAACTAGAAATTTAATTCGTCACGAAGACGAATAAGGTGGTCTGTCTAAGTCTTATGATAGAATTGAGAATGAGAGAAGTTATATAGACATGTAAACAATGATGATCATGATGACCATGATGATGATCATGGTAGTAAAGGTGATGATGATGATAATGATAATGTTATATGATGATAAAAACGATAATGTTAATGATGATGATGAGCACAAGCATGATCCTGACATCTGATTGAAAAAATAAGGAAATATTTAAATAGCAAATAGTCTCAGCTACAACATACTAAAATTTGGGAGAAAACTGTTGAATAACAACCGAGATACTGGTCAAAACACCTTGTCATGCAGATTCATGTTTTGAAAAAAGTGACCTCCCATAGACATAACACGCAAATATGACAAATTATGCATTGTCGCCTTTAATGGAATATTTAACTATGATGACGTCATCGAAATGAAAAATGAATGACTTATTTTTGATAGAGAATTATCTCAGCTACAACATATTAAATTCTGGGAGAAAATCGATCACTGATAAGTGAGATAATCTCAATTAAACAAAGACAAAAATGACGTCATCAACAAAAAACATTTGTTTGAGTTTAGATGCCAATATGATGACTTTGTTTCACTTTGTACGAGTCAGGGTGGTATGAAATCATATCTACAACTCATGCTTTTTCCAACCATGATATAAAAATTGGGGGTCGATGGACTATCTGAAGACTTATTTCGATTTTTAAAATGGCATGTTTTTGATCAAATTTGCATTATATCGCCCATAGCAGTACGCGCGGATTTTGAACTTTGACGCACGCTCACGGCCTTATTAAATATGAAGAGTGACTGAAATTAATGTAAATTGTCAATTACGTTAAGAGGAATCCAAATCATGTAAACATTTTGAATTTGACTTTTTCCGCGCGTCATGAGCGCGCGCAACGCGCGCGGGGACATGTACGGACGGAAATTTTTGAAATGCTTAAAATGACCTGATTCGTACTCTCGTTTAGTAGTTAAGTGATTTTGAGCAATTTTAAATTTTGACGCGCACATACGCGCGCGTCATGACCTTTATGTGACCTTTGATGACATGACCTGTTGACCCTTGACCTGAAGTACATGTGATATGAATACGAATGACCTTTGCTGATGCATCATGAAGATATGATGGATAATGTGATTTCACAAAATGGCGCCTGGATGACGTCACGATGACATGATGACCTTGAAAATGTTCCTGTCACGTGTCATGACAATGACCTATGACTGTGCTAAAATTGAATTAAATTGACTAAACCAAACTTGAGTTATCCTAGGAACAAAAAACGGGAAGAAATAAAAATAAATAATAATAATAATAATAACTAGAAATGTAATTCGTCACGAAGACGAATAAGGTGGTCTGTCTAAGTCTTATGATAGAATTGAGAATGGGAGAAGTTATATAGACATGTAAACAATGATGATCATGATGACCATGATGATGATCATGATAGTAAAGGTGATGATGATGATGATAATGATAATGTTATATGATGATAAAAACGATGATAATGATGATGATGATAATGATCATGATCATGATGATGTTGATGATTATCATCTTCAGACCATGATGATGATGATGATGATGGTGACATTGATGATGATGATGATGATGATGATATTGATGATGATGATGACGATGATGAGTATGAGCATGATCCTGACATCTGATTGAAAAAATGAGGTAATATTTAGATAGCATATAGTCTCAGCTACAACATATTAAGATTTGGTTGAAAACTGTTTTGAATAACAACCGAGACACTGGTCAAAACACATTGTCATACAGATTCATGTTTTGAAAAAAGTGACCTCCCATAGACATAACACGCAAATATGACAAATTATGCATTGCCGCCTTTAATCGAATATTATACTATGATGACGTCATCTTAATGGTAATATATGACAAATTTCTGATAGAAAATTATCTCAGCTACAACATATTAAAATCTGGGTGAAAATCGATCACCGATACGTGAGATAATCTCAATTAAACAAAGACAAAAATGACGTCATCAACAAAATACATTTTTTAGAGTTTAGATGCCAATATTAAGACTTTGTTTCACTTTGTACGAGTCAGGGTGGTATGAAATCATATGTCCAACTCATGCTTTTTCCAACCATGATATAAAAATTGGGGGTCAATGGACTATCTGAAGAGCTATTTCGATTTTTAAAATGGGATGTTTTTGCCCATATATGCTATGTATTACAAGAGCTCGCACGCACGGACATTATCTTAAACGGATGCTCATTCCATTATTAATGGGCAGAGAAAGGTGAACAATGTATCAAAATGCTTGAAAGAATGTGTCAGATATGATGACGGAAAAAAATTGGCGATTTCATGTTGCCAAATGCCAGGACACGCGAAAACGCGCGCCCATGCGCGTGAGCCCGTTTTTTTGCAAAATGCTTAAAATGGCCTAAAACGTATGCAAAATTAATTTGAGACGATTTGAAGCATTTTTATTTTTTGCGCGCGCGCTCACGCGCGGACAGTCTTTGCTCCAGACCCGGTTATTTAAAAAAAAAAAAAAGTCTTCAAAACTAAGACCCCACCATCTTCCAAACTAAGACCCGGTAATAAAGCATGGGTTTAGAGCGTAGTTTTTCTTCCAGACCCGGTTATTTCAAAACTTTTTAAAAATCTTCAAAACTAAGACCTCACCATCTCATTCTTGTGGAATAACATGGGTATAGAGCGTAGTCTTTCTTCCAGACCCGGTTATTTCAAATGAAATAGAAATTTAAACAAATCTTCGAAACTAAGACCCACCATCTTATTCCTCTTTTTTTTCATTTAAAAATAAATTACATTATTACATATGTGGATACAACACGTCACAAATAAATGATTGGTCGGCGGTCACACGAACTGACGAATCAGTCAAAATGGTCCATATATATAACACACAGAGGAGGGACCGATTCGATGGTTCGTTGACCGTTGATCGGAGAGACAAAAATCATATAAATAAATACAGTACGGACTACGTCCAACTTTCTATCTCTCCCGCCCCCTCCCCCCCCCCCCCTTTTTTTCTCTTTCTCTCCCTCTTTCCCTCTCCCTGTCTGTCTGTCTCTCTGTCTATCTGGCAATGTCGTTTTCCATCTTCAGCTTTTTTTTATAATGTTTTCTATTCCTCCATTTGCTTCTTCGCCGGCAGCATATCTTCCTTGAGATTAATTATTATAACATAATTATCCCTGATGATTTACACATTATACCTTATATTTATTATGTACTATGACCCTGTTTTTTCTTTTTTGGGGGGATGATAATCGCTTAACAACCAAATAACAACGCATACTTTCATATAACAAATCATAAATAGCTGTATAACGAGATCGCGCGAAACATATTTGCATGTTTTGGATGAACGATTGCAGAACCCTTTGACTGATAAAATATCTTTATACTCTCTCAATCAATGTGAGTAAATTGCAGAGGTTATGGTTTTATAGTATTAAATGCAATGATGGATACATAGATTTTGTAAGATAGAAAGTATTTTATTCCAAACGAATGAAGAGGTTGTTTCATTAATATACAGACGGTAACAGAACCAAAATAATTATTACATATAAAAAGGTGGAGTAACTCACATGTCTTTTACAAGCAAACAAGGTTATAATTTGGGCAATATTGAACCTGATAACATCAACTGAACTTGATATAAAACGCAAACAATCTAACACGTGACAATTCTTCTAGGCTAGGAAAAACAAGAGAACAAGATGCCGAAATACTAAATGTACCTGGCTTTCTGTAACTTAGTATTCGTCCATATAAAACTACTTAAAACGTACAACTCCAAAAGTTTTTCAGTAATACTTTTCAGATGCTTTAAGAGTAGACGGAGTTGAAATGAAGTATGACTGATCAAAAGGAAATAATTATTTTAATTATACAATGAGATAAAGAATATTAACAACCTTTACCTGATCTGGTATGTTTGGTACATTGAGTTTTTTTTCCTGGGATTTAATCGTTCTTTTGTTTACACGCTGCAAAGCCTTGTTAGCCTTTCTTCGAACAGCTTGTACATTCTTTTCCCAACCATGGATAGTATAGTTTGTTTTTTGACGGGAGATATAATTTTGTTCTGGTTTCCTACTAAAGAAAATCTCGAAAGGAGATTTCCATCCAAGGACCTTTTTCGGGTCCTCGTTTAGGAGTTTTGTATAAGAGGGAAGCTCTTTAACCCAGTTGATACCCTTTTGTTTGTTTACAATAGAATATTTACATGATTAAGAAATCGTCGACGGTCAACGAACCATCGAATCGGTCCCTCCTCTGTGTGTTATATATATGGACCATTTTGACTGATTCGTCAGTTCGTGTGACCGCCGACCAATCATTTATTTGTGACGTGTTGTATCCACATATGTAATAATGTAATTTATTTTTTAAATGAAAAAAAAAGGAATAAGATGATGGGCTTAGTTTCGAAGATTTGTTTAAATTTCTATTTCCTTTGAAATAACCGGGTCTGGAAGAAAGACTACGCTCTATACCCATGTTATTCCACAGGAATGAGATGGTGAGGTCTTAGTTTTGAAGATTTTTAAAAAGTTTTGAAATAACCGGGTCTGGAAGAAAAACTACGCTCTAAACCCATGCTTTATTACCGGGTCTTAGTTTGGAAGATGGTGTGGTCTTAGTTTTGAAGATTTTTTAATTTTTTTGAAATAACCGGGTCTGGAGCAAAGACTGCGCGCTATACCCATGCTTTATTACAGGGTTTTAGTTTTAAATTCGACAAAATATCCCTTCAAATTTATTACATTTGTGGGTAAAGTCATTATTACATTTGTGGGTGATTCAAAATATTACTTAAAATTTATTACATTTGTGGGTAAAGTCATTATTACATTTGTGGGTGAAATTATTACATTTGTGGGTGTTATTACATTTGTGGGAGTTATTACATTTGAGGGTGTAACAGACCTACCATAGACATAACACGCAAATACTTCTTTCACGCACCCACCTGTGTCTCTTACATTCTAATCTTTCAAACAAGAGATGCAAATCACCCGGAGACCCAACAACCCTGGAAATTAATTCAATGAATATAAAAAGGGATAAATGTTGCTATGTCCGTCCACACTAGCGAGCTCACATGCTTCTGGCTATTACATACCTGTAATCCTCACTTCCCCTCTCATACTATTTCGATAGTGTGAACAGACCCGGCAACAAGGAAAAACCCTTCCAATTGTAATACAAATCTATTTCCCAAATTTGCCTAATTAAATTTAAGTCAACTGTGGCGACACGCCCAGCGACACCTAATCCAATCGGCCAAGCCGAAAAAGTAGAGCCAAAATTAAGAGCGCAACGTCTCGGAACAGGTGTTAAAAAAAGCATACAAGGAATTCACCATGTATGTTTGTAAAAATAGTTCTAGCGAAATCTACCAGGAATTTGCCTTGTACGTGTACGTCAATGAACTTTTGAGGAAAACGTAAACACGAGAATATCCATATCATTACATTATTAAAAAAGATACAACTCACAAAGGGAATGAATTTTTTTTAAATAGGTTTATACACAATAGTGGAAAATACACAATAGTGGAAAAACATACTTCAATGAAAATCTTTTCTTAAAAAATACTTATAGATTGTACCATATTATAGATGGAAAAGGAACATTAAAGTCGGAAACTTATTTCAGATGTATGGGACTAGAGGAAGAGGAAATATCAATGCTTAAAGAAATCTATGGTAATATACCTAAGTGGAATAGCGCACTTTCAGATTCAATTTTCAAATTTTAGAAAGTGCTTCTCACTATGAACATGACTGACAAAGAAAGCGGACAAAATATACAGCTCCTCAGGTAGACAAAGGAACATCCCTTCACTGCTATTATGTGAAAATGTGTAGAACAGGTGTCACATGCGTATTCACCTTTTTACATAATAGCAGTGAATTAGGGATGTTCCTTTGTCGATCTACCTGAGGAACTGTATATTTTGTCCGCTTTCTTTGTCAGTCATATTCATAGTGTCTCCCCCACTTCCGTGACAAGAACAGCGGCGCATGCGCTGCTGATCTGAATGGAGAATTAGAATGAAACCATAATTTTTAATCAGTGCAGTATCGATTATGCATCCATATCAAAATGGCGTTTCGCGAGTGTGGATGGGTTTGTGTCGACTCAGCTGAAGAGGATATTTGGGGAAGATCTCCGTTTTGTTCGGCTAGCCGCCATCAATAATGGTGGTGTTATGGTTGAAGAGGTTACGGCGGTTGCGAAAGAACAGAAGATATTTGATACATTACTTAAAGTAAAACAGGGGCAGTTCTTTGCCATTTCTGGGTTGAGACGTCCTAATGTTAGACGTGCCAGCGAGTCCGACGAACACATCCACACTCGCGAAACGCCATTTTGATATGGATGCATAATCGTCTTACGTCCATATCAAAATGGCGTTTCGCGAATGTGGATGGGTTTGTGTCGACTCAGCTGAAGAGAGGATATTTGGGGAAGATCTCCGTTTTGTTCGGCTGGCCGCCATCAATAATGGTGGTGTTATGGTTGAAGAGGTTACGGCGGTTGCGAAAGAAGAGAAGATATTTAATACATTACTTAAAGTAAAACAGGGGCAGTTCTTTGCCATTTCTGGGTTGAGACGTCCTAATGTTAGACGTGCCAGCGAGTCCGACGAACACATCCACACTCGCGAAACGCCATTTTGATATGGATGCATAATCGTCTTACGTCCATATCAAAATGGCGTTTCGCGAATGTGGATGGGTTTGTGTCGACTCAGCTGAAGAGAGGATATTTGGGGAAGATCTCCGTTTTGTTCGGCTGGCCGCCATCAATAATGGTGGTGTTATGGTTGAAGAGGTTGAAGAGGTTACGGCGGTTGCGAAAGAACAGAAGATATTTAATACATTACTTAAAGTAAAACAGGGGCAGTTCTTTGCCATTTCTGGGTTGAGACGTCCTAATGTTAGACGTGCCAGCGAGTCCGACGAAGTACGTCTTACGAGTGGTTGCAAGGTGAGCCTACGTCATTTCTTTTCTAGTTAATTAAGTTGATAATACTTAGATAAGGTTCAGGTATTTCCGTAGTATATATTTTTAGTTTAAATATTTTCGGAATTGTATGTGATTTTGTCAGTATTCTACATTATTGTCTAAGAAAGTGGAGACTTGATCACGGTTTCGTTGGTATTTTATAGGCTAGCTAGGCGTCGCGTACTAGCTGCTAGCATAACGCGATCACGAGAACGGGACGTACCTATGGACGGACGGACGGACAACCCGAAAACATAATGCCTCCGGCTACTTCGTAACGGAGGCATACAAATTTTTGTAGAGTTCTTCCCATCATTGTTATCTTCACCAATTAAGCATGTATTTTGTTTGTTTTACCAAGCCCAACCAAAAATATCAGTTTATATAACTAATTATACAATTAAAGAAAAAAGGTCAAAAGTGAAACATTAAAGGGATAGTCCACCCCAGGATTTTCTTTAGCTGACGATATAGACCTAATAATACCATGAAGAATGATACAAGTCTCATTAAAATCCATGATCACATAACGAAGATATATCGACTTTTTTATCGAAAATCAGCCGCCCCCCAAATGCAAATGCGTTACATGGGCATGAAACGATTGTGACGTATGTTGCGAGCTGCCTTCTTATTTCGGAGACATTCACTTTCGCTTTCACTTTCATTCATGATTCGTCGTGTCAGTGCGATAACAGTGTACCGCGAGCGAAAGTGAATGTCTGCGAAATAAGAAGGCAGCTCGCAACATACGTCACAATTTCGATACTATCGGTTATTTTTTGGCGATCGTTTTTTGCCCATGTAACGCATTTGCATTTGGGGGGCGGCTGATTTTCGATAAAAAAGTCGATATATCTTCGTTATGTGATCATGGATTTTAATGAGACTTGTATCATTCTTCATGGTATTATTAGGTCTATATCGTCAGCTAAAAAAAATCCTGGGGTGGACTTTCCCTTTAATAGAATATAAAAACTGTATGACTACAAGTACAACCAACTTTGTATGCCACACCTGAAATATATTTTTTTTATAAATGAGAGGAATTTTTTGTAGAGAACAAAAATCTCTCCATTGCTTCAGATTTGTTTTATATTAAAATATTGGATGTTGTGCCCACAGCACTTGCTTTCTAATCCATATATGCCTCACACATTAAAAAGTAACAGGGCAATCTGTTATTATCCTAAATGAAACTTCTGCGATATTCAGAGCGAAATAATATGCCTGTTTTGAAGATTTAACCCACTTACTATAAAACATTGAGATTGATATTCTCTTATGTAAATAATTTCTTTGTAAACAATGTCAGCATTACAATCCTGAAACACTACAGAAAACACAAATTAATAACATTTCAAAAATATCATATCCAGCTCATATTGAGATTGGAGGAGTGCAGAAATCTCAAGGTAGTGAAGTAGAAAAATATCACATCCAGCCCACTGTCACTGAAAATGGTGTCAGAACAGCAATAAAACACGCAAGGAACCAGCCTTATACTTCATCTTCCGAGATATCAGCACCTGCAAAACAGTAAATACAAAGTTATAAAAAAAATGTTAATATAAAGTAAATACCATTACCAATAACAAAGAATACACACATAATCTGATCAAACACAAACAATTACACAATGTACCGGTATAACTTTTCTATTGTCACATGTAAATACCATTTTAATTGATTTAAAAAATGGATCCAGGATAAAAAAGCAGAATCACCAACAGCCTACCACTACAACAACAAATTCAATCGACCACACCACCACCATCCACCCCCCCCCCCCACCCCCCTCCTCGGGATAAAAGCCATTCTTATTCTATTCTAATTTACATTCTATTCAAACTATTTACCCATTTACCCAAAGCAGTTAAATAACTGGAACTTTCCTGCATGCTTACATTTAAACAAAATTAAATTTTGGCATGATAATATACACCAACACATAATAAACTGGAAACTACATACAACCGTATACCTATAACTTTCATCCACTGAATAATAAAAATGTTACAATTCTCAGCTTCATAATTGATAACATACCAATATATATGCCATCAAAATGATGATTTCTTGTCTATATCTCTCTTCCAATACCTTTTCAAAACAAATTATGTTCAATTCATAATCTAGTGTATACTTTCCAGGTCCAATACTTTGTATTAACATGTATATATATATATATATACAATAGGAACTGTCTTTATCCCAATACACAAATTAAATAAAGCAGTCCTCGAAGTAACAAAAAAACACAGCACACTGCCCATACAGGTCTACATTTATGGCGATCATGCCCTTCTTCCTTTTGCTAGAAGCCACTTAAAATGTAACCTTTTCCATTTGGCCGTACGTGATGCCCAATTTTTCATAAATGTATCTTTTATAAACCTACATAAAATATGTCCAAATCTAATGCATATATCTTGTCAATTGTATTGTTCTTAATAAATTCTATATTCATTTGTTTTTTAAGTTCAAACATCTTCACTAAATTCCGTGCATTGTCAACAGTACAAAACCTCCCCCCCCCCCCCCACCCCCAAAACAAAAAACTAGATGGACCATCGACCGCATGCAGTCGAAAAATGATGCCTCCGTCATGGAGCAATTATATACAAACCAAAACAGAAGCGAGCTATTTTTGCATACATAATGAGTCCTGTGACATTTGACCTCATTACCCCCAAAATATAATCAGTTCATTGGCTCTGCAAGATACATACATGACCTAAGGTTTGGCAGGAATCCATCTATTGGTTCCTGAAATAACATGATCACGAGAACGGGACCTACGTACGGGTGGACGGACAAACAAACAACCCGAAAACATTATGCCTACTTTGTAGCGGAGGCATACAAAAAATAGCACATACACTAGATCACTACAACCCCATCAAAGAGTGGCCATAATGCTCCACTATTTGGCCGTGGTACCCTCTACCATCTTGCCTTTTTGAAAAAGTGCCCCTTGCAAAAGTGAACATGCTCCCCAAAATGTCTATTCAAGCTCTGAAAAACAATGCAGACAAGTCCATGAAACATTCTACTTTTATACATACATGTACCTTCCAAATCTGCAACACTGACGCTGACAATTTCATCACCCTTTCGCTCAATAAAGAGGGTCACAGGAAGATCACGAAAGTACACACCAGCATAGCTCCTGTCCAGAGTGATGGAACTTCCTCCTTGGACCAGCAAATCCATTGGGTATCTACATAAAAAAACATAAATCAAACAAAATAGAAAACATCTTTTTTGCCATATCTATTTCAAAACTAGATGATAATATCAAACATAATAAAATTAAATTTCCAATTTATTACCCCCCCCCAAAAAAAAAAATAAAAATAAATAAATAAATAATAATAATTACCTAAACCTAATCATTATGTCAATGAGAAAACTTTCTTTAAAGGTAAAGACCAGTTATGGTCATGCGACTGAATTGTGAAAGAAACGTAGAATCGATCAGAAAAGGTTGATCATCTAGCATCTAGCATCTGCAAGGTTCTGGAATCATCAAAATGATAAGAAATTTGGCCCATTCTTCGTAAAGTTACAAGCACCTATACACAGAAAGATGTATATGGGACTACTCTATATCTCTCACAGGACCATGAGAGAAACAAATTTACCAAATATATGAATTAGTAGGCGGTTTCCCGGCAAATTTTTTATCATCATGTATTAGTCAAAACATATTCTTTCACATGATTGGTAATGAGAGCTTCCATTTCATTTTTTGAAATTGGGGCGTTACCAATACTGGTCTTTACCTTTAACCTTCAAAATTAAGATACAAAATTCTAGATATATGGTCATGTATCATGATGTCGCCTCCTTTTCCATTTCATCTAGATTCTGTTTTCAGTACTGTACTTCTAACTTACAAGACCTTAAATTCAACACTGTAAAAACAAAAGTACATATATACAAAAATACAGTACAAACCAAAAACTATGCAGTAAACTTCTCCTAAATATAATCGAACCTACATATAATAAAAAGTACCAATACATAACTAAATCATCTTGCAAGACGTACAGCTACAATTGTCTTTCACAAAATAATATAAGCCTACTCGTAATACTAACATATTACCAAACACAAAAAAGGATTATACATACTCATCTGGATCACTAACAGCAAGAACTGTGCATGTCCAGTGTCTCTTTCTCTGTACATAAAAAACATAAATAACATAGTAATGAAAATTACTAATACCTGGGGGGTTTTGAGACATGGCGTGTTGTAAAAGGTTGGATGGTCTCAACGTGTTCGGGGAACCTCTCTGCACAATTTCTAGGTGGACAACCTTTGCAATATGCTACTAGAAAAAATGGCCGCCATCATCGCTACTGTTGTACAATTCTGGGGATTACTTTTTAACAGCACCTCATTTTGTCACTTGGAACAGGTCTGATTTTACGTAATATTTGACCCATATCCTAATTTGACTCTGAAAACACATTATATATCGGTTGCTAGGCATATTATTACCATAGCAACAGGAACTAAGCGATATTTATCATTAAAATATGATGAAAATGCATCATTTGACATCATACTTCTATCAAAGTAGTCATCTGCTTGGTGATAGCAATTTCTCGTGATATATTCTATTTTCAAGGCACTATGTTACCGTTGCTAAGGAGAAGATAGCCCTTAGCAACCAAATTTGCCATTTTGGCTCATAACAAAGTGTCAACTTTAGAGCGCTTTAACTTTTTAGTTAAAAAAGTAATAGACTTGAAGTCCATGAAATATTCTACTTTTATATATACATGTACCTTCCAAATCTGCAACACTGACGCTGACAATTTCATCACGCCTTCGCTCAATAAAAAGGGTCACAGGAAGATCACGAAAGGACACACCAGCATAGCTCCTGTCCAGAGTGATGGAACTTCCTCCTTGGACCAGCAAATCCATTGGGTATCTACATAAAAAACATAAATCAAACAAAATAGAAAACATCTTTTTTGCCATATCTATTTCAAAACTAGATGATAATATCAAACATAATAAAATTAAATTTCCAATTTATTACCCCCCCCCCTCCCCAAAAAAAAAAAAAAAAAAAAAATTACCTAAACCTAACCAGATAATAGGTTCAATACCGAAACCACAACCAAAATATCATAAACACATAAAAAAATAACTAAAAGCATTGTAAATAATACATCAAAATATAGTTCCATAACCATTTTGTTGCTGATATTTTTTTTTTTTTACAGACATAATATATTATTTTCAATGATAATGATAATGGTATAACATATACTGCCCATACCAACATCTTTCCACTGGCCCTTTCTGTTAACTTTAAGTATTCCACATATTCTGCTAATATGTTTCAATACTTATATATCTTTTTTACTTCTGAAAGTGTATGCAATTCAAACCCTCTAAAGACATTGTACAGAAAATGAATAAATATCATTATTTCATTCACTAAAAATGAGCAGCTCCATCTACAGCATTAATGAGTACTGAAACAGCATACTACTCCCAATACAAAATATAACAATAATTTATTCAATTTCCAATGGAAGATTTGATTGGCTTTCTCTCTTGGGAATCAACAACACTATTAAGATCAGAATTAATGACAACATTTAATAAAAAATATAATAAAAAATATTACAAAAACACTGACATGATAAATCCCCAAACCAAAATTAATACCAAATGTAAAATAATATGAAAAATTCATACACGGACATGTAACTTCAATTCAACAAAACCATGAAAAACACCATTTTCAATTCAACAACCTACAATACCTCATAAAATGTGCAATCCCAACAAAAATAAACAAATGCCTGTCAACACAAATAAACAAAGCCTCTGTACTTTTTAACTAAAAAATAAACACAAATACTGACACACACACAAAAACATAGTCATACTTACTCCGCTCACCACTCCTCTTACAGCGACCCTCCTCTTCAAAAGACTACTCTGCACATCTTTGAGAGGACTTTCCCTCAGATTCCGATATGCTACTAATATGTTGTCATCATATTGAAATTGGCTCCCTGCAGAAAAAACCTGAAAAAATGAAATTGAACAAAACAAAATACTAAAAATAACTAATAAAAAACCTGGTCCAAAATACAATGTAGCCTACACCAAAATTATTCAATACTTATAAAACCACTTCATACAAAATTCAACATATTACTTAATATATAAGACATCCTACAACTACAAACCACATTTCAAATCCAATTCTATTATACAATCAGAGATGCCAACCTTATAGGATGGTTGTCAAACATTTACCACATTTGTCCGTCACAAATGGGGGTCTTTCCGAAACGCAAGAAACCACAGCATAATTTTAAGTCCAAAATAAAGATGTGCATGAAATGAAAGTTTGAACGAAGCAAAATGACCCATAATTGGCGATATAACAACAATTTTAACTCTGGCAGCAAACCCCTGCATGTGTCTCTTTCTCCCTTCTCCATTCCTTTCCCCCTCTATAATGCTTATCTCTCTCTGTCTATCACCAGTCTTATCAAGGTCTCGGTGGGGTGGTTTACAGCGCTAGTGTTTACTTAGGGCTTATCACAATCTCAGCTCTAGAAGTGGTGAACGTCAAATGGGGGTTTCAATGAGTTTTCGTCATGATACTAAAAAAAGTACAGATTTTGAGTGAAATCAGTTGAGTTTTGTACAGCTAGTGGTGTTTGAAATGTTGAGAATCAAAAGCACAGCTTTTACTACACAGCCAGGATGTGTAGCTGCATGTGCTTTTGATTATCAACATTTCAAACACCATGCACTGTACAAAACTCAACTGATTTCACTCAAAATCGGTACTTTAGTGACAAATATTTGAACTATTTTTAGAAAGTACTAGGCCTAGAGGTCTAGTCGAGATCTATATGAGAGTACTAGATATTTGGATTTACTATTAAGGAGTTGAACAAAAAATGTGATTATTATTTTTTTTAATTGATTTTTTTTTTTTTTAATCATAATTTAAAGAAAACAAAATATTTTTAATCTTTTTAGATAAAAATTGACATTTTTTTTTTGTTCTAGGTTTTTTTCTTCCCCAAAATGTTGTTTTTTTTTTTTTTTTTTTATAAAATTATTTTTTGATGCAGGATATAAAACAAATCTATACCATGCCTCTATTCGACATAAACATAACTTTCTTAGACAATAATGTAGAATACTGACAAAATTACATACAATTCCGAAAATATTTAAACTAAAAATATGACCATACTACGGAAATACCTGAACCTTATCTAAGTATTATCAACTTAATTAACTAGAAAAGAAATGACGTAGGCTCACCTTGCAACCACTCGTAAGACGTACTTCGTCGGACTCGCTGGCACGTCTAACATTAGGACGTCTCAACCCAGAAATGGCAAAGAACTGCCCCTGTTTTACTTTAAGTAATGTATTAAATATCTTCTCTTCTTTCGCAACCGCCGTAACCTCTTCAACCATAACACCACCATTATTGATGGCAGCTAGCCGAACAAAACGGAGATCTTCCCCAAATATCCTCTCTTCAGCTGAGTCGACACAAACCCATCCACACTCGCGAAACGCTATTTTGATATGGATGCATAATCGATACTGCACTGATTAAAAATTATGGTTTCATTCTAATTCTCCATTCAGATCAGCAGCGCATGCGCCGCTGTTCTTGTCACGGAAGTGGGGGAGACACTATGAATATGACTGACAAAGAAAGCGGACAAAATATACAGTTCCTCAGGTAGATCGACAAAGGAACATTCCTAATTCACTGCTATTATGTAAAAAGGTGAATACGCATGTGACACCTGTTCTACACATTTTCACATAATAGCAGTGAAGGGATGTTTCTTTGTCTACCTGAGGAGCTGTATATTTTGTCCGCTTTCTTTGTAAGTCATGTTCATAGTGAGAAGCACTTTCTAAAATTTGAAAATTGAATCTGAAAGGGCACTATTCCACTTAGGTATATTACCATAGATTTCTTTAAGCATTGATATTTCCTCTTCCTCTAGTCCCATACATCTGAAATAAGTTTCCGACTTTAATGTTCCTTTTCCATCTATAATATGGTACAATCTATAAGTATTTTTTAAGAAAAGATTTTCATTGAAGTATGTTTTTCCACTATTGTGTATGAACCTATTATTAAAAAAAAATTCTTTCCCTTTGTGAGTTGTATCTTTTTTAATAATGTAATGATATGGATATTCTCGTGTTTACGTTTTCCTCAAAAGTTCATTGACGTACATGTACAAGGCAAATTCCTGGTAGATTTCGCTAGAACTATTTTTACAAACATACTGGTGAATTCCTTGTATGTTATTTTTAACACCTGTTCCGAGACGTTGCGCTCTTAATTTTGGCTCTACTTTTTCGGCTTGGCCGATTGGATTAGGTGTCGCTGGGCGTGTCGCCACAGATTCATGTTTTGAAAAAAGTGACCTCCCATAGACATAACACGCAAATACTTCTTTCACGCACCCATCTGTGTCTCTTACATTCTAATCTTTCAAACAAGAGATGCAAATCACCCGGAGACCCAACAACCCTGGAAATTAATTCAATGAATATAAAAAGGGATAAATGTTGCTATGTCCGTCCACACTAGCGAGCCCACATGCTTCTGGCTATTACACACCTGTAATCCTGTAGATTTCGCTAGAACTATTTTTACAAACATACTGGTGAATTCCTTGTATGCTATTTTTAACACCTGTTCCGAGACGTTGCGCTCTTAATTTTGGCTCTACTTTTTCGGCTTGGCCGATTGAATTAGGTGTCGCTGGGCGTGTCGCCACAGATTCATGTTTTGAAAAAAGTGACCTCCCATAGACATAACACGCAAATACTTCTTTCACGCACCCACCTGTGTCTCTTACATTCTAATCTTTCAAACAAGAGATGCAAATCACCCGGAGACCCAACAACCCTGGAAATTAATTCAATAAATATATAAAAAGGGATAAATGTTGCTATGTCCGTCCACACTAGCGAGCCCACATGCTTCTGGCTATTACACACCTGTAATCCTGTAGATTTCGCTAGAACTATTTTTACAAACATACTGGTGAATTCCTTGTATGCTATTTTTAACACCTGTTCCGAGACGTTGCGCTCTTAATTTTGGCTCTACTTTTTCGGCTTGGCCGATTGGATTAGGTGTCGCTGGGCGTGTCGCCACAGATTCATGTTTTGAAAAAAGTGACCTCCCATAGACATAACACGCAAATACTTCTTTCACGCACCCACCTGTGTCTCTTACATTCTAATCTTTCAAACAAGAGATGCAAATCACCCGGAGACCCAACAACCCTGGAAATTAATTCAATGAATATAAATGTTTTGAAAAAAGTGACCTTGTTACACCCTCAAATGTAATAACTCCCACAAATGTAATAACGCCCACAAATGTAATAACACTTTACCCACAAATGTAACAACACCCACAAATATATAACACTTTACCCACAAATGTAATAATTTCACCCACAAATGTAATAACCACTTTACCCACAAATGTAATAATTTTTAATCACCCACAAATGTAATAATGACTTTACCCACAAATGTAATAAATTTGAAGTGATATTTTGAATCACCCACAAATGTAATAATGACTTTACCCACAAATGTAATAAATTTGAAGGGATATTTTGTCGAATTTAAAACTAAAACCCTGTAATAAAGCTGGGTATAGCGCGCAGTCTTTGCTCCAGACACGGTTATTTAAAAAAAAAAAAAAGTCTTCAAAACTAAGACCCCACCATCTTCCAAACTAAGACCCGGTAATAAAGCATGAGTTTAGAGCGTAGTTTTTCTTCCAGACCCGGTTATTTCAAAACTTTTTAAAAATCTTCAAAACTAAGACCTCACCATCTCATTCTTGTGGAATAATATGAGTATAGAGCGTAGTCTTTCTTCCAGACCCGGTTATTTCAAATGAAATAGAAATTTAAACAAATCTTCGAAACTAAGACCCACCATCTTATTCCTCTTTTTTTTTCATTTAAAAATAAATTACATTATTACATATGTGGATACAACACGTCACAAATAAATGATTGGTCGGCGGTCACACGAACTGACGAATCAGTCAAAATGGTCCATATATATAACACACAGAGGAGGGACCGATTCGATGGTTCGTTGACCGTTGATCGCAGAGACAAAAATTATATAAATAAATACAGTACGGACTACGTCCAACTTTCTATCTCTCCCGCCCCCCCCCCCCCCTTTTTCTCTTTCTCTCTCTCTTTCCCTCTCCCTGTCTGTCTGTCTCTCTGTCTATCTGGCAATGTCGTTTTCCATCTTCAGCTTTTTTTTATAATGTTTTCTATTCCTCCATTTGCTTCTTCGCCGGCAGCATATCTTCCTTGAGATTAATTATTATAACATAATTATCCCTGATGATTTACACATTATACCTTATATTTATTATGTACTATGACCCTGTTTTTTCTTTTTTGGGGGGATGATAATCGGTTAACAACCAAATAACAACGCATACTTTCATATAACAATTCATAAATAGCTGTATAACGAGATCGCGCGAAACATATTTGCATGTTTTGGATGAACGATTGCAGAACCCTTTGACTGATAAAATATCTTTATACTCTCTCAATCAATGTGAGTAAATTGCAGAGGTTATGGTTTTATAGTATTAAATGCAATGATGGATACATAGATTTTGTAAGATAGAAAGTATTTTATTCCAAACGAATGAAGAGGTTGTTTCATTAATATACAGACGGTAACAGAACCAAAATAATTATTACGTATAAAAAGGTGGAGTAACTCACATGTCTTTTACAAGCAAACAAGGTTATAATTTGGGCAATATTGAACCTGATAACATCAACTGAACTTGATATAAAACGCAAACAACCTAACACGTGACAATTCTTCTAGGCTAGGAAAAACAAGAGAACAAGATGCCGAAATACTAAATGTACCTGGCTTTCTGTAACTTAGTATTCGTCCATATAAAACTACTTAACACGTACAACTCCAAAAGTTTTTCAGTAATACTTTTCAGATGCTTTAAGAGTAGACGGAGTTGAAATGAAGTATGACTGATCAAAAGGAAATAATTATTTTAATTATACAATGAGATAAAGAATATTAACAACCTTTACCTGATCTGGTATGTTTGGTACATTAAGTTTTTTTTCCTGGGATCTAATCGTTCTTTTGTTTACACGCTGCAAAGCCTTGTAAGCCTTTCTTCGAACAGCTTGTACATTCTTTTCCCAACCATGGATAGTATAGTTTGTTTTTTGACGGAAGGAGATTTCCATCCAAGGACCTTTTTCGGGTCCTCGTTTAGGAGTTTTGTATAAGAGGGAAGCTCTTTAACCCAGTTGATACCCTTTTGTTTGTTTACAATAGAATATTTACATGATTAAGAAATCGTCGACGGTCAACGAACTATCGAATCGGTCCCTCCTCTGTGTGTTATATATATGGACCATTTTGACTGATTCGTCAGTTCGTGTGACCGCCGACCAATCATTTATTTGTGACGTGTTGTATCCACATATGTAATAATGTAATTTATTTTTTAAATGAAAAAAAAGAGGAATAAGATGATGGGCTTAGTTTCGAAGATTTGTTTAAATTTCTATTTCCTTTGAAATAACCGGGTCTGGAGGAAAGACTACGCTCTATACCCATGTTATTCCACAGGAATGAGATGGTGAGGTCTTAGTTTGAAGATTTTTTTTTTAAATAACCGAGTCTGAAGTAAAGACTACGTTCTAATCCCATGCTTTATTACTGGGTCTTAATTTGGAAGATAGAGGGGTCTTAGTTTAAAAGGTTTTTTTGTTGTTTTGTTTTTTGTTTTGTTTTTTGTTTGTTTTTTAACTTTTGAAAAACCGGGTCTGGAAGAAAGACTACGCTCAATACTTATGTTCTTCCATAGGAATAAGATGATGGGGTCTTAGTTTTGAAGATTTTTAAAAAGTTTTGAAATAACCGGGTCTGGAAGAAAAACTACGCTCTAAACCCATGCTTTATTACAGGGTTTTAGTTTTAAATTCGACAAAATATCCCTTCAAATTTATTACATTTGTGGGTAAAGTCATTATTACATTTGTGGGTGAAATTATTACATTTGTGGGTAAAGTGTTATTACATTTGTGGGCGTTATTACATTTGTGGGAGTTATTACATTTGAGGGTGTAACAGACCTCCCATAGACATAACACGCAAATACTTCTTTCACGCACCCACCTGTGTCTCTTACATTCTAATCTTTCAAACAAGAGATGCAAATCACCCGGAGACCCAACAACCCTGGAAATTAATTCAATGAATATAAAAAGGGATAAATGTTGCTATGACAATAAAATACAATAAACACCATACATGTTACTTTAAATGAACAAACAAATATAATTGTATTTCCATGATCAGTAAAACTATAGCTGTCACTTTACAAAAATATACATATCGTCGCTGTTTTCACGAAGTGACGGTAGTGAAAAAAAATTGCATTCACTTTGCGTGACGATTTTCCTCACTACCGTCACTTCGTGAAAACAGTGACGATATTTCATGGTTTACACGTTTCGAAACAACAAGTTGTCATTCACTCCCCTAACTTTAACAAACAGAACAATAAAGATCAAAATGTCAAACAATTAAAAACAAACCAACTACTCTAAACACATTTGTCCTTTAACATACATAAAAAAATAATATCTCCAAATAGCACTAAAAGTCCATATAATACCATCCAACTAGTACACTAACAAATGTCAAAATAACCAACTCTACATGTACGTAAAATTCAACAACTCAATTAAGCACTAGCATACATAATGTCAGCCTGAGCTTTCAGTGACAAGCCCTCAGCTAGTTTCATCTTTCAAAACAATCATGAGAGTCTGAATCGAAAATCACAAAAAGAATCAAACTAAATGAGATAGATACAACACATTCAACTTTTCATTTAACCAATTTTGCTTGTGATACTAGAACATTATGTCTGAAATAGCAACTCATCTGTACTAAAAGTAGTATTAGTAGTAGAAAAACAATAATAATAATAGTAATAATAATAATAATAATGATAAAAATGTCTTGCTTATATCCAGAATAGCCTCTTCACTGTTATGTACTGTTCAGCCAAAGAACTCTACAACAATCCAATGCTTTTTCAATGGCTTCTGAAATACAGTCCATTATACTACTAAAGAAGTAATTAAGCTCCGACAATTACCATTATCAGTTAGTAGCTAGCCCACTAATGATCAAGAAATGATATCACTAAAGACATGACATCTGGACCATATGGGAGAAGTGAACCTTAGAAGCTTGGAAAAATCATTTCACTCTTTGTTTAATTTGTATAAAACTTATTTACATCATGTATAAACACAAAGATATAGAAGATAAATCCAATACTACACAACAATAAGAATCAACTTGCCTTAAAAAAAAATACATTTTGAGTGCAGATACCTTTAACAATTTGTATTTTATGTTACATATCACAGACAATAAAATAAAATAACAACCATACATGTTTTTTTAAATGAACAAACAAATACTCTTATTTCCATGATAAAACTGTCATGTTACAAAAATATACTTATTTCATGCTTTACACATTCCAAAACAAGTTGTCATCCACTTTCCTAACTTTAACAAACAAAACAACCGCCATCAATAATGATGGTGTTATGGTTGAAGAGGTTACGGCGGTTGCGAAAGAAGAGAAGATATTTAATACATTACTTAAAGTAAAACAGGGGCAGTTCTTTGCCATTTCTGGGTTGAGACGTCCTAATGTTAGACGTGCCAGCGAGTCCGACGAAGTACGTCTTACGAGTGGTTGCAAGGTGAGCCTACGTCATTTCTTTTCTAGTTAATTAAGTTGATAATACTTAGATAAGGTTCAGGTATTTCCGTAGTATGGTCATATTTTTAGTTTAAATATTTTCGGAATTGTATGTGATTTTGTCAGTATTCTACATTATTGTCTAAGAAAGTGGAGACTTGATCACGGTTTCGTTGGTATTTTATAGGCTAACTAGGCGTCGCGTACTAGCTGCTAGCATAACGCGATCACGAGAACGGGACGTACGTACGGACGGACGGACAACCCGAAAACATAATGCCTCCGGCTACTTCGTAACGGAGGCATACAAATTATTGTAGAGTTCTTCCCATCATTGTTATCTTCACCAATTAAGCATGTATTTTGTTTGTTTTACCAAGCCCAACCAAAAATATCAGTTTATATAACTAATTATACAATTAAAGAAAAAAGGTCAAAAGTGAAACATTAATAGAATATAAAAACTGTATGACTACAAGTACAACCAACTTTGTATGCCACACCTGAAATATATTTTTTATAAATGAGAGGAATTTTTTGTAGAGAACAAAAATCTCTCCATTGCTTCAGATTTGTTTTATATTAAAATATTGGATGTTGTGCCCACAGCACTTGCTTTCTAATCCATATATGCCTCACACATTAAAAAGTAACAGGGCAATCTGTTATTATCCTACATGAAACTTCTGCGATATTCAGAGCGAAATAATATGCCTGTTTTGAAGATTTAACCCACTTACTATAAAACATTGAGATTGACATTCTCTTATGTAAATAATATCACATCCAGCCCACTGTCACTGAAAATGGTGTCAGAACAGCAATAAAACACGCAAGGAACCAGCCTTATACTTCCTCTTCCGAGATATCAGCACCTGCAAAACAGTAAATACAAATTTATAAAAAAAATGTTAATATAAAGTAAATACCATTACCAATAACAAAGAATACACAAATAATCTGATCAAACACAAACAATTACACAATGTACCGGTATAACTTTTCTATTGCCACATGTAAATACCATTCTAATTGATTTAAAAAATGGATCCAGGATAAAAAAGCAGAATCACCAACAGCCTACCACTACAACAACAAATTCAATCGACCATACCACCACCATCCACCCCCCCCCCCCTCCACCCCCCTCCTCGGGATAAAAGCCATTCTCATTCTATTCTAATTTACATTCTATTCAAACTATTTACCCATTTACCCAAAGCAGTTAAATAACAACTGGAACTTTCCTGCATGCTTACATTTAAACAAAATTAAATTTTGGCATGATAATATACACCAACACATAATAAACTGGAAACTACATACAACCGTATACCTATAACTTTCATCCACTGAATAATAAAAATGTTACAATTCTCAGCTTCATAATTGATAACATACCAATATATATGCCATCAAAATGATGACTTCTTGTCTATATCTCTCTACCAATACCTTTTCAAAACAAATTATGTTCAATTCATAATCTAGTGTATACTTTCCAGGTCCAATACTTTGTATTAACATGTATATATATATATATATATACAATAGGAACTGTCTCTATCCCAATACACAAATTAAATAAAGCAGTCCTCGAAGTAACAAAAAAACACAGCACACTGCCCATACAGGTCTACATTTATGGCGATCATGCCCTTCTTCCTTTTGCTAGAAGCCACTTAAAATGTAACCTTTTCCATTTGGCCGTACGTGATGCCCAATTTTTCATAAATGTATCTTTTATAAACCTACATAAAATATGTCCAAATCTAATGCATATATCTTGTCAATTGTATTGTTCTTAATAAATTCTATATTCATTTGTTTTTTAAGTTCAAACATCTTCACTAAATTCCGTGCATTGTCAACAGTACAAAACCTCCCCCCCCCCCCCCACCCCCAAAACAAAAAACTAGATGGACCATCGACCGCATGTAGTCGAAAAATGATGCCTCCGTCATGGAGCAATTATATACAAACCAAAACAGAAGCGAGCTATTTTTGCATACATAATGAGTCCTGTGACATTTGACCTCATTACCCCCAAAATATAATCAGTTCATTGGTTCTGCAAGATACATACATGACCTAAGGTTTGGCAGGAATCCATCTATTGGTTCCTGAAATAACACGATCACGAAAACGGGACCTACGTACGGGTGGACGGACAAACAAACAACCCGAAAACATTATGCCTACTTTGTAGCGGAGGCATAACAAAAATAGCACATACACTAGATCACTACAACCCCATCAAAGAGTGGCCATAATGCTCCACTATTTGGCCGTGGTACCCTCTACCATCTTGCCTTTTTGAAAAAGTGCCCCTTGCAAAAGTGAACATGCTCCCCAAAATGTCTATTCAAGCTCTGAAAAACAATGCAGACAAGTCCATGAAACATTCTACTTTTATACATACATGTACCTTCCAAATCTGCAACACTGACGCTGACAATTTCATCACCCCTTCGCTCAATAAAGAGGGTCACAGGAAGATCACGAAAGGACACACCAGCATAGCTCCTGTCCAGAGTGATGGAACTTCCTCCTTGGACCAGCAAATCCATTGGGTATCTACATAAAAAAACATAAATCAAACAAAATAGAAAACATCTTTTTTGCCATATCTATTTCAAAACTAGATGATAATATCAAACATAATAAAATTAAATTTCCAATTTATTACCCCCCGCCCCCCCCCCCCAAAAAAAAATAATAATTACCTAAACCTAATCATTATGTCAATGAGAAAACTTTCTTTAAAGGTAAAGACCAGTTATGGTCATGCGACTGAATTGTGAAATCTAATTGTGTATCTAGCATCTGCAAGGTTCTGGAATCATCAAAATGATAAGAAATTTGGCCCATTCTTCGTAAAGTTACAAGCACTATACACAGAAAGATGTATATGGGACTACCCTATATCTCTCACAGGACCATGAGAGAAACAAATTTATCAAATATATGAATTAGTAGGCGGTTTCCCGGCAAATTTTTTATCATCATGTATTAGTCAAAACATATTCTTTCACATGATTGGTAATGAGAGCTTCCATTTCATTTTTTGAAATTGGGGCGTTACCAATACTGGTCTTTACCTTTAACCTTCAAAATTAAGATACAAAATTCTAGATATATGGTCATGTATCATGATGTCGCCTCCTTTTCCATTTCATCTAGATTCTGTTTTCAGTACTGTACTTCTAACTTACAAGACCTTAAATTCAACACTGTAAAAACAAAAGTACATATATACAAAAATACAGTACAAACCAAAAACTATGCAGTAAACTTCTCCTAAATATAATCGAACCTACATATAATAAAAAGTACCAATACATAACTAAATCATCTTGCAAGACATACAGCTACAACTGTCTTTCACAAAATAATATAAGCCTACTCGTAATACTAACATATTACCAAACACAAAAAAGGATTATACATACTCATCTGGATCACTAACAGCAAGAACTGTGCATGTCCAGTGTCTCTTTCTCTGTACATAAAAAACATAAATAACATAGTAATGAAAATTACTAATACCTAGGGGGCAAAACCCCAATTTGGGGGGTTTTGAGACATGGCGTGTTGTAAAAGGTTGGATGGTCTCAACGTGTTCGGGGAACCTCTCTGCACAATTTCTAGGTGGACAACCTTTGCAATATGCTACTAGAAAAAATGGCCGCCATCATCGCTACTGTTGTACAATTCTGGGGATTACTTTTTAACAGCACCTCATTTTGTCACTTGGAACAGGTGTGATTTTACGTAATATTTGACCCATATCCTAATTTGACTCTGAAAACACATTATATATTGGTTGCTAGGCATATTATTACCATAGCAATAGGAACTAAGCGATATTTATCATTAAAATATGATGAAAATGCATCATTTGACATCATACTTCTATCAAAGTAGTCATCTGCTTGGTGATAGCAATTTCTCGTGATATATTCTATTTTCAAGGCACTATGTTACCGTTGCTAAGGAGAAGATAGCCCTTAGCAACCAAATTTGCCATTTTGGCTCATAACAAAGTGTCAACTTTAGAGCGCTTTAACTTTTTAGTTAGAAAAGTAATAGACTTGAAATTTGGATATGATATCAACCAGGGTACTGAACAGTTTTTAAGCAAGTTTCAAGTCAGTCAGCATCATAATCAAATAAATATGGAGAAATATGTATTTTGGCACAATTCATATTTTTGAAAAAAATGGTAACAAATCACATTTTTGGCTCAAAATTGGTATGCAAATCATCCCGAAACTTATTGAATGAGGTTTCATCTTTTAGGAAATTTAATTGTCTTTCATATGACATCTTACACATGATAAAATGAGGTGCTGTTAAAAAGTAATCCCCAGAATTGTACAACAGTAGTTATACATGGTGGCCATTTTGAAAAATGGCTGCCATTTTTTCCAGTAGCATATTGCAAAGGTTGTCTACCTAGAAATTGTGCAGGGAGGTCCCCTGAACACGTTGATATCCAACAACCTTTAACAACATTCCATGTCTCAAGAACCTGCTCTGCCCCCTGGGTATAATAAAATTCCAAGGAAATTACAAAAATGAACATTTTCTCCTTCTTTTCTCTTTCTTCGTTTTTTTACTCCAAAAGTATATGTCAAAAATAATAGCTGAACCCCAATTGGGTATGAGGGAGAGAGAGCATAATGGAGAAAGAATGTATTAAAGGAGACATAAACAGTATCAGTACAGCCTGCTTTTAATCTCCAAAAGTAATGCCCAAGGATTAATAAAACCCTACTTGTAAGCACTCATGCAATAAAATAGCTGGTCTTCAATGATCCTCAGCTCATTAATATAACTGTCGGATCTTGAATGGAACAATAATTAGTTTAAGAAAATAGCATGAAAAGTCATGGGTATGCCCAAAAACAACCCTGTAAACGTGATGTTCCTTCTACCTAAAGAGATGATTTTGTTACAAAAAATTATATATATTCTTATAATAAACAATGATAAACAATATTAAACAATGCTTTTAACAACTAGAATCCAAACAGGTTCTGACAAAAATATAATAATACACCTGTTTACCATACTTTCCTAATTTCCCCTAAATTAAACAAAACAATTTGTGTAAATTTACTCAACTTATAATCTTCATAACCCACCTAATCCTATCTACAACTTACATCCAAACTTGTATCCTGAACTGAATTGAGCTTTCTTATGTTGTCTCTTTTGTCAAAAGTCACAGATAACGGACCAATCTTTATTTCCTCTCCCACACACATCTGCAGATTTGACTTCTCCCCCCACAAGCACACTCGTACAGGTGTACTACTGCCATCATTGATACTGAATTCTTTGACTTTCTTTTTGTCGGATCCTCGTTCCTCAATTGCCTAAAAAAATATAAAATGATTGAGAATTTAAAAATATATATACACACAAAAACAATAGAACTACCCATCCTATCCATAACACTACAACCTAATTGGATAGTATAATGCATTTCTTGGAATACCGGTAAGTATAACCCATTTTGTATCTTCTAACAAATTTTAAAACAGTAAATTGTAACATCTCAATGTATCAGGCAACAAAGCCATCATACTTCCCCAATTTGTCTACAAACATTCTCTACAGATTTCACATCAAAATAATGCCACAAGTTATCAAAAATAGAGCAAAAATATCCACACCCAGATAATAGGTTCAATACCGAAACCACAACCAAAATATCATAAACACATAAAAAAATAACTAAAAGCATTGTAAATAATACATCAAAATATACTTCCATAACCATTTTGTTGCTGATATTTTTTTTTTTATAGACATAATATATTATTTTCAATGATAATGATAATGGTATAACATATACTGCCCATACCAACATCTTTCCACTGGCCCTTTCTGTTAACTTTAAATATTCCAAATATTCTGCTAATATGTTTCAATACTTATATATCTTTTTTACTTCTGAAAGTGTATGCAATTCAAACCTTCTAAAGACATTGTACAGAAAATGAATGAATATCATTATTTCATTCACTGACATCTCCATTCACTAAAAATGAGCAGTTCCATCTACAGCATTAATGAGTACTGAAACAGCATACTACTCCCAATACAAAATATAACAATTATTCAATTTCCAATGGAAGATTTGATTGGCTTTCTGTCTTGGGAATCAACAACACTATTAAGATCAGAATTAATGACAACATTTAATAAAAAATATAATAAAAAATATTACAAAAAGACTAACATGATAAATCCCCAAACCAAAATTAATACCAAATGTAAAATAATATGAAAAATTCATACACGGACATGTAACTTCAATTCAACAAAACCATGAAAAACACCATTTTCAATTCAACAACCTACAATACCTCATAAAATGTGCAATCCCAACAAAATAAACAAATGCCTGTCAACACAAATAAACAAAGCCTCTGTACTTTTTAACTAAAAAATAAACACAAATACTGACACACACACAAAAACATAGTCATACTTACTCCGCTCACCACTCCTCTTACAGCGACCCTCCTCTTCAAAGGACTACTCTGTACATCTTTGAGAGGAATCTCCCTCGGATTCCGATATGCTACTAATATGTTGTCATCATATGGAAATCGGCTCCCTGCAGAAAAAACCTGAAAAAATGAAATTGAACAAAACAAAATACTAAAAATAACTAATAAAAAACCTGGTCCAAAATACAATGTAGCCTACACCAAAATTATTCAATACTTATAATACCACTTCATACAAAATTCAACATATTACTTAATATATAAGACATCCTACAACTACAAACCACATTTCAAATCCAATTCTATTATACAATCAGAGATGCCAACCTTATAGGATGGTTGTCAAACATTTACTACATTTGTCCGTCACAAATGGGGGTCTTTCCGAAACGCAAGAAACCGCAGCATAATTTTCGAGCAAAACGTACACAAACACCCAAACACTCTTAGTCTTACTTCATTCCGAACCTACCATTTTTAAGTCCAAAATAAAGATGTGCATAAAATGAAAGTTTGAACGAAGCAAAATGACCCATAATTGGCGATATAACAACAATTTTAACTCTGGCAGCAAACCCCTGCATGTGTCTCTTTCTCCCTTCTCCCTTCCTTTCCCCCTCTATAATGCTTATCTCTCTCTGTCTATCACCTTATCAAGGTCTCGGTGGGGTGGATTACAGCGCTAGTGTTTACTTAGGGTTTATCACAATCTCAGCTCTAGAAGTGGTGAACGTCAAATGGGGGTTTCAATGAGTTTTCGTCATGATACTAAAAAAAGTCCAGATTTTGAGTGAAATCAGTTGAGTTTTGTACAGCTAGTGGTGTTTGAAATGTTGAGAATCAAAAGCACAGCTTTTACTACACAGCCAGGATGTGTAGCTGCATGTGCTTTTGATTATCAACATTTCAAACACCATGCACTGTACAAAACTGATTTCACTCAAAATCGGTACTTTAGTGACAAATATTTGAACTATTTTTAGAAAGTACTAGGCCTAGAAGTCTAGTCGAGATCTATATGAGAGTACTAGCTATTTGGATTTACTATTAAGGAGTTGAACAAAAAATGTGATTATTTTTTTTTTTAAT
The DNA here is from genome assembly GCA_035222895.1 of Strongylocentrotus droebachiensis. Classification (NCBI taxonomy): domain Eukaryota; kingdom Metazoa; phylum Echinodermata; class Echinoidea; order Camarodonta; family Strongylocentrotidae; genus Strongylocentrotus; species Strongylocentrotus droebachiensis. The sequence goes on from JAVYIG010000396.1 coordinate 259,396, forward strand.
TGATTTTTTTTATTTTTTTATCATAATTTAAAGAAAACAAAATATTTTTAATTTTTTTAGATAAAAATTGACATTTTTTTTTTGTTCTAGTCTAGGTTTTTTTCTTCCCCAAAATGTTTTTTTTTTTTTTTTTTTTTTATAAAATAATTTTTTGATGCAGGATATAAAACAAATCTATACCATGCCTCTATTCGACATAAACATTAAAACTATGGGCCTCGGTGACTCAAAAAGTGCCATTTGCTTCGGGGTTGCGCCCCTCAGCAAATATTGTGGTCAACACTTTATTGCTCATAGTTTTAACCACAACCTCTCAAGACAGTGTATTTTTGTATAATATTAGTACTCCACAAATGGAACCAAACAAACCCGCGCTCGCGCACGAGGCCTCCAGGCCAAGCATGGCAATCATACCCAGGTCGAAATTCCATTAGGATCCGATCCTAGTGGACCATCAGAAACCATCAGAGCTATTGGTGTCTAATGGTTTCAATAGGGAAAGTGAAATGATGGACCCACAGAAACCATTAGAAAATATCTATTGGACCAACACAAACCCACAGAAAGAAATCTGATGGACCAACAGAAAGCTTCTATTGGACCAGCATCCACCCATGTCTTCTATGGGTTTCTGTTGGTCCATTAGATATTTTCTTCTATGATGGGTTTCTGTTGGTCCATTAGATATTGTCTATGGGTTCCTGTTGGTCCATTAGAGATCTTTCTATGGGTTTCTAATGGTCCCATATCCTGAATTCCCTATTGAAACCAATAGTCCAATGGCTTCTATTGGTAAATCAATAATGATAAATCAAAATCGATTTTAGCAACTGTCCACCAAAAAAGTATATTCTAATCTCAATTGCATTAACTTCATCACATAGATCACTTGAAGTGAGTTTGAGAACATCCTTTATTTTAACTGAAGGCTTGTACTATTCTATATAATAAACATACATGAATTGTTTCTTGGTTAGTAATCATTATAACAGGGCTTATAATCAATATATCTATTGCTAAAACGTGAATGAAATTGTAACATGATTAAACAAATAATATATTGGTCATTAGTTGCCGAAAGAAAATAAAAATCACAAAATTGATGTACATTGTCATAAGTTGCTTAACAAATTATGATAAATGTCATTTTCTGTAACACGTATAAAGTAATCATGAGATAGATTTAGCTGTTGGTTTCTATTGGTTTCTATTGGACCTAGATCTATTGGTTTCTATTGGTCCCATTGGGTTATATTCCCATAGGAAAGAAATGAGCCTGCCGCATACTCCTGCGGCAGACTTGCCGCAGATCTGCCGCAGACCTGCCGCAGACAGTCATCTTTTTCACATGCAAATTAGGTCTGCCGCAGACCTGCCGCAGACTTGCCGCATACTCTTTCAGTATGATGAAGAGTCTGCGGCAGGTCTGCCGCAGACTTGCCGCAGACTTGCTGCAGACTTGCCGCAGACTTGCCGCATACTCTTTCAGTATGATGAAGAGTCTGCGGCAGGTCTGCCGCAGACTTGCCGCAGACTTGCCGCATACTCTTTCAGTATGATGAAGAGTCTGCGGCAGGTCTGCCGCAGACTTGCCGCAGACTTGCCGTAGACTTGCCGCATACTCTTTCAGTATGATGAAGAGTCTGCGGCAGGTCTGCCGCAGACTTGCTGCAGACCTGCCGCAGACTCTTCATCATGAATATTCATATCTCATATAGACCTGCTGCAGACCTGCCGCATACTCTTTCATATCCAGTACGTGGCAATAAAGTATGCATGTAGATAGAACCAGTGATAAACTGATTGATACTTCATAATCGATATTGGCAATATCGATATTACCAATTAGGTAATACCAATATATATCGATATTACCAATTAGGTATATTCTATTCTCAATTGTATTAACTCCATCACATAGATCATTTGAAGTGTATTCAAGAGTAACATTTAAAGTGACACAGGCTCGTACACATATATATATATACTAAATATGTATATTGTTTCTTGGTTAGTAATCATATAATCAATATCAATCTATCAATCTATTGCTAAAACGTGAATGTAAATGTAACATGATCAGACATAATAATCTATTGGTTAATAATGGCAAAAGGAAAATAGAAATCACAAAAATGATGTGCATTAATTGTCTTAATTTGCTTAACAAATCATGATAAATGTATTTTTCTGTCACACGTGTAAGGTAATAATGAATATGCAGATGATTGGTTTCAATTGGTTTCAATTGGCCCTATTAGACTTTAATGGGATTTCAATTGGACCAATCTGCCCCATTAGACTTTAAAAGGTTTTCAATTGGTTTCAATTGGACCAATTGAAGTCCAACTTCAGGCCAATTGGGGTCCCATTAAAGTCTAATGGGGCATAGGCCAATGGGGCCAATGCCATGGGCCAATTGGTCTAATAGGGACAATCTGGACCAATTGAAACCATCTGAAGTCCTATTAAAGTCCCATTGAAACTTGTTAAAACCTATTGAGACCAATTTGACAGAAGCTAAAAAGACAATTAACAGTGCTAATTAACACAGGAATTTACAAGATTATGGGCTCAGCCTGCGCCCTCATATGGTACTGCATGTCCTACAAAATGGCCGCCTATAGCCTTGCTTCAGACTGTATAATTTCCCACTTTTCTGTGGCAGACTTGCCGCAGACTGTTCCTGTGGCGTACTGGTATGCGGCAAGTCTGGAGCAAAGTTTCGCCCTGCCGCAGACCGTTCGTGTGGCATACTAGTATGCGGCAAGTCTGGAGCAAAGTTTCATCCTGCCGCAGATCTGCCGCAGACTGTTCCTGTGGCATACTAGTATGCGGCAAATCTGGAGCAAAGTTTCATCCTGCCGCAGATCTGCCGCAGACTGTTCCTGTGGCATACTGGTTTGCGGCAAGTCTGCAGCAAAATTTCATCCTGCCGCAGATCTGCCGCAGACTGTTCCTGTGGCATACTGGTATGCGGCAAGTCTGCAGCAAAATTTAATCCTGCCGCAGATCTGCCGCAGACTGTTCCTGTGGCATACTGGTATGCGGCAAGTCTGCAGCAAAACTTCTTTCTGCCGCATACTTCGGCATACTGTTTGCCGCAGACTAAAAGTCTGCGGCAGATCTGCAGCAGATCTGCGGCAGGTCTGCGGCAGGTCTGCGGCATACTTTTCACTTTCCTATGGGTTGGTCTCATTGGTTTTCTATTGGTCCTATCGGTCCTTAGTATTGGTTTCTATTGGTCTTATTGGTTTATATTGGTTTCTATTGGTCCTATTGGTTTCTATTGGTCCTATATATTGGTCCTGTTGGTTTCTATTGGTCTTATTGGTTTCTATTGGTCCTATTGGTTTCTATTGGTCCTATTGGTTTCTATTGGTCCTATTGGTTTCTATTGGTTTCTGATGGTTTGAATGGTCTCTATTGGATTCAATTCTATGGGTCCAACAGAAACCAATAGACTCCAACAGAAACCATTAGAGACCAATAGAATTTTTCTAATGGTCTCTATTGGTCTCTATGGGATTTTCGACCTGGGTATATAACGCGAACGGTAGACAAAATCAAGACACCCTCTCCCGAACGCTATAGCTATCTACCGTAGCTAGCAGCTAGCACGCGACGCCTAGCCTAGCTAACCTATAAAATACCAACGAAACCATGATCAAGTCTCCACTTTCTTAGACAATAATGTAGAATACTGACAAAATCACATACAATTCCGAAAATATTTAAACTAAAAATATGACCATACTACGGAAATACCTGAACCTTATCTAAGTATTATCAACTTAATTAACTAGAAAAGAAATGACGTAGGCTCACCTTGCAACCACTCGTAAGACGTACTTCGTCGGACTCGCTGGCACGTCTAACATTAGGACGTCTCAACCCAGAAATGGCAAAGAACTGCCCCTGTTTTACTTTAAGTAATGTATCAAATATCTTCTGTTCTTTCGCAACCGCCGTAACCTCTTCAACCATAACACCACCATTATTGATGGCGGCCAGCCGAACAAAACGGAGATCTTCCCCAAATATCCTCTCTTCAGCTGAGTCGACACAAACCCATCCACATTCGCGAAACGCCATTTTGATATGGATGCATAATCGATGCTGCACTGATTAAAAATTATGGTTTCATTCTAATTCTCCATTCAGATCAGCAGCGCATGCGCCGCTGTTCTTGTCACGGAAGTGGGGGAGACACTATGAATATGACTGACAAAGAAAGCGGACAAAATATACAGTTCCTCAGGTAGATCGACAAAGGAACATTCCTAATTCACTGCTATTATGTAAAAAGGTGAATACGCATGTGACACCTGTTCTACACATTTTCACATAATAGCAGTGAAGGAATGTTCCTTTGTCTACCTGAGGAGCTGTATATTTTGTCCGCTTTCTTTGTCAGTCATGTTCATAGTGAGAAGCACTTTCTAAAATTTGAAAATTGAATCTGAAAGGGCGCTATTCCACTTAGGTATATTACCATAAATTTCTTTAAGCATTGATATTTCCTCTTCCTCTAGTCCCATACATCTGAAATAAGTTTCCGACTTTAATGTTCCTTTTCCATCTATAATATGGTACAATCTATAAGTATTTTTTAAGAAAAGATTTTCATTGAAGTATGTTTTTCCACTATTGTGTATAAACCTATTATTTAAAAAAATTTCATTCCCTTTGTGAGTTGTATCTTTTTTAATAATGTAATGATATGGATATTCTCGTGTTTACGTTTTCCTCAAAAGTTCATTGACGTACACGTACAAGGCAAATTCCTGGTAGATTTCGCTAGAACTATTTTTACAAACATACATGGTGAATTCCTTGTATGCTATTTTTAACACCTGTTCCGAGACGTTGCGCTCTTAATTTTGGTTCTACTTTTTCGGCTTGGCCGATTGGATTAGGTGTCGCTGGGCGTGTCGCCACAGTTGACTTAAATTTAATTAGGCAAATTTGGGAAATAGATTTGTATTACAATTGGAAGGGTTTTTCCTTGTTGCCGGGTCTGTCACACTATCGAAATAGTATGAGAGGGGAAGTGATGATTACAGGTGTGTAATAGCCAGAAGCATGTGGGCTCGCTAGTGTGGACGGACATAGCAACCTTTATCCCTTTTTATATTCATTGAATTAATTTCCAGGGTTGTTGGGTCTCCGGGTGATTTGCATCTCTTGTTTGAAAGATTAAAATGTAAGAGACACAGGTGGGTGCGTGAAAGAAGTATTTGCGTGTTATGTCTATGGGAGGTCACTTTTTTCAAAACATGAATCTGTGGCGACACGCCCAGCGACACCTAATCCAATCGGCCAAGCCGAAAAAGTAGAGCCAAAATTAAGAGCGCAACGTCTCGGAACAGGTGTTAAAAATAGCATACAAGGAATTCACCAGTATGTTTGTAAAAATAGTTCTAGCGAAATCTACCAGGAATTTGCCTTGTACATGTACGTCAATGAACTTTTGAGGAAAACGTAAACACGAGAATATCCATATCATTACATTATTAAAAAAGATACAACTCACAAAGGGAAAGAATTTTTTATTTTAAAATGGCCGCTCGGTACATTTTCCCTGACATTCGGGCTATTTTTCAAGATGGCCGCCGACATTTTTTTTTTTTTTTTTTAATCAGAAATAGATCCTTTTTAGCAGTGTTTTACTCCTTTGAAAAAAAAAAATCAAAAAAAAATTCAAAACAAAAAAAAATAGGAGGCGGCCCCCAAAAAGGAAGCGGGCGGGGACGCTAAACATGTTTTTTTTTTTTACATGGCCTAAACGATGCACGATAAGGCCTTAAAATAAAAAGATACAATAGATGCCAAAACATATGGGTCGGTTGCCGGGTCGGTTGGTCGGAAATCTTTTTTTTTTAGCGTCTTTAAAATGTGTCAAGAATGAAGTCTTGTGAACCTTTCCGTAGAAAACTCTAAACAACGACCGTCGCCCCCCCCCCCCAAAATAAAAACCGGGAACGTCGTCCAAATCTCCCTTGTGGTTTTTAACTGGTGCAGTGCATGGTATATACACATACAAGAGGCCGTGTGTATCTGCACTGCATGTTTACGCTAGCAGGATTTTGAAACTAGAGCAGAAGACGAGTGAGAATTTGGGAATAATTTGATGATTTTATGCATTTATATCCCATTTAAACAAACAAAATATATGCTTTTTTTATTCATTTAGACAAAAATAAAAAAACTGATTTTTTTTTTTAATTTTATTTTTTAAAGCCGACCGTACGTAGATTTTCATATTTTTGGGTCGGTCACAAATGGCAATACAACATCTTTTTTGTTGATAATGATGATGACCATGACATATAAATTATTGATAATCACGATGATGATGATATAACGATGTCATATACAAGTCCATCTATTTTTAACTTTTCTCCAATCAACTCTTGTCTAACTGTCTATCCAAAGTGACTAATTTATAGGGCCCGCTTCAGGTTCTTCCATATCATATAATAGAGCTATATATTATATGATCCATAGGACATGTATGTTGATATTTTTTCTTTTTCATTCGGCGTTTTTAGAGACACCGTAAAATATAGCCAAAACACAACAACAACATTCCCGTGTGTTTTACTTTTGAGCTGAGCTAAATAACATTCGGTAAGCTGTTCTCGAAAAATCATTATATTTTAGTGTTTTAAATTGTATGATAGTGAAGTATATCGCATTAGTTGGAAAGAAATTCCTTCAGAAAACGTCTAGGGTAGTATACATAGAATGAACAATGTGGAAGAGTGAGAAAAAAAATCTAAAACTTTCTCAGAACAGGAGCCGGCGCTCATGCAAAATCATATCCCTACTTTGACCCCGTAACTCCGGCGTAGAGATTTCTTGCTCACGGCGGGATTCACGGCAAACTGAGCACTGCACTGCACAATACATTTGCATTCACCGTACTGACGGTGGATTGCGGGGCGTGTTATTTGTTTATGCGGGACAGATTGGGGCTTGTTTTTAAAAGTGGTCTTGATTTACAGACTAATACTGGTCGTGTGCGTACTAGACAGTATAGTAGTAGAGGTCTGTTTTTAATAGTGTTACATTTAATCCACTACCGCATGGAAAATCATTACATCAACAATTAAAATCAAATTGGAAATCTGAAGAGGATGCAGCACGTCAATAAGGAGAACATCACAATAATTAGTCAATAAAACTTAACTAACTTAAACGAAGAGGAATGTTATCTAAACACATAGTTTGCGATGGATATACAAACTTCTTCGCAGCGCTAATGCGCTAGCTAACATGACTAGTCTCACGTACGTGCAGACACTATTCAGAAGGGAAAGAACGTACTTCCCATAGGTTTAACACGCGCCATGCCCCAATCTGTGCCGCATAAAAAAATAACGCTTGCCAATTATTATTTTTTTATTTATTTATTTATTTATTTTTTTTTTAAATTCTGTGTGTGTGTGCCATTTTCAATGGAAAAAAAATGCCCATTCTGTCCTCTAAAGTATCCTACAACCATCTTACATCGGCAATTTGGGGATGTTCATTGGTTCATCGAACACACCAGTCGTGACGAAATCATGCATATTCAGCCAATGATCCATAACAAATTTTCTTCCTGTTTGTAGGAACTGTAAGAGGCATTGATCCATGTAACGTACAGTCCTTGTTTATTTTTAAGAATATAACTTTTGTCAGTAAAATACAACTTTTGGGATTAAAGAATACAGTTTTTGAACTCTTGAGGTTGGCAGGTCTGAGTACGTACAGTACATATGTACTACGTACACAGTACATGCAGTCTAGTCATTACGTCATGATCACATCACCATGGTACCAGCACGCACACAGCTAGCTGTGCGCGTTAATTTATTTATCCGGTGCGCGCATGCATGCGCATTGGGTCTATCGTCAGAATTAACGCCTATTGGCCATGCGCAGAAGTCATGACTAAAAGTTAAACACGACTTGCGCAGAACTTAAACAGTTGTTTAGTTAAACATGACTTAGACAGGACTTAAACAGTTGTTTAGTTAGACGAGACTTAGACACTACTTCAGAATACAAAATTTAGTTAAACAGGACTTAGACACGACCTCGCGTTAAAGTCGTGTCTAACTAAACAGTCGTTTAACTTAAGACATGACTAAGTTAGACACAACTTCAGAATACGGGCCGTTGTATTTATGTAATTCAGCATTATTAATGAGGCCTCATTATTTCCATTTGTATTTATTTTTGTGATATGTTCATTTCTGGAATTTTATGCAATGTAATTGTTTTTTTTTCTTTTCTATTTGTATTTCAGTTTTGACTGTTCTTTAGAGACTTGGTTAGTACCGGTAAGTTGATATTAGTTGTTAATAGAGAGTAAGTTGATCTGCTTAAGAAGGCTGAAGTCAAGTAGTTTTTAAATTAAAGCTACGATGGAATGAAACAGATCTGCATAATTGGGAACATAATTGAACGCGGAATAGGAAAGCTATGGCTTAATGAAATTTTCTATATAACATCTTTGACACTTTCGTAAGTATGTAACATCATTTTGTGGACAATTCTCAATACTCTTCCATTGGGTGTTGCCAAAATTTGAAGAGAATCCATGAATTATGTAAGGAGTTGATAACGAAGAACAAGTTTGTTTGTTTTTAAACACCTAGTGCAAATGATAGATGTATTTTGATTTTAGTCCAATGCAATACATATAGTACAGGTGACCTTGCCTAAGTCGAACTTGGATAAGTCAAAAATTTGCTAAGAATGAATAGAATCTTGATACATATTTGTACTGCCCTCATGCTATCTAAAAGAAAACTATCAGGATGGATAATTAATGTAGGTGACCTTTGGGGAAAAATCAATTGTAGCATGTTAATTAATTAGCATCAAAAGTGCATACGGTAAAATAGTTTTATGCAATGGGGCCTTGATGGATGATATGTATGTATGACATACTGAATTGTTATAATGAGGTTGGACTGTATTATAAAATGTTTGAGTGACATCAAAGTATGCAAATTAGTTGTTACCAAAGTTGAATTTGTGATGAAATCTAACTTGGTTTTATTTAATTTTTTGTTTTTTTATATTTTGGTCATGTTTTACTTGTACTTTTTATTTTTTGTTTTGATGACAGGTGCTTTGGACTTTGACAGGGGCTTTGGACTTTGACGGAAGAAAGTTTTTGGAGTGTAGGTATACCGAGTGTCTAAAAAATCAAAGTTGAAACTTTTAAATATTCTGCCAAATAAATAAAAAATGTGAAACATTCTCGGGAAATTGTCATATGTATGGATAGGTGAAGCTCTTGTCTATCATATGATACAAACACATCTGATAATAATTCATACTTGGATGAGCACTGGCCACTTTTGTAAAGGGTATGAAAATTAGATTGTGCAAGATTTGGCTGTTCAATTTGGCTGAGCGAGAAGTCCCCAAGCATAACAATTGTTAATGATCTGATGAATTTATGATTAATTACGATGGATATGGGTTTGTGCTGGGTTTATGATGTGTCCCACCTCTTGCCCCACCCCACCCAACTTCATTTAAAGGAGAATGAAACCCTGATTTGTATGCCTCCGTTACAAAGTAGCCGGAGGCATTATGTTTTCGGGTTGTCCGTCCGTCCGTACGTCTGTACGTACGTCCCGTTCTCGTGATCGCGTTATCTGAAGAACCGATTGATGGATTTCTGCCAAACTTTGGTCATGTATGTATCTTGCAGAGCCGATGAACTGAGTAGATTTTGGGATTACGAGGTCAAAGGTCACAGGGCTCATTATGTATGCAAAAACAGCTCGTGATCGCGTTATCTGAAGAACCGATTGATGGATTGCTGCCAAAATTAGGTCATGTATGTATCTTGCAGAGCCGATGAACTGAGTAGATTTTGGGATTACGAGGTCAAAGGCCACAGGGCTCATTATGTATGCAAAAACAGCTCGTGATCGCGTTATCTGAAGAACCGATTGATGGATTCCTGACAAAATTAGGTCATGTGTGTTACTTGCAGAGCCAATGAACTGAGTAAATTCTTGGTTCATAAGGTCAAAGGTCAAAGGTCATGGGCTCATTATGTATCCAAAAATAGCTTGTGAACGCATTCTCATTAGAACTGACAGATGGATTACTATTTAACTCAGGACATCTTGCAGAGCCAATGAACTGAGTAGATTTTAGGGTCATGAGGTCAAAGATCAAAGGGTCATATATGTATATGAGAAATTGCTTGTAATCACGATATTCTGAGAACCTGTTAATGGATTACAATTGAATTTGAATTCGAAAAATTTCTTCTGTCTTGGTTTGTAAAATTGCTCTATGACGGAGGCATCATTTTCGACTGCACGCAGTCGAATTCCATCTAGTTAAAATATAGATTCGGCCTGGATAGATATCACATAGTCCCATATACATCTTTCTGTGTACAGTGCTTTTAATTTACCAAAACTGGGCAAAATTTTGTATCATTTTGATGATTCCAGAACCTTGCAGTACACACTAATACTTATAGATGATCAACCTTTTCTGATCGATTCCACAACGTTTCTTTTCACAATGCAATTAAATTGCATGACCAGAACTGGTCTATACCTTTAATAATATAATTTCAATTATTATACAAATACGATACAGTGGATTCTAACTAGACATACCATGTTTGTTACAGGTGGATTTGGTGGACGAGGAGGAGGACGCGGTTTCGGTGGACGCGGAAGGGGAGGATTCGGCGGAGGAAGGGGACGAGGAGGTATGTCTTGAATTTTATTTTCACCATCTTCGGAACGGTAGTTACTAAGGACTTTGATGGATGAAAATTATCATCACAATATGATTGATTTCAATCCAAACAGATAAGATCATTCTCGATTTTCATGCCTCCGCTACAAAGTAGCCAGAGGCATTACTCTCAAACTGAAATAGCTTGTAATCACGATATTCTGAGAACCCGATAATGGATTACAATCAAACTTGATAATGGATTACAATCAAACTTGAATATTAAAAATTGCTTCCGTTTTGGTTTGTAAAATCGCTCTATAGCGGAGGCATCATTTTCGACTGCACGCAGTCTAAGTTCCATCTAGTTAGTCTTATTGTGTTAATCAAAAGTTAAATAATTATTATTCTGTGTGTGTCGCGTAGTCCCACATACATCTTTCTGTGTACAGTGCTTGTAACTTTACCAAGACTGGGTCAAATCTCATCATTTTGATGATCCAGATCACACCAATAATTATATGCTAGCTGAGCAACCTTTTCTGATCGATTCCACAACGTTTTTTTCACAATGCAATCGCATGACCAAAACTGGTCTTTGCTTTTAAAGGTACTATGTCCCATTTGCAGGCCAACAAAATGAAAAGGTTAAATTCCAACAGCATTTGAAAGATAATACTAATTTAGAACTTCCCTAAAAAAAGGGGGGCTTGAAAATGTCTTTAAGTTGGAAAATAACGACTATTAGTTGTCGAATCGACTTAAGAGCTATAGAGCCAGTAAGTAATGGTCTGATTTTCAGACCATTGTACCGAATTGTCGTACATTTTATGCTGCGCAAAGATTCAATCAGTTTAATTTTGGCCAATACAAGCAGAAGTGGGATATTGATGTTAACAAATGCCCATATACCCTTTACAGCTCATTTTATGTACATGTATGTTATTTCCAAAGAAGAAAAAGCCAGTGAGTCACTCCATAGTGTTTGACAGTGAAGCTAGTGTAGCAAGTAAACAGGTTTCTTTGCATAATTTGAATATTAGGACACTGCTAACGTTTAAACTTCACAGATAGGACATACATGACATATTCATAATTCCTGTAAAGTTCTACAGAATTTTATGTTGGCTGCAAAAGGGACATAGTACTTATAAGCATTGAATGAGGGCTCACTATTTGTATTTATTTTTGTAATATATTCATATTGGTATTTTATGAAATGCAATTGTTTTTTTTTTCTTTTTTTATTTCAGGTTATTGACTGTTTTTCAGAGTTGCAGAGAGTAAGTTGATCTGCTTAAGAAGGCTGAAGTCAAGTAGTTTTTAAATTAAAGCTACGATGGAATGAAACAGATCTGCATAATTGGGAACATAATTAAACGTGGCATAGGAAAGCGATGGCTTAATGAAATTTTCTATATAACATTTTTGACACTTCCGTAGGTATGTAACATAATTTTGTGGACAATTCTCAATACTCTTCCATTGGGTGTTGCCAAAATTTGAAGAGAATCCATGAATTATGTAAGGTGTCAATAAAGAAGAAAAAGTTTTTTTATTTAAACACCTAGTGCAAACGTATAGATGTTTTTTTATTTTAGTCCAATGCAATACATATAGTACTTGGATAAGTCAAAAATTGCTATGGTTAAAAGTCTACATGTAGCCCAACCTGTTTTGTCCTATTATTTTATGATCCTTCTAAATCAAAATTTGTCTAAGTGAAAGCTATTTTATGGGTCCCATAAGATTTGAGTTAGGCCATTAAAAAAAATATACATGTTTAGTGTCCCTGCCCGCTTCCTTTTGGGGGCCGCCTCCTATTTTTTATTTTTTTACAATTTTGATGATGGCTAGGTGGCTTCCAAAGAATCAATGGAATCTTGATACATATTTGTACTGCCCTCATGTTATCTGAAAGAAAACTATCAGGATGGATAATTAATCTAGGTGACCTTCGGGGAAAAATCAATTCTAGCATGTTAATTTAGCATCAAAAGTGCATAAGGGAAGTAGTGTTTTGTCAAGTCCAGGGCCCTGTTGTATAAAACTATTGTATCTTTACAATTAATGGTATCTCTGCAAACTATGGTAATATAGCAACACTGCTTGATAGCTGATCAAAATCAAGAAATCAATGGTATTTTAGACTTTGTTCATGTATGGATATGGAAAGAACAATGGTCTGTTTAGTGAATTTAAAGGTCAGATGTTATTCATAGCAGTCATTGTATGATACTATGAAATGGCTCATTAACATGATAAGTTAGAGGAACCATTTTAAGAACCATGTTATGATTTGGATGTTGTATGCATATTTATCTTTTGGCAGTGGCCTAATGTTAGACATAAATACATGGTTTGATAATGTTTTGTATATATTTTTTTCCTTTAACAGTTCATACTACTAGTAACAACGAGGTCATCACTGGGTGTTTGGACAAACCAGGGTTCTTTCAGTGACGGTAAATATTGGAATGCATATTCTGTCTCTCATTTTTTAGGGTTGGCTCCACAATTTGGTAGGCACTTTTGACTGAGGCTATGTTGACAAGAAGCGGAGTTGATTTACATGAAAGGTCACCAACTATGAATATTCATTACAGGTCCTACATACCTTGCGTTTCCTATTCGACTATGAATATTCGCCTCATCTCCTTTACATTAGCAAACCAACCTCCTTGCCGCGCCCAGCTCCCGAAATAAACTTCTAAAATATTCAAATGAAATGTAGTGCCTGATGGATCAAGAAGCCTACTAATTATGCCACTGATGGCTGACCTTTTGTAGTAAACACTTCCGCCTCCCGTCAAGTTCACCTCAAAAGTGCCTAGCAGCCATTTTCCCTATCGCATATAGCCGATATCAGCCGATATCAGCTCTTGATACCAATATCGGGGACAACAATGTTGGCACATAAAGTTCCAGTTCCAGTCGATAGCTATAGCGAGCATACACTGATATTTCCTTGCTTTTTTTTCGTGCGTGATTGTTCTGCTGAAATCATGTTTTGCATCGTTAGTGTAACATTGCGTGGCTTCACAGAAGAATCCCATTTGAATATTAACTGTATAAAAACACGATTATTCGCTAGATTAGGAACAAAAGGGAGTTTTTGCTAGGCTGACCACGTCTACTAATACATTGTCAACTACGTTCTGGCCAGACTCTGAAGTTCAGTTGCTAGTGCTCAATAGACACTTTCACGGTTAATAAGGCCGACATGTTATTTTACGAGTAAACATTGCGTCATCAATATTTTCAGACGCGCATGTATTGTTGCGTCACTGCCTGCGCCGCTCACGCACATCATTTTGACATGCCAGGGGGCGCCATTTTTTTGGCTCAAGTATGAACATGCAAGGGATAATGTGATTAGATTTTGGAGCCATAAGGTCAAAGTTCAAAAGCCACAGAAGTCGGTATATACCGGTACTTAAAAATGGTTCGTTCTCATGATACGTATGCATAAGGGAAGAACACTGATTAGGGTAAATTCTGGGGTTACGAGGTTGAAGGTCAAAGGTAATAGAGATCATTAATTACATGAAAATGTCAATTTTCGCGATAACTTTAGAACCCTATGATGGATCAGCATCATATTTGGCTCATGTGTACATGTGGGAGGGATAACGGTCTGATTAAAGTTGGGGTCATAAGGTCAAAGCCCATAAAGTTTATTGAATAAATGAAAGTAGCTGCACATGTCTGCTCTGGTAATGGCGGAGGCATAAATTTTGACTGCGTGGTAAAGCATTCATTTAATTTCATAATTCCATGTCTTTGTACTGAGTTCTCATTGTAAAATAGATGTATAAGTTTGTTATTAATGAAAGTATGTAATAATGCTTTGGTAGAGTTTAGGGCTGCACAATATTCCATATTTGGCTATTTTATATCAGTAGGTTTGATATCAAAACATGATGATACATTATATTGTCCCCCATGAATAAATCAAATTTACATACCATTTTTTCTTCAACTTGGTAATGCATAGACAGGTGCACTGGCAAGAGAAAAGTGGTTGGGTAGACCTTTTTATGATATTTTACCTTGGAAACTGATGGATTGGATAAGGGATAATGATTGATGACAATATGAGGAAGTTTTATCAGAAACATTGATATTTGGTATTTCTTTACATTGACGTGAGAGGTGATAATCCCAATATTGTTTATTTATTGAAGTTTCAATTTTACGATATTGTGATATTATCATGATATTGTGCAGCTCTACTAAAAGTTGATTGGTTATTGATTGTATTTTTGTTAAATAAAACTCTCTTGTTTTGTATTTTTGCAGGTACTGTAGACGTTGAAGACTTCTGAGAGGGCAGAGCGTTTGTTTTCTTTCTCTATTGTTCTGTTCAGTGCATCTAGCACAATTTGTGATAAAACACAAGTGTAACTAACAATTCTTCTGTCCTTGTACTGTTTTGTGAAATTTTATGTTTGTAACTTTCTATCCCTTTGTTTTTTTAGTGTCTGGCAAAAAGCTGTAAGTACACAAAAAACTTGTTTCGTGTAGAAATATTTGTCGAACTCACTAACCTGGGCCAGCAAATGCCTGGTCCTGCATGTCCTGCAAGTTCCGAAACGAAAGAAAAAAAGAAAAATACTGTCATTGAATTGAAAAAAAAAGAAAAATACTGTCATTGAATTGAAAAAAAAAAAAAAAAAAACCTCGGCCAGCCACAGCCTGGTCCTGAAACGAAAGAAAAAAAGAAAAATACTGTCATTGAATTGAAAGAAAAAGAAGGAAAAAGCATTTGAGTTTGATTGATTATAGAGAGGATTGATTACAAACTGTGGAGCTGAACTGATAAAACATTTTGAGGCAAATTATCAAGATATGAACGAGAGATTGATTGATCGAGTGTAAAGTGTAAAGAAAGAAAATTGAATCGGGATATATAGAGTTTTAGAAATAAATGCGACATTGATTGATTGGAGAGAGAATAAGAAAGAAAATTAGTTGAAGATATACAGAGTTCCAGAATTACAAGTGAGTTACATTGATTGCAAAGAGAGAAAAAAGAAAATTGAATCAGGATATATAGAGTTTTAGAAATATAAGCGAGCTTGATTGATTGGAGAGAGAATAAGAAAAAAAATTAGTTGAAGATATACAGAGTTCCAAAATTATAAGTGAGTTACATTGATTGCAAAGAGAGTTGAAAGAAAATTTGGTGATATACAGAGTTCAGGAAATATAAGTGAGGTACATTGATTGCAAAGAGAGAAGAAAGAAAATTGAATCGGGATATATAGAGTTTTAGAAATATAAGCGAGGTACATTGATTGCAAAGAGAGAAGAAAGAAAATTGAATCGGGATATATAGAGTTCCAGAATTATAAGTGGGCTACATTGATTGCAAAGAGAGAAGAAAGAAAATTGAATCGGGATATATAGAGTTTCAGAATTATAAGTGGGCTACATTGATTGCAAAGAGAGAAGAAAGAAAATTGAATCGGGATATATAGTTTGATTGGAGAGACAATAAGAAAAAAAAATAGGTGAGGATATACAGAGTTTCAGAATTATAAGTGAGCTAGATTGATTGCAAAGAGAGAATAAAGAAAATTAAATCGGGATATATAGAGTTTTAGAAATATATGAGCAAGCTTGATTGATCGGAGAGTTGATAAGAAATAAATTTGGGTCAGGATATATAAGTGAGCTTGCTTGCAGAGAGAGTAAGAAAGAAATTGTAATTGTTTTAATCATACCGTGGAGAAGAAATAGTACACAGGAGTTCTGGAAATATAAGTGAGCGTTATTGAGTACGCCAATTACAGGGTGCAGAGATTCCGAGTAAAGAGAGTAATTCCCAGATTTGGGTCTAAATACAGCTTGATTGACTTCATCAAAAATCACAAAATGAAGGTCAGTGATAGAAATACTGAACGCCATGTTGAAGAGACTTTAGAGTGTTATATATGTGGAAAAGATCTTGATGGCAAGGAGAATGAAGTGAAATGTGAAAGTTGTCCTAACTCTTACCATGTGGCATGTATGAATATCTCTTGTGAAGATAAATTTAGTGACATTACACTTGTATGGATTTGCCTTTGCGGAGATAACAATATTTCTGTACGTATGTTTGACCATCTAGGTATCCCTATTGATGTCAACCAATACGAATGCATCAGTCCAGAACATGAGATCATGGAAGAGCCTGACGGCACACCTGATGAATGCTTTACCTCAAGAGAGATTGAAAGAAGCCGTAGAGGCCGCTTTACAAAGATGAAAAGGTATGTGAACAAAGGACATAAGCGGTCGATATCCCCCAAAGAAACAAATACAAAAAAGAGGAGAAATGAAAGGTACGTTGATGACTGTAAGAATACGTCAACATGTGATCAGTCGGAAAATGTAGAAAATGCAGTTGGCAAGGAAAAGGAATCTGGTTCAAGATGGGACTCGATAAGATCACGAAAGGCAAAACGCTTGGAGAAAAGACAAGGAATGATTTCTGTAGATAACAAATACAGACATGAGGATGAGTGTTCACATGAGAACAAAAGAGAAAAGGGAGTGACATACATAGGAAAAGCAATGAAGCATCTGTACCGCAAATCAAACAGGAAAATCAAAGTTCCAAGTACTGAAAACCAATCAAAAATGACACAAGATAATGAAAAATCAAAAACGAGTGTATCAAGCACAAAGAAACAAATAGAGGTGCCGGAGATCAGTGAAAATGATTTGAAGGTAACACGTACAGGTACGGTTTCTCATGAAGAGACAAACATGTGTGAAGATGGTAATGACGAACATTGTTTGAAGTCGAATGAGATGGCTATGTTGTACAGTAAACAGAAATCTCCTAGTGAATGGTCTTCTTCAGATCTTGATGCTCTTGTAACATGTTCAATTGATATGCTTTCTGCTAGCCCTGATGACGTATCTGAGAGTATTTGTAAGAAAGGTGATGGCACATCTCTTGGCGAACCAAAGACAGGACCTATTACCAAGTACGCACATCCAGACTCACTGGTCAATACCCTTGAAGAATCACTCAAGAATTGTGATGGCTGTCTTATGAACTTTGGTAAGCAGACTTTTCTCATAATGTCACATGAAACAGGTTACTACATCTTTGATGCACATTCCAGAAGTAGAAAAGGGTGTCAAAGTAAGCAAGGAAAAAGTATTCTCATGCATACTAAAACTTGGCTCGGAATATACACTTATTGCATACAATTGTTGAACTCTATGAAGCTCTCGTGTGAGGAGACATACAAGCTGACACAGGTGACAGTTGCACACAGGTCAAGTACTGATGCATTGAAACACACAATCCCAACAGATACAATTTCACAGGATAAGGTAGATGAAAGTCTGATGGTAATCCAAACTGAAGATCGTTCCGTATCTAAACCTGAATCGAGCCAAGATAAAGTACATGTAACACTCAATTGGAAAGTGCAAGCAGAACCTACCAAACCCACTGATGAAATAGATGTTGATCTCAAATCATACAGGAAAGTGCAAGCAAAACCTACCAAACCCACTGATGAAATAGATGTTGATCTCAAATCATACAGGAAAGTGCAAGCAAAACCTACCAAACCCACTGATGAAATAGATGTTGATCTCAAATCATACAGGAAAGTGCAAGCAAAACCTACCAAACCCACTGATGAAATAGCTGTTGATCTCAAATCCTACAGAGTTCATGCTGGTGGCAAAAACCAAAAAAAAGGTAAAGCAAGGAACAAGAAAGGTCAGTTCACCAAAGCAAAAAAAGTTCATGATGGAAATAACTCTTCTGATAAATCAGAGATTAGATTTGACAAAGATGAAGGAATAGAATTAGCAGTAAATAATGAGAAGCTGGATACAAAGAAATCTATGAATGCAGGTGAAAATGATGAAAACTCAGACCAGCATATTTACAATATCAAAGACGATAAAGGTTCAGATGGAGTTGTGCAGGCTGATTCAAAGAATAATCTGTTGAAACTGAATTTTGATGAAAATAGGAAAATTGAAATAGATAATGATAGTGGCAGTGATATTCATATACCAGTGAAACGTTCGTGTGCAAGAACTTGTATAGAATCTGATACAGACACAAGTCCTGGATATGATATATTCGATAGAAGTGTTTCACCAGAACGCAATATGCCTTTGAATGTTTGTGATAGACCAAAAGATATGCCCAGAAATGAACAAGTAGACAATGTCTGTGAATCAGTATTGAAAAATGATGATATGATGACAATTGATTTGACATATGTTTCAGATGGTCTAGAGGAAGATGCAATGTTTGATAATGAATTAAAGAATAAAAGCTTTGATACAGGTAAACATGATTCAGACAATGATACTGATATGTCACTTAATGATCATGCTCATTCAAGAAATCCTTTAGAATCTTCTTCAGATTCAAATATCAAAGATGAAGACATTGAAAAGGCAATAGATGTTAATATGTACACATGTACTGATGAAACAGAAACAGAAGTTGAATTTGTAGCAGATCTTGGATTACGTGATAGACCAGATAAAGATTTCAAATTTGTACCCCTCCAGAATAATGACAAACAGAACATTTGTTCAAAACTGAATATCAGATATATAGGCAAAGGCTGTGATTCAAGGTTAGATAGAAATAGCTGTATTGGAGTTCCTTTACAGAGTAAACAAATTACTGGTGATGGCAATTGTTTCTTTCGTGCAATTTCCTATGTAATTTCTGGAACTGAGCGTAATCATGCAATTTTAAGAAATGCCACTGTGAAACATTTATTGCAAACCAAGGACATGTTTAGTAATACATTGAGGCAAGAATATAGAACAGTCAGAGAATATGTTTTGAAACGTAGAATAAAGGAAGACGGAACGTGGGCTACAGACACTGAAATTAGCGCTTTAGCAAATTTAATCGATACTGATATTTATTCATACAATGACCAAGTACCATGTTGGCAATTGTTCTCTGCAAAGAAACCTGGAAGAATAAATATTGTAACATCTGATAAGGGAATTTATATACTGTACACAGGAAATGTTCATTTTAATGTTGTTGAATCTGTAGATTTTGTCAATTTCAATTCATTAGAACAGACAAGAACAACTAAAGAAGATAGAACGTCAAAGAGAACTTTGCCATGTCCATCAATTCAGGCTGATGTTAAAGTAAAGCATGTGTTCAAGAAGTGTAGATCCAAGTGTCAGATAGAGGAAGAAATTGATGAAGTAGTGGATAAGTCTCCTGAAACATTTCAAAACCATGTTGATTCAAAGGGAAAAAAACGTAGGCTCATGTTGGAAACTGGTACGATAAATCACGATGAGAGGAAAGGTACTGCAAATCTTTTTCACATGACATATGAACAGTGTGCAAGTAATCAGTCTGAATCAGTCGTTCACAACGAACGTAACACCAAGGATGAAACCCTTGAAAGTGATCACAAAGACAAATGCACGAGAGTCGACACACAAAGAACGCTTGTTGCCCAAGGGACATTCAATCAAGGTGATACAAGATTTGGTGACTTAAGTGGAAAGCAGTGTGTTACCAATTCACTATCTGCACTGTTGTATAGCAAGGTAAAAAATGCCAATGATTGGAAAAGTACAGATCTAGACAGGATTTTGAATAATGGTAATGAATTATACTGTTACATACGGCAATCCACTTCACTCGACAACGAATACTTATTGATATCTGATCTATTTGAATATTTGGATGCGTACAATGAATTGTTTAACATAGTATGCCGTGAACCAGTCACTGGATTGTTAGATGGAGATGAATTGATATTGGCCCAGTCTCTTTCGATGACATTGAAGCAAGCACTCGAAAAAGAACTCTGTACTGATTCTGATGCATGTTTTGTGACATTTGCTAGAAGTACTTTCATTGTATTATCTGGTCAAGATGGTTTTTTTATATTTGATTCACATTCCAGAAGCAGTCGAGGTTTCCTGATTTGTAACGGACACAGTGTTGTACTTAGTACTCCAAGTTGGCAAGGTGTGTACAAGCATTGTATGAGGTTAGCAAAAACAATGGGATGCCCCCTGCACACCGAATATGAAGTGACTAGTGTTTGTGCTAAAGCAACTTCCGGTAAGAATGAAACCTTGAAAGGCTATCCACAGTTACAGGGTTTTGTTTGTAGTCCAATTCCTTCGTCAAATATGCACAGTGAAAGTCAGTCTGGAAGCTCTGGATGTTCCATACATTGTGAAAGCTTTGATGAAGTTCAAAGATTGGATGAGAGTGTTTCCCCACTAAAGATGATTGATAACCCAAATGTATTTCTCTTCCCTGAAAAAGCAAATGAAACAATCATTCATGATGTACATTATAACGGTCAGCAATTAAAACTGAAGAGTGTGACAATTGACTTAACCAAATTAAAAGAATCACAGCTAAATAATAGTTGTCTTCTGAACGGAAATGACTCTATAAATACAGAATATGAAAATGAACAAAAAGGAGATTCCAAAAATTGTACTAAATCCGGGAATAACTCTGATAGATTGAATTTAGTGAACAAAGTTCAGAATTCCAACTCTATCTTAAGCAAAAAACGAAAATGGAGTAACCTCGAAAGCGATGCAAAAGTTGATGTCGACCTCGGCAAGGAAATTCGAAAAACCAAATTGGTAAAAATGAATGAGAACGAAAACTTAAGAGTTGATGCAAGCGAATGTGTAGATAGTCATGATGAATTAATAATAATTGGAGAAGTTCATGTTAGAAATGTAGACCATGGAAAGAAAAAACGTAAAAACAAACAAAGTTCTAATCAAATTAGGAAGTGCAGGAGACAGCAAATGAGAGAAAAACGAGCCCTGGCCAAAGATGAAATCATTAAGAAAAAGGAAAAGTGTATTCACAATGCGCAAATGAAAAAAAAAAAAATGAAAAATAAATATCAAAATGATTTAACCTACAAAATAGAAAAAATAAATGAAGTAAAACAAAGGCAAAAAGAAATGTATGAAGAGTATTCAAATTTCAGGAACATACAGCTAAATATTATGAAAACCAAATATCATTTTGATTCACGTTATAAAAAGAAAATTTTGTATGGAAATAAACAAAAATATTTGAGAAATGAAGGATTCAAAGAAAATGTTAAAACTGCTATGAGGATTAAAATGAAAAATAATTATTGGAACGATGAACTATTTAAACAAATGCACAAGAGT
This sequence comes from Strongylocentrotus droebachiensis, assembly GCA_035222895.1. Classification (NCBI taxonomy): domain Eukaryota; kingdom Metazoa; phylum Echinodermata; class Echinoidea; order Camarodonta; family Strongylocentrotidae; genus Strongylocentrotus; species Strongylocentrotus droebachiensis. Next base: position 281,290 of record JAVYIG010000396.1, read on the forward strand.
AGAATAAGAAGTAAATACCAGCATGATGAACTATTTAAACGAATGCACAAAAGCAAATTAAGAAGTAAATATTTGAACAATGAACATTTTAAGAAAAAACAACAAGATATCATGAAAAAACGAATGAAGGAATTATATCGCAACGATGAACATTTTAAGAAAAAACAACAAGATATCATGAAAAAACGAATAAAGGAATTATATCGCAACGATGAACATTTTAAAGAAAAACAACAAGATATCATGAAAAAACAAATGAAGAAATTATATCGCAACAATGAACATTTTAAAGAAAAACAACAAGATATCATGAAAAAACAAATGAAGAAATTATATCGCAACGATGAACATTTTAAAGAAAAACAACAAGATATCATGAAAAAACAAATGAAGAAATTATATCACAACGATCAACAATTTAAGGAAAAGAAATTGATGAGCTTAAAAATTAAATATAAAAGAATTGAAAAATATAGGCAAAATGTAATGAAACATAATCGAAAAAGGTCTGTACTTCGAACAGCAAAAATGTCCGAGTTTGATATTGTACTTGAAGAATTTAGAAAGATAATTTCTCATGGCCCAGAATATGTGTGCTGTGTATGCTTTAAACTTCTCTTTGAGAATCAAGTATTGAAATGTAAAAAGAGTAATTATGAAATTCGGACATGCATAAGTGATGAATATTTGCATGTTTGCAACTCGGAATGCCGGTCAGAATGTTTAATAGGCCAGTCAGCCAGATCTTCACTATGGATATGCTTCACTTGTCATAGAAAATTGAAAGCTGGAAAAGTACCTGCAGAAGCAAATATGAATAATTTACAATTACATGAAGTTCCACAAGAACTTGCCCATCTGAACAATTTAGAACAGCATTTGGTTGCATTGCATATCCCTTTTATGAAGTTAATGGTTTTGCCTAAAGGTGGTCAAAATGGAGTCCATGGCCCAGTCGTGTGTGTGCCTTCAGACACTTATGAAACCGTAAATATGTTGCCAAGACCACAGACTGAAGATCAATTGATCCGTGTTAAACTGAAACGAAAATTGTCGTTCAAAAGTTATTATGAGTACAAATTTGTAGATAAATCTAATTTGCTTAGTGCTCTGCAGTATTTAAAAGCAAATAATAAGTGGTATTTTGATGTAACAGTAAATGATAAATGGGAAAACTCACTTGAACGAAATGAAAAAGATAATGAAAAGGAAGAAGCAGAAGAAATCGGTGGCAAAGCTCGCTTAGCAAAATATTGGAAGGAAATGGAAGAACAAATTGATCATATTTTGTCCAAAGACAAAAATGCTAATAAAAACATGGAAGACAAAAGTGAACTACACCCCCAAAAAGATGATAATGGCACTGAAGACGATTTGGAAGAACGATTATGTGGTATTCAGTTAGACTCGTGTCTCCAGCCAGTAGATATTGGACAGGAAATATTAGATCAGTATTTTGAAGACATAATATGTTGTGCTCCTTGTGAAGGAAAAAGCCCTGTATCGATTCTACAAGATGAAAGCAATGAGGCCAAATGTTTCCCAGTATTATTTCCCCAAGGTCAACCAACATTCCATGATAGAAGAGATGAAAAAATAACATTAGGACGTTATCTGCACAACCGACTGATGCACGTGGACAACAGATTTGCTCAGAATACAGATTACATCTTTTATGCACAATATATTTATGAAATTCAACAGGTTATATCGCAAGTTTCTATCGCATTAAGGCAAAGTCAAAACAAAAAAGATGATTCCTCTTCAATAACTGCCTCAGATTTGAAAGATGCAGAGAAAGTTAAAAAAATACTAAAATCAGACAAGGGCTATAAATTTTTAAAGCAAATTCGTGGAACACCTCCATTCTGGCAAAAGACACAAAAAGATGTTCTCGCAATGGTAAGACAGCTTGGAAAGCCGACATGGTTTGCTTCTTTCTCATCTGCTGATATGAGATGGCCAGAAATAATGAATTCATTGCTTAGACAAAAAGGAGACACCAGGGAATCAAGTGAATTAGATTATAAAGAAAAATGTAATCTTTTAAGATCGAATCCAGTAACAGTTGCCAGAATGTTTGATAAAAGATTTCACACTTTTATGAAGACAGTAATTTTATCTCCAGCTGCACCGATCGGTAAAATAGTTGATTCATTTTGGAGAGTAGAGTATCAAGCTCGAGGTTCCCCTCACATTCATGCCTTGTTCTGGGTTCAAAATGCTCCACAGTTGGGTATCGATAAAGATGATGATGTCGTACAATTCGTAGATAAATACATTTCTTGCCAGAAGCCGGATGAAAAGGAAGATCGAGAACTACATGAAATAGTAAGCAAGGTCCAACAACACAGTAAGAAACATTCTAAATCTTGCACAAAAACAGGAAAAGCGTGTAGATTTAATTTCCCAAGACCACCATCTGAAAAAACATTCATTGTAACACCTGTTGAAGAGATTCCAGCTAAAGATTGTGGGAAAGTGCAAAATAAGGGAAAAGACAATGATCAAATTAAAGCTTCTAAAAAGATTAAAGATGATGCAGAGAAATTGTTGAAGTCAGTTAAAGATGCATTATCCAATGGAATGGAGTACAACAATGTAAACCATCTCTTTGAAGAGCTTGGCATTACACAAAATCAATTTGAAAATGCACATAATGAATTAGCATCACAACAAAGTATAATCATCAAGAGACAGATACAAGATGTATGGGTAAATCAGTTTAATCCAAGTCTCCTTAGAAGCTGGAATGCCAACATGGATTTGCAGTATGTAACAAATGTATTTGCATGTGTAGCTTATATTGTATCCTACATGTCAAAAGCTGAACGAGAAATCGGAATGCTATTGAGTCATACACTATCTGAAATGAAGGATGGAAATGAAAACGCAAAGGAAAGCATGAAAAAACTTGGTCAGGTGTACATGCAAAATCGTGAAGTGTCTGCTCAAGAAAGCGTCTATCGTGTTTGCAGTCTCAAATTGAAAGAATGTTCTAGAAAAGTGGAATTTATTCCTGTTGGACCAGACCCTGTCAAAATGAGTTTACCATTAAGCGTTATAAAAAGCAGACCAGATAACGATAATGATGATGAGAATGTTTGGATGACTAGCAAGCTCGACAGATACAAAGCTCGACCTAGAAATGCAGAATTCAGTAATATGTGTCTTGCAACGTTTTTTTCTCAGTTTAGAATCTTAACTGCATCCCAAAAGCCAAGTGCAAGAAGTAAAAATGTCTTTAAATTAGATAATGATCTGGGATATATTCAGAAGCGCACACGTACAGCAGATGCAGTTGTAAGATATCCCCGATTTTCACCCATCATTTGTCCTGAAAAATATTATTTGAGCATTTTGCAACTCTTTCTGCCATATTTTGAAGATGAACAATTAAAGCCGCCAACCTTTGAAACACATCAAGAGTTCTATGAGACGGGTTCTGTGAAAATACGTGGATGTGAATTAGAGGAAGTCTGGTCAATTGTGTGTACTAACCGAAAGAAGTTTGAAATGAATGCTGATGCAATTGATCATGCACAGGAGCATCTTAACAAATTTGGTCCACACGAAGATGCATGGGGTCTTTTATGTCCGGAAAAGGAAGTAGAACGACTTGAACATCCCAAAGAAAATGTAGATGTCGAAGATTGTGATGGAGATCTTGATATCCCGGATTTAAAGCATGAAAAGAAAAAAGATGACTGTAGCATCGAATTTCGATCTGTAAAGATTTCCAAACAGGATGGTCATTCTTTGATGAGGTCTTTGAATGAGAAGCAACAGACTGTTTTTTACAAAATACGACAGTGGTGTTTAGATAGAGTAAATGGAAAATCGGTCGAACCGTTTCATATTTTTCTAACTGGTGGTGCTGGCACTGGAAAGAGTCATTTGATTAAATGTCTTTACTATGAAGCAACACGTATACTAGCCCGAATGTTGCCACATCCCGATGATGTCTCAGTATTGAAAATGGCTCCAACTGGAGTAGCTGCATACAATATCAATGGCCATACCATACATAGTATTCTTTCTATTCCAATCAATGCGCAAAGACTGTATCAACCGCTGAGTGATGAGAAAATAAATGTCCTTCGAAATAAGCTGGCTCAAGTGCAAATTTTGATCATAGATGAAGTATCAATGGTAGATCAAAAGTTGATGTCTTACATTCACGGTCGCCTACGACAAATAAAACAATCACGCGATCAAACAGCTTTTGCTGGTGTTTCAGTTATTGCTGTGGGAGACATGTATCAGTTACCTCCAGTTTTTGGAATTCCTTTATATAAAGACACACTCAATGGTGTATTGTGGAATGATAATTTCAAGAAAGTAGAACTTGAAGACATTATGAGACAAAAAGACGATACCCAATTCGCTGTTCTCTTAAATAGATTACGTGTAAAAGAAGGGGATGAGATTCTCTGTGATGAAGACCTAGCAATGCTCAAGTCTTGTGAAACTGGTGAAGAATGTGAAAATGCTCTGCATATCTATTCATGTAACAATCAAGTAGATGCTTGGAACAAGAAATTATTGCATAAAAGATGTGCCGATGTGATATGCGTAAAAGCACAAGACATGGACAAAGATGGTAAAAAAGGAAACAAAATACGAGAAAAACCTTGTACAGGTATGAAAACCCAGCTGCCTCCTTATCTGTGGATTGCAGTTAATGCTAGAGTGATGTTGCTCAAGAACATTGATGTAAGTAAAGGCCTGACAAATGGATGTTTTGGAAATGTAACGGAAATATTAACGGATCATACAAATTTAAATCCAGTATGCATCAAAGTTAATTTTGAGATGGCCGATGTTGGTATTCATTCAATCGAAATGTCCCAAGAATCCATTGGTAAGAAATATGTGAGAAAACAATTTCCACTTAAGCTTGCTTATGCTTGTACAATACATAAAGTACAAGGTTCGACATTAGAAAAAGCTGTTGTATCATTAAAAAATGTATTTGAATCTGGACAGGCATATGTTGGGCTTAGTCGTGTTACTTCGCTATCTGGACTTGTGATAGAAAATTTCGATCCTAAGCGTATATACTGTAATCCAGAAATTAAAGATCGCATTGAGATTATGAAGCCGTTTATCGAGAAAAGCACTTCTGAGGATATTCATGATTATAACTTTTCTTTGATAATGCAAAATGTACAAGGATTAAAACAGCATTTTATCGATTTTAAATCCCAGTGCAAATTTGTGAAGGTAGATTTTATTTGCTTGACCGAAACATGGATTAATGATGATGATGTCTGTGATGTTGTTTTAGAAAACTTTCGATTTTATCATCAGCCACGATATCTTTCATACTGCAATTCTGGAGTTGGAAATGTACTCAAAGAACAATCGCATGGAGGTGTTGCAATGTATATCAAGAATACATATTCAAGTAGATTAGACATATCTGTTGACAACTTAGAGTTTATTGCAATTCTTGTCACCAATCCAGTTTCTGTTGTGATTTCAGTTGTCTATCGACCTCCATCATATAGTATCAAATCATTCTGTGAATCATTAGACAATTTGCTAGATGCATTACACAAAAGAAGCATTAGATGTATTGTGATGGGAGATTTTAACGAGGATTTGCTTAAAGGTTCTTCACAGGTAAACAAGCTAATGTGTAATAAAGGTTACAAACAGCATGTTGTTAATGCTACTACTGAGAAGGGAACATTGATAGATCATGTGTACAGCAAGGGACTAGATTTATTGGAAACAGAGGTCATCCCTACATATTATAGTTACCATGAAGCTGTTAAGATTGCATTTTAATATTTGTAGTAAAACGGGAGGAATAAAAGAGTAATTTCATAATATTTTTGTTGATAAATAACATTTTCATTTACCATTTCTTCATTCTTGCAAAAATGAAAATGAATATTACTCCTTCTTAAAATTCATGAGAGTTGTGCATATTTTGTTTAGGCTTACCTTACACTTATCAATGATACCATCTGCCATGGACATCACATTGAAAGCATGTTGTAAACTTGGTAAAATCTTTTTTAAGGTGGTGTGTGTTGAAAGATTTATGTGTTGTCACTCCTTGCCTTTCAAACCTTAGTGTTTTTAAACATCACTCACATCATGAAATGTACATGTATTTTTAACTTTTAGATGCAATTTTACAAATCTAAAACAATGGTACACATTTATAATAGATGGATAACAAGATCATACATCCATGCTTTTCTTTTTCAGTTTAATGATTGTCGACCTGATCAGTATATCAAAGTTGGATCATTCCATGAACCTTGCTAAGTGCTCATATTTCAACTGGGTTGGAGTAGGAGACAGCGTACATGGCAACCATCTCTCTGAAGAAGACACTCAAATCAGAGATCAAGCTTGAACGTGACAATAAGACATGCAAGTATTAAAGTAAAGAAGAAGATGGTTTATGATAATGAATGAATATTATCATCGGGATGTAATGCTGGAATGTTATTCTCTGAAAGATGATTTGTTTGGTAGTGATAATGTTTTAGTAATAGGTTATTCACTATGATGTAAGTTGTTCTGATTTAATGAAAATTGGAGGGTTATAATGTCTCATTGATAACAATGAGTATGATAGTGATGATTAGGATTAAATGAATGTTATACTATCAATGATGTTCACATAATACTTAACCCTTTCTGTACTGACTTGGGGGGGGGGGGCGTTGATATTTGAAAATGCAAAGGTAAATTTGCATAACTTATCAATACGCAAATTTCATCATTTTATTTTTTTAAATATGTATTATATTGTTTTTTATTTTTTATATCTCGAGGGCTTAAAGCCAGAACTGTCTATGTCCATTTTGGGTGAAATTGAGTTAAGTCCACCAAATTACTGTATATTCATTTAGGTTTGTGTGCCAGAACTGTCTATGTCCCATGTGTGTCCATTAGCCATTTTACTTTTCATGCCAGAAATGTCCAGACTGTTACAAGTACTGTCACGCATTCATTGCAGTATTAAGAATTGCACAATACTTGCAGTTTTCTACTATTAAAGCAGATGGGATACCCCATGCAGCTTTCACTGATTGTGGCCAAGCAACATCATTTCATTGCCCAGAAAAGCTGTTATGATAAATAAAAAAGACCAATGTGCAAAATGTATGAAGTGTGACCAGTTGTCAGGAGAGCAAAAGGAGAATTTCAAGGAAGAGTATGAAGCCCATCTCATGCGAATAAACAGAGGCTCAAGATGCCAAAGCAAGGGACAAGGCCAAGGCAGTTGCTGAAAAGGGGACTTTTGTCTCGGCTTCTTCTGATTGGCAAAGTGTGCTACAGATCCCAAGCAGTGAACATTCTTGAATATATTACAGCCGCAAGCTTTGTGTCTACCATCTATGTATATACAATCAGGCCCCACCAAATGAAGCAAGCTGCTATACTGTTGGTCCAAAGCAGAAGGGAAGTATGGCAGTAATGATATGGGCACATGCCACTTCAAATGGTTGAATGATTTATCTGAAATGGTAGATGAAGTACCACTATTTTCTAACACATTAGGGGACAAAATCGAAACCAAAATATGGCTGCAATGTTCCTCTATGCCGTCCAGAACACACATCTCAAAGTCATCGCACACAATTTTCTGGAGAGCGGGCATTCCCACATGGAATGCGATGGCATGCATTCTGCAATTGAAAAAGAACGTCAATGTCTTTACAATGCACCACTGGGTAATATCTTCCACAAAGCAAGACGTTGGCCTCCATACAAGGTCATAAACATGTGTCATGGAGACTTTCATGATCTGCGGAATCTCTCACAACAGACCATGAAGAACAAACGGCGAGACGAAGATGGACATGTCTTCAACTGGCTACATGTAGAGAGCTTCTAATACAGGAAGGAAGAGCCAGGCACCATCTGCTACAAGTATAAGTACTCAGTTGACTACAAGAAGATATGCGTGTATGGGCGTGGGACACCATCAGTTCCACGTTATCTGGACCTTGCCTACAAAGAGAAGCTTCAAATCAGAACCTTAAAAAGAAGGATCTCATCGAGCTGTGCAATGGCCTAGCCATTCCTGAAGAGTTCCGTGAATGGTATTTGGCACTCCCATCTTCAAGACGAGTTGATGACAATGATGTTGCATAATTATTGATTAAATTCAAGGAAAGACATAAAAAACGACAAGATCGTCATTTAAATAACAATTAACATGCTCTGGAAATACTTTGTTATTAATCCACCACGTTATGCTCCTAAAATTCTGTCAAATCTTCAATTTTATGTTTGAATAATTATCTTGTAAATAAAGGACATATAGTGTGGGGTATAATGGAACATTTAAGCCGTGAAAAGGATCATGACTCACATGCCATGACCTCCATGTATGATGTGTGACCAAGTATTATTTATAAGTTGATCACATTGAACATAACTACTTCACTTTTTTCAGATTTTATGCATGCAATCAAACTTTCAAATGTATTTGACTCAAATTTGCTTTTTTGGACATAGACAGTTCTGGTTTTAAGCCCTCGATCGAATGTTTTATTTCTAATGTATTCTTTTGTTCTGGAATATATCAAGTTGCTTTTGGAAACATATCAAAGCAATTTGATATCAATTCATATCTCTCACTTATACATCTATTTCAGTATTCACATTTCTGCCTGTACATGTACATAAATTATATGAATATATGCAATTATAGCACTTTTTGATGATATGAGCATACTAATTGATATGTAACACCTTACAGGTATATCCGATTTCGATGAAAATGATATTCAAACATGTTACCTGTGTGTAAGATAGTGACTTGAGGGAAAAAGTCATGAAACAACAATTTAAAATTCTGCTGATCAGAACAAGTTTGTGCTGAAATGGATGGGTCCATTCCCTGGGGTTGGTGTGAAGTATAACTATGACTACATTGTAGATGTTAATTGTGTTCCTAAGACATATCACATTAATCTTAAGAAATACTTTCTGAGGGAGGAGGTTAACTTGTCAGTGGCTGGCTGCTTTGATTTGTGTACAGAGAGTAGGAAAGTGTGTGGGGATTCTGCAGAAGATGTCGAGAATCAGTTGCTTGTATTGAAGGTAGATGCATCTGACGGGTGTGGGTGCTGGGCTTATGCAATAGCATTCAGAAATGGAATATCCAAATGCTTATGCTAGTAAGAAGTTATTACCATGGGAAGATAATTATACAACAATAGAGAAAGAATGCTCAGCAATAATGAGCAATCAAAAATTTCAAATATTATTTGTATGGATGTGAGTTTGAAGTACACACAGGCCACAAACCTTTCTTCTATATTCAAGCGAAAAAAGTTTGAGAATAAGAGAATCATGATATGAAGAACAGTGTTCCAAGATGACAGATTTATGGTTGTATCAGTGAAGGGTCAGGAAAATATTGCAGCAGATTATATGAGCAGAATGTAAAATACACTACACATGGATTTTGTTTTTGTTGTCTGTCTACCATTGTCAATTATTGGATTTGTATCATGGATTTGATATGGAGAAGAAGATATTACAGCAGTATATATACTCCTTGTTACCACAGAGACTATGTTTTCAACTTTTCAGCATACATGTTTACTTTCAACTTGGACTGATAAATTGGATCACAGAAAGAGACTGATAATTACACAGCCACCTTATGAATCTAAATATATCAGAGAGGACTTATTGATGCTTAACACAATGGATTGTGCTCTTTAATGCTCGATAATTGTTTAATTTTGAGTCAAAGAAATTGTCTTCAGGTGATGATGTGAACATTTGATAATCTCTACTTTGTTTTAACAGGTTTTTCACAAATACTAATATGAACTGTAGCATGAACATTTACGTATACTCATGTTCTAGCTTTTCAACTTTGTGCAGAATATGTCATACATATGACATATTCAGCACAAAGTTGAAGCTTTATATTTATACATGGGTTTGTTTAATGCTTATTATCCCATAGCATGATATTGTTGTGCTATGTTGGGATTATTTTTATTGAAAGGTTTTATTCAAAGGTGTTTGTACACTTATAACCATGCTCAAGCTTTACCATGATATTAAAGTTCTGAGCTTCATGTGCTGTATAATATCATAACAAATATAACAAATTATATTATTGAAAACATGTTATAGTAATTGCATTTGCAGATTTCAACTCATAAACAAAGGAAATGAAATGCATCTAAGCCTCATGAATTAGGTGATAAAAGTAAGAATGTCATATTATTTATTGTAGATTCTAAAATTAGTTGATTAAACCATAGGTTGAGAACTGAGATTCCTGGATATACAAGTACATTTACATTGACTAGGATTGGAATTTAGTCATATGAGCTATGTTGTGTCATGACCTTCTGATATCATGTAATGATGGATGAGATGAAGAATGTTATGTTTGAAGTTTTGCCTTGAGAAAGCTTTAATGATAATTAATGTGCAGTAAATATTTAAAACAGTTTGCACTAAACATTTTCATGAGATATGTATTACCCAGTGTTTTTTGTATGTTGAACTGTTTTAAAAGTATGTATCTAGGAATTTGAGAACAAAGTTCGGTACCTAGGAATTATTTTTGAGAAGATAATTTTTCATTTTTATGGTAAAAGTTTTCACGACTTAAGAGGAATAAATTTTATCAACATCCATTTATGACACACAACGTCATGTTTATGTATGTATAGTAAACAAATGGGAAGATGTCATGATTGTTTTATGATTATGTGATTCCTAGAAAAGGCACTTTGTCATGAAATTGACCAAAGATAAGCTTAAATGGTTAATTTTAATGGTTATTAATATACAGCTATTACTAGGTCAAGGTCAAGAAAGATTTTATTTGTACAGGTGACAATTGCCATGAATGTAATTTACATAGACAGATGGTAATAACATTTTTTTTGGTCGGGTTGACTTTATAAGTTTATTTCAGTCAGGTATGTGGAATGTGATTTATTGTAATTGCCTATAATACTCTCGATTTGTGAAGAAAATTCATTTGAGTAATTTGTTCTTAAAAATTGGGAGGCTAATTGTCATATGAGAAATTGAGAATTATTTCATTACTATGTTACCCTGACGGAAGTGAGATTTTCTTTTCGAATTCGAAATGCATATACACCATAACAAAGGTGAATAAACTCTCTTTGAGTCATGACTTAAAACTATCAAGTATAATTGTCATTTTTCCGTGACAGGGACTCAATAGTAATACAAATATTAAGTGCAAAGGGATGAGCAAGAGAAAATTGAGAAACAGCCAAAGACATAATGAAGGGAGAACGAAAGTCAGAGGCGAGAAAGGGAGAGAGTAAGATAAAGAGAGAGGCAGAGAGAGAGAGAGAGACAGATCAAGAGAAGAAGAGGGAGGTAGAGCAAGCATTCAATATTTCCAGCATAAATAGTATACAAATATACACTGCCTTGAGAGGTTCTGGTTAAAACTATGCGCAAAAGGTGACTCCAATAGTAATATTTGCTGAGGGGCGCAGCCCCGAAGCAAATGGTACTTTTGGGGTCACCGAGGCCTATAGTTTAACCAGTACCTCGAATAGAAGGCATGGTATATTTGTTTTATATCCTGCATCAAAAATTTATTTAAAACAAAAAAAACATTTTTTTGGAAGAAAAAAAATGTCAATTTTTATCTAAAAAGATTTAAAATATTTTGTTTTCATTAAATTAAGATTTGAAGAAAAAAAATTGATTCAATTAAAAAAAAAATCACATTTTTTTTTTCAACTCCCAAATAGTAAACCAAAATAATACTCTCATATAGTACTTTCTAAAAATAGGTCAAATATTTCTGGTCATGTGACGAGCTCTCAACCAATCAAAAGCCAACAAATTTTTGATGCAGGATATAAAATTGAATATTTACTATATAGAGAAACTAAGAGACAAGTTATGGGAGAGACATAAACACTGCATAAACCTGGGCTGAAAAACTGGTAAAATATAAACGTCTGGGAAGGAGACTTGCATCATACACGTAGGCGATCTTATATTGTAGCAAAGTTGGAAAATTATCCCTATATAGAATAAGCAAGGAATCGGGTTTTCCATAAGGTTGTACACAAACTATGGACATTACTCACCAATAGATATACCACGCATAATAAGCCATGTTATTACTTTGTGATTTTATATGATAATATGTTATAATTGTCGAAGAAGGTGATACAATCAAATATAAGACGATAGTTACAAAAACAAACAAAAATTACCCACCAATTTCAAATTTCGAGATGATGCCAGCATCTGATCAAAAAACAAAAGACACGTTTCTTATATAGACAAATCATGCAAATTAAGAAAATTCTGACAAGTCATGTCGCCTTTAATTATTGAGGAACATTACAATACATAATAGAGAGAGAACTAGAACCAGAGGCGGGAAAGGGAGAGGATAAGAGACAAGTAAAAAAAAAAAAAAAAAGGAGGGCAGATGCAGAGGAATACAGAGTAAGAGAATAGGAGGGAGGCAAGGCAAGAGAGGGAGAGGGAGAGCGTGAACGTGTAGAAAGAGAAAGTGAGATGCAGAGACAGACCAAAAGAAAGAGAGGGGCGGAACAAGAGAGGAAAAGGGAAACAGAACAAGAGAAAAGTGAGAGAGAGAGAGGGAGGAGAGATGAAACTGACAACGATGCCTTCAATATTTCTAGCATAAATAGGCTCTTGAATTACGATCATGAAAGTGTGCCGATGATAATGAAATGATAATGTACGCGATAATGACGATATACTTTTTTTTTTTTTTTTAAAGCTTTTTTGCCTTTATTCAGATCTTCATAATTATACAAAATGATGAATAGGAACACAACGGCCACAACGGCCATGATTAAAAGTGGTATAGCGCCCCCTTCAGGTATTCGATAGAGGATTGTTATACGGGAAACTTGCTAAACATGCCCAAATTTCGACATGATCCCAACCTCTGATAAAAAACGAAACGTCTCCTATGGCCAATAGTCTCAGCTATGACAAACTAAAATTGGGGATAAAAACAGCAACAAGTCATATTCTATCCAAATATGAAGAAAAATTGGGGGGTCTGTGGACTTCCTAAAGAGCTATAATGGATTTTGTATAGGCATGTTTTGGCCAATTTATGCTATGTATTACAAGAGCTCGCGCGCACGGACAATGGGAGAAGTTATATAGACATGTAAACAATGATGATCATGATGATCATGATGAACATGAAGATGATCATGATAGTAATGGTGATGATGATGATGATAATGATCATGATCATGATGATGTTGATGATGATCATCATCAGACCATGATGATGATGATGATGATGATGATGATATTGATGATGATGATGATGATGAGCATGAGCATGATCCTGACATCTGATTGAAAAAATGAGGAAATATTTAGATAGCAAATAGTCTCAGCTACAACATACTAACATTTGGGAGAAAACTGTTGAATAATAACCGAGATACTGGTCAAAACACATTGTCATGCAGATTCATGTTTTGAAAAAAGTGACCTCCCATAGACATAACACGCAAATATGACAAATTATGCATTGTCGCCTTTAATGGAATATTTAACTATGATGACGTCATCGAAATGAAAAATGAATGACATATTTTTGATAGAGATTTATCTCAGCTACAACATATTAAATTCTGGGAGAAAATCGATCACCGATAAGTGAGATAATCTCAATTAAACAAAGACAAAAATGACGTCATCAACAAAATACATTTGTTTGAGTTTAGATGCCAATATGATGACTTTGTTTCACTTTGTACGAGTCAGGGTGGTATGAAATCATATCTACAACTCATGCTTTTTCCAACCATGATATAAAAATTGGGGGTCGATGGACTATCTGAAGAGCTATTTCGATTTTTAAAATGGCATGTTTTTGATGAAATTTGCATTATATTGCCTATAGCAGCACGCGCGGATTTTGAACTTTGACGCACGCTCACGGCCTTATGAAATATGAAGAGTGACTGAAATTAATGTAAATTGTCAATTACGTTAAGAGGAATCCAAATCATGTAAATATTTTGAATTTGGCTTTTTCCGCGCGTCATGAGCGCGCACACCGCGCGCGGGGACATGTACGGACGGAAAATGTTGAAATGCTTAAAATGACCTGATTCGTACTCTCGTTTAATAGTTAAGTGATTTTGAGCAACTTAAAATTTTGACGCGCACGTACGCGCGCGTCATGACCTTTATGTGACCTTTGATGACTTGACCTGTTGACCCTTGACCTGAAGTATATGTGATATGAATATGAATGACCTTTGCTGATGTTTCATGAAGATATGATGGATAATGTGATTTCACAAAATGGCGCCTGGATGACGTCACAATAACTTGATGACCTTGAAAATGTTCCTGTCACGTCTCATGATAATGACCCATGACTGTGCCAAAATTAAATCAAAATGACTTAACCGAACTTGAGTTATCCTAGGAACAAAAAACGGGAAGAAATAAAAATAAATAATAATAAATAAATAAATAAATAAAGAAAATTCTGACGAAATCAATAGGTGGTCTGTTGATAACAGACCACCTAACTAGAAATGTAATTCGTCACGAAGACGAATAAGGTGGTCTGTTTAAGTCTTATGATAGAATTGAGAATGGGAGAAGTTATATAGACATGTAAACAATGATGATCATGATGACCATGATGATGATCATGATAGTAAAAGTGATGATGATGATGATAATGATAATGTTATATGATGATAAAAACGATAATGTTAATGATGATGATGAGCACAAGCATGATCCTGACATCTGATTGAAAAAATAAGGAAATATTTAAATAGCAAATAGTCTCAGCTACAACATACTAACATTTCGAAGAAAACTGTTGAATAACAACCGAGATACTGGTAAAAACACCTTGTCATGCAGATTCATGTTTTGAAAAAAGTGACCTCCCATAGACATAACACGCAAATATGACAAATTATGCATTGTCGCCTTTAATGGAATATTTAACTATGATGACGTCATCGAAATGAAAAATGAATGGTATATTTTTGATAGAGAATGATCTCAGCTACAACATATTAAATTCTGGGAGAAAATCGATCACCGATAAGTGAGATAATCTCAATTAAACAAAGACAAAAATGACGTCATCAACAAAATACATTTTCTTTAGTTTAGATGCAAATATGAAGATTTTGTTTCACTTTGTACGAGTCAAGGTGGTATGAAATCATATCTCCAACTCATGCTCTTTCCAACCATGATATAAAAATTGGGGGTCGACGGACTATCTGAAGAGCTATTTCGATTTTTAAAATGGCATGTTTTTGATCAAATTTGCATTATATTGCCCCTAGCAGCACGCGCGGATTTTGAACTTTGACGCACGCTCACGGCCTTATGAAATATGAAGAGTGACTGAAATTAATTTAAATTGTCAATTACGTTAAGAGGAATCCAAATCATGTAAACATTTTGAATTTGACCTTTTCCGCGCGCTGTGAGCGCGCACACCGCGCGCGGGGACATGAACGGACGGAAAATTTTGAAATGCTTAAAATGACCTGATTCGTACTCTCGTTTAATAGTTTAGTGATTTTGAGCAATTTTAAATTTTGACGCGCACATACGCGCGCGTCATGACCTTTATGTGACCTTTGATGACATGACCTGTTGACCCTTGACCTGAAGTATATGTGATATGAATATGAATGACCTTTGCTGATGCATCATGAAGATATGATGGATAATGTGAAATCACAAAATGGCGCCTGGATGACGTCACGATAATTTGATGACCTTGAAAATGTTCTAGACACGTGTCATGACAATGACCTATGACTGTGCCAAAATTGAATCAAATTGACTAAACCAAACTTGAAGTTATCGTGGGCACAAAAAACGGGAAGAAATAAAAATAAAGAATAATAATAATAATAATAAAGAAAATTCTGACGAAATCAATAGGTGGTCTGTTGATAACAGACCACCTAACTAGATTTTAATTCGTCACTTTGACGAATAAGGTGGTCTGTCTTCAATCTTATTAATTTGAATATTTACTATATAGAGAAAGGAAGAGGTAATATAGACATGTAAACAATGATGATCATAATGATGATGATGATGATGAACATGATGATGATCTTGATAGTAATGGTGATGACGACGATGATGGTGATCATGATCATGATGATGTTGATGATTATCATCAACAGACCATAA
Source organism: Strongylocentrotus droebachiensis (assembly GCA_035222895.1). Classification (NCBI taxonomy): domain Eukaryota; kingdom Metazoa; phylum Echinodermata; class Echinoidea; order Camarodonta; family Strongylocentrotidae; genus Strongylocentrotus; species Strongylocentrotus droebachiensis. The sequence continues at coordinate 297,496 of JAVYIG010000396.1, forward strand.
TGACATCAGACTGAACAAATGAGGGAACATTTAGATAGTATATAGTCTCAGCTACAACATACTCAAAAATCAACAAAAATCAAGCCAAAATAATGGCGATATTGCTCGCAAAAGACAAGAATGTAGTATCCAGATTTGAGAAAAAGTCATCTCCCATAAGGATTACACGCAAAAAGTAATGGATCAAGTGATAATAGGGTAATAATAAAGTAAATATGGTTGTCTATTACATTATTTGCGATTGTACGTGTTTTAATATTTAAAGGAGATGGTACAGTGAAAGGTCAAAAAGAAAAAAAAAGTGAAATTTTTTTTTTTTGGAGACGCCCGGACTCGAACCAGGGGTCTCGAGGTCGGAAGTCAAGTGCGTTACCGATATACCAAAACATTTCCCATAGCGATTACACGTAAACGGAAAATGGAATTCGCAAATCCAACTTTGCAAGTGAAATATGAGCATGATACCGGCATCTGATCGAAAAATAAAGGGCACACTTGTGATAGCTTATTGTCTCAGCTACAACATACTCAAAGCTCAGCGTAAACAAAGATAAAACGACGGAGATATCGCTCGCGAAAGACGAGAATGTAGAATCCAGTTTTGAGAAAAAGTCATGTCCCATAGAGAATACACGCAAAATGTGAAAAATTGACATGCCTCCTTTAATCTTAAAAATACGCCATGATGCCTTTGTCAAAATGAAATATCGTGGAGACTGCATTTGTAGAGAATATTCTCAGGTAGAACATATCAAAATTTGAAAGAAAATTTATCAACATTTACAGAGATACAATCAATTTTTCAAAAATCTGCTGACGTCATAATATGAAAATTAAAATTTTGAGTTTGGAGGCCATTATGATGACGTCATGAGTTAATTGAGGGTCAAATGAGACATGAAATCATATCTCCGACTCATGGTTTTTCCAACCATGTTATAAAAGTTGGGGTCAATTGACTATCTGAAGAGCTATTTTGATTTTTAAAATGGGATGTTTTTGATCAAATTTGCATTATATTGCCCATAGCAGTACGCGCGGATTTAGAACTTTGACGCGCGCTCACGGCCTTATGAAAGGTCAAGGGTGACTGAAATTAATGTTAATTGTCATTTACGGTAAGAGGAATCTAAATCATGTAAAAAAATTGAATTTGACTTTTTCCGCGCGTTGTGAGCGCGCACAACGCGCGCGGGGACCTGTACGGACGGAAAATTTTGAAATGCTTAAAATGACCTGATTCGTACTCTCGTTTAATAGTTAAGTGATTTTGAGCATTTTAAAATTTTGACGCGCGCGTACGTGCGCGTAATGACCTTTATGTGACCTTTGATGACATGACCTGTTGACCCTTGACCTGAAATATATGTGATATGAATATGAATGACCTTTGCTTATGCATCATAAAGATATGATGGATAATGGGATTTCACAAAATGGCGCCTGGATGACGTCACGATGACTTGATGACCTTGAAAATGTTCTTGTCACGTCTCATAACAATGACCTATGACTGTGCCAAAATTGAATTAAATTGACAAAACCGAACTTGAGTTATCCTAGGCACAAAAAAGTGTAGGAAATAAATAAAAATAAAGAATAAACTAGAAATTTAATTCGTCATGGGGACGAATTAGGTGGTCTGTTTTCAATTCTTATGATCAAGCTCATCTTCAATTTAATTACCCAATAAACTGATGTTAATGTAAAATGATGTATTAAGATATGAATTGATGAATGAAGTACTGATGAACTGATGAACTGATAGATTTAACTGATGTGAAATGAACTGAATCGATGAGCTAAAAGGATAAACTGATGAACTGAACTAAACTGATGTGCTGAACTGATGAGCTGAACTGATGAACGAAATATTGAGAAATTATCATGACGAATGCATAATGATCATGATCAAATTTAATGCAAACAAATATCAAAAAAAGTAGTCCTAATGAATATGACACAAAGTATTGAAAAATGAATTACTTGATCATGATCATGATTGTCATGATGACGATATTGATAATCATGATGATGATGATACTGGTCATGATGATGATGACGATGATGATGATGATGACGATGATGATGATTATGATGATCATGATGATCATGATGATCATGATGATCATGATGATCATGATGATGTTGATGGAATGATTATCATCATTATGACAATGATGATGATCATGATCATGAGCGTGATCCTGGAATCTTATTGGAAGAATGTGGGGTGATTTAGATAACATATAGTCTCAGCTACAACATACTCGAAAATCAACATAATCCAAGCAGAAATAATGTCGATATATTGCTCGCAAAAGACAGGAATGTAGAATCCAGATTTTAGAAAAAGTCATGTCCCATAGAGAATACACGCAAAATGTGAAAAATTGACATGCCTCCTTTAATCGCAAAAATACGCCATGATGCTTTTGTCAAAAATGAAAAATCGTGGCAACGACATTTGTTAAGAATTGTCTCAGCTAAAATATATCAAAATTTGGAAGAAAGTTGATCAAAATTTACAGAGATACAATCAATTTTCCAAAAATTTGCTGACGAATTTTCGAAACACTGCAATCAGTGTGCCTAGAGTGTGATTGTTACGTCACAATGGTGTTCGGGCATAGTGCGCATTTTGTTATACGCGTAATATACATTGTCATTGTCACCAGCAGCTGGTGCGCGATGAAATGTACAACTGGGTCAATTATTGCTCACTAGTTTCACACGCATTTTGCCGTTGACTTTTCCGATCGAGCAATAATATTTGTTCTATACAGTTAATAATGTATTTCGTATAGGCATGTTTTTGCCCATAATGCTATGTATTACAAGAGCTCGCACGCACAGACATTTACCTTAAACTGACGCTCATTTCGTTATTAATGGTCATAAAGATATAAACATGGTATCAAATTGTTCGGAATAAAATGGGCAATACTATGATAGGCAAAAGAAAGGCGATTCTAGGTTGCGTACGGCCATTACGAACACAAACGTGCGCGCAAATTTATGCGCGCGCACGCATAATTTTCGAAATGCTTGAAATGGCCTAAAACGTACTCTAATTTGATTAAAAAGTGATTATGAGCATTTTTCATTTTTGCGCGCACCGACGTGCGGACGTACGCGTACGCGCGCGTTTATTGACCTTAAGTTGACCGGATGGATATTGACCATAATCGTTATAAATATGAATGAGAAATGAGTTACGGTTATGAAGATGTGATCATGAGTTGTATTTTAGAGTACTTCACAAAATGGCACCTGGATGACGTCACGATATTTTGATGAACTTGAAAAGGTTCCTGTCACGTCTTAAGACAATGACCTATGACTGTGTTAAATTTGAAAGAAATTGGACGGTTCAATTTTGAGTAATCGTGCACACAAAAAAGTGGTCACAAATTTATTTTAATTGAATTGTGTTTTTGTACAAATTCAATTAAAATACTAGAAATGTAATTCGTCACGAAGACGAATAAGGTGGTCTGTCTAAGTCTTTTGATAGAATTGAGAATGGGAGAAGTTATATAGACATGTAAACAATGATGATCATGATGACCATGATGATGATCATGATAGTAAAGGTGATGATGATAATGATAATGTTATATGATGATAAAAATGATAATGTTAATGATGATGATGACCATGAGCATGATCCTGATATCTGATTGAAAAAATGAGGAAATATTTAGATAGCCAATAGTCTCAGCTACAACATACTAAAATTTGGGAGAAAACTTTTGAATAACAACCGAGATACTGGTCAAAACACATTGTCATGCAGATTCATGTTTTGAAAAAAGTGACCTCCCATAGACATAACACGCAAATATGACAAATTAAGCATTGTCGCATTTAATCGAATATTTAACTATGATGACGTCATCTAAATGAAAAATAAATGACATATTTCTGATAGAGAATTATCTCAGCTACAACATATCAAAATCTGGGAGAAGATCGATCACCGATAAGTGAGATAATCTCAAATAAACAAAGACAAAAATGACGTCATCAAAAAAATACATTTTGTTGAGTTTACATGTCAATATGAAGACTTTGTTACACTTTGTACGAGTCAGGGTGGTATGAAATCATATCTCCAACTCATGCTTTCTCCAACCATGATATAAAAATTGGGGGTCAATGGACTATCTGAAGAGCTATTTCGATTTTTAAAATGGCATGTTTTTGATCAAATTTGCATTATATTGCCCATAGCAGCACACGCGGATTTTGAACTTTGACGCACGCTCACGGCCTTATGAAATATGAAGAGTGACTGAAATTAATAATAATTGTTATTTACGTTAAGAGGAATCCAAATCATGTAAACATTTTGAATTTGACCTTTTCCGCGCGCCGTGAGCGCGCACACCGCGCGCGGGGACACTTACGGACGGAAAATTTTGAAATGCTTCAAATGACCTGATTCGTACTCTCCTTTAATAGTTAAGTGATTTTGAGCATTTTAAAATTTTGACGCGCGCGTACGTGCGCGTCATGACCTTTATGTGACCTTTGATGACTTGACCTGTTGACCCTTGACCTGAAGTATATGTGATATGAATATGAATGACCTTTGCTGATGTTTCATGAAGATATGATGGATACTGTGATTTCACAAAATGGCGCCTGGATGACGTCACGATAATCTGATGACCTTGAAAATGTTCCTGTCACGTCTCATGATGATAACCTATAACTGTGTCAAAATTGAGAAAAATTGGGTGGATGGATATTGAGAAATCGGTTGCACAAAAAAGTGGAGAAATAAATAAAAATAAATAATAATAATAACTAGAAATGTAATTCGTCACGAAGACGAATAAGGTGGTCTGTCTAAGTCTTATGATAGAATTGAGAATGGGAGAAGTTATATAGACATGTAAACAATGATGATCATGATGACCATGATGATGATCATGATGGTAAAGGTGATGATGATGATGATAATGATAATGTTATATGATGATAAAAACGATAATGTTAATGATGATGATGAGCACAAGCATGATCCTGACATCTGATTGAAAAAATAAGGAAATATTTAAATAGCAAATAGTCTCAGCTACAACATACCAACATTTGGGAGAAAACTGTTGAATAACAACCGAGATACTGGTCAAAACACATTGTCATGCAGATTCATGTTTTGAAATAAGTGACCTCCCATAGACATAACACGCAAATATGACAAATTATGCATTGTCGCCTTTAATCGAATATTTTACTATGATGACATCATCTAATGGAAAATTAAATAATATTTTTCTGATAGAAAATTATCTCAGCTACAACATATCAAAATCTGGGAGAAAATCGATCACCGATAAGTGAGATAATCTCAATTAAACAAAGACAAAAATGACGTCATCAACAAAATACATTTGTTTCAGTTTAGATGCCAATATGATGACTTTGTTTCACTTTGTACGAGTCAGGGTGGTATGAAATCATATCTCCAACTCATGCTTTCTCCAACCATGATATAAAAATTGGGGGTCGATGGACTATCTGAAGAGCTATTTCGATTTTTAAAATGGCATGTTTTTGATCAAATTTGCATTATATTGCCCATAGCAGCACGCGCAGATTTTGAACTTTGACGCACGCTCACGGCCTTATGAAATATGAAGAGTGACTGAAATTAATGTAAATTGTCAATTACGTTAAGAGGAATCCAAATCATGTAAACATTTTGAATTTGACTTTTTCCGCGCGTCATGAGCGCGCGCAACGCGCGCGGGGACATGTACGGACGGAAAATTTTGAAATGCTTAAAATAACCTGATTCGTACTCTCGTTTAATAGTTAAGTGATTTTGAGCAAATTTAAATTTTGACGCGCACATACGCGCGCGTCATGACCTTTATGTGACCTTTGATGACATGACCTGTTGACCCTTGACCTGAAGTATATGTGATATGAATATGAATGAACTTTGAGTACGCATCATGAAGATATGATGGATAATGTGATTTCACAAAATGGCGCCTGGATGACGTCACGATAACCTGATGACCTTGAAAATGTTCCTGTCACGTCTCATGATGATTACCTATAACTGTGTCAAAATTGAGAAAAATTGGGTGGATGGATATTGAGAAATCGGTTGCACAAAAAAGTGGAGAAATAAATAAAAATAAATAATAATAATAATAATAAATAAAGAAAGAAAATTCTGACGAAATCAATAGGTGGTCTGTTGATAACAGACCACCTAACTAGAAATTTAATTCGTCACGAAGACGAATAAGGTGGTCTGTCTAAGTCTTATGATAGAATTGAGAATGGGAGAAGTTATATAGACATGTAAACAATGATGATCATGATGACCATGATGATGATCATGATAGTAAAGGTGATGATGATGATGATAATGATAATGTTATATGATGATAAAAACGATAATGTTAATGATGATGATGAGCACAAGCATGATCCTGACATCTGATTGAAAAAATAAGGAAATATTTAAATAGCAAATAGTCTCAGCTACAACATACTAAAATTTGGGAGAAAACTGTTGAATAACAACCGAGATACTGGTCAAAACACCTTGTCATGCAGATTCATGTTTTGAAAAAAGTGACCTCCCATAGACATAACACGCAAATATGACAAATTATGCATTGTCGCCTTTAATCGAATATTTTACTATGATGACGTCATCTAAATGAAAAATAAATGAAATATTTCTGGTAGAAAATTAGCTCAGCTACATTATATCGAAATCTGGGAGAAAATCGATCACTGATAAGCGAGATAATCTCAATTAAACAAAGACAAAAATGACGTCATCAACAAAATACATTTTCTTTAGTTTAGATGCAAATATGAAGATTTTGTTTCACTTTGTACGAGTCAGGGTGGTATGAAATCATATCTCCAACTCATGCTCTTTCCAACCATGATATAAAAATTGGGGGTCGATGGACTATCTGAAGAGCTATTTCGATTTTTAAAATGGCATGTTTTTGATCAAATTTGCATTATATTGCCCATAGCAGTACGCGCGGATTTTGAACTTTGACGCACGCTCACGGCCTTATGAAATATGAAGAGTGACTGAAATTAATGTAAATTGTCAATTACGTTAAGAGGAATCCAAATCATGTAAACATTTTGAATTTGACCTTTTCCGCGCGCTGTGAGCGCGCACACCGCGCGCGGGGACACTTACGGACGGAAAATTTTGAAATGCTTAAAATGACCTGATTCGTACTCTCGTTTAATAGTTTAGTGATTTTGAGCAATTTTAAATTTTGACGCGCACATACGCGCGCGTCATGACCTTTATGTGACCTTTGATGACATGACCTGTTGACCCTTGACCTAAAGTATATGTGATATGAATATGAATGACCTTTGCTGATGCATCATGAAGATATGATGGATAACGTGATTTCACAAAATGGCGCCTGGATGACGTCACGATAACGTAATGACCTTAAAAATGTTCCTGTCACGTTTCATGATAATGACCTTTGACTGTGCCAAAATTGAATCAAATTGACTAAACCAAACTTGAGTTATCCTAGGAACAAAAAACGGGAAGAAATAAAAATAAATAATAATAATAAACTAGACATTTAATTCGTCATGGGGACGAATTAGGTGGTCTGTCTTCAATTTTATGATCATTAAAAAGTCAAAAAAAGAAAAAAAAATGAAGAAAAAAAATTGTTGGAGACGCCCGGACTCGAACCAGGGACCTCGAGGTCGGAAGTCAAGTGCGTTACCGATATACCAAAACATTTCCCATAGAGAATACACGTAAACGGAAAATGGAATTCTCAAATCCCTCTTTGCAAGTGAGATATGAGCATGATCCCGGCATCTGATCGAAAAATAAAGGACACACTTGTGATAGCTTATTGTCTCAGCTACAACATACTCAAAGCTCAGCGTAAACAAAGATAAAACGACGGAGATATTGCTCGCGAAAGACGAGAATGTAGAATCCAGTTTTGAGAAAAAGTCATGTCCCATAGAGAATACACGCAAAATGTGAAAAATTGACATGCCTCCTTTAATCTTAAAAATACGCCATGATGCCTTTGTCAAAATGAAATATCGTGGCGACTGCATTTGTAGAGAATATTCTCAGGTAGAACATATCAAATTTTGAAAGAAAAATAATCAATATTTACAGAGATACAATCAATTTTCCAAAAATCTGCTGACGTCATAATATGAAAATTAAAATTTTGAGTTTGGAGGCCATTATGATGACGTCATGAGTTAATTGAGGGTCAAATGAGACATGAAATCATATCTCCAACTCATGCTTTTTCCAACCATGATATAAAAGTTGGGGTCGATGGACTATCTGAAGAGCTATTTTGATTTTTAAAATGGGATGTTTTTGATCAAATTTGCATTATATTGCCCATAGCAGCACGCGCAGATTTGAACTTTGACGCGCGCTCACGGCCTTATAAAAGGTCAAGAGTGACTGACATTAATGTAAATTGTCATTTACGGTAAGAGGAATCTAAATCATGTAAAAAATTCGAATCTGAATATTTCCGCGCGTTGTGAGCGCGCGCAACGCGCGCGCGGACACTTACGGACGGAAAATTTTGAAATGCTTAAAATGACCTGATTCGTACTCTCGTTTAATAGTTAAGTGATTTTGAGCATCTTAAAATTTTGACGCGCGCGTACGTGCGCGTCATGACCTTTATGTGACCTTTTAATGACATGACTTGTTGACCCTTGACCTGAAGTATATGTGATATGAATATGAATGACCTTTGCTTATGCATCATGAAGATATGATGGATAACGTGATTTCACAAAATGGCGCCTGGATGACGTCACGATGACTTGATGACCTTGAAAATGTTCCTGTCACGTCTCATGACAATGACCTATGACTGTGCCAAAATTGAATGAAATTGACGAAACCGAACTTGAGTTATCCTAGGCACAAAAAAGTGTAGGAAATAAAAATAAAGAAATAATAATAATAATAAAGAAAATTCTGACGAAAACAATAGGTGATCTGTTTTCAACAGACCACCTAATAAAGAAAATTCTGACGAAATCAATAGGTGGTCTGTTGATAACAGACCACCTAATAATAATAATAACTAGAAATTTAATTCGTCACGAAGACGAATAAGGTGGTCTGTTTTCAAGTCTTATAATAGATTATAATATTTACTATATTGAAAAAGGGAGAAGTTATATAGACATGTAAACAATGATGATTAAGATGATGATGATCTTGATAGTAATGATTATGATGATGATGATCATGATGATGTTGATGAGGATGATTATCATCATTATGATAATGATGATGATCATGATCATGAGCGTGATTCTGACATCTTCTTGGAAAAATGAGGGATGATTAAGATAACATATAGTCTCAGCGACAAAATACTAAAATTTGGGAGAAAACTGTTGAATAACAACCGAGATACTGGTCAAAACACATTGTCATGCAGATTCATGTTTTGAAAAAAGTGACCTCCCATAGACATAACACGCAAATATGACAAATTATGCATTGTCGCCTTTAATCGAATATTTCACTATGATGACGTCATCCAAATGAAAAAAATATGACTTATTCTGATAGAAAATTATCTCAGCTACAACATATCAAAATCTGGGAGAAAATCGATCACCGATAAGTGAGATAATCTCAATTAAACAAAGACAAAAATGACGTCATCAACAAAATACATTTTGTTGAGTTTAGATGTCAATATGAAGACTTTGTTACACTTTGTACGAGTCAGGGTGGTATGAAATCATATCTCCATCTCATGCTTTCTCCAATCATGATATAAAAATTGGGGGTCAATGGACTATCTGAAGAGCTATTTCGATTTTTAAAATGGAATGTTTTTGATCAAATTTGCATTATATTGCCCATAGCAGTACGCGCGGATTTTGAACTTTGACGCACGCTCACGGCCTTATTAAATATGAAGAGTGACTGAAATTAATGTAAATTGTCAATTACGTTAAGAGGAATCCAAATCATGTAAACATTTTGAATTTGACTTTTTCTGCACGTCATGAGCGCGCGCACCGCGCGCGGGGACATGTACGGACGGAAAATTTTGAAATGCTTAAAATGACCTGATTCGTACTCTCCTTTAGTAGTTAAGTGATTTTGAGCTTTTTAAAATTTTGACGCGCACGTACGCGCGCGTCATGACCTTTATGTGACCTTTGATGACATGACCTGTTGACCCGTGACCTGAAGTATATGTGATATGAATACGAATGACCTTTGCTGATGCATCATGAAGATATGATGGATAACGTGGATTCACAAAATGGCGCCTGGATGACGTCACGATGACTTGATGACCTTGAAAATGTTCCTGTCACGTCTCATGATAATGACCTATGACTGTGCCAAAATTGAATCAAATTGACTTAATCAAACTTGAGTTATCCTAGGAACAAAAAACGGGAAGAAATAAAAATAAATAATAATAATAATAACTAGAAATTTAATTCGTCATGGGGACGATTTAGGTGGTCTGTTTTCGATTTTATGATCATTGAAAAGTCAAAAAAGAAAAAAAAAAAAAAAAAAAATTGTTGGAGACTCCCGGACTCGAACCAGGGACCTCGAGGTCGGAAGTCAAGTGCGTTACCGATATGCCAAAACATTTCCCATAGAGATTACACGTAAACGGAAAATAGAATTCACAAATCCCACTTTATAAGTGAAATATGAGCATGATCCCGGCATCTGATCGAAAAATAAAGGGCACACTTGTGATAGCTTATTCTCTCAGCTACATCATACTCAAAGCTCAGCATAAACAAAGATAAAACGATGGAGATATTGCTCGCGAAAGACGAGAATGTAGAATCCAGTTTTGAGAAAAAGTCATGTCTCATAGAGAATACACGCAAAATGTGAAAAATTGACATGCCTCCTTTAATCGCAAAAATACGCCATGATGCCCTTGTCAAAATGAAATATCGTGGTGACTGCATTTGTAGACAATATTCTCAGGTAGAACATATCAAAATTTGGAAGAAAATTAATCAATATTTAAAGAGATACAATCAATTTTACAAAAATATGCTGACGTCATAATATGCAAATTGAAATTTTGAGTTCGGAGGCCATTATGATGACGTCATGAGTTAATTGAGGGTCAAATGAGACATGAAATCATATCTCCAACTCATGCTTTTTCTAACCATGATATAAAAATTGGGGTCAATTGACTATCTGAAGAGCTATTTCGATTTTTAAAATGGGATGTTTTTGATCAAATTTGCATTATATTGCCCATAGCAGCACGCGCAGATTTTGAACTTTGACGCGCGCTCACGGCCTTATGAAAGGTCAAGAGTGACTGAAATTAATGTAAATTGTCATTTACGGTAAGAGGAATCTAAATCATGTAAACAATTTGAATTTGACCTTTTCCGCGCGTTATGAGCGCGCGCAACGCGCGCGGTGACACTTACGGACGGAAAATTTTGAAATGCTTAAAATGACCTGATTCGTACTCTCCTTTAATAGTTAAGTGATTTTGAGCATCTTAAAATTTTGACGCGCGCGTACGTGCGCGTCATGACCTTTATGTGACCTTTTAATGACATGACTTGTTGACCCTTGACCTGAAGTATATGTGATATGAATATGAATGACCTTTGCTTATGCATCATGAAGATATGATGGATAACGTGATTTCACAAAATGGCGCCTGGATGACGTCACGATGACTTGATGACCTTGAAAATGTTCCTGTCACGTCTCATGACAATGACCTATGACTGTGCCAAAATTGAATGAAATTGACGAAACCGAACTTGAGTTATCCTAGGCACAAAAAAGTGTAGGAAATAAAAATAAAGAAATAATAATAATAATAATAAAGAAAATTCTGACGAAAACAATAGGTGATCTGTTTTCAACAGACCACCTAATAATAAATAAATAATAAAGAAAGAAAATTCTGACGAAAACAATAGGTGATCTGTTTTCAACAGACCACCTAACTAGAAATGTAATTCGTCACGAAGACGAATAAGGTGGTCTGTCTAAGTCTTATGATAGATTTGAGAATGGGAGAAGTTATATTGACATGTAAACAATGATGATCATGATGAACATGATGATGATCATGATAGTAAAGGTGATGATGATCATGATAATGATAATGTTATATGATGATAAAAACGATAATGTTAATGATGATGATGAGCATAAGCATGATCCTGACATCTGATTGAAAAAATAAGGAAATATTTAGATAGCAAATAGTCTCAGCTACAACATACTAAAATTTGGGAGAAAACTGTTGAATAACAACCGAGATACTGGTCAAAACACATTGTCATGCACATTCATGTTTTGAAAAAAGTGACCTCCCATAGACATAACACGCAAATATGACAAATTATGCATTGTCGCCTTTAATGGAATATTTAACTATGATGACGTCATCGAAATGAAAAATGAATGGCATATTTTTGATAGAGAATTATCTCAGCTACAACATATTAAATTCTGGGAGAAAATCGATCACCGATAAGTGAGATAATCTCAATTAAACAAAGACAAAAATGACGTCATCAACAAAATACATTTGTTTGAGTTTAGATGCCAATATGATGACTTTGTTTCACTTTGTACGAGTCAGGGTGGTATGAAATCATATCTCCAACTCATGCTTTCTCCAACCATGATATAAAAATTGGGGGTCAATGGACTATCTGAAGAGCTATTTCGATTTTTAAAATGGCATGTTTTTGATGAAATTTGCATTATATTGCCCATAGCAGCACGCGCGGATTTTGAACTTTGACGCACGCTCACGGCCTTATGAAATATGAAGAGTGACTGAAATTAATGTAAATTGTCAATTACGTTAAGAGGAATCCAAATCATGTAAATATTTTGAATTTGACTTTTTCCGCGCGTCATGAGCGCGCGCAACGCGCGCGGGGACATGTACGGACGGAAAATTTTGAAATGCTTAAAATGACCTGATTCGTACTCTCGTTTAATAGTTAAGTGATTTTGAGCAATTTCAAATTTTGACGCGCACATACGCGCGCATCATGACCTTTATGTGACCTTTGATGACATGACCTGTTGAATCTTGACCTGAAGTATATGTGATATGAATATGAATGATCTTTGCTGATGCATCATGAAGATATGATGGATAATGTGATTTCACAAAATGGCGCCTGGATGACGTCAGGATAACTTGATGACCTTGAAAATGTTCTAGTCACGTGTCATGACAATGACCTATGACTGTGCCAAAATTGAATCAAATTGAATAAACCAAACTGTGAGTTATCCTGGGCACAAAAAACGGGAAGAAATAAAAATAAATAATAATAATAACTAGACATATAATACTTGTTTGGAACAAGTATAGGTGGGCTGGTCAACTAACATTTGAGACAAAATAGAGCAAAAATAAGCGACATACTGCTTACAAATTCTTAAAAGACAATATCATGTAGATTCATAACGTGAACTAAATTCACCTTCTATAGGCATAACACGCAAATTATGAAGTTTTTGACATGAGGCCTTTAATCAAAATTTTCACTATGATGACGTCATCAAAATGAAAAATGGTTATTACTGCGCTTGTAGAAAATTGTCTTAGCTACAACATATCGAAATTTTGAAGAAAATTGATCAATATTTACAGAGATACAATCAATTTTACATAAAAATACTGATGTCATAATATGCAAATTCGTATTTTGATTTCCAAGGCCATTGTGATGATGTCACGATACATTTGGCCAAATGAGACATGAAATCATATTTCCGACTCATACTCTATGTAAATATAAAAACAAATTGAGGGTCCCGGTGCCTTCCAAAGAGCTATAATGGATTTTGTATAGGCATGTTTTTGCCCATATATGCTATGTATTACAAGAGCTCGCGCGCACGGACATTTATCTTGAATGGACGCTCATCTTGTTATTAATGGTCATAAAGAGATAAACATGGTATCAAATTGTTCGAAAAAATATGAGAAATATCATGAAAGAAAAAAAAATGGCGATTCTATGTTGCGTAATGGTGTTACGCGCAAAAACGCGTGCGCATGCACGTGTGCGCGATTTTTTATAAAATGCTTAAAATGACCTGAAACGTATGCAAAATAAATTTGAGACGATTTTGAGCATTTAAAAATTTTGCGCGCGCACTGACGCGCGGACGTACGCGCAAGCGCGCGTTTTTTTATCTGAAATTGACCGGACTGATATTGACCTTGATCATGATAAATTTGAATGCGAAATTACTTTTGGTTACGAAGATATGATCATGAGTTGATTTTCGTAAAATTTTACAAAATGGCGCCTAGATGACATCATCAGTCAAGGTCAAGGTTGAAAAATTTGCTGTGTTTTGTTAATATGCCTATACATATGTGTGCCAAATTTCAAGGTATTTGAATAAACCATTTTCAAGTTATCTTGCCTACAAAAAAGTGGGTCGAAATAAGAAAAATAAATAATAACTAGACATATAATACTTGTTTGGAACAAGTATAGGTGGGCTGGTCAACTAAAATTTGAGACAAAATAGACCAGAAATAAGCGAGATACTGCTAAGAAACAATGTCATGTAGATTAATGATGTGAACGAAATTCACCTTCCATAGGCATAACACGCAACTTAAGAAATTTCTGATATGTGCCCTTTAATCGTATTTTTTTACTATGATGACGTGATCAAAATGAAAAATGGTGATTAATAGGCTCGTAGAGAATTGTCTTAGCTACAACATATCGAAATTTGGAAGAAAATCGATCAATATTAACAGAGATACAATCAATTTTCCATAATTATGCTGACGTCATAATATGCAAATTCGTATTTTGAGTTCCAAGGCCATTATGATGATGTCACGATACACTTAATGGCCAAATGAGACATGTAATCATATTTCCGACTCATACTCTATCTTAATATGAAAAAAAATTGAGGATCCCGGTGCATTCCAAAGAGCTATAACGGATTTTGTATAGGCATGTTTTTGCCCATATATGCTATGTATTAAAAGACCTCGCGCGCACTGACATTTATCTTGAATTTAAGCTCATCTTGTTAATAATGGTCATTAAGAGATAAACATGGAATCAAATTCCTTGAAAAAATATGAGAAATATCATGAAAGAAAAAAAAATGGCGATTCTATGTTGTGTAATGGTGTAACGCGCGAAAACGCGCGCGCATGCTCGTGCGCGCGATTTTTTATAAAATGCTTAAAATGACCTGAAACGTATGCAAAAAAAATTTAAGACGATTTCGAGAATTTACAATTTTTGCGCGCGTAATGACGCGCGGACGTACGCGCACGCGCGCGTTTTTTGACCTGAATTTGACCGGACTGATATTGACCTTGATCATGATAAATATGAATGAGATATTACTTTTGGTTATGAAGATATGATCATAAGTTGATTTTCAAAATTTTTCACAAAATGGCGCCTAGATGACGTCATCAGTCAAGGTCAAGGTCGAAAAATTTGCTGTGTTTTGTGAATATGCCTATACATATGTGTGTTAAATTTTAAGATATTTGATTGAGCCATTTTCAAATTATCTTGAACACAAAAAAGTGGGTCGAAATAAGAAAAATAAATAATAAACTAGACATATAATACTTGTTTGGAACAAGTATAGGTGGGCTGGTCAACTTAAATTTTAAACAAAATAGAGCAAAAATAAGCGAGATACTGCTATAAAATTCTTAAAAAACAATATCATGTAGTTTCATGACGTAAACGAAATTCACCTTCTATAGGGATAACGCAAATTATGAAATGTTTGACATGAGGCCTTTAATCGAGATTTTCATTATGATGACGTCATCAAAATAAAAAATGGTTATTACTGAGCTTGTAGAGAATTGTCTTAGGTACAACATATCAACATTTTGAAGAAAATTGATCAATATTTACAGAGATACAATCAATTTTACATAAATATGCTGACGTCATAATATGCAAATTCGTATTTTGAGTTCCAAGGCCATTGTGATGATGTCACGATACACTTAATGGCCAAATGAGACATGAAATCATATCTCCGACTCATACTCTATCTAAATATGAAAAAAGATTGAGGATCCCGGTGCATTCCAAAGAGCTATAATGGATTTTGTATAGGCATGTTTTTGCCCATATATGCTATGTATTATAAGAGCTCGCGCGCACGGATATTTATCTTGAATGGACGCTCATCTCGTTATTAATGTTCATAAAGATATGAACGTGGTATCAAATTGTACAAACAAATATATGAAATATCATGAAAGAAAAAAAAATGACGATTCTATGTTATGTAATGGTGTTACGCGCGAAAACGCGCGCGCATGCGCATGTGCGGGATTTTTTATGAAATGCTTAAAATGGCCTGAAACGTATGTAAAATAAATTTGAGACGATTTTGAGCATTTTAAAATTTTGCGCGCGCATTGACGCGCGGACGTTCGCGCACGCGCGCGTTTTTTGACCTGAAATTGACCGGACGGATATTGACCTTGATCATGATAAATATGAATGAGAAATGGTTTTTGGTTATGAAGATATGATCAAGAGTTTATTTTCAGAAAATTTCACAAAATGGCGCCTAGATGACGTCATCAGTCAAGGTCAAGGTTGAAAAATTTGCTGTGTTTTGTGCATAAGCCTATACATATGTGTGCCAAATTTCAAGGTATTTGATTGAGCCACTTTCAAATTATCTTGCACACAAATAAGTGGGTCGAAATAAGAAAAATAAATAAATAACTAGACATATAATACTTGTTTGGAACAAGTATAGGTGGGCTGGTCAACTAAAATTCGAGACAAAATAGAACAAAAAGAAGCGAGATACTGCTTAAAAATTCTTAAAAAGCAATATCATGTAGTTTCCTGACGTGAACGAAATTCACCTTCTATAAGGATAACACGCAAATTATGAAATTTCTGACATGAGGCCTTCAATCGAAATTTTCACTATGATGACGTCATCAAAATGAAGAATGGTGCTGACTGAGCTTGTAGAGAATTGTCTTAGCTACATCATATTGAAATTTGGAAGAAAATCGATCAATATTTACAGAGATACAATCAATGTTACATAAATATGCTGACGTCATTATATGCAAATTCGTATTTTGAGTTCCAAGGCCATTATGATGATGTCACGATATACTTAATGGCCAAATGAGACATGGAATCATATTTCCGACTCATACTCTATCTAAATATGAAAAAACATTGAAGGTCACGGTTCATTCCAAAGAGCTATAATGGATTTTGTATAGGCATGTTTTTGCCCATATATGCTATGTAATAAAAGAGCTCGCGCGCACGGACATTTATCTTGACTTGACGCTCATCTTGTTATTAATGGTCATAAAGAGATAAACATGGTATCAAATTCCTCGAAAAAATTTGAGAAATATCATGAAAGAAAAACAAATGGCGATTCTATGTTGTGTAATGGTGTTACGCGCGAAAACGCGCGCGCATGCTCGTACGCGCGATTTTTTATAAAATGCTTAAAATGACCTGAAACGTATGCAAAATAAATTTGAGACGATTTTGAGCATTTACATTTTTTGCGCGCGCACTGACGCGCGGACGTACGCGCACGCGCGCGTTTTTTGACCTGAAATTAATTGGACTGATATTGACCTTGATCATGATAAATATGAATGAGAAATGGTTTTTGGTTGTGGAGATATGATCATGAGATGATTTTCAGAAAATTTAACAAAATGGCGCCTAGATGACGTCATCAGTCAAGGTCAAGGTCGAAAAATTTGCTGTGTTTTGTCAATATGCCTATACATATGTGTTTTAATTTTTAAGATATTTGATTGAGCCATTTTCAAATTATCTTGCACACAAAAAAGTGGGTCGAAATAAGAAAAATAAATAAATAAATAATAAAGGCAATTTTAACAAAAATATAAGGTGGTCTGTATTAGATACAGCCCACCTAATAAATAATAAATAAAGGCGATTTTAACAAATATATAAGGTGGTCTGTATTAGATACAGCCCACCTGATAATAATAATAATAAAGGCAATTTTAACAAAATTATAAGGTGGTCTGTATTAGATACAGCCCACCTAATAAATAAATAAAGAAAATTCTGACGAAATCAATAGGTGGTCTGTTGATAACAGACCACCTAACTAGACATATAATACTTGTTTGGAACAAGTATAGGTGGGCTGGTCAACTAAAATTTAAGACAAAATAGAGCAAAAATAAGCGAGATACTGCTTAAAAATTCTGAAAAAAAAATACCATGTAGTTTCATGACGTAAACGAAATTCACCTTCTATAGTCATAACACGCAAATTATGAAATTTCTGACATGAGGCCTTTAATCAAAATTTTCACTCTGATGACGTCATCAAAATGAAAAATTGTTATTATTGAGTTTGTAGAAAATTATCTTAGCTACAACATATCGAAATTTGGAAGAAAATTGATCAATATTTACAGAGATATAATCAATTTTCCATAAATATGCTGACATCATAATATGCAAATTCGTATTTTGAGTTCGAAGGCCATTATGATTATGTCAAGATACACTTAATGGCAAAATGTAACATGGAATCATATCTCCGACTCATATTTTATCTAAACATGAACAAAAATTGAAGGTCACGGTTCATTCCAAAGAGCTATAATGGATTTTGTATAGGCATGTTTTTGCCCATATATGCTATGTATTAAAAGAGCTCGCGCGCACGGTCATTTATCTTGAATTACGCTCATCTTGTTATTAATGGTCATAAAGAGATAAACATGGTATCAAATTCCTCGAAAAAATATGAGAAATATCATAAAAGAAAAAAAAAAGGCGATTATATGTTTTGTAATGGTGTTACGCACGAAAACGCGCGCGCATGCTCGTACGCGCGATTTTTTATAAAATGCTTAAAATGACCTGAAACGTATGCAAAATAAATTTGAGACGATTTTGAGCATTTAACATTTTTGCGCGCGCACTTACGCGCGGACGTACGCGCACGTGCGCGTTTTTTGACCTGAAATTAACCAGACTGATATTGACCTTAATCACAATAAATATGAATGAGAAATACCTTTTGGTTATGAAGATATGATCATGAGTAAATTTTCAGAAAATTTCACAAAATGGCGCCTAGATGACGTCATCAGTCAAGGTCAAGGTTGAAAACCTTACCGTGCTTTGTCCATATGCCCATACATATGTGTGCCAAATTTCAATTTATTAGATTAAGCCATTTTCAAGTTATCTTGCTAACAAAAAAGTGGTAAGAATTAAGAAAAACTAGACATATAATACTTGTTTGGAACAAGTATAGGTGGGCTGGTCAACTAAAATTTGACACAAAATAGAGCAAAAATAAGCGAGATACTGCTAAAAAACAATGTCATGTAGATTAATGATGTGAAGGAAATTCACCTTCCATAGGCATAACACGCAACTTAAGACATTTCTGATATGTTCCCTTTAATCGTAATTTTCACTATGATGACGTCATCAAAATGAAAAATGATGGCAATTGAGCTTGTAGAGAATTGTCTTAGCTACAACATATCAAAATTTTGAAGAAAATCGATCAATATTTACAGAGATAAAATCAATTTTACATAAATATGCTGACTTCATAATATGCAAATTCGTATTTTGAGTTCCAAGGCCATTATGATGATGTCACGATACACTTAATGGCCAAATGAAACATGGAATCATATCTCCGACTCATACTCTATATAATTATGAAAACAAATTGAAGGTCACTGTGCATTCCAAAGAGCTATAATGGATTTTGTATAGGCATGTTTTTGCCCATATATGCTATGTATTCAAAGAGCTCGCGCGCACAGACATTTATCTTGAATTGACGCTCATCTTGTTATTAATGGTCATAAAGAGATAAACATGGTATCAAATTCCTCGAAAAAATATGAGAAATCTCATGAAAGAAAAAAAAGGCGATTCTATGTTTTGTAATGGTGTTACGCGCGAAAACGCGCACGCATGTGCGTGTGCGCGATTTTTTATAAAATGCTTAAAATGACCTCAAACGTATGCAAAATAAATTTAAGACGTTTTTGAGCATTTTGAAATTTTGCGCGCGCACTGACGCGCGGATGTACGCGCATGCGCGCGTTTTTTGACCTGAAATTGACCGGACCGATATTGACCTTGATCGTGCAAAATATGAATGAGAAATTACTTTCCGTTATGAAGATATGATCATAAGTTAAAATTCACAAAATGGCGCCTAGATGACGTAATCAGTCAAGGTCAAGGTTGAAAACGTTATTTTTATTTCTATATATGCCTATACATATGTGTGCCAAATTTCAAGTTATTTGATTTAGACAATTTCAAGTTATCTTGCTAACAAAAAAGTGGTAAGAATTAAGAAAAATAAATAAATAAATAAATAATAAATAATAACTAGATTTGTAATACTTGTTTGGAACAAGTATAGGTGGGCTGGTCCAACTAAAATTTAAGACAAAATAAAGGGTACATTATTTTGAGATAGCTTATTGTCTCAGCTACCACATACTCGAAGTTCAGCGTAAACGAAGCTAAAACGATGGAGATATTGCTCGCGAAAGACGGGAATGTAGAGTCGAGTTTTGAGAAAAAAATCATGTCCCATAGAGAATACACGCAAAATGTGAAAATTGACATGCCTCCTTTAATCACAAAAATACGCCATGATGCTTTGGTCAAAATGAAAATTTGTGCATACTTCATTCGTAGAAAATTGTCTCAGCTAAAACTTATTAAAATTTGGAAGACCATCGATCAATATTTACAGAGAAACAATCAATTTTCCTTAAATATGCTGACGTCATAATATGCAAATTGAAATTTTGAGTTTGGAGGCCATTATGATGATGTCATGAGTTAATTGAGGGTCAAATGAGACATGAAATCATATCTCCGATTCATACTCTATCAAAATATGAAACAAAAATTGGATCACCATGTATCCTAAAGAGTTACAATGGATTTTGTATAGGCATGTTTTTGCCCATATATGCTATGTATTACAAGAGCTCGCGCGCACGGAAATTTATGTTAAACGGTCGATCATTCCGTTATTAATAGTCATAAAGAGACAAACATGGTATCAATTTGTTTGTTAAAATATGTGAATTATTATGAAAGAAAAAAATGGCAATTCTATGTTGTGTAATAGTTTTACGCGCGAAAACGCGCGCGCATGCTCGCGCGCGCGATTTTGTATAAAATGCTTAGAATTGCCTAAAACGTATGCAAAATGATTTTGAGACGATTTTGAGCATTTTAAAATTTTGCGCGCGCATTAACGCGCGGACGTACGCGCACGCGCGCGTTATTTGACCTGAAATTGACCGGACGGATATTGACCATGATCATGATAAATATGAATGAGAAATAGCTTTTGGTTATGAAGATATGATCATGTGTTGATTTTTGTAAAATTTTACAAAATGGCGCCTAGATGACGTCTTCAGTCAAGGTCAAGATTGAAAAAAATTCTGTGTTTTGTACATATGCCTATACATATGTGTGCCAAATTTCAAGGCATTTGATCGAGCCATTTTCAAGTTATCTTGCCAACAAAAAAGTGGTTAGAAATAAGAAAAATATTTAATAATAATAATAATAATAAATAAAGGCAATTCTAACGAAATTATAAGGTGGTCTGTACGATATACAGCCCACCTGATAAAGGCAATTTTAACAAAATTATAAGGTGGTCTGTATTAGATACAGCCCACCTGACTAGAAATTTAATTCGTCATGGGGACGAATTAGGTGGTCTGTTTTCAAATTTATGATCATTGAAAAGTCAAAAAAGAAAAAAAAAGTGAAGAAAAAAAATTGTTGGAAACTCCCGGACTCGAACCAGGGACCTCGAGGTCGGAAGTCAAGTGCGTTACCGATATGCCAAAACATTTCCTATAGAGATTACACGTAAACGGAAAATAGAATTCACAAATCCCACTTTGTAAGTGAAATATGAGCATGATCCCGGCATCTGATCGAAAAATAAAGGGCACAATTGTGATAGCTTATTCCCTCAGCTACATCGTACTCAAAGCTCAGCGAAAACACAGCTAAAACGACGGAGATATTGCTCGCAAAAGACAGGATGTAGAATCCAGTTTTGAGAAAAAGTCATGTCCCATAGAGAATACACGCAGAATGGGAAAAATTGACATGCCACCTTTAATCGCAAAAATACGCCACGATACCTTTGTCAAAATGAAATATTGTGGCGACTGCCTTTGTAGAGAATTGTCTCAGGTAGATCATATCAAAATTTGGAAGAAAATCGATCAATATTTACAGAGATACAGTCAATTTTCCAGAAATATGCTGACGTCATAATATGCAAATTGAAATTTTGAGTTCGGAGGCCATTGTGATGACGTCATGAGTTAATTGAGGGTCAAATGAGACATGAAATCATATCTCCAATTCATACTCTATCAAAATATGAAAACAAAATTGGGATCACCTTGCATCCTCAAGCGCTACAATGGATTTTGTATAGGCATGTTTTTGCCCATGTGTGCTATGTATTACAAGAGCTCGCACGCACGGAAATTATCTTAAACGGACGCTCATTCCGTTATTAATGGGCAGAAAAAGGTGAACAAGGTATCAAAATGCTTGGAAAAATGTGCCAAATATGATGACAGAGAAAATTTGGCGATTCTATGTTGAAAAATACCAGTACGCGCGAAAACGCGCGCGCATGTGCGTGCGCGCGTTTTTTTGCAAAATGCTTAAAATGGCCTGAAACGTATGCAAAATGAATTTGGGACGATTTTGAGGATTTTTATTTTTTGCGCGCGCGCTGACGCGCGGACGTACGCATGCGCGCGCGTTTTCTGACTTGAAATTGACCGGACGGATATTGACCTTAATCATGATAAATATGAATGAGAAATGCCTTTCCGTTATGAAGATATGATCATGAATTGAAAGTACCAAAAAAAACACAAAATGGCGCCTGGATGACGTCATGAAAATTTGATGACCTTGAAAATGTTCCTGTCACGTCTTATGGCAATGACCTATGACTGTGCCAAAATTTAACAAAATTGACTGAACCGATCTTGAGTTATCCTGTACACAAAAAAGTGGGGAGAAATAAAAATAAACTAGACATATAATACTTGTTTGGAACAAGTATAGGTGGGCTGGTCAACTAAAATTTGAGACAAAATAGAGCAAAAATAAGCGACATACTGCTTACAAATTCTTAAAAAACAATATCATGTAGATTCATAACGTGAATTAAAATCACCTTCTATAGGCATAACATGCAAATTATGTCATTTTTGACATGAGGCCTTTAATCGAAATTTTCACTCTAATGACGTCATCAAAATGAAAAATGGTAATTATTAAACTTGTAGAGAATTATCATAGCTACAACATATCGAAATTTGGAAGAAAATTGATCAATATATACAGAGATACAATCAATTTTCCATAAATATGCTGACGTCATAATATGCAAATTCCTATTTTTAGTTCGAAGGTCATTATGATGATGTCACGATACACTAAATGGCCAAATGAGACATGGAATCATATCTCCGACTCATACTTTATCCAAATATGAAAAAAAATTGAAGGTCACGGTTCATTCCAAAGAGCTATAATGAATTTTGTATAGGCATGTTTTTTCCCATATATGCTATGTATTAAAAGCGCTCGCGCGCACTGTCATTTATCTTGAATTGACGCTCATCTTGTTATTAATGGTCATAAAGAGATAAACATGGTATCAAATTCCTTGAAAAAATATGAGAAATATCATGAAAGAAAAAAAAATGGCGATTCTATGTTTTGTAATGGTGTTACGCGCGAGAACGCGCGCGCATGCACGTATGCGCGATTTTTTTATAAAATGCTTAAAATGACCTGAAACGTATGCAAAAAAAATTTGAGACGATTTTGAGCATTTAAAAAATTTGCGCGCGCATTGACGCGCGGACGTACGCGCACGTGCGCGTTTTTTGACCTGAAATTGACCGGACACATATTGACCTTGATCCTGATAAATATGAATGAGAAATTACTTTTGGTTATGAAGATATGATCATGAGTTGATTTTCAAATTTTTTCACAAAATGGCGCCTAGATGACGTCATCAGTCAAGGTCAAGGTCGAAACATTTCCTATGCTTTGTGAATATGCCTATACATACGTGTGTTAAATTTTAAGATATTTGATTGAGCCATTTTCAAATTATCTTGAACACAAAAAAGTGGGTGGAAATAAGAAAAATAAATAAATAAATAAATAATAAATAAAGGCGATTTTAACAAAAATATAAGGTGGTCTGTATTAGATACAGCCCACCTGACTAGACATATAATACTTGTTTGGAACAAGTATAGGTGGGCTGGTCAACTAAAATTTGACACAAAATAGAGCAAAAATAAGCGAGATTCTGCTAAAAACAATGTCATATAGATTAATGATGTGAAAGAAATTCACCTTCCTTAGGCATAACACGCAACTTAAGAAATTTCTGATATGTGCCCTTTAATCGTAATTTTAACCATGATGACGTGATCAAAATGAAAAATGGTGGCAACTGAGCTTGAGGACAATTGTCTTAGCTACATCATATCGAAATTTGGAAGAAAATCGATTAATATTTATAGAGATACAATCAATTTTACATAAATATGCTGACTTCATAATATGCAAATTCGTATTTTGAGTTCCAAGGCCATTATGATGATGTCATGATACACTTAATGGCCAAATGAGACATGGAATAATATCTTCGACTCATACTCTATCTAAATATGAAAAAAAAATTGAAGGTCACGGTTCATTCCAAAGAGCTATAATGGATTTTGTATAGGCATGTTTTTGCCCATATATGGTATGTATTAAAAGAGCTCGCACGCACGGACATTTTTCTTGAATTGACGCTCATCTTTTTATTATTATTCATACAGAGATAAACATGGTATCAAATTCCTCGAGAAAATATGAGAAATATCATGAAAGAAAAAAAATGGCGATTCTATGTTGTGTAATGGTGTTACGCGCGAAAACGCGCGCGCATGTGCGTGTGCGCGATTTTTTATAAAATGCTTAAAATGACATGAAACGTATGCAAAATAAATTTGAGACGATTTTGAGAATTTTAAAATTTTGCGCGCGCACTGACGCGCGGACGTACGCGCACGCGCGCGTTTTTTGACCTGAAATTGACTGGACTGATATTGACCTTGATCATGATAAATATGAATGAGAAATACCTTTTGGTTATGAAGATATGATCATGAGTTTATTTTCAGAAAATTTCACAAAATGGCGCCTAGATGACGTCATCAGTCAAGGTCAAGGTTGAAAACCTTACTGTGTTTTGTCCATATGCCTATACATATGTGTGCCAAATTTTAAGGTATTTGATTGAGCCATTTTCAAATTATCTTGCACACAAAAAAGTGGGTCGAAATAAGAAAAATAAATAAATAAATAATAAATAAAGGCGATTTTAACAAAAATATAAGGTGGTCTGTATTAGATACAGCCCACCTAATAATAAATAATAAATAATAAAGAAAATTCTGACGAAAACAATAGGTGATCTGTTTTCAACAGACCACCTAATAAACTAGATTTGTAATACTTGTTTGGAACAAGTATAGGTGGGCTGGTCCAACTAAAATTTAAGACAAAATAAAGGGTACATTTGAGATAGCTTATTGTCTCAGCTACAACATACTCGAAGATCAGCGTAAACGAAGCTAAAACGACGGAGATATTGCTCGCGAAAGACGGGAATGTAGAATCCATTTTTTGAGAAAAAATCATGTCCCATAGATAATACACGCAAAATGTGAAAATTGACATGCCTCCTTAAATCACAAAAATACGCCATGATGCTTTTGTCAAAATTAACAATTGTGATAACTTTATTCGTAGAAAATTGTCTCAGCTAGAACATTTCAAAATTTGGAAGAAAATCGATCAATATTTACAGAGATACAATCAATTTTCCATAAATATCCTGACGTCATAATATGCAAATTGGAATTTTGAGTTCGGAGGCCATTATGATGACGTCATGAGTTAATTGAAGGTCAAATGTGACATGAAACAATATCTCCGAATCATACTCTATCAAAATATGAAAACAAATTGGGGTCACCTTACATCCTAAAGAGCTACAATGGATTTTGTATAGGCATGTTTTTGCCCATATATGCTATGTATTACAAGAGCACGCGCGCACGGAGATTTATGTTAAACGGTCGAACATTCCGTTATTAATAGTCATAAAGAGACAAACATGGTATCAATTTGTTTGTAAATATATGTGGAATATTATAAAAGAAAAAAAATGGCGATTCTATGTTGTGTAATAGTTTTACGCGCGAAAACGCGCGCGCATGCGCGTGTGCGCGATTTTTTATAAAATGCTTAGAATGGCCTAAAACGTATGCAAAATGATTTTGAGACGATTTTGAGCATTTTAAAATTTTGCGCGCGCATTGACGCGCGGACATACGCGCACGCGCGCGTTATTTGACCTGAAATTGACCAAACGGATATTGACCTTGATCATGATAAATATGAATGAGAAATACCTTTTGGTTATGAAGATATGATCATGAGTTGATTTTCGTAAAATTTTACAAAATGGCGCCTAGATGACGTCATCAGTGAAGGTCAATGTTGAAAATGTTATTGTGCTTCGTACATATGCCTATACATATGTGTGCCAAATTTCAAGCCATTTTATTAAGCCATTTGTGTGTTATTTTGTTCACAAAAAAGTGGTTAGAAATAAGAAAAATATTTAATAACTAGACATATAATACTTGTTTGGAACAAGTATAGGTGGGCTGGTCAACTAAAACTTGAGACAAAATAGAGCAAAAATAAGCGACATACTGCTTACAAATTCTTAAAAAACAATATCATGTAGATTCATAACGTGAACTAAATTCACCTTCTATAGGCATAACACGCAAATTATGAAGTTTTTGACATGAGGCCTTTAATCAAAATTTTCACTATGATGACGTCATCAAAATGAAAAATGGTTATTACTGCGCTTGTAGAGAATTGTCTTAGCTACAACATATTGAAATTTTGAAGAAAATTGATCAATATTTACAGAGATACAATCAATTTTACATAAATATGCTGACGTCATAATATGCAAATTCGTATTTTGAGTTCCAAGGCCATTGTGATGATGTCACGATACACTTAATGGCCAAATGAGACATGAAATCATATTTCCGACTCATACTCTATCTAAATATGAAATAATAATTGAGGATCCCGGTGCATTCCAAAGAGCTATAACGGATTTTGTATAGGCATGTTTTTGCCCATATATGCTATGTATTAAAAGAGCTCGCGCGCACTGACATTTATCTTGAATTTACGCTCATCTTGTTCATAATGGTCATAAAGAGATAAACATGGTATCAAATTCTTTGAAAAAATATGAGAAATATCATGAAAGAAAAAAAAATGGCGATTCTATGTTTTGTAATGGTGTTACGCGCGAAAACGCGCGCGCATGCTCGTACGCGCGATTTTTTATAAAATGCTTAAAATGACCTAAAACGTATGCAAAAAAAATTTGAGACGATTTTGAGCATTTAAAAATGTTGCGCGCGCACTGACGCGCGGACGTACGCGCACGCGCGCGTTTTTTGACCTGAAATTGACTGGACTGATATTGACCTTGATCATGATAAATATGAATGAGAAATACCTTTTGGTTATGAAGATATGATCATGAGTTTATTTTCAGAAAATTTCACAAAATGGCGCCTAGATGACGTCATCAGTCAAGGTCAAGGTTGAAAACCTTACTGTGTTTTGTCCATATGCCTATACATATGTGTGCCAAATTTTAAGGTATTTGATCGAACCATTTCAAAGTTATCTTGTTCACAAAAAAGTGGCGAGAATTAAGAAAAATAAATAAATAATAATAATAAAGGCAATTTTAACAAAAATATAAGGTGGTCTGTATTAGATACAGCCCACCTGATAAATAAATAAAGGCAATTCTAACAAAATTATAAGGTGGTCTGTACTATATACAGCCCACCTGACTAGACTTTAATTCGTCACTTTGACGAATTAGGTGATACGTGCTATTTTGTTATCATGAAAGTGTGCCGATGATGATCTAATGATAATGATCATAAATACGATAAAGACCATGATTAAGAGTGGTATAGCGCCCCCTTCAGGTACTCGATAGAGATTTGTAGAATCAGGATTTCCAAAAAAGTCGCCTAACACGCTAACTAAGAAAATTCTGACATGTCGCCTTTAATTGAAATTTTCACTAAGATGATGTCATCAAAATGATAAATAATGTACGTCAATATTGTAGATAATTTATTAGCTACACCGTATCAAAATTTGGGAGAACATAGAGTACTCATAAGCTAGATAGTGCTCAAAGATCAATGTCATGAAGATTCATGATGTGAACGAAATTCACCTTCCTTAGGCATAACACGCAAATTAAGAAAATTCTGAAATGTGGCCTTTAATTGAATTTTGTACTATGATGACGTCAATGAAAAACAAAGTAGTGTGTATTTATCTTGAAGGCAATTGCCTCAACTACAAGATACCGAAATTTGGAAGAAAATCAGTCAATATTATGAGAAATACACAAAATTTTCCATAAATATAATGACGTCATAATATGCAATTTTGTATTTCGACTTTCAAGGCCATTATGATGACGTCAAGATGTATTTAATGGCCTAATAAGATATGAAATCATATCTCCGACTCATACTGTATCTAAATATGAAACAAAAATGGCAGTCCTTATTCATCCCGATGTACTTTTTATAGGCATGTTTTTTGCCCATATATGCTATGTAATACATGACCTCGCGCGCGCGGATATTTATCTTGGACGGACGCTCATTCCGTTATTTATAGTGATAAAGGGATAAACATGGTATCAAATTGTTCGGAAAATTATGAGGAATATTCTGTCGATAATTATTGCAGAGGAATTATTTTTCGTTCGGCCGTGACGAACGAAAACGCGCAAAAATGCGTGTTTTGCGCGATTTTTTATGAAATGCTTATAATGGCCTGAAACGTATGCAAAAAAAATTTGGAATGAATTTTAGCATTTTAAAAAAATTTGCGCGCGTTAACGCGCGCACGTCAGCGTACGCGCATGTTTGTGCGCATTTATTGACCTGAAATTGACCGGACGGATATTGACCTTGTTCATGATAAATATGAATGAGAATTGTCTTTCCGTTATGAAGATATGATCAAAAGTTGATTTTCACAAAATGGCGCCTAGATGACGTCATGATGACTTTGAGTCTTTGAAAAGTCACGCAGTTCTAAGTTAGACTAAGATCTATCATCAGAGAAAGTTTCATAACAATGGCTTCAGCCATTCTTGAGATATCCTGCGAACAAAATTGAGGAAGAATAATAATAATTTCTTCTATACAGACACAAAATAAATACTAGACTTTAATTCGTCACTTTGACGAATTAGGTGATACGTATGCTCATGTGTAACATAATGAAGAACGCATTTTCACGATTTCATCTTTCGTTTACTACTCCCATTATGGTCTATATCCATGAGTCAAGTTTCAACTGTAGGACAGAGGGAGACAGACCAAGAGAATAAGAGGGAGGCAAAGCAAGAGATAGAGAGAGAGGGAGAGGGTGAAGGAGAAGAGAGATAGATAGATGCAGAGACATACCAAAAAGGAGAGGGGCAGAACATGAGAGGAGAAGGAAAACAGAGCAAGAGAGAGGAGAGAGAGAGAGAGATGCAATTGAGAACAATGCCTCCCAGATGACCATGATTAAAAGTGGTATAGCGCCCCCTTCAGGTATTCGATTGAGGATTGTTATATGTGATAATTGACATGTCACCTATGATTGAATTTTTGACTATGATAACGTCTTGATAATGTTAGATAATCTACATAAATCTTGTGGAAACTTGTCTCAGCTACAACATACTAAAAAATCAACAAAATCCAAGCAGAAATACCGGCGATATTGCACAAAACACAGGAATGTAGAATCCAGATTTGATTTTAAAAAAAGTCATCTCCCATAGGGATTAAACGCAAAAAGTAATGGATTAAGTGAAAAATAGGGTAATAATAAAGAAAATAGGGTTGTTTATTACATTATTTGCGATTCTACGTGTTTTAATACTCAAAGGAGATGGTACAGTGAAAGGTCAAAAAATAAAGTGAAGACACATATTGTTGGAGACACCCAGACTCGAACCATGGATCTCGAGGATGGAAGTCAAGTGCGTTACCGATATTATACAAATATTGACTGCTCATGAGGATGATGGTGGGAACTATCACTCCCAAGGTGGTGTTCACACCGGCCCTTCTATCATCCCCGAAGCGAAGCCGAGGGGGTGATAGAAGGGCCGCCGTGTAAACACCACCGAGGGAGTGGTAGTTCCCACCATCATCCGATTACAGAGCAGTCCATATTTGTTTTATATACCTCATCCTTTTTATTGATTCATGATTAGTTCTAGCTGTATGTCTAGATCTAGCTCTAAAAAACAGGAAACGAGATCAAGAGGAATTCACTCACCAGAATAAGAAAAATCCAACATCAAGTCAAAATTAAAGGCAAGAGTATTGAATTCCTACGCGCTGCGCGTAACCGTGCGTGCGATTGCGGTAGCCTAGCAACTCAAAAATTGGTGTGCGCAACTAAGTCGCGGGAGGGGTTAGGGGTCCTATCCCGGGGTTTGATAGTTGCTATTAAACCCTCTGACGTAATAATACTTGATGGATCGAAATGCTCTTTGACATGTGATATAGTTTTGACCAATCAGTGAATGACAATCTATGTATGAGGTATATAAACTAAAACATTTCCCATAGCGATTACACGTAAACGGGAAATGGAATTCTCAAATCCTACTTTGCAAGTGAAATATGAGCATAATCCCGGCATCTGATCGAAAAATGAAAGGCACACGTGTGATAGATTATTGTCTCAGCTACAACATATTTGAAGCTCAGCAAAAACTAAGCTAAGACAACGGAGATTTTGCTCGCGAAAGACAGGAGTGTAGAATCCAGTTTTGAGAAAAAGTCATGTCCCATAGAGAATACACGCAAAATGTAAACAATTGACATGCCTCCTTTAATCGCAAAAATACGCCATGATGCCTTTGTCAAAATGAAAAATTGTGGACACTGCATTTGTAGAAAATTGTCTCAGCTAGAAAATATCAAAATTTGAAACAAAATCAATCAATATTTGAAGAGATACAATCAGTTTTCCAAAAATATGCTTACATCATAATGTGCAAATTAAAATTTTGAGTTCGGAGGCCATTATGATGACGTCATGATTTAATTGAGGGTCAAATTAGACATGAAATCATATCTCCGACTCATAATCTATCTAAATATGAAAAAAATATTGGGAGTTCCTATCTATTCTGAAGAGTTACAATGAATTTTGTATAGGCATGATTTTGCCCATGTATTGTGGATAAAGATAACGCAGATCCGCGCGCGCTGTCAACTTTGGCGGACGCTCATTGCGTTATTAAAAGAATAACAAGTTATCAAAATGCTTGGAAAAATGTGCCAAATATGATGATAAAGAAAATTCGGCGATTCTATGTTGCAAAATGCTAGTACGCGCGAAAAACGCGCGCGCATGCGCGTGAGCGCGATTTTTTATCAAATGCTCTATATGGCCTGAAACGTATGCAAAAAAAATTTGGGATGATTTAGAGCATTTTAAATTTTTGCGCGCGCGTAAACGCGCGCACGACCGCGCACGCGCGCATTTAGGCACGTTTATTGACCTGAAATTGACCGGACGGATATTGATCTTAATCGTGATAATTATGAATGAGAAATACTTTTCCGTTATGAAGATATGATCATTAGTTGATTTTCACAAAATGGCGCCTGGATGACGTCACGATGACTTTGAGTCTTTGAAAAGTCACGCAGTTCTAAGTTAGACTAAGATCTATCATCATTGAAAGATTCATAACAATGGCTTCATTCAGTCTTGAGATATCCTGCGAACAAATTCGAGGAAGAATAATAAAAAAAATAAAAATCTTGACGAAATCAATAGGTGATACGTAGACTTCGTTACGTATCACCTAACTAGACTTTAATTCGTCACTTAGACGATTTAGGTGATACGTATGATAATGGTTTACAAAACGAATAATGCATTACACGACATCATATTATTTTATAAAATGCTTCTCCCACAGCGCCCCCTTCAGGTTTTCGATAGAGGATTAAACTGTTTACTTATACTAAACAAGCTCAAAACACTTTTTTTTAATAAATATTACAAAATGTACATAGTGATTTATTTAGTCCTGATTACATATAAAATATGAGTAAGATATTCATATTGTACCCATCCATAATCCAACATCTATGATGTTAAATCTAGAAACGATTGTTAGTATGCATGGCAGTGAATGGCCAAACGATAGAAATTGCCTCGAATTTCCTTGGATTAAATTGTTATACATATACATGACACAAGCTGAGATGATGCAGAGTGAGAAAGGGGAGAGAGTAGAGAAAGAGAGAGAGACAGAGACAGAAGGAGACATAGCAAGAGAGAAAGAGGAAAATGGAAACAGTGAGAGGGAGAGGGTGAAAGTGTAAGAGAGAAGGAGAAGACAAGAGAGATGCAGATGAGAGAGACCAAGAGAAGGAGAGGGGCAGAACAAGACTAGGTGAAGGGAGACAGAGACAGAGACAGAAGGAGACATAGCAAGAGAGAAAGAGGAAAATGGAAACAGTGAGAGGGAGAGGGTGAAAGTGTAAGAGAGAAGGAGAAGACAAGAGAGATGCAGATGAGAGAGACCAAGAAAAGGAGAGGGGCCCGCAGAACAAGACTAGGTGAAGGGAGACAGAGCAAGAGAGAAAAGAGAGAGAGAGAGGGGAGAGATGCAATTGAGAAAAATGCCTTCAATATTTCTAGCATAAATAGCTAGGCTCTTAAATTACGATCATGACAGTGTGCCGAAACTACCGTTGTGATATAATGATAATGTTGATGCATACGATAATGACGAAATTGATGATGAAGATGCCATGATTAAAAGTGGTATAGCGCCCCCTTCAGGTATCCGATTGAGGATTGTTATATATGATAATTGACATGTCACCTATGATTGAATTTTTGACTATGATAACGTCATGATAATGTTAGATAGTCTACATAAATCTCGTGGAAACTTGTCTCAGCTACAACATACTCAAAAATCAACAAAATCCAAGCAGAAATATCGGCGATATTGCTCAAAACACAGGAATGTAGAATCCAGATTTGAGAAAAAGTCATCTCCCATAGGGATTACACCCAAAAAGTAATAGATTAAGTGTAAATAGGGTAATAATAAAGTAAATAGGGTTTTTTATTACATTATTTGCAAATCTACGTGTTTTAATAATCAAAGGAGATGGTACAGTGAAAGGTCAAAAAGAAAAGAAAAAGTGAAGACAAATATTGTTGGAGACACCCGGACTCGAACCAGGGATCTCGAGGTTGGAAGTCATGTGCGTATACCGATATACCAAAAACATCTCCCATAGCGATTACACGTAAACGGGAAATGGAATTCTGAAATCTTACTTTGCAAGTGAATATGAGCATGATCCCGGCATCTGATTGAAAAATAAATGATACATTTGTGATAGCTTATTGTCTCAGCTACAACATACTCGAATCTCAGCGTAAACAAAGCTAAAACAACGGAGATATTGCTCGCGAAAGACAAGAATGTAGAATCCACTTTTGAGAAAAAGTCATGTCCCATAGAGAATGCACGCAAAATGTAAAAAATTGACATGCCTCAATTAATTGCAAGATTACGCCATGATGCCTTTGTCAAAATGAAAAATTGTGGACACTGCATTTGTAGAAAATTGTCTCAGCTAGAACATATCAAAATTTGAAACAAAATCAATCAATATTTACAGAGATACAATCAGTTTTCCAAAAATATGCTTACGTCATAATGTGCAAATTAAAATTTTTAGTTTGGAGGCCATTATGATGACGTCATGATTTAATTGAGGGTCAAATGAGACATGAAATCATATCTCCGACTCATAATCTATCTAAATATGAAAAAAATATTGGGAGTTCCTATCTATTCTAAAGAGTTAAAATGAATTTTGTATAGGCATGATTTTGCCCATGTATTGTGGATAAAGATAACGCAGGTCCGCGCGCGCTGTCAACTTTGACGGACACTCATTGCGTTATTAAAAGATGAACAAGTTATGAAAATGCTTGGAAAAATGTGCCAAATATGATGATAAAGAAAATTCGGCGATTCTATGTTGCAAAATGCTAGTACGCGCAAAACACGCGCGCGCATGCGCGTGAGCGCGATTTTTTATCAAATGCTCTATATGGCCTGAAACGTATGCAAAAAAAATTTGGGATGATTTGGAGCATTTTAAATTTTTGCGCGCGCGTAACCGGGCGGTCGAACGCGCATGCGCGCACTTTTATTGACCTGAAATTGACCGGACGGATATTGATCTTAATCATGATAATTATGAATAAGAAATACTTTTCCGTTATGAAGATATGATCATAAGTTGATTTTCACAAAATGGCGCCTGGATGACGTCACGATGACTTTCAGTCTTTGAAAAGTCACACAGTTCTAAGTTAGACTAAGATTTATCACCATTGAAAGATTCATGACAATGGCTTTATTCAATATTGAGATATCCTGCGAACAAATTCGAGGAATAATAATAATAATAAAAATCTTGACGAAATCAATAGGTGATACGTAGACTTCGTTACGTATCACCTAATAAACAACCCTATTTACTTTATTATTACCCTATTTACACTTAATCTATTACTTTTTGGGTGTAATCCCTATGGGAGATGACTTTTTCTCAAATCTGGATTCTACTATTCTGTCTTTTTGAGCGATATCGCCGTTATTTCTCCTTGGATTTTGTTGATGTTTGAGTATGTTGTAGCTGAGACAAGTTTCCACAAGATCTATGTAGACTATTTAACTTTATCACGACGTTATCATAGTCAAAAATTCAATCATAGGTGACATGTCAGTTATCATATATAACAATCCTCAATCGAATACCTGAAGGGGGCGCTATACCACTTTTAATCATGGCATCATCATCATCATCATCAATATCGTCATTATCGTATGCATGAACATTATCATTATATCATCATCGGCAGTTTCGGCACACTGTCATGATCGTAATTTAAGAGCCTAGCTATTTATGCTAGAAATATTGAAGGCATTTTTCTCAATTGCATCTCTCCCCTCTCTCTCTTTTCTCCATTGCTCTGTCTCCCTTTACCTAGTCTTGTTCTGCCCCTCCCCTTCTCTTGGTCTCTCTCATCTGCATCTCTCTTGTCCTCTCCTTCTCTCTTACACTTTTACCCTCTCCCTCTCACTGTTTCCCTTTCCCTCTTCTTCTCTTGATCTGTCTCCTTCTGTCACGGCCTCTCTCTCTCTTTCTCTCCTCTCTCCCCTTTCACTCTGCATCATCTCAGCTTGTCTCATTTATATGTATAACAATTTAATCCAAGGAAAATCGAGGCAATTTCTATCGTTTGGCCATTGACTGCCATGCATACTAACAATCGTTTCTAGATTTAACATCATAGATGTTGGGTTATGGATGGGTACAATATTAATATGTTATTCATATTTTATATTAAATCATGACTAAATAAATCACTATGTACATTTTGTAATATTTATTAAAAAAAGTGTTTTGAGCTTGTTTAGTATATTAAGTAAACAGTTTAATCCTCTATCGAAAACCTGAAGGGGCGCTGTGCCACTTTCAATCATGGTCATCATCCTAATATCGTCATCATTGTATTCATGAACATAATCGTGTTTTTTTAAATATCGGCAACACTGTCATGATCAGTATTCACAAGAGCTTATTTATGCTAGAAATATGGAAGGCATTGTTCTCAATTGCATCTCTCTCTCTCTCTCCTCTCTCTTGCTGTTTTTTTTTCCTTCTCCTCTCATGTTCTGCCCCTCTCCTTTTTTGGTCTGTCTCTGCATCTAACTATATATCTCTCTCTCTCTACTCTTTCACCCTCTCGATCTCTCTCTCTCTCTCTCTCTTGCCTTGCCTCCCTCTTATTCTCTTGCTCTATCTCCCTCTGCCCTACACAGTTGAAAATTGACTCATGGATAGACTATAAAGGGAGTAGTAAACGAAAGATGAAATCGTGAAAATACGTTCTTCATTATGTTACACATGAGCATACGTATCACCTAATTCGTCAAAGTGACGAATTAAAGTCTAGTTAGGTGATACGTAACAAAGTCTACGTATCACCTATTGATTTCGTCAAGATTTTTATTTATTATTATTCTTCCTCGAATTTGTTCGCAGGATATCTCAAGACTGAATAATGCCATTGTCATGAAACTTTCAATGATGACAGATCTTAGTCTAACTTAGAACTGCGCGTCTTTTCAAAAACTCAAATACATCGTGACGTCATCCAGGCACCATTTTGTGAAAATCAACTTATGATCATATCTTCATCACGGAAAAGTATTTCTCACTCATAATTATCACGATTAAGATCAATATCCGTCCGGTTAATTTCAGGTCAATAAACGTGCGCAAATGCGCGCGTGCACGTTCGGCCGCGCGATTACGCGCGCGCAAAAAATTAAAATGCTCTAAATCATCCCAATTTTTTTTTGCATACGTTTCAGGCCATATAGAGCATTTGACAAAAAATCATGCTCACGCGCATGTGCGCGCGTTTTTTGCGAGTACTAGCATTTTGCAACATAGAATCGCCGAATTTTCTCTATCATCATATTTGGCACATTTTTCCAAGCATTTTGATAACTTGTTCATCTTATAATAATGCAATGAGCGTCCGCCAAAGTTGACAGCGCGCGCGGATCTGCGTTATCTTTATCCACAATACATGGGCAAAATCATGCCTATACCAGATTCATTGTAACTCTTCAGAATAGATAGGAACTCCCAATATTTTTTTCATATTTAGATAGATTATGAGTCGGAGATATGATTTCATGTCTCATTTGACCCTCAATTAAATCATGACGTCATCATAATGGCCTCCAAACTAAAAATTTTAATTTGCACATTATGACGTAAGCATATTTTTGGAAAACTGATTGTATCTCTGTAAATATTGATTGATTTTGTTTAAAATTTTGATATGTTTTAGCTGAGACAATTTTCTACAAATGCAGTGTCCACAATTTTTCATTTTGACGAATTCATCATGACGTAGTCTTGGAATTGTTTGTTTGTTTGTTTGTTTTTATTTCCGAAATCCATATATACATACAAGTTTTTAAAAAAAACATACATATAAAACACATTTCAAACGATAAGAAAATAAGTAAGTGTGTAAAGTATAGACAAACGGTTGGATAGCCCATTTCAGAACCATTTTCAAAATGGTCCTGTTCTTCCATGGGGTCCAAAAGCAAAAATCATATTAATTTACATACAATATCAATTTTAATAAAAATCAAAGTAATTTACCAATACACTACCCCCCCCCCCTTATCGTTCTCCCTAACCTCACCACCCCCCGCCACCATCTCGATACTGCCAACCCCTCCCGCTACTCCTTCCCAAGTCCTCCAGTGTATATTATCTCTGTCATAACATTTCAAACTAAACTTTTTATTTCTTTATTAAATATAGCCAAACTTCTTGATTGTCGAATGTGCATAGACAATCCATTATACAATTTACTTCCGCGATACAGAAACATACGCTTACAATTCTGTGTTTTCGGTTTAGGCAAAACTAAATTAGTACTTCTAAGGGCATAGTTAGTAGTCTTAACAATAAACTTCTCTTTCAAATATACAGGTGCCAAATCGTGAAATATTTTATACATCAAAGTATAACTGTGCCTAACTTGTCTATTTTCTAACATTTCCCAATTTAAAATATTATGAATTTCACTAATTGGTTTATGTTCGGATAATTTATATTTAAGAATAATTCTACCTGCCCTGTTCTGTAATTTTTGTAACATGTCTACTTGAGACTTAGTGCCCGAATGCCATAACACGTCACCATAATCAAAATGTGGCATTATTGCGGCATTATATACAAGTTTTAACCCAGTCTCATTAACATAGTTACGCAACCTTCCTAAGAAACTAATCATTTTTCCAACCTTTTTACATAATTCATCGGTGTGTACATTCCATTTTAATTCACAATCAATAAAAATACCTAGATATTTAAATTTGTCAACTTGAACAATATCATTATCATTAATTTTTAAGTTTAACCTACTGTTTCTGTTCAACATATATTTAGTGCCTATCAGCATACTAACAGTCTTAGTATAATTTATTTTCAACTTATTACAATTCATCCAAGAATATAACTTATGCAATTCAATATTCAAAACATTTTCAATATTACAAGGGTCTTTATCTGAATAATATATAACGGTGTCATCTGCATAAAGGTGAACCGAACATTTTTCAAAACAAGAGGGCATATCATTAATAAATATAAGAAATAGTATGGGGCCGAGAATAGATCCCTGGGGTACCCCGTGTGTAAGGGGTAGTTCTGACGACAGCGTATTATTAATCGAAGTTATTATGCGTCTACCATTTAAATAGCTTCTAAACCAATTCAAAGATGAACCCTGTAGACCAACACCAGAGGTTAATTTTGCCAGAAGAATTCCGTGGTCTACTAAGTCGAAAGCCTTTTGAAGATCAACAAAAACAGTGCCTGTGTACATGCCTTTGTCCAGTGACATGAGCCAATCATCCGTAACTTTTATAAGTGTAGTGGTCGTCGAATGATTAGACCTAAACCCCGATTGTTGTTTGGCCAACAAATTATTGTTCGACAAGAAACGGGTGAGTTGCCGCTGCACAACTCTTTCTAAAAGCTTCGACACACAAGGTAAAAGAGAAATCGGTCTATAATGATCAGGATTAGCTTTATCTCCCTTCTTAAATAATGGAATTATCTTGCCTATTTTCCACCTAGTTGGAACCACACCTTCACTAATTGACCTATTTATTAGGTATGTGATGCTCCGAACTATTTCGGGCCCACACAGTTTCAAAACAAAGGTACTAATCCCGTCAACACCAGTAGACTTCTTATTTTTTAAAGCAAAAATTTCTTTAAGAACATCAGCTATATCAACAGGGGATAATTCAAAAGAATTCTCATAGCATACAGGCCTTTCTTCTAAAATAGGAACATATTCATTTGTACATATACTAGCAGCTACATTGGCAAAGTGTTTATTAAATTCGTTTGCAATTTTATCATTTTTACTCTTCATACTATTAAAAGAATCTGTCGATTTATTAGGCAATAATAACTTTAAAATTTCCCAAGAATTTTTACGACTTTGGCAGTCACGTATTTTATCAGAATAATATAGTTTCTTTGCTTTTTTAATTTCATATGTAACTGTATTCCTCATCTTTCTATAACTTTTCCAATCATCTTCATTTCTAGTTACTTTTGCTTTCTTCTTCATTTTATCACGTTGTTTCATCAAATCAAAAATAGAATCATTAAGCCATGGAGAGTGTTTTTGCTTCACCCTTTTAGTCTTAATTGGCATATGTTTATCTACAATACGCATTACACATTTTTCCCATTTATCGACAGCTTCATCAATAGTATGACTAGTTTCTACCTCTGTCCAATTCTGTAATCTGATATCGGTTTTAAATGAATCAAGATTAACACCTCTTGATTTCCGAAAAGTGATTAACTTTGCATGAGTGCACGTGTTGTTTGCATTGTGAACCTTCCAAGATAAAAAACTCAACGAGTGATCGCTGAAACCAATATCTATAACACCCCAAGAATCTACATTTTCTGGCTGATTGCACAACATGTGATCAAGAAGAGAGCTTGAATCTGACGTAACACGTGTACATTCCATAGTATTAATTTGATGCAGGTCATGTATATCATTCAATTGACAATATTTTTTACACTCAGAACTTAGAGGCTCATGTAAAATATTCAAATTTATATCACCCATCAAAACAACAGATGAACGATTTTCTTCTAAAAAAGTAAGCATATCTTCATAAGTTGATAAGACTTCACATTTTGAATTTGGAGGTCTATACCAATTACAAAACAAAAGGGGTTTACATTTCTTTAATTCAATAAACAAAATGACAACTTCTAAATCTTTACTAGAGTCATGCAACACCTGCTTATAAGTAATACTTTCGTGGACATAAATTGCAACTCCACCTCCTTGCCTGTTACGGTCTTTACGGATCAAATTGTAATGAGATATTTTAATTTCTGTATCCTGAATACTATCGTCCAATCTCGTTTCATTGAGAGCAAAAACATGAATATTATTTTTGCATAATATTGATTCAATTTCCTCAAAATGTTTTAATAGGCTTACGACATTCAATTGCGCACAATTAAAACCATTTTTATTTAACTGACCATATTCAAACGATTTATTTTTATACTTCTGTTGTTGTTTTTGAGTTGTTACTGTATCTTCATTTTGTATCGCCACATTATAAAAGGGCAACTGTTCCATCGTACATTTTTGACATTCCCAACCACAAAACTGTTCTAATGTATTTTCATACCGTTCATTTGACACACCACAACATAATATGTGTACCCATTTGTTGCACTTTGTACATTTGAGGCCTTTCTGATTTATCATAACCGACTTACTACATAAAACACATGGAAATTTCCTAACCATCCTACTAAATTACAATAACAATAACAACAACACCAAAAATATCAAGCAATTAAAATAACAATAATGTTCATGTGAGTCCGTCAAGTTCGCGTATCAATAATAAGACGGGCTTCCCTTGATAAGTCATTTTCATAATTTCCTGGCTTCTTCTATTGATGAAACTAGTTTTTTAATGTTCGTTCCAGAGTTGGATGCGAGCGCGACAAATATGCGCCCAACCTGCGACCATGCCGCCGTGACATTCGAAGACGATCTGGTTTGTTTGAGTATATCATAATTCGGTTTCGTAAGGTCTTCAT
Source organism: Strongylocentrotus droebachiensis (assembly GCA_035222895.1). Classification (NCBI taxonomy): domain Eukaryota; kingdom Metazoa; phylum Echinodermata; class Echinoidea; order Camarodonta; family Strongylocentrotidae; genus Strongylocentrotus; species Strongylocentrotus droebachiensis. The sequence continues at coordinate 338,637 of JAVYIG010000396.1, forward strand.
TGATCGAAATACCTGTATTTTTGAGACGGCGTCGAGATTTCAGTATAGATTGGCGTACGAGGTAGGACGCCAATTTGATGATTATCGGTCTACCGCGGTTGTCTTGTCTGCGGCCGGACTCGGACACCTTGGACGCCCATGATGTGGAAGCCGTAGACGTCGACGATGTCGATGAAGATGTGGTTGTCGAGGACGGCTGTTTCTGCGATGATGTTTGTGTAGAATGAAAGGAGGCATGTCAATTTTTTACATTTTGCGTGCATTCTGTATGGGACATGACTTTTTCTCAAAAGTGGATTCTACATTCTTGTTATTCGCGAGCAATATCTCCGTTGTTTAAGCTTTGTTTACGCTGAGATTCGAGTATGTTGTAGCTGAGACAATAAGCTATCACAAATGTGTTATTTATTTTTCGATCAGATGCCGGGATCATGCTCATATTTCACTTGCAAAGTAAGATTTCAGAATTCCATTTCCCGTTTACGTGTAATCGCTATGGGAGATGTTTTGGTATATACGCACTTGACTTCCAACCTCGAGATCCCTGGTTCGAGTCCGGGTGTCTCCAACAATTTTTTTCTTCACTTTTTTTTACTTTTGACCTTTCACTGTACCATCTCCTTTGATTATTAAAACACGTAGATTCGCAAATAATGTAATAAACAACCCTTTTTACTTTATTATTACCCTATTTTCACTTGATCCATTACTTTTTGCGTGTAATCCCTATGGGAGATGACTTTTTCTCAAATCTGGATTCTACATTCCTGTCTTTTACGAGCAATATCGCCGTTATTTCTGCTTGGATTTTGATGATTTTTTAGTATGTTGTCGCTGAGACTATATGCTATCTAAATCAACCCTCATTTTTTTTTAATAAGATGTCAGGATTGCGCTCATGATCATGATCATGATCATTATCATCATGATAATCATTATCATAATGATGATAATCATTTATCAATTACATTTTCATTTCTTTGAATAAGATAAAATCGTCAAAATGTGTTCTTCATGATGTAAATTAGAGTCAAAGGTGTAACTGGTTACTGCACAGGGTCAAAGGTCATATATTGTTTCAATCTATCTTACCTAGATCCCTGATCAAGGGGACGCAATTTAAACTTGACATATGGATAGATCATAATAGGAAAAGCATTTTATAAAATAATATATCGTGTAATGCATTATTCGTTATGTAAACCATTATCATACGTATCACCTAATTCGTCGAAGTGACGAATTAAAGTCTAGTTAGGTGATATGTAACGAAGTCTACGTATCACCTATTGATTTCGTCAAGATTTTTATTTATTTATTTATTTATTCTTCCTCGAATTTGTTCGCAGGATATCTCAAGACTGAATAAAGCCATTGTCATGAATCTTTCAATGATGATAGATCTTAGTCTAACTTAGAACTGCGTGACTTTTCAAAGACTCAAAATTATCGTGACGTCATCCAGGCGCCATTTTGTGAAAATCAACTTATGATCATATCTTCATAACCGAAAGTAATTTTTCATTCATATTTATCACAATTAAGATCAATCTCCGTTTGGTCAATTTCAGGTCAATCAACGTGCGCAAATGCGCGCGTACGCGTTCGTGCGCGCGTTAACGCGCGCGCAAGATCTATGTAGACTATTTAACTTTATCACGACGTTATCATAGTCAAAAATTCAATCATAGGTGACATGTCAGTTATCATATATAACAATCCTCAATCGAATACCTGAAGGGGGCGCTATACCACTTTTAATCATGGCATCATCATCATCATCATCAATATCGTCATTATCGTATGCATGAACATTATCATTATATCATCATCGGCAGTTTCGGCACACTGTCATGATCGTAATTTAAGAGCCTAGCTATTTATGCTAGAAATATTGAAGGCATTTTTCTCAATTGCATCTCTCCCCTCTCTCTCTTTTCTCCATTGCTCTGTCTCCCTTTACCTAGTCTTGTTCTGCCCCTCCCCTTCTCTTGGTCTCTCTCATCTGCATCTCTCTTGTCCTCTCCTTCTCTCTTACACTTTTACCCTCTCCCTCTCACTGTTTCCCTTTCCCTCTTCTTCTCTTGATCTGTCTCCTTCTGTCACGGCCTCTCTCTCTCTTTCTCTCCTCTCTCCCCTTTCACTCTGCATCATCTCAGCTTGTCTCATTTATATGTATAACAATTTAATCCAAGGAAAATCGAGGCAATTTCTATCGTTTGGCCATTGACTGCCATGCATACTAACAATCGTTTCTAGATTTAACATCATAGATGTTGGGTTATGGATGGGTACAATATTAATATCTTATTCATATTTTATATTAAATCATGACTAAATAAATCACTATGTACATTTTGTAATATTTATTAAAAAAAGTGTTTTGAGCTTGTTTAGTATAAGTAAACAGTTTAATCCTCTATCGAAAACCTGAAGGGGCGCTGTGCCACTTTCAATCATGGTCATCATCCTAATATCGTCATCATTGTATTCATGAACATAATCGTGTTTTTTTAAATATCGGCAACACTGTCATGATCAGTATTCACAAGAGCTTATTTATGCTAGAAATATGGAAGGCATTGTTCTCAATTGCATCTCTCTCTCTCTCTCCTCTCTCTTGCTGTTTTTTTTTCCTTCTCCTCTCATGTTCTGCCCCTCTCCTTTTTTGGTCTGTCTCTGCATCTAACTATATATCTCTCTCTCTCTACTCTTTCACCCTCTCGATCTCTCTCTCTCTCTCTCTCTTGCCTTGCCTCCCTCTTATTCTCTTGCTCTATCTCCCTCTGCCCTACACAGTTGAAAATTGACTCATGGATAGACTATAAAGGGAGTAGTAAACGAAAGATGAAATCGTGAAAATACGTTCTTCATTATGTTACACATGAGCATACGTATCACCTAATTCGTCAAAGTGACGAATTAAAGTCTAGTTAGGTGATACGTAACAAAGTCTACGTATCACCTATTGATTTCGTCAAGATTTTTATTTATTATTATTCTTCCTCGAATTTGTTCGCAGGATATCTCAAGACTGAATAACGCCATTGTCATGAAACTTTCAATGATGACAGATCTTAGTCTAACTTAGAACTGCGCGTCTTTTCAAAAACTCAAATACATCGTGACGTCATCCAGGCACCATTTTGTGAAAATCAACTTATGATCATATCTTCATCACGGAAAAGTATTTCTCACTCATAATTATCACGATTAAGATCAATATCCGTCCGGTTAATTTCAGGTCAATAAACGTGCGCAAATGCGCGCGTGCGCGTTCGGCCGCGCGATTACGCGCGCGCAAAAAATTAAAATGCTCTAAATCATCCCAATTTTTTTTTGCATACGTTTCAGGCCATATAGAGCATTTGACAAAAAATCATGCTCACGCGCATGTGCGCGCGTTTTTTGCGAGTACTAGCATTTTGCAACATAGAATCGCCGAATTTTCTCTATCATCATATTTGGCACATTTTTCCAAGCATTTTGATAACTTGTTCATCTTATAATAATGCAATGAGCGTCCGCCAAAGTTGACAGCGCGCGCGGATCTGCGTTATCTTTATCCACAATACATGGGCAAAATCATGCCTATACCAGATTCATTGTAACTCTTCAGAATAGATAGGAACTCCCAATATTTTTTTCATATTTAGATAGATTATGAGTCGGAGATATGATTTCATGTCTCATTTGACCCTCAATTAAATCATGACGTCATCATAATGGCCTCCAAACTAAAATTTTTAATTTGCACATTATGACGTAAGCATATTTTTGGAAAACTGATTGTATCTCTGTAAATATTGATTGATTTTGTTTAAAATTTTGATATGTTTTAGCTGAGACAATTTTCTACAAATGCAGTGTCCACAATTTTTCATTTTGACGAATTCATCATGACGTAGTCTTGGAATTAAAGGAGGCATGTCAATTTTTTACATTTTGCGTGCATTCTGTATGGGACATGACTTTTTCTCAAAAGTGGATTCTACATTCTTGTTATTCGCGAGCAATATCTCCGTTGTTTAAGCTTTGTTTACGCTGAGATTCGAGTATGTTGTAGCTGAGACAATAAGCTATCACAAATGTGTTATTTATTTTTCGATCAGATGCCGGGATCATGCTCATATTTCACTTGCAAAGTAAGATTTCAGAATTCCATTTCCCGTTTACGTGTAATCGCTATGGGAGATGTTTTGGTATATACGCACTTGACTTCCAACCTCGAGATCCCTGGTTCGAGTCCGGGTGTCTCCAACAATTTTTTTCTTCACTTTTTTTTACTTTTGACCTTTCACTGTATTCGCAAATAATGTAATAAACAACCCTTTTTACTTTATTATTACCCTATTTTCACTTGATCCATTACTTTTTGCGTGTAATCCCTATGGGAGATGACTTTTTCTCAAATCTGGATTCTACATTCCTGTCTTTTACGAGCAATATCGCCGTTATTTCTGCTTGGATTTTGATGATTTTTTAGTATGTTGTCGCTGAGACTATATGCTATCTAAATCAACCCTCATTTTTTTTTAATAAGATGTCAGGATCGCGCTCATGATCATGATCATGATCATTATCATCATGATAATCATTATCATAATGATGATAATCATTTATCAATTACATTTTCATTTCTTTGAATAAGATAAAATCGTCAAAATGTGTTCTTCATGATGTAAATTAGAGTCAAAGGTGTAACTGGTTACTGCACAGGGTCAAAGGTCATATATTGTTTCAATCTATCTTACCTAGATCCCTGATCAAGGGGACGCAATTTAAACTTGACATATGGATAGATCATAATAGGAAAAGCATTTTATAAAATAATATATCGTGTAATGCATTATTCGTTATGTAAACCATTATCATACGTATCACCTAATTCGTCGAAGTGACGAATTAAAGTCTAGTTAGGTGATACGTAACGAAGTCTACGTATCACCTATTGATTTCGTCAAGATTTTTATTTATTTATTTATTTATTCTTCCTCGAATTTGTTCGCAGGATATCTCAAGACTGAATAAAGCCATTGTCATGAATCTTTCAATGATGATAGATCTTAGTCTAACTTAGAACTGCGTGACTTTTCAAAGACTCAAAATTATCGTGACGTCATCCAGGCGCCATTTTGTGAAAATCAACTTATGATCATATCTTCATAACCGAAAGTAATTTTTCATTCATATTTATCACAATTAAGATCAATCTCCGTTTGGTCAATTTCAGGTCAATCAACGTGCGCAAATGCGCGCGTACGCGTTCGTGCGCGCGTTAACGCGCGCGCAAGATCTATGTAGACTATTTAACTTTATCACGACGTTATCATAGTCAAAAATTCAATCATAGGTGACATGTCAGTTATCATATATAACAATCCTCAATCGAATACCTGAAGGGGGCGCTATACCACTTTTAATCATGGCATCATCATCATCATCATCAATATCGTCATTATCGTATGCATGAACATTATCATTATATCATCATCGGCAGTTTCGGCACACTGTCATGATCGTAATTTAAGAGCCTAGCTATTTATGCTAGAAATATTGAAGGCATTTTTCTCAATTGCATCTCTCCCCTCTCTCTCTTTTCTCCATTGCTCTGTCTCCCTTTACCTAGTCTTGTTCTGCCCCTCCCCTTCTCTTGGTCTCTCTCATCTGCATCTCTCTTGTCCTCTCCTTCTCTCTTACACTTTTACCCTCTCCCTCTCACTGTTTCCCTTTCCCTCTTCTTCTCTTGATCTGTCTCCTTCTGTCACGGCCTCTCTCTCTCTTTCTCTCCTCTCTCCCCTTTCACTCTGCATCATCTCAGCTTGTCTCATTTATATGTATAACAATTTAATCCAAGGAAAATCGAGGCAATTTCTATCGTTTGGCCATTGACTGCCATGCATACTAACAATCGTTTCTAGATTTAACATCATAGATGTTGGGTTATGGATGGGTACAATATTAATATCTTATTCATATTTTATATTAAATCATGACTAAATAAATCACTATGTACATTTTGTAATATTTATTAAAAAAAGTGTTTTGAGCTTGTTTAGTATAAGTAAACAGTTTAATCCTCTATCGAAAACCTGAAGGGGCGCTGTGCCACTTTCAATCATGGTCATCATCCTAATATCGTCATCATTGTATTCATGAACATAATCGTGTTTTTTTAAATATCGGCAACACTGTCATGATCAGTATTCACAAGAGCTTATTTATGCTAGAAATATGGAAGGCATTGTTCTCAATTGCATCTCTCTCTCTCTCTCCTCTCTCTTGCTGTTTTTTTTTCCTTCTCCTCTCATGTTCTGCCCCTCTCCTTTTTTGGTCTGTCTCTGCATCTAACTATATATCTCTCTCTCTCTACTCTTTCACCCTCTCGATCTCTCTCTCTCTCTCTCTCTTGCCTTGCCTCCCTCTTATTCTCTTGCTCTATCTCCCTCTGCCCTACACAGTTGAAAATTGACTCATGGATAGACTATAAAGGGAGTAGTAAACGAAAGATGAAATCGTGAAAATACGTTCTTCATTATGTTACACATGAGCATACGTATCACCTAATTCGTCAAAGTGACGAATTAAAGTCTAGTTAGGTGATACGTAACAAAGTCTACGTATCACCTATTGATTTCGTCAAGATTTTTATTTATTATTATTCTTCCTCGAATTTGTTCGCAGGATATCTCAAGACTGAATAATGCCATTGTCATGAAACTTTCAATGATGACAGATCTTAGTCTAACTTAGAACTGCGCGTCTTTTCAAAAACTCAAATACATCGTGACGTCATCCAGGCACCATTTTGTGAAAATCAACTTATGATCATATCTTCATCACGGAAAAGTATTTCTCACTCATAATTATCACGATTAAGATCAATATCCGTCCGGTTAATTTCAGGTCAATAAACGTGCGCAAATGCGCGCGTGCGCGTTCGGCCGCGCGATTACGCGCGCGCAAAAAATTAAAATGCTCTAAATCATCCCAATTTTTTTTTGCATACGTTTCAGGCCATATAGAGCATTTGACAAAAAATCATGCTCACGCGCATGTGCGCGCGTTTTTTGCGAGTACTAGCATTTTGCAACATAGAATCGCCGAATTTTCTCTATCATCATATTTGGCACATTTTTCCAAGCATTTTGATAACTTGTTCATCTTATAATAATGCAATGAGCGTCCGCCAAAGTTGACAGCGCGCGCGGATCTGCGTTATCTTTATCCACAATACATGGGCAAAATCATGCCTATACCAGATTCATTGTAACTCTTCAGAATAGATAGGAACTCCCAATATTTTTTTCATATTTAGATAGATTATGAGTCGGAGATATGATTTCATGTCTCATTTGACCCTCAATTAAATCATGACGTCATCATAATGGCCTCCAAACTAAAAATTTTAATTTGCACATTATGACGTAAGCATATTTTTGGAAAACTGATTGTATCTCTGTAAATATTGATTGATTTTGTTTAAAATTTTGATATGTTTTAGCTGAGACAATTTTCTACAAATGCAGTGTCCACAATTTTTCATTTTGACGAATTCATCATGACGTAGTCTTGGAATTAAAGGAGGCATGTCAATTTTTTACATTTTGCGTGCATTCTGTATGGGACATGACTTTTTCTCAAAAGTGGATTCTACATTCTTGTTATTCGCGAGCAATATCTCCGTTGTTTAAGCTTTGTTTACGCTGAGATTCGAGTATGTTGTAGCTGAGACAATAAGCTATCACAAATGTGTTATTTATTTTTCGATCAGATGCCGGGATCATGCTCATATTTCACTTGCAAAGTAAGATTTCAGAATTCCATTTCCCGTTTACGTGTAATCGCTATGGGAGATGTTTTGGTATATACGCACTTGACTTCCAACCTCGAGATCCCTGGTTCGAGTCCGGGTGTCTCCAACAATTTTTTTCTTCACTTTTTTTTACTTTTGACCTTTCACTGTATTCGCAAATAATGTAATAAACAACCCTTTTTACTTTATTATTACCCTATTTTCACTTGATCCATTACTTTTTGCGTGTAATCCCTATGGGAGATGACTTTTTCTCAAATCTGGATTCTACATTCCTGTCTTTTACGAGCAATATCGCCGTTATTTCTGCTTGGATTTTGATGATTTTTTAGTATGTTGTCGCTGAGACTATATGCTATCTAAATCAACCCTCATTTTTTTTTAATAAGATGTCAGGATCGCGCTCATGATCATGATCATGATCATTATCATCATGATAATCATTATCATAATGATGATAATCATTTATCAATTACATTTTCATTTCTTTGAATAAGATGAAATCGTCAAAATGTGTTCTTCATGATGTAAATTAGAGTCAAAGGTGTAACTGGTTACTGCACAGGGTCAAAGGTCATATATTGTTTCAATCTATCTTACCTAGATCCCTGATCAAGGGGACGCAATTTAAACTTGACATATGGATAGATCATAATAGGAAAAGCATTTTATAAAATAATATATCGTGTAATGCATTATTCGTTATGTAAACCATTATCATACGTATCACCTAATTCGTCGAAGTGACGAATTAAAGTCTAGTTAGGTGATACGTAACGAAGTCTACGTATCACCTATTGATTTCGTCAAGATTTTTATTTATTTATTTATTTATTCTTCCTCGAATTTGTTCGCAGGATATCTCAAGACTGAATAAAGCCATTGTCATGAATCTTTCAATGATGATAGATCTTAGTCTAACTTAGAACTGCGTGACTTTTCAAAGACTCAAAATTATCGTGACGTCATCCAGGCGCCATTTTGTGAAAATCAACTTATGATCATATCTTCATAACCGAAAGTAATTTTTCATTCATATTTATCACAATTAAGATCAATCTCCGTTTGGTCAATTTCAGGTCAATCAACGTGCGCAAATGCGCGCGTACGCGTTCGTGCGCGCGTTAACGCGCGCGCAAGATCTATGTAGACTATTTAACTTTATCACGACGTTATCATAGTCAAAAATTCAATCATAGGTGACATGTCAGTTATCATATATAACAATCCTCAATCGAATACCTGAAGGGGGCGCTATACCACTTTTAATCATGGCATCATCATCATCATCATCAATATCGTCATTATCGTATGCATGAACATTATCATTATATCATCATCGGCAGTTTCGGCACACTGTCATGATCGTAATTTAAGAGCCTAGCTATTTATGCTAGAAATATTGAAGGCATTTTTCTCAATTGCATCTCTCCCCTCTCTCTCTTTTCTCCATTGCTCTGTCTCCCTTTACCTAGTCTTGTTCTGCCCCTCCCCTTCTCTTGGTCTCTCTCATCTGCATCTCTCTTGTCCTCTCCTTCTCTCTTACACTTTTACCCTCTCCCTCTCACTGTTTCCCTTTCCCTCTTCTTCTCTTGATCTGTCTCCTTCTGTCACGGCCTCTCTCTCTCTTTCTCTCCTCTCTCCCCTTTCACTCTGCATCATCTCAGCTTGTCTCATTTATATGTATAACAATTTAATCCAAGGAAAATCGAGGCAATTTCTATCGTTTGGCCATTGACTGCCATGCATACTAACAATCGTTTCTAGATTTAACATCATAGATGTTGGGTTATGGATGGGTACAATATTAATATCTTATTCATATTTTATATTAAATCATGACTAAATAAATCACTATGTACATTTTGTAATATTTATTAAAAAAAGTGTTTTGAGCTTGTTTAGTATAAGTAAACAGTTTAATCCTCTATCGAAAACCTGAAGGGGCGCTGTGCCACTTTCAATCATGGTCATCATCCTAATATCGTCATCATTGTATTCATGAACATAATCGTGTTTTTTTAAATATCGGCAACACTGTCATGATCAGTATTCACAAGAGCTTATTTATGCTAGAAATATGGAAGGCATTGTTCTCAATTGCATCTCTCTCTCTCTCTCCTCTCTCTTGCTGTTTTTTTTTCCTTCTCCTCTCATGTTCTGCCCCTCTCCTTTTTTGGTCTGTCTCTGCATCTAACTATATATCTCTCTCTCTCTACTCTTTCACCCTCTCGATCTCTCTCTCTCTCTCTCTCTTGCCTTGCCTCCCTCTTATTCTCTTGCTCTATCTCCCTCTGCCCTACACAGTTGAAAATTGACTCATGGATAGACTATAAAGGGAGTAGTAAACGAAAGATGAAATCGTGAAAATACGTTCTTCATTATGTTACACATGAGCATACGTATCACCTAATTCGTCAAAGTGACGAATTAAAGTCTAGTTAGGTGATACGTAACAAAGTCTACGTATCACCTATTGATTTCGTCAAGATTTTTATTTATTATTATTCTTCCTCGAATTTGTTCGCAGGATATCTCAAGACTGAATAATGCCATTGTCATGAAACTTTCAATGATGACAGATCTTAGTCTAACTTAGAACTGCGCGTCTTTTCAAAAACTCAAATACATCGTGACGTCATCCAGGCACCATTTTGTGAAAATCAACTTATGATCATATCTTCATCACGGAAAAGTATTTCTCACTCATAATTATCACGATTAAGATCAATATCCGTCCGGTTAATTTCAGGTCAATAAACGTGCGCAAATGCGCGCGTGCGCGTTCGGCCGCGCGATTACGCGCGCGCAAAAAATTAAAATGCTCTAAATCATCCCAATTTTTTTTTGCATACGTTTCAGGCCATATAGAGCATTTGACAAAAAATCATGCTCACGCGCATGTGCGCGCGTTTTTTGCGAGTACTAGCATTTTGCAACATAGAATCGCCGAATTTTCTCTATCATCATATTTGGCACATTTTTCCAAGCATTTTGATAACTTGTTCATCTTATAATAATGCAATGAGCGTCCGCCAAAGTTGACAGCGCGCGCGGATCTGCGTTATCTTTATCCACAATACATGGGCAAAATCATGCCTATACCAGATTCATTGTAACTCTTCAGAATAGATAGGAACTCCCAATATTTTTTTCATATTTAGATAGATTATGAGTCGGAGATATGATTTCATGTCTCATTTGACCCTCAATTAAATCATGACGTCATCATAATGGCCTCCAAACTAAAAATTTTAATTTGCACATTATGACGTAAGCATATTTTTGGAAAACTGATTGTATCTCTGTAAATATTGATTGATTTTGTTTAAAATTTTGATATGTTTTAGCTGAGACAATTTTCTACAAATGCAGTGTCCACAATTTTTCATTTTGACGAATTCATCATGACGTAGTCTTGGAATTAAAGGAGGCATGTCAATTTTTTACATTTTGCGTGCATTCTGTATGGGACATGACTTTTTCTCAAAAGTGGATTCTACATTCTTGTTATTCGCGAGCAATATCTCCGTTGTTTAAGCTTTGTTTACGCTGAGATTCGAGTATGTTGTAGCTGAGACAATAAGCTATCACAAATGTGTTATTTATTTTTCGATCAGATGCCGGGATCATGCTCATATTTCACTTGCAAAGTAAGATTTCAGAATTCCATTTCCCGTTTACGTGTAATCGCTATGGGAGATGTTTTGGTATATACGCACTTGACTTCCAACCTCGAGATCCCTGGTTCGAGTCCGGGTGTCTCCAACAATTTTTTTCTTCACTTTTTTTTACTTTTGACCTTTCACTGTATTCGCAAATAATGTAATAAACAACCCTTTTTACTTTATTATTACCCTATTTTCACTTGATCCATTACTTTTTGCGTGTAATCCCTATGGGAGATGACTTTTTCTCAAATCTGGATTCTACATTCCTGTCTTTTACGAGCAATATCGCCGTTATTTCTGCTTGGATTTTGATGATTTTTTAGTATGTTGTCGCTGAGACTATATGCTATCTAAATCAACCCTCATTTTTTTTTAATAAGATGTCAGGATCGCGCTCATGATCATGATCATGATCATTATCATCATGATAATCATTATCATAATGATGATAATCATTTATCAATTACATTTTCATTTCTTTGAATAAGATAAAATCGTCAAAATGTGTTCTTCATGATGTAAATTAGAGTCAAAGGTGTAACTGGTTACTGCACAGGGTCAAAGGTCATATATTGTTTCAATCTATCTTACCTAGATCCCTGATCAAGGGGACGCAATTTAAACTTGACATATGGATAGATCATAATAGGAAAAGCATTTTATAAAATAATATATCGTGTAATGCATTATTCGTTATGTAAACCATTATCATACGTATCACCTAATTCGTCGAAGTGACGAATTAAAGTCTAGTTAGGTGATACGTAACGAAGTCTACGTATCACCTATTGATTTCGTCAAGATTTTTATTTATTTATTTATTTATTCTTCCTCGAATTTGTTCGCAGGATATCTCAAGACTGAATAAAGCCATTGTCATGAATCTTTCAATGATGATAGATCTTAGTCTAACTTAGAACTGCGTGACTTTTCAAAGACTCAAAATTATCGTGACGTCATCCAGGCACCATTTTGTGAAAATCAACTTATGATCATATCTTCATAACCGAAAGTAATTTTTCATTCATATTTATCACAATTAAGATCAATCTCCGTTTGGTCAATTTCAGGTCAATCAACGTGCGCAAATGCGCGCGTACGCGTTCGTGCGCGCGTTAACGCGCGCGCAAAAATTAAAAATGCTCCAAATCATCCCAAATTTTTTTTGCATACGTTTCAGGCCATTTTAAGCATTTCGCAAAAAAATCGCGCACACGCGCATGCGCGCGTGTTTTCGCGCGTAATGGCATTTTGCAACATAGAATCGCCGAATTTTCTGTGTCATCATATCTAGCACATTATTCCAAGCATTTTGATAACTTGTTTACCTTTTAAAAACATAATGAGCGTCCGTCAAATGTGACAGCACGCGCGGACCTACATTATCTTTATCCACAATACATGGGCAAAAAGATGCCTCTACAAAATTCCTTTTAACTCTTCAGAATGGATGGGAAATCCAAATATGTTTTCCTATTTAGATAGATTATGAGTCGGAGATATGATTTCATGTCTCATTTGACCATCAATTAACTCATGACGTCATCATAATGGCCTCCGAACTCAAAATTTTAATTTGCATATTATGACGTTAGCATATTTTTGGAAAATTGATTGTATCTCTGTAAATATTGATCGATTTTCTTCTTAATTTTGATATGTTCTAGCTGAGACAATTCTCTACAAATGCAGTTGCCTCGACTTTTCATTTTGACCAAGGCATCATGGCGTATTTTCGCGATTAAAGGAGGCATGTCAATTTTTCACATTTTGCGTGTATTCTCTATGGGACATGACTTTTTCTCAAAACTGGATTCTACATTCCTGTCTTTCGCGAGCAATATCTCCGTTGTTTTAGTTTCGTTATCGCTGAGCTTCGAGTATGTTGTAGCTGAGACAATGAGCTATCACAAATGTGCCTTTTTTGTCGATCAGATGCCGGGATCATGCTCATATTTCACTTGCAAAGTAGGATTTGAGATTTCCATTTCCCGTTTACGTGTAATCGCTATGGGAAATGTTTTGGTATATCAGTAACGCACTTGACTTCCAACCTCGAGATCCTTGGTTCGAGTCCGGGTGTCTCCAACAATTTTTTTCTTCATTTTTTTATTTTTTGACCTTTCACTGTCCCATCTCCTTTGATTATTAAAACACGTAGAATCGCAAATAATGTAATAAACAACCCTATTTACTTCATTATTACCCTAGTCTCACTTGATCCATTCCTTTTTGCGTGTTATCCCTATGGGAGATGACTTTTTCTCAAATCTGGAGTCTACATTTCTGTCTTTTGCGAGCAATATCGCCGTTATTAAATTCTGCTTGGATTTTGTTGAATTTTGAGTATGTTGTAGCTGAGACTATATGCTATCTAAATCACACCTCATTTTTTCAATAAGATATCAGGATCACGCTCATGATCATCATCATTATCACCATGATCATCATTATCATAATGATGATAATCATTTATCAATTAAATTTTAATTTCTTTGAATAAGATAAAATCGTCAAAATGTGTTCTTCATGATGTAAACTAGAGTCAAAGGTGTAACTGGTTACTGCAGAGGGTCAATTGTCATATATTGTCTCAATCTATCTTCCCTAGATCCATAATGATCAAGGGGACACAATTTAAACTTGACATATGGATAGATCATAATGGAAGAAGCATTTTATAAAATAATATGATATCGTGTAATGCATTCTTCGTTATGTAAACCATTAGCATACGTATCACCTAATTCGTCTAAGTGACGAATTCAAGTCTAGTTATTTATTATTATTCTTCCTCGAATTTGTTCGCAGGATATCTCAAGACTGAATAAAGCCATTATCATGAAACTTGCCATGATGATAGATCTTAGTCTAACTTAAAACTGCGTGACTTTTTAGAGAGTCAAAGTTATCGTGACGTCATCCAGGCGCCATTTTGTGAAAATCAACTTATGATCATATCTTCATAACGGAAAGGAATTTCTCATTTATAATTATCAGGATTAAGATTAATATCTGTCCGGTCAATTTCAGGTCAATAAATGCGCCCAAAAATGCGCGTATGCGTACGTCCGCGCGTTAACGCGCGCGTAAAATTTTAAATTGCTCAAAGTCGTTTAAAAACTTGTCCGCATACGTTTAAGGCCATTATGAGCATTTCATAAAAAATCGCGCAAAACACGCATTTTTGCACGTTTTCGTTTGTCACGGCCGAACGAAAACTAATTCCTGGTATATTTGTTTTGACAGGATATTCCTCATATTTGTCTGAACAATTTGATACCATGTTCATCTCTTTATCACTATTAATAACGGAATGAGCGTCCGTTCAAGAAAAAATATCCGTGCGCGCGAGCTCATGTATTACATAGCATATATGGGCAAAAACATGCCTATAAAAAGTACATTGGGATGAATAAGGACTGCCATTTTTTTTCATATTTAGATAGAGTATAAGTCGGAGATATGATTTCATTTCTCATTTGGCCATTCAATACATCTTGACGTCATCATAATGGCCTTGGAATTCAAAATACAAAATTGCATATTATGACGTCATTATAATTATGGAAAATTAGTGTATTTCTCATAATATTGACTGATTTTCTTCCAAATTTCAGTATCTTATAGTTGAGGCAATTGCCTACAAGATAAATACACACTACTTTTTATTTCATTGACGTCATCATAGTAAAAAATTAAATTAAAGGCCACATGTCAGAATTTTCTAAATTTGCGTGTTATGTCTATGGAAGGTGAATTTCGTTCACATCATGAATCTACATGACATTGATCTTTGAGCACTATCTAGCATATTTGTGCTCTATGTTCTCCCAAATTTTGATACGGTGTAGCCTAGAAAATTATCTACGAGATCGACGAACATCACTTATCATTTTGATGACATCATCATAGTGAAAATGTCAATTAAAGGCGACATGTCAGAATTTTCTTAGTTTTTCTGAAATCCTGATACTACAAATCTCTATCGTATACCGGAAGGGGGCGCTATACCACTCATAATCATGGTCATTTTAAACAAAAAAAATTATCGTATTCATGAACATTATAATTATATCATCATCGGCAGTTTCGGTACATTGTCATGAACGTAATTCAAGAGCCTAGCTATTTATGCTAGAAATATTGAAGGCATTTTTCTCAATTGCATCTCTCCCCTCTCTCTCTCTTTTCTCTCTTGCTCTGTCTCCCTTCACCTAGTCTTGTTCTGCCCTTCTCCTTCTCTTGGTCTCTCTCATCTGCATCTCTCTTGTTCTCTCCCTCTCTCTTACACTTTCACCCTCTCCCTCTCTTGATCTGTCTCCTTCTGTCCCTGCCTCTCTCTCTTTCTCTACTCTATAACCTTTCTCTCAGGAATCATCTCAGCTTGTCTCATTTATATGTATGAGAATTTAATCCAGGGAAATTCGAGGGCAATTTCTATCGTTTGGTCATTCACTGCCATGCATACTAACAATCGTTTCTAGATTTAACATCGTAGATGTTGGGTTATAGAATATTAATATCTTACTCATATTTTATATTAAATCAGGACTAAATAAATCACTATGTACATTTTGTAATATTTATTTAAAAAAGTGCTTTGAGCTTGTTTAGTATAAGTAAACAGTTAATCCTCTATCGAAAACCTGAAGGGGGTGCTGTGCCACTTTTAATCATGGTCATCATTCTAATATCGTCATCATCGTATTCATGAACACAATCGTTTTATGATTATCGGTAACACTTTCATGATCAGTATTCACAAGAGCTTATTTATGCTAGAAATATGGAAAGCATTGTTCTCGATTGCATCTCTCTCTCCTCTCTCTTGCTCTGTTTCCCTTCTCATCATCTTCTTTTCATCATCATCAATATCGTCATTATCGTTTTCATGAATATTATCATTAGATCGTCATCGGGACACTTTCATGATACAAAAATAGCTTCGTATCACCTAATACGTCAAAGTGACGAATTAAAGTCTAGTTTATTATTATTCTTCCTCGAATTTGTTCGCAGGATATCTCAAGACTGAATAAAGCCATTAACATGAATCTTTTACTGATGATAGATCTTAGTCTAACTTAGACCTGCGTGACTTTTCAAAGACTCAAAGTTACCATGACGTCATCTAGGCGCCATTTTGTGAAAATCAACTTATGATCATATCTTCATAACGGAAAGGCAATTCTCATTTATAATTATCAGGATTAAGATCAATATCCGTCCGGTCAATTTCAGGTCAATAAATGCGCGCAAACATGCGCGTACGCTTACGTGCGCGCGTTTACGCGCACGTACAATTTTAAATTGCTCAAAATCTTCTTAAATTTTTTTTGCATACGTTTTAGGCCATTATAAGCATTTCATAAAAAATCGCACAAAACACGCATTTTTGCGCGTTTTCGTCCGTCACGGCCGAACGAAAAAAAATAACCCCTCAATTTTTGTTGACAGGATATTCCTCATATTTTTCTGAACAATTTGATACCATGTACATCTTTTTTACACTACTAATAACGGAATGAGCGTCCGTTGAAGATAATATCCGTGCGTGCGAGCTCATGTATTACATAGCATATATGGGCAAAAACATGCCTATAAAAAGTACATCGGGATGAATAAGGACTGCCAATTTTTGTCTTCATATTTAGATTCAGTATGAGTCGGAGATATGATTTCATGTCTCATTTGGCCATTAAGTATATTTTTACATAATCATATTGACCTTGGAACTCAAAATACGAATTTGCATATTATGACGTCAACATATTTACGGAAAATGATATTATCTTTGCAAATATTGATCAATTTTCTTCTAAATTTTGATATGTTGTAGCTGAGACAATTCTTCACAAGATTATAACCAATATTTATTCATTTTGATGACGTCAATAGATTTTTGCTTAATATGCATCTTATGCTTATGGGAGGCGATTGATACTACATTCCAGTCTAGACTTGTCCATTATGTTGCGTATGTAGTGCGTCGAAATATCAGTTCAATGATTGGTAGGCTCTGCAATCAGGCGAAAATTTGAGCTTGTTAAGTAAATTAATAATTTAATCATATAACAATTGTCTATCGAATACCTGAAGGGGGCGCTATACCACTTTTAATCATTGTCATCATAAGTTAAAACCAACAAATCGTTATCATCAATATCGTCATTATCGTATTAATGAATATTATCATTAGATCATCATCGGCACACTTTTATGATACAAATATAGCTATTTGATTTGAACCATTTTGTTACTTTGTCTGATTCAATAATGATATTATTTTGTAAGTAATGAGTATTAGCTTGGGTGCAAATTAAAGTAGTATCGTCAGCGTACATAATGTAATTGAATTTGTCAGAAAAATGTGTAAGATCATTAATGTAAATTGAAAACAGTAGAGTACCTAGGATAGAACCATGTGGTACGACGTGTGTAATAGAAGAAAAATTAGAGGAATTATTATTATAAACTTCATATTGAGATCTATTAGAAAGATGACTTTCAAACCAAGATATTGGTAAGCCCCTAATCCCATAGTGTTCGTATTAGGATAAAAGTATTCTATGATTAACAATATCAAAGGATTTAGTAAGGTCCATGAAAATTCCAAGCAATATTTATTGGTATGAATTGCTGACAAAACTTTATCTTGTAATTCTATCATAGCATGTGTAGTAGAGTGATCTTTCCTAAAGCCATATTGTGAATCTGTGTGAATCTGTGTGAATTTTTATTGTGAAAATAAAATGAATACAATCGGTTATAGATTCAATTTTCTAACAACTATGATAAAGACGGCAGAATATATATGGGCCTAAAGTTATCAAATTTATGAGGGTCACCTTTTTTTTAATACAGGGGTTATTTTAGCTATTTTTAGTTTATCTGGGACTAAGCCTGTAGATAGAGAGGGATTAAATATAAATACTACGAGCTGAACAATATAAAATATAATTGTTTTCATTATATTAGTATTAAGATTATCAAATTCAACTGAATTATTGTTGTGTAGTGAATTACTAATTTGTAAATCTTCATTTTCTGTTATAGGATTTTTCTTAAATAGAATTGATAGTGATAAAACCAGTCAGATGATCCTTAACTGAAGCATCGTTATGAAAACTGACCATTGATGTGGTTATCCGCACTGGCGTACTGGTGGGGGGGGGGGGTGGAGGGCGCCAGCCCCCTCCAAATAAAATTGTTTTGAATTCCATACAAGTGATTTATAAATGTTCGTGATATCACATGATTTTCAACAAAATGCGCGTTTCTCCATTTCTGTTGCAAACTGACACATTCCCAATTAGCCAGGAAGAGCATATGTTTTTATAGTCACTACTGCCAATGGGCCTAATTAGTGGCCTCTAACAGTAACACTAGTAGGAAATTCCTTTCTAGAATATATATTACCCATCAATCAGACTGTGCATGCACAGATTTGCGAACGAACGGTCCATACATACATCATGTAACACTGCAAGTGGGGAAACTGAATTCAAACAAGGATTAAGAGTAGAACGCTACAACGAATCGTCTTCTTTCTCTAATAATTTAACGAAACATTAAAACTTCCGCGCAGGAAGGGGCAACTGAATTCAGACAAGGATTAAGAGTCGAGAACCTTAACGAGTCGTCTTCTTTCTCGAATAATTTAATGAAACGTCAAAGCTTCTGCGCTTCACGCGGGAGGGGCACTTAATTCAGAAAAGGGTGCGATACAACGAACCGTCTTCTTTCTCTATAAATTTAATGAAACGTGAAAGCTTCCGCGCTACGCGCGGGATGGGCGAAAATGAAATTCAGACAAGTAAGAATTAAGAGTAATAATTTAATGAAACGTGAAATCTTTCGCGCGTCGCGCGGGATGGGCGAAAATGAATTTAGACAAAATTAAAAGTAATAATTTATTGTAACCTCAAAGATTCAACGCTTCGCGCGGGAGGGGTGGGGAAATTGAATTCAGACGAGAAGTAAGAGTCGAGAACAGTATAATAAATTGCTTTTTCTCTAACAATTAAATGAAACGTCAAAGCTTCTGCGCTTCACGTGGGGGAGGGGGCTGAATTCAAACAAGGACACGATACAACGAATCGTCTTCTTTCTCTATTAATTTAATGAAACGTGAAAGCTTTCGGAGCGCGCATGGGCGAAAATGGATTTAAACAAGATTAAAAGTAATAACTTATTGAAACGTCAAAGCTTTCGTGCTTCGCGCGGGAGGGTTGGGGACACTGAATTCAGACAAGAATTAAGAGTCGAGAAAAGTATAATGAATTGCTTTTTTCTCTAATAATTAAATGAAACGTCATAGCTTCTGCGCTTCGCGCGGTAGGGGCGAAACAAGAATTAAGAGTCGAGAACGGTCCAACGGATCGTCTTCTTTCTCTAAAAATGTAATGAAGTGTCAAAGCTTCCGCGCTTCGCACGGGAGGGGGAAAACCGAAAAATAACTTATTTCGTGGCCCTGGTTTATGGGGTTAAATTTGTAAACATTGGGACATTGGCATTAATATATTTGTCGGTAATTGGTGCCTAGTTTTGTCGTTAATCGGTGGCCTCTACACCCCCTCCCCCAACTGAAAAAGGTCTAGCGACGCCCCTGATAACAACACAGTTTATACACTCGAGATGATTTTTGCAAGTACTCCTGGTGAAGTACCGGACCACCGTATTTGTGCATTGTGCAGCAATGAAGCATAATTATACAATGTCTCATGACGTGACAGATCTCTTTTCTCTAACTTCTAACCAATCAGAAGGCTTCGTTTTTTCAGGAAGTGCCGGTGGACATTAATGCGCCAAAGGTGGTTCTCAAATTGCAAATGATCCCTACTCTTGGAGGGGGTAGGATAAAGCAATTTACGTCATACTCCAGGAAGTGCATGAAAATGCGTCTAATGTGGTTCTAAAAATGCAAATGCTCCCTACTCTGGGAGGAGGTCACAACCCCCTTCCAGACCCACCCCCGCTTGGTCGCTCCGCTCCCTCGCCGCTAAAGCCTCGCTCTCTCGCTTCATCGTATTACATATATTTCACCCCATGCCATTTTGTGCCCCCCCCCCCCCGTAAGAAATTCCTGGATCCGCCACTGATGTCCATACCCTTTGAGCTTCGGGGACTCCGCCCCGTGACCCCGCCGGCTTTGCCCCTAGAACCCACTTTGAAAAACGGTCAGCGGGCCCTTCATGTAGGAGTGGGGTAATGCGGATTTTTTTATTTTTTTTTGTCAGCCCCCTAAAACGTTTTTGCTCATTACGCCACTGGTTATCCGTCTACATCAGTTCATAAAATGTTGATTGAATTCAGTTGCTATATGTTGTGGATCACAAACTTTCTCAGTTCCATTAAAAAAGTATTCAGGTAAAGATTTGTTAGGCTTATTTAATAATGAGTTTATGACCAAGTCTGTTTAGTATAATTTTTATATAACTTTAAATTGTTAGAAAAGTATGATTTTGGGGCATGCTTTAACAGATTATTCAATTTATTTCTATATTTTTTGTCTTTTCTTTTATTATCCAATATATTGTTTTTGAGAAAGTGATTATAGTAGCGATTGTTCTACTTTATACAGCGTAATAAATACCTTGTAATCCAAGGTTTTTCATGCGTCTTTTAGTTTGTTTAGTTTTTGACAAAGGAAAATTCTTGTCAAACAATTGAGTAAAACGGTTAATAAAAAAGGAATATGCGTCATCAGCATTTGTCATATTATAAAGATTAGTCCATTCTTCATGATAAAGATCATAATGAAAATTTCTTATTTCATCATCTGAGTATTTCCGCGTAAAGCGCATTGAGCTAGGTTGATAAGTATTATTATTATTTGAGCTTTTAGAGACTAGAAAAATGGGTAAGTGGTCACTAGCATCTGAACATAGACTACCTGAGTCAAAATCTGAGTCAAAGACATTGTTGAATACATTATTAATAAGTGTAGCACTGTGAGGTGTAATACGAGTGGGGGGTTTTATAATCAGGAATATACCAAGTACATTCATTAACGTTATCATCATCTTTAAATAAGTAAATATTAAAATCTCCAGTTATATAAATATGCCTATGTTCATCACTTAATTTGTTAATAACATTGTTGTAAAATTCAAGGAATATTTCATGATTTAATTCCGGCATTCTTTAAATGACACCAACAGTAGACCTCTTACGGCTTTTATCTAAAAGTCAATAAACAAATATTCACATGTTAAGTTGGTTTCTTGATTATAAACGATGTATGTCCTTACAGTATACATTATATCTTTTTCACAAATAGCGCAACACCACCACCACGCCCATATAACCGGTTAACATTCACCAAATTATAATCATCTAGATTGAAATTATTTAAGGGTGTCTCTTTTATCCAAGTCCCAGAAATTGCTATTAAAGAAAATAAATGATTAATCATTGACATAAATTGAGTAATATCTTTAAAATTCTTTGGTAAACTTCGGGCATTAAAATGGATAAGACTTAAAGATGAATCATACGAGAATTTTGCATTGAAATCTGAAGGTAGATAATATGAAGACTAAGAAGAACAAGTCAGGATCGACATCTTCTAGGGGGTCACACGTCAGTACCATGAGTACCACAATATTACAATATAAACACATCAAAACAACAACAAAAATTATATGAACCGTCCTTTAAATGTATATGCGATAAGATGGAAGATTGGGATGATCAAGAGCAGTCAAGTGTATCTCACTCTCCAACAAAGTTATAAAATATAAAGCTTTTTTAGATAGTATTTTGGAAAGTTATAAGCTATTAAAAGTCAGGATGGATTACCATAGTCAGAATAAATAGTGAAAACTATGTATTCTTAAAGTATTTTGGTCAAAACAACAACAATAACAATAACAACCAGAACTATGAAACTATGAAAACAGAAGAAGTACATCATCAAATATCAACAAAACTATGATAACTGTGAACAACAGGAACATGGAGCAGTATGCCATAAAATTGATGACACTGATAATATTAATAAAATACAAACGTAAACTGGTGAACACAAAAATTATATTGTTTTTAATCTGCACTCTAATCCAAGCTATGACAAAGGTCACAGCATAAAGAATATGCACGACAGTACTTATTGCATACAAGAGATTAAAAAAAAGTTGATATAATTTTTTTTGCTTTTTTTTTTTGTCACTCATACACACGGGATAAAGTATAACGAGATACATTCAGGTATAGATCTATTTTGATTTAAATATTTGATGTAATAAACATCAACAGATAATGAATTATATTTCAATATAAATACTTTCAAAGCACAAATAGAGTGGTGTATCACACAAATACTAGCGATTTTGAGGAACAGTTTTCATGGTGAGGCAGAGAAAGTACATACGTATTAAATCAAAGAAGAAGGTCAAGATCTTCCTTGCATCTTTTAATCTTCTTCTGGTTCTTCGCTGAGCTTGATCGCGGAATAACAAAAATACGGCCATCGGAAGACCATGCTGCATCTACCTTCACATGATGTCTAGCATTCAAGGCGATTCAGAGCCCCTTTTTCTTTAATTTTCCCTAGAGCTCGATCGCTACGCTCGCTCGCATTTATAGATGTTACGATTATGTTACTTATACATGAATTTTTCAGTTATTCTTCATTAGATTGTGCTTAATACGCATCAGGGTTGTTGTTTGTCTTCTTTGTAAATGTAATTTTTCGAACTGGGACCTCACAAATCTTTAAATTCTTGCTCGCTCACTTCGCTCTCTCGTAAAATTAATATTGAGACCATTTCACCCAACTGCAAAGTATGTTGCTTAATTAAGCAGTATCTTGTACCATGTAAAGAAAGAAACAAATATTGATATCATCCCTGGTAGTGTAATCACAATCATGACGACGTAGGGATGTTTTTTATGTTTTCCTTTGTAGGTGCCCCTTTTTCCAGAAAGTGCCCTTTTTTGTTTTTGCCCCCCCCCCCCATACGCTCCGCCGCCCCTGCATTATGCTACTCGGTGGTAATGCAGGTTTTGTTCTGACCCCCAAAAAGTTTGTGCTCATTACGCCACTGGATGGCATAAAATACGAACGCTTTGATTGCAGAATTAGTGCATCTCATCGGCCTCAAAATAGGGCGAGAAAGTGTCAGCGTCTTAATTTCATCGTATCGCCATTGCATTCAGCGCACTCAGGTTGATCTCAACTAAATTGTGGTATAGTTGCCTCACAGGCTAAAAGTGGGGTTGGATGGAAATTCTGCCACGCTTTTGCCGTTTAGGTCATGTAAAGATTGTCTAGGACTGTTATTTCAATAATCAATTTCGAAAACTGTTTTTGTACGAGTTCTTCTCAAAATTTGTTTCTGTTTCAATTCAGTGTTTACAATAATGTTACCATTTTAGTTCGTATGTTTGTTTATATTTCTTAAATAATTGCTTTACTCTTCGAATTTCTTGTTTACTTGTCCTTTTCGAACTGATATGTGGAAATGGCGGGGACCCCGTCTAATGAACACTTGCCATTGTTTCACATTGATCGTAACTTGATACCAATCGCAACTCTGTACCTAAGAGATGGGATTTTTTTTTTAAGCGCAACTATTAATCCTGAACGGGATTTTAACCATGTTTACAAAAAGTGAAAAAATCAATAAAAAAAAGGTACGGCCCTATTATTTATAAATATTCTATGTCATTTTAAACTGTACAGGCATGCTGAACAATCAACTGTTTCCATGTTTAGTTTTGTTTTTCTTTTTTTCTCATGTACAGCGGAGGCGATTGTATTTGTGACTGACCACGGTAACAATGCAATATTCATGGCCGACTTTTCCAGCGACGGTCTCGACTCTTTAACCTTCGATCCTTTGCCCTTTGCCGGTGGTTTCGTCGGTCAACCAGTAGCCGTCGATTACGATCCCGATACTCGCATGGTGTACTGGACCGAAGAAATTCCAGGATCCATACGACGCGCGAATATCAACGGCACTATGCAAAGCGTGATCGTCAATAGTAATATTGTCTGTGAGCAGAGATTGATTTCAGATAAATTGCATTTCAATTTTTAAATTCTGTATAAGAAATAAAAACGGTTGTAAAAAAAATGTGACTTACAATTCGCTGTTTTGTTTGCTTCTTTGTTTTAATTTTTGTTTAGTTTTAGTTTTGTTTGTTTATTTCATTTTGTTGCTTCTTGACATTTTCATTGCATTTTCGTTGCATTTTCTACTTCTCCTTTTTCTTTCCTTCTCCTTTTCCCTTGTTATTTTGTACTTTGCTTGACCTCTATTTCGTCTTTTTCTTCTTTCTTTTTTTCTTCTCTTTTTTGATGCTGTTGATGTTCTTGCTTTTGATGATATAACTTTTTTTTTCTTTATCTCTTCGACTTGATCCTCTCATCTGCATCATAACCATCGTCCTCTTTTTCATCGTTGTGCTTGTTTCTTCTCCTCCTTCTTCCCATTGTCATCCCTGATGGTGACTATTTCATTGTTTTCTTTCACAGCGCCATGGTACCTTGCATTGGATACGAGTCGTGGTAAAGTCTTTTGGACCGATTATTCCCTGGCCCGAATCACGTCGGCTAATCTCGACGGATCCTCTCAGCAAATTATAATCAGTACTGACATACAAGGTCCATACGGAATCATTATACACAAAGGAGAAGGGTAAATATATGTATGTTAAACTCCCCTCTCACACACACATACACACACGCGCACGCAAACTCAATCTCTCTCTCTTTCTCTCTCTCTCTCTCTCTCTCTCTCCCTTTCCCTCTCTCCCATTCTCTCCCACTTTCCCTCTCTTCCCTCTCTGGCACACACACACACCCCTCTATCTCTCTCTTTCCAAATATCTCTCTCTTTTTCTTTACCTTTTTTTATCCTCTTGGATCCCTTTCTTTTTTCCAATCTATCTTTGTATCCCTTTGGATCCCTTTCTCTCCCCTCTCCCACTCTCTCTTTCTCTCTCTCTCTCTCTCTCTCTGGCACACACACACCCTCTATCTTTCTCTTTCCAAATATCTCTCTATCTCTCTCTCTCTCTTTATCCCTTTGTTTCCCTTTCCCTCTCCAAATCTCTCTCTCTCTCTCTCTCTCTTTATTCCTTTATTTCCCTTTCATAATCGCCATCTGTCAATCTTTAACTCATTTTCTCACTCCCGCTCCTCTGCATCCATCAATTTTTCCGGTGTGGTTTGTGTTAATTTAGCATTTAATGCTCTTCTGGCTTCAAACAGTATGACATTAACATGAATGAACGTATTCAGAAAAAGAAAGTCGTAAATGTGGAATATTTTTTTACCTCAATTTATGGAATGATTTTGACAATGAATTATTCCTAATAGATCTAGATAATAGCAACATTTTCATAATGTATTGAATAATACTTGTCAAGTGTTTGTTTGGCGGGACTGCTAAAGCATGTGTATGCTACTATGTTTATCAACTAGAGGACCTACGTCCTTAAGTCATAACTGACAGTAATGAGGATTAATGCCTCACAAAAGGGCCCTAATAAAGCTGATCTCATGGTTTTGATCCTGTGGCCTCACAGTTACGAGGCCAACGCTTTAACACTGAAAGATTACGCAGCGGGGGCTAGGGTAGGGGGCAGCCCCCACAAATAAAATATAAAATAAATAAAATGCGATTAGTTATCAATAAATCATTGCATTATCCCCCCAGCCCCCAACAGGAAAATGTATGTCTTATGGTTCAAGGCATGGTCACACAGAGGAATGTTCCTGTTGGGGACCTGGGGGAAATGCAATGAATTATTGATAAATTAGTGCATTTTCTTTGTTTTTTATATATATTTTTTAATATTCATTACTGTCAGTTATGAATTAAGGACGTAGGTCCTATAGTTGATAATAAGTATCATAAACATGCTTTAGCCGTCGTGCAAAACAAACAGTCGCTAATTATTATTCAATAAAATATGAAAATGTTTATTGACTCCATCTACACTGACAGAAGAATAAAAACAAAGAATAACATAAGGAAAGATAGGCGGCGGCCGCATAATCTACTGGTTTTTATTCAGTAATAGTTTTCTTTTCCCTTTAATTCATCTCTCTCCCTTTTTGGTAAACCCTTGACATGGAGAGGGGGGCTGCTCAGTAGTTTGTTGTTACCCTCCCTCGTTTTTAGGTACCTTATTTCATTTTCGGAATTATGAACCCTTTTTTATTTTCGAGAAAACGTACCCTTCAGAAGTTTGAACCCTTTTTCATTTTCGGAATTATGAATCTTTTTTCATTATCGGAATTACGAACCCTGTTACCGTATTTTCAGAATTATGAACCCTTTTTCGTTTTCGTAATAACGGACCCGTTTTCATTTTTGGAATTACGAACCCAGTTTCATTTTTGGAGATACGAACCTTCGGAATTACGGACCTTCGAAGTAACGAGCTTTCGGAATTATGAACCTTCAAAATAACGGACCTTCGGAATTGTGAACCTTCGGAAATACGAACCTTCGGAAAAACGACATGTAAACACACATACTAATTACCTCTGGCAAGTCATTATTCCACATTATTTTGCTACACTCGGGTGTAAATGGGTACCTAGTGATTGCTGTCAATTGCAGGAAAAACACCATTTGGACTGCTGAGGCTTCCCTTTGTAAACAAGTAGTAGTAGTAGTAGTAGTAGTAGTAATAGTAGTAGTAGTAGTAGTAGTAGTAGTAGAAGTAGTAGTAGTAGTGGTAGTAGTAGTAGTAGTAGTAGAGTATCAGTAGTAGTAGTAGTAGTAGTACATGTAGTAGCAGGAGTAGTTGTTGTAGTTGTTGTAGAAGGAGTATAAATTATCATTATCATTATTATTCCCTACCCTCATACAGAGTGATGTTTTGGTCAGACGGGACTACAGATCGAATCGAAAGGGCCAATCTTGATGGCGGGGACAGACACGTCATTGTCAACTCTGGCATCTCATTACCCAGAGGGTTGGCTTTTAATGCTGGCTGTAAGTATATGAATCATAAATATAAAAAAAAATAATACACTATTGAAACAAAAAACTGGAAAATCACCCCGGGCAACTTGCAGTGGGACAATTACCGCCCCCCCCCCAGGAAAATTTTCCCCTGAAAATCACCCCTAGGACAATTACATATAAACCGGGCCCGTACGATTTTCCCTACCCGGCGACTTGCCGTAGATTTAGAGACCGTACGGGAACGTTCCGATTTTCATTTCTACGGCAAGTGTGGTCACATATTCTGCGGCTCCCGGGAGGTGTCCTCTGGCATCCGCACCTCCTGAATTTAAAGCTGAGTTGTACATTTTGAGATGCCACCGTGAGGGACCCGCACGAATAATATTAAATTCAAATGGCCCCTGTACGGCAGATGCCTGTTGTTTTGCATACCACCGAGGCTCTTGAGGGGCCCTTGAGGGGCCCGTGAGGGAGCCGTAGGGTACACGTACGGAACCCTTGAGCCCCGCAAGGCGCCCGTAAAGATTTTTCATGAGAATTGACCCCATAAAACCATGTGGGGCCCGTCAGGGCACCGTCTAGAGCCCGCACGGGACCCGTAAGGTGCCCTACGGGCCCTTTACGGGCTTTCTACGGCGTAACGCTCAGATAAAAACGCCGGGAGAATTGGGAGCAGCAAACTCAGCACCACGGGACCCGTACGGCTTAAAAAACGGTCCCGGCGCACGTAGGAACTTTACGGCAGCCGGCCGGACACCGGCCGAAAATTCCCAAAATGTCCGTTTTTACGTACGGGCCCCGGAGTGTATACAGTGTGAGTCCAAAAAAAGTTTACACCTAGAAAATTGATCGTTATTTTTAAAATCATCTATGAACAGTAAATTATTATACATCTTATGAAAGAATATTTCATCCCAAATCATTTAGTACCATTTTTGTGTGGTATGTGTTCACGCTTGGATGATCAGGTGGCATTGTTTGCGAGAGTGCAAAAATCGACTTGCGCCAAAGTGTTGTCTACAATATGTATTATGTTGGGATTAGCGGAGTGAGAGAATGAATTGAATGTGTCAAATGAAATGCATTGCATATGTTTTTGCAAAGGGCAAAGTCACACACACCCATACACACGCGCACAAATGTTCGTTGATATTTGATATTCGATATTTTATATGTGTGGCATTTGAGATAAAACATTCTTTCATAAGACATATAACAATTTAATATTCATCGATGATTTTCTGAAATAACTAGCAAATTTCTAGGTGTAAACTTTTTTGTTTGACTCACACTGTATGTGAAAGCCCCATAAGACAATTACCCCCTGACGAATACAACCACCTAGCAAGATTGCTCCTGGACACTTATCATCCATAAAATTACCCTCTGGCCAACTAAACCTTCTAGAGATTATCCCCTCCCCCTCCCCCCGGATTGATGACTACCCATCGTCACAATTTCCGTGGACCTGTGTGATAAATATTTACCATTATCCCTTGATAATCCATAAGGTAAATGCATATATGAATGTGCATGATTGCCATCCAACCGGCCTGAACTAATTATATGATATATATTTTGCATACGATATACTACCTATTTCTTGTTGCTACCCTTACTAGTTCAAGTTAAAATTTAATTTTCCACATTCCATTACAAACATAAATAATTTGAACAATAGCAAATGTACACAAGGCCTAAAATAAAAACTTGTTGTTGTGCGACCGACCCACAAATCTGAAAATCTACGGTCGGCATTTTAACAATTTTTTTTTTTTAAACCGTTTTACGTCTATGCTGGTACTCGTCAAAAGCCTTTTCAGCAACTAAACGAGGATATTGTGGTGTGGTGTCTCTCATAGTGGTCATGATTGAGTAGTGCATAGTGCGTATATACAAGTTGTGCGAGTAAAAACAGTTCCTCCTATGATTTAGGCACTGATGGCTCCCTTGAACTTCTCCACAGAGGGCAGTTCAATGAAGTTGGTATGGAGCTCATCCCAGTCCCGGAGTGTTCTTGGGAAGAAACTTTGCCTGTAGCTGTCAGAGTTGGAGCTGGGTCTCATAAATCTGTGTCGGTGTTGCTGACGTGTTGAACGGAGTCTTGGTTGGATGTAGTCTGGAATTGGTACTGCGACTAGGTGGTTGATGGCTTTGTAAAGCATGGTTAATCGGGCTTGCCTGCGTCTCTCCTCTAAGGGTGGGAGTGCTAGATCTTCTCTCATTTTGGTGACGCTGGCATCTCGTTGGTAATTTCCGCATATGAAGCGTACTGCCCTTCTCTGGATTTTCTCAAGCTGGTCAATCTGATTTTGTCTGTATGGATCCCAGACGACGGAGGCATATTCTAGCTGGGAGCGTACCAAGGAGATGTAGGCCTGTTGTTTAATATGCGATGAGCATTTGCTGATGTTTCTCCTTAGGAATCCCAAGGTTCTTCCTGCTTTTGCTGCAACGGCATTGATATGAGGCTTCCAGCTGAGTTGCTCATGAATTTCAACTCCAAGATAGGTTTGACTGGGTACGGCTTGCAAGATATCCCCTCCTAATTTGTAGCTGTGGATGATTGGTTCTCGCTTCCTATGTACTCTCAGAGTGTGGCATTTCTTAGAGTTAAAATTCATTTGCCAGTCTTCTGTCCATTTGTTCAAGGTGTCAAGGTCTTCCTGTAGTTTAGTCGTATCTTCTGTTGTCTTTATTTCTCGGAATATGAGGCAGTCGTCGGCGAATAATTTGATGGAAGAGTTTATGTTGTCCCTGATGTCGTTGATGTACAGCAGGAACATCAGCGGCCCTAACACTGTACCTTGGGGTACCCCCGAGTCGACGTGGACTGTAGACGATGCTTCCCCATCAATTACTACTCTCTGTGTTCTTGTAGTAAGCCATGTCTGGATCCATCCATTGGTTTCATCTCTTATTCCATAGTGTGCAATCTTCTTCAGTAAGCGTTGATGTGCTACCGTGTCGAATGCCTTGGAAAAGTCGAGTATCAGGACATCTGTCTGAATCTTCTTGTCTAAGGATCTTGTGACTTCTTCCAAGGTGTTGACTAGCTGGGATTCGGTTGAGTGTTGTTTTCGAAATCCATGTTGACAGTTGGCAAGAAGTTGGTGTTCGTCAATATGTCCCATAATGGAATGAGATATTATATGCTCCATTAATTTAGTGGTAACACAAGTCAGTGACACAGGGCGGTAGTTGCTAGGTATGTTCCTATTTCCCTTTTTGTAGATTGCAACAATATTGGCTGTCAACCAGTCTTTTGGCAGTGTGCCTGTCTCATATGACTGCGTGAAGATCAACTGCAATTGATGGGAGCAATCTGATTTGCCGCTTCTTTCATGATACGAATGGGGACCAGATCTGGTCCGCTTGCCTTACGGGGATTTAAGTTGTCCAACAGTTTCTTAATTCCATCAGTATTGAAGATGACGTTTGCCATACCTGGAAATGGACTTTCTCCTTTGTCAGGAAAACTTGCAGTGTTCTCTTGTGTAAACACGGATTGATACTGACTGTTCAGTGCCTCAGCCTTTTCTTTGCTGGTGGTTGCTAGGCCGGACGCAGTTTCAATGTGGGTATACCCCCATGGTCTTTCTTTTGGCTATTGATGAATTGCCAGAACTTTTTCTGAGATTCTGTGATTGTGTTCTCCAAAATGCCACCTACATAGTCTTCATAGGATTTTTTCATATGCTGCTTAACCTTCTTACGCATATCCCGAAACTCTTGCCAGATCTCCTCACTGTTGTTTTTTCTTGCTCTGTTCCATAGTCGCTTCTTCTTCCTGGTGAGTCTCTTGGTGGTTGAATTCATCCATGGGACATCTTGCCATGCAGAAAGCTTTTTCTGAGGTATGAACTTGTCCATGGTTGCAAAGATTTTGTCTTTAAGCATTGTCCAGTTTGTTTCTATGTCCCTCTTCATTGGATCTGACTGGATGAATTGGTTTTTAAAATCTTCCATTTCATTGCGCAGTCCATCCATGTCTCCTTTGTTGTAGACGTACACTGTTCGTGGTTTCTTCCTGCCATATTTGACGGTTGTATTCAGATGCACTGTAGGGACATGATGGTCTGACATCCCTGGCACAGTTTCAATCTCCTCTACTTGGTCTGGTAAGGTTGTAAAAACCAAATCAAGAGTATTTTCT
The DNA here is from genome assembly GCA_035222895.1 of Strongylocentrotus droebachiensis. Taxonomy (NCBI): domain Eukaryota; kingdom Metazoa; phylum Echinodermata; class Echinoidea; order Camarodonta; family Strongylocentrotidae; genus Strongylocentrotus; species Strongylocentrotus droebachiensis. The sequence continues at coordinate 370,215 of JAVYIG010000396.1, forward strand.
CCACGTGTTGGGAGGCGCTGCAATTGAGAAAGCATGTTGTCATTAGCCATGTCAAGTAAGGTCTGGTTGACACGTTTCCCATACTGTGGTTTATTTTGACCAGTTATGATTGTGCTGTTCTCCCAGTCGATGTGAGGCATATTAAAATCCCCAGTCAGCAATATGTTAGGAAGTGTTGACTTCCCTGTCAATTTCTTAAGAGTTTCGTCTAGTCTCTCCAGTGGATTAGGGTCTTCATTAGTGGGCCGGTAGAATGAGCCTATATAGAGCGGCTGCTTTCCTGCAAAGAGTATCTTGACCCATAACGCTTCACACTCTGCATCCAAGCTGTCTTCTTGAACAACAATGAGATCTTTTCTAACACCAATGAAGACACCTCCACCATGTTTATTTCTGTCCTTTCTAAATATTTCATGGGTATTTGATGGAAATACTTCACTTGTGTAATGACTATCATCCACATGTGATTCATTGCCACATATAATGCCTGGGTCCTCCTGCTCTAAGAGTACTCGGAGATCATGTTGTTTCCGCTTACTCTTGAGGCTACGGCAGTTCACACTTAGGACCTTTAGTTTCCTAGACTTTGGCTTCCTCTTTGGTTCACTCTCCACGGAACTATCGGTGGATAAAGCATCCTCCTCAGTATCAGACTCAGAGCCAGAAGACGAATTGTCTGTTGGGATTGAGTCGTCACCAAATGATGTCATCAGGTTTAGGTTTTCGCAGATATTACAGAACCACACTGTTCTCTTGGTTGGACTACAATTTCTAAGATCTTCGTATTCTGCTGGTGATATGCCACCGCACTTGATGTGCACCCATTGTTGACAGTCCTCTTTTTCACACATAACAGCCCTGTGGTTCTTTGCTACTGGTTTTCCACAGATCTTACAAGGAAATTTTATTGGACCAGGATTGGTCTCAACATCCCCTCCAAGTACAAGTAGCAGGACTGAAATCGTCTTACAGCTAGTGGTGCCTGTAAATTCACGTAATCCAGCCTTCTTCAGGTATGGATTGATGATATCTAAACGTATGCCTAGGCTCTTGGTATTATACACATACGCATCGATTCCTTGATAGCTATACCACCCATTAACTCCTTTTTGGGTTTCATAATTATTGATATTGTTCATGTTCTGCAATGTGTGGTAGACAAATACCAACGAGAATAGAATGTAAAGTTGGGGTACAAAACTAAGTCTCTTCATCATTAGCCTCATCTTTGCTTTGGATTTGGTTTGGATCGCCATGATATAGAATTCTACTGTATATATCAATAAATGGAAAGATCCTACCTTAGCCCTCTTGTGTTGATAAAGGATGAGTACTCTCGCTAACAAATTTCATGCGACTCCTAGAATTCCTCTTTGCGTTAGCATAGCATTCAGCGTCAAATTCCGACGGGCGTCGCCATTTTGGTGAACTGCTTTCCATTCATGATTCCCGCGGTAAGCAACTTCCGGTTTCAGTAAGCGTCACAGTTGAATCAGAAATGACTTCCAAATGTTGGTATTCCAGACTAGACTGCTAAATTTCTACCTCAAATGCCTTCCAGAACCTTTCACTTGTATATTATCCGAAAAATTCTAACTAAAAACGCCTCAAAATATTAACAGAGCGAGAATTTATCGGAGCACTTTTGCAACATGACCACCACGATCGACACACACACATTACACAAATAAAGCGTGCAGGCGTGCAGCATATGTTGCTGGGGCAAATGTCAGATAACTGGTATTATTAAATACATTTTTTTTGACATAATTTTGTCAGATAGGATACGAGAAGGCCTAACAAAAAAAGATGTTGTATTGCCCTCTAGGTGCCAAAACATGGGTCGGTCGGTCGGAAATCTTCTTCTTTTTTAAAACTCCCTCTTTGGGCTGATTTTTGTCAGTTTTTAATGTTAATTTTTTTCTTCTAAAAAACGGTTAGGAATGCTAGGAATTCTGCATGGTTGTAGTATCTTCTATCACTGGTCATTGCGTGCACTAGATCTGCTATTCATTGAGGGCCACTCTAACATGGAGATAAGTTTTTTAGATTTTTTTTAAATTAATGAATACAAAAATATGTATTTTGTTTGTTTAAATGGGATATAAATGCATAAATCACATTAATCCAAAAATCTCACTCGTGCAAACCATGGATAATTATGAGGTGAAAAAGACATCAATGGAATTATGACGTTGAAACACATGTATTAAAGCATTAAAAACTGAGAAATGTCAGCCAAAAGGAGGCGGGAAAAAAAGAAGGAAAAAAAATTCAAATCTGGAGGAAAAAAAACGGCCCAAAGAGGGCGACAAAGAAAAAAGTTTTTAAAAAAAAGTTAAAAGAAAATTCCGACCGACCGACCCATGTTTTGGCACCCAAAGGGCAATACAACAAATTTTTATTTTAGGCCCAATACATTACAGTATAACGAAAATATGGAGGGAACCACATTGGCCATTTGCCTTTTGAGGCAGAACCCTAACAAATATATGAATAGGTCAGTACACACACACACACACGCACACATTATCGCACACATTTTGTGAAGACAATTACAGTTTGTAACTGTTTCTGTGTGCCACTAAATACAAAGAACAACTTTGCATGAAACAAAAACAACTCCAAGCAAGGAATTTATCATCAAATACTGAATAACTGCTCCGCCCGACAAGGCAGAAAAGTGGTCGTAACCACATTCAAGATAATAACATTGGAAAAAACAGATTTTTGAGTAACATATTTGTATAGAAGCAAACTTTATAAGGGTTAATATTTATTAAAAATATCTCCCATAAGCTTTCTTATAAGTACGTACGTATTTTACCAGGGAGTAATTGTCCTAGGGGGTAATTGCCTTAGGTGTTTATAGTCCCGAGGATCATATTCCGGGGGTATTTGTTATTTGGGGTTTTTGTCTTTATACCACTGGCGTACTGGTGGGGGGGGGGGGGGCTTATGGGGGGGGGCGCCAGCCCCCCCCCCCAAAAAAAAAAAAATTGAACCATGACTTATTTTCAATTCCATATACAAGTGATGTATAAATATTCGTGATATCACATGATTTTCAACAAAATGCGCGTTTCTCCATTTCTGTTGCAAACTGACACATTCCCAAATAGCCGGGAAGAGCATACCGGTATGTTTTTTTTTTATAGTCACTAAGGGGCCGTGGCCACTAACAGTAACATTAGTAAAACAAATCCTTTCCAGAAGCAACTGTGACAAGCACTGCCGGGCGTTCCATACTAACATCATGTAACACTGCACATGTACCGTTAAGGGGCCCAGTGGGGAAATTGAATTCAGACAAGATTAAGAGTAGAGAACGGTACAACGAATCGTCTTCTTTCTCTAATTATTTAATGAAACGGCGAAGCTTCCGCGCTTCGGGGGGAGGGGGCAACTGAATTCAGACTAAGATTAAGAGTCGAGAACGGTACAACGAATCATCTTTTTTCTCTAATAATTTAATGAAGTGTCAAAGCTTCCGCGCGGGGAAACTGAATTCAGACAAGAACACGATACAACGAATCGTCTTCTTTCTCTAATAATTTAATGAAACGTGAAAGCTTCCGCGCTTCGCGCGGGATGGGGGAATATGAAATTAGACAAGGATTAAGAGTAATAATTGATTGAAACGTCATAGCTTCCGCGCTTTGTGCAGGAGGGGCGAAACAAGAATCAAGAGTCGAGAACGGTACAACGGATCGTCTTCTTTCTCTTATTATTTAATGAGGTGTTAAAGCTTCCGCGCTGTGCGCGGGAGGGGGAAACTGAACTCAGACAAGAACACGATACAACGAACCGTCTTCTTCTCTAATAATTTAATGAAACGTGAAATCTTCTGCGCTTCGCGCGGGATGGATTCAGACAAGGATTAAGAGTAATAATTTATTGGAACGTCGAATCTTCGGCGCTTCGCGCGGGAGGGGGGGGGGGGGACTGGATTCAGACAAGGATTAAGAGTCGAACCGGTACAACGGATCGTCTTCTTTCTCTCATAAATAATTTAATAAGGTGTCAAAGCTTCCGCGCGGGAGGGGGAAAACTGAATTCAGACAACAACACGATACAACGAATCGTCTTCTTTCTCTAATAATTTAATGAAACGGCAAAGCTTCGTCAAAATGTCAAAGCTTTCGCTCTTATCGCAGGATGGGCAAAAATGAATTCAGACAAGGATTAAGAGTAATCATTTATCGAAACGTTAATCTTCCGCGCTTTGCGCGGGAGGGGGGTGGGTGGAACTGGATCCAGACAAGAATTAAGAGTCGAGAACGGTACAACGGATCGTCTTCTCTCTCTAATAATGTAATGAAGTGTCAAAGTTTCCGCGCTTTGCGCGGGAGGGGGGAAACTGAAAAAAAACTTAGTTCCTGATCCCGGGTTTAATAGGGTTAAATTTGTAGACATTTGGACATTGGCATTAATATATTTGTCAGTAATTGGTTGCTCGTTTTGTCGGTAATCGGTAGCCTCTACACCCTCCCCACTCCCCCACTGAAAAAGATCTAGCGACGCCCCTGATAACGACACAGTTTATACACTCGAGATAATTTTCACAAGTACTACTGATGAAGTACCGGACCACCGTCTTTGTGCATTGTGCGGCATCAAAGCATATACAACATCTCACGACTTGACAGATCACTTTTCTCCAACTTCTAACCAATCAGAAGGCCTCATTTTTTTTCTCCAGGAAGTGCAGGTGGACATTAATGCGCCAAATGTGGTTCTCAAATTGCGAAAGATCCCTACTCTTGGAAGGGGTAGGAGAAAGCAATTTTATGTCATATTACTCCAGGAAGTGCCTGAAAATGCGTCTAATTTGGTTCTAAAATTGCAAATGCTTCTTACTCAGGGAGGGGGCCGGAACCCCCTCCTAGACCCACCCCGCTTGGTCGCTCCGCTCCCTCGCCGCTAAAGCCTCGTTCTGTCGAGATATATTTAACCCCATCCAATTTTGTGCCCCCCCCCCCGGTAAGAAATTCCTGAATCCGCTACTGATGCCCATACCCCTTGAGCTTTGGGGGCTCCGCCCCTTATCCCCGTCGGGGCTTTGCCTCTAGACCCCACTTTGCGAAACGTTCAGCGGGGCCTGCATGTTAGAGTGGGGTGATGCAGATTTTTTTTTGGTCAGCCCCCCCAAACTTTTTTGCTCATTACGCCACTGCTTTATACGTCAAACAACATACATCAATATTTAGTGAATTTGTACATACACCATGTAAAGGCCAACGAGCAATAGAAGATATTTGCTGTAACCAGGTGATCAAAAAACATTTTGTTGGACAAAATAATAAAAGGTTGGCGGTTTCAATATTTTAAGTCAGTTAACCCTAAAAAGGCCGGGCTATTTGAGGTCTTAGTACGGCCGGGGGGGGGGGGGGGGCATTATGCCCCCCCCCCCTTAAGATCTCGGCCGTGAAAAGGCCGATCTCCGCACAAAAATTGCACGCATGTCAAGTGAAGTGTATAGAATAATATGATAATTTTCAATTTTTTGAAAAATTCACTCATTTGCATATTTATGGTAATTTATGCAAATTAGGTCATAAAATCACATTTTTACCCATAAATCATATATTATTCATATTTAAGCATTCTTTTTCACCACATATATTCATTAGATCATTTGGAATAATAATACGACAAAACAATTTGGAAGAGCCAGCTTATTCCTTATGTTATCTCTTGTTTCGATAATTTCTTATGTATTTCATTGTTTTTTTAACTTATGTATTTTGTTGTTTTTGTTGTTTTATTTCATTTCTTACTAGAATTTAACTATTTTTACCCCAAAACAACCACCTAAACTTTAAACAAGACTCAATAACCAATGTTTGATCTATTTTGGGGAAAAATGACATTTCCTAATTATGTTTTGTACACAAATCACAAAAATGAGCGATTTTCGGGCTGACATGCAAAAACAAAAGGTCATATATGACCTTGTAACTGCAGGTCTGATTTTCAACAAAAAAACTTAAAGATGCGCAAGACTCGAAAGAAAAAAGTCAGCGAGCGGCGGGTCGCCATCCATATGTGTTCCCGAACAATCGGGAAAATCGTGAAGGGGGGGGGGCCATAATGCCATAATGCCCCCCCCCCGTTACACCCACAAATGTAATAACGCCCACAAATGTGATAACGCCCACAAATGTAATAACACCCACAAATGTAATAACACTTTACCTACAAATGTAATAATTTCACCCACAAATGTAATAATTTTGAATCGCCCACAAATGTAATAATGACTTTACCCACAATGTAATGACTTTACCCACAAATGTAATAAATTTGAAGTGATATTTTGTCGAATTTGTTCAAAACTAAAACCCTGTAATAAAGCATGGGTATAGCGCAGTCTTTACTCCAGACCCGGTTATTTCAAAAAATTAAAAAATCTTCAAAACTAAGACCCCATCATCTTATTCCTGTGGAAGAACATGAGTATTGAGCGTAGTCTTTTCTCCAGACCCGGTTATTCAAAAGTTTAAAAAAACAAAAAAACAAAACAAAACAAAACAAAACAAAGAAAAAACCTTTTAAACTAAGACCCCTCCATCTTCCAAATTAAGACCTGGTAATCATTTCAGACTTGTTCTTGTTTATATAGCTGCTTGAGTGTTTCAGAAGTAGGGAAAACTGTAATATAAATGTGTTTTGTTTGTATTTGCCTTTGAATAAATTTCGTTCTCATGAATTCACACCGTGTACCACGTACCAATTGGTAGTCTTCAGTATAAGTAATTGATACGTTCATCACATGAAGAAAGGTAATTCATTCACGCACTCATGAAAATATAACATCGCAATCCAACGTTTCAATGTCACTTATAGCGTACATATATATATATATATATATATTATGTTACATATCGTGAACATATTTCATAATCACATGCATAAAACAATCAGCGTCAATATTTAAATACATTTAAGGTCACTCATTCGATTACTTTTTTTTTCTACGAACATTGAATTCCAGGATATTTGTGGGCGTTAGAATATTTACATGATTACAAAATCGTCGACGGTCAACGAACCATCGAATCGGTCCCTCCTCTGTGTGTTATATATATGGACCATTTTGACTGATTCGTCAGTTCGTGTGACCGCCGACCAATCATTTATTTGTGACGTGTTGTATCCACATATGTAATAATGTAATTTATTTTTAAATGAAAAAAAAGAGGAATAAGATGGTGGGTCTTTGTTTCGAAGATTTGTTTAAATTTCTATTTCTTTTTAAATAACCGGGTCTGGAGGAAAGACTACGCTCTATACTCATGTTCTTCCACAGGAATAAGATGATGGGGTCTTATTTTTGAAGATTTTTAAAAAGTTTTGAAATAACCGGGTCTGGAAGAAAAACTACGCTCTAACCCCATGCTTTATTACCGGGTCTTAGTTTGGAAGATGGTGGGGTCTTAGTTTATTTTTATTTTTTTTAATTTTTTTTTTTTACTTTTGAATAACCGTGTCTAAAGGAAAGACTACGCTCGATTCTCATGTTATTCCACAGGAAAAGGATTATGGGGTCTTAGATTTGAAGATTTTTTAATTTTTTGAAATAACCGGATCTGGAGTAAAGACTGCGTGCTATACCCATGCTTTATTACAGGGTTTTAGTTTTGAACAAATTCGACAAAATATCACTTCAAATTTATTACATTTGTAGGTAAAGTCATTATTACACTTGTGAGTGATTCGAAATTATTACATTTGTGGGTAAAGTGGTTATTACATTTGTGGGTGAAATTATTACATTTGTGGGTAAAGTGTTATTACATTTGTGGGTGTTATTACATTTGTGGGTAAAGTGGTATTACATTTGTGGGCGTTATTATATTTGTGGGCGTTATTACAATTGTGGGTGTAACACCCCCCCCCCCCCCAGTTTTTCAAAATAATGATAATAATTTTGTTCTTGAATTATCTATTGTAAATCTTTCAAGCACATAAGAAATTTGTTTTTCAGTATTGATTCAGAACACATCCGTTATCCGCCCTATGCTGGATATCCCACTCAAAGTAAACAATAAAGTATCAGTAATTATGAATTTGATTAATCTGTATAATAACCATCAGAGCGTCGTTTCACGGAACCGTCGAGTAATTAGATCGCTGACGTCCCATTGAAACGCGTGTATTAAGATTGGGACACGTTTCAATAAGATGTCGGTGAACATGTACTTATGACGGTTTCGTGAATCGATGCCTATAGGTTCGCGGGTCTACTGGTGCGACGCTGGAACCTATAAAATCGAGTCCGTCGACCTCTGGGGCAATGACAGAATGGTTCATCTGGCAACATCGTCGATGAATCGTTGGGACCTAGCAGTAGTCGACGACAGTATAATATGGACGGATTTTGGTGAACTTGGTATAACTTCAACCAACAGAAGCAGCGATTACAATTACTACTACCACAGCACTTTCGTAAATGCAAATGGCATACACGTGTATCGAGGTGTGTATCTGATTCGTATTTCGAATACACCGTCATGAGAGTGGCGGATCCAGGGGAATGTGGAATCTTAAGAACCCATATTATATTCAAATTTTAAATCCGCTTTTGTTCAAAATACGGTGCATATTAACTATAGTAATCCGAGGTCTACCTTTTCTCTTCGTTAAACTTGATCTTAGACCTGGGGTTGGGTTTAACTGAAATAGAGTAAAGGATGGACCGTTGATTGCAGAAAGAAAAACTAAAATCAACTTTTTGACACTCTCCACCAAGGTGAAGTAAATGGGTATACGGTAGGAATAATTTCTGCGTCTTATCATGGTAGCACGCTTAAAGCCGGGGTAATGATATGACACCAGGACCCTCTGGAAGTTAATTGATGGTAGGCCTAAATAATAAGTCTCTCTTAAATTTGCATAGGAATTCCATCATGAAAGCTATTATAATTATTTTGATTCAATATTATAATATAACTTCAAAAGTTTGGATAGAAAATTGCCTTTTGCTCCGTCGTGTTTTTATTTTTTTCCTGTCATCATAATTTGCATAATTTGCAGAAGAAATGCCAACAACAACGGAAGTTTACAACTCTACTACTGACCAAGCTAATCCGGGTGAGTCATAACATTATAGTGGGGGCATTGTGGTAAATTGGTGAAGGCTCTTGACTCTCATAAGAGAGTTCCCGGGTTCGATCCTTCATATTTCCCTCTCGATCCATTTGTATTTAATTTAATGGATACCTACCCACTGCTGGGGTAAGTCGGGTAATACTAATTACATGGTCGGTAGGATGAGCGGTAATGTAATTGCTGTGACAACCTTGGGTAATAAGACCGAATCATTATTGCAATCGTAATCACTAACATTATCCTTATTATCATCAATATTAAAATGATTGTTGATGTTTTTATCATTTTATTAAGATACCTTTCTCACGATTAATGTACTCTTTTTCATGAAGCCATCCTTAGGTTGAAGACATTCAGCTTCATGTTATACTTCGTTCTAGCTCCACTAAATACAGATTGAAAGTAAAAACTTAATTGAAGTGGATGATACTAAGGTAATTTTTAAGAATTACAGGACATCCATTTCTCGTGTTTAGTTGCAAATTTTAAGTCTTCTTCTAAAGTTATAATTAATTTAAAATGTATTATGAACTATCAAAATTCTGAACATTATAACAAATTGTTTCGGATTATCAATTTCGGATAAAATGAAATAGAATTAAAAAGAATCCTTGGAAACTCCTAACGTATTTCGATTTCGTTTTTATCCCATACAGTCGCAACACCATGAAAGCACTACATATAATATTTTCTCTGTCTTCTTTTGCACCAAAATAAATCCTTTGGTCTCAGTTGACTCTTTTTTTCCCCAAAGAAGAGATTCAGCTTCATGTTATACTTCGTCCTAGCTCAACCAAATATTAAAATGAAGTCGAACTTAATTAAACTAAATGATAATAATTTGCATTGCTCTGAATCGATTTGAAGTACAGCACATCTTTCTCTGGAATGTGTTTGAATATCAGAAGTCTTCTTCTGAAATTATAGGATTATTGTTGTCTTGTTGTCGGTATGGTTTTGAAAAACATCTATCTAAGCTGTGTTTTTTTTTATTCTCCATGAGAACATTGTGAATGAGATTGAGTTCTGGTAACGGTGAAATGTAATGTTCGAGATCATATTTCCAGTTCCATTTAGAAATATACCACAGAAGAAATGTCCATGAAAATAGAATGAAATATACAAGCTCGGCAATAATCTTTCTTATTATGATATAGAGCTTTTGTAGGCCATCAAACACTTTTCGTCAAATGTCTTTAGTTTTAGATGATAACTAGGAAAATACTAGCAACACTAAGCTGTTGTGACCCAGCACCAACTTATGTATACAATTTGCATTTTACTAATAACATGTAATAATATAAAAACAATATTGTTAGAGAATTTAAAAACAAATTAAAACAACCTTTTGTGCACGGTCAAACGTGTACAAAATAAAACAGTGCAACCCCGTCCCCTGCGTGCTTCGATTGTGTGCGTTGTCGCAGCTGCGCGCATATGATGCGAAGGCAACTTGAACATAATCGATTGGGACCGACTCCTATTAGGCGCCATGCATGAGGCTGCAAATACCTCAATTGTATATAACCAATATTGCATACATTTCGTTGTTCGATATAATATATATTCAAATCGTGCCATTAGTATTTCAACCGCAGCCTGCTGCCTCGGTGAAATATAACATTACTCGGAAAATTCTAAATTTATCGGTTCATTTATTTTGTTATATTGAACGCCGGAGCATGCAATATTTGTATAATTAATATTGCATCTCAGTAATCTGTGGCGAAATATGTGCCACTCTCCACCAAGGTGTAGTAAATGGGTACCTAATAGGAATCTATTCATTGGGTGCTTGGAGCGCCGTAGGGCAGCTGGGCTAAAGCCTGGACAATAATAGTACTTTACAGGTGACTTGAGTTTGCCCTGTGATGGATAAGCGCCAAATATAAATGTAGCTAATAGTAGATGTAGTAGTAATAGTAGTACATGTAATCTAAATATACTAGAGTTTGATGCCATGTAAAATATATATTCGAATTGGATGGATTTTGCAGTTAGAATATTAAGGATGAATAGGTAATGTAAAATTAATCGACTTTAGTTTAGATTCTCCCTCCGCCTCATTTTACCTACTTATCCGTAACCATTTGTGTGTATCCTCTATTTCACTTATATTAAAGATTCCACAACTAGCTCGATCCCAACGGAAGCACCTAGTACTGGTAAGTCTCTGTAAAATGACTTGTACCATGACTTCTTTTTACTAGGATTGTCTAGATTATTGCGTCATGTTTTTTTATCTTGTTGATATAAAATCCAAGTGTTTCGCACGACATAACTTTCTTTATCCTCCAATTGTCATCCATAAATGAATAATCTCTAAATGTCTTATTCAATCCGTACATTTTTTGATGAAATAAATGGATAAAAGACTTATGTTGTAAGGAACCATTTCAATGAATCGCTCATTGATGCAGACACTTTAAAATGTCGAAAGTGGCATTTGATTGCTGTATTGTCTAAAGCCTCAACCCGTCATGAACGTGGTTCAGAATAAAAGGGCTATACTGTCGTAAGTATAGATCAAAAGTTTTATAAAAAAATCCCTTTTGCTCGGTCGTGTTTCATTTTTCCTGTCATCATACGTTGCAGAAGAAATGCCAACAACCACAGAAGTTTACAACCCTACTACTGACCAAGCTAATCCAGGTGAGTCATAACAATATAGTGGGGGCATTGTGGTATATTGGTGAAGGCTCTTGACTCTCATACGAGAGTTCCCGCGTTCGATCCTCGTTCGTTGGTTACATCCTTAGATCTAGCGTTTTGCCATTTGATTTCCCTCTCGATCCATGTGTATTTGAAAGATACCTACCACTGCTGGGATACATCGGGTAATACTAATCACATGGTCCGCAGGAACAGCTGTTTTGTAAATGATGTGGTAGCCTTGGTAAATAATACCAAATCATTACTGCTATCGTTATCATTAGGTGATACGTACGAAGTATACGTATCAACTATTGATTTCGTCAAGATTTTTATTATTCACAAAAAATTATTATTATTCTTCCTCGATTTTGTTCGCAAGAAATCTCAAGAACGAATAAACCCATTGTCATGAAACTTGCTATGATGATGGATCCCGGTCTAACTTAGAACATGAAAATCATTACTGATTTTATTATTTACGATATAAATCTACGTATCTACCTATTCTACTTTGCTATTGTTGCACCTCAACATTGCATAACCGAAACTTAAAACACATCGCCAAATTGCTCATACCCCCCCGACCAATAGCGCCCTCCGTGACCCTTGCGTCCGAGCGCCGCCAACGTAACCTCTTCCTCTTATCACGAGTTCCCTAGGACACACCTTGGTAAAGGCGCTGGGGATGGAGGGAGGGAAAATAGGTAGATACGTAGATTTATATCGTAAATAATAAAATCAGTAATGATTTTCATGATTTACATCAATAAATCAACGTATCTACCTATTCTACTTTGCTAAAGACCAGCACAGATTAATCCCGGGTGGTAAAAACCAAGCAAACTTATCAATTTAATGAGAAATAGACAACGAAGCCGCCTTCAGAGAAGCAACCGCAAAGGCTCGTTCGCCCGCGGGCACATCTTTGAGGTAAAAAGCAGTAAAAGAACTTGGAGACTTCCAAAAAGCTGCTTTACAGAAATCTTGAACTGAAACTCCGATGAAAAGAGCCCAAGACGTACTGACACTGTGAGTATCATGGGCACGAGGAATCCTGCCAGGCGTCAAGGCCTCAGGGCCCGCAGCCTTGATAGCCAAGACTAACCACCTGGAGATCGTATCCCGAGATGCCGCCGAAAGTGGCTCTCGAGAAACCAGAAAGAGCTGAGCTGATCCGACTTGCGAAAAGGCTTCGTCTTGTAAAAATACCATTTGAGGGCGCGAACGGGACACCACAGTCTGTCCCCGGAGACCGAAGAAAAATCTGACAAGGGATGAAGCACCACTTCCACTGAACCCGACGTGTCAGACTGATTCTTAGCAATAAAAGAAGCCTTGGGAATCAAACGAACCCCACGTCCTTCCCAGCGGATATGCCCAGGGGCAACCGAAAGGGCATGAAGTGAGCTCCTACGCTGACCAGAAGTGATTGCCATGAGAAAAACCGTCTTGACCGTAGTAAGCAGAAGCGTCGCAGAACACAGCGGTTCGAAGGGAGGGCGTGCTAAAGCTTCCAAAACCTTGGGTAAACTCCACGCCGGCGTCAGAGGTCTGAAGAAGGGTCTCTTAAGGAAGAAAGACTTCAAAAGAGCCGCTAGCTGAGGAGCAGAAGAAACCGAAGTACCATCGGCAAACCCCGAAAAAAACTGCAGCTATAGCAGACCGAAAGCCACAAATCGTTGACAGAGCTCTCCCCTTGTCATACAAAGAGATCAGAAAGTCAGCAATAGAAGGTAAAGACGCCTCTCTAGGGGCGACGCCCACCTCCTCACACCAAGTGTGAAAAGCATCCAACCAGGAGTTGTAAACCGTCCTGGTCGACTCTCGTCTACTCTGGACTAGAAATTGTGCAGCACGTTCGGAGAAACCTGACGAACGAGCCCTCTTCCCGATAACCGCCAAGCGGTCAGATGGAGGATTTCCGGCCGCTGGTGTAGAATACCGGACAGAGGTTGCGACACCAGATCCGGATGACACGGCAACGACCACGGAGTCCCCACCAGGAGGGTCAGGAGGTCCTGAAACAACGACCTCGCCGGCCACCAAGGAGCTATGAGAATCATCATCGCTTGATCTTCCCTGATCTTCCAGAGCACACGGGGAATCAACGCGAACGGGGGAAAGGCGTAAGCCCTCCACCCCCCCCCCCCCCCCCCACGGGATCGCGAAAGCGTCCAGAGCAAAAGCTCCTGGTTCCCGGACTCTCGAGAATATCGAGGAAAACGATGGTTGAGCGAAGTTGCGAAGAGATCGATGTCGAGAACACCGAACACTCTCCCCAGTTGCCTGAAGACAGTCGGAGACAGAGTCCACTCTGAGGGAAGGCACTTGCCTCTGGAGAGAAAGTCCGCTATGATATTCTCTTCGCCCGGGATATGTGATGCAATCGGGAACACCCTCGCCCCCTTGCACCACGCCCAGAGTTGAGAGGCCAACTCGTTCAGAGCCACAGAATGAGTGCCTCCCTGTCTGTTGATGTACGCCATCACCGACACGTTGTCCGTAAGAATCAGAACCGAACGACCCACCAGACGAGCACGGAAGTGACGAAGCGAAGCAAACACTCCCATGAGTTCCAACACATTGATGTGGGGCAGAAAGTCCAGATGACTCCAGTCTCCTGAAATCATTGACCCCCGGCAATGACCTCCCCAACCCAACAGCGACGCGTCCGTGGTGACGGTCACGGAAGGGAGAGGAACTCGGAAGCGTTTGCCCTGAAGGAAGAAGGAACGACGAAGCCAAGGACCTGGAAGACCCTTGATTCTGGACAACAGGGGGATCCACGACAAAAGAGAACTCACGCTCGGCTGATAAAACTCCAACAGAAAGAGTTGGAAGGGTCTCATCAATAGTCGACAATCTGGAAGAATGTCGACTAGACTGGAGAGAAACCCTAGCCACTGAAGCCAACGCTCGGCTTTCACCCGACGTGCACGTCTCAGAGAACGGGCCGTCCTGACTATCGTCTCGACCCTGTCGAGACTGGGACGAGCCAGCTGATGACGAATGTCCAGCTGAGCACCTAGGTAAGACGGCGTGCGAGTCGGGACGAACTCCGATTTCTCCCAATTTATGAGAAATCTGAGATCTTGCGTCGTGCTGAACAGAATCTGCACATGATCCAACAGCAGAGCCTCCGACTTTGCGACCAAAAGCCAGTCGTCCAGATAAGCAAAAAAAACGAAGACCCCGTCTTCTCAGAAACGCCATGACCGACGCCACGACTCTCGTGAAAATCCGATGAGCAGGGCGCAAACCGAAAGGGAGCGCTCTGTATCGGTAGAATTTGCCCAGGTAGGCAAACCCCAGCAGATCCCGCGACCGCGGATGTATCGGTATAAAATACGCGTCGCGAAGATCCAAAGAAACCGCGACGTCTGCTGGATTCAAAGACGGAAGGATGGTTGCCAGATGATCCATTCGGAAAAGAACCTTTCCCAGATGAAGGTTGATCCGCTTCATGTTGAGAATCATTCTTAAAGAACCCGAGCGCTTGGGAATCACGAACACCGGCGACAAACAAAGACCCGGATGATCGTCTACTTCTTCTATTGCCCCCTTCTCTAACAGAGACACGATTTCGGAGGAAATGTGACCCTGAAAAAGAGGGGACATGATCGGAGAGCGGCTCCGGAGGACGCCATTCGGAAGAGGTTCCACAATATCTATGAAGAACCCTTCTCGTACCACCGACAGAACAAATGCGTCGCTGGTGATCTTCTCCCACGCCGGGAGAAATCTCCGGAGCCGCCTGCCGACCTGAGACCCAAGCACTCGGGGGAAGCCATCATCTAGAGAATGACTTCCCACCACCACGAAAGGGAGTCCGGGAAGATGAAAATCCCCCGCGACTACCCCTGGACGACCTACCCCTAGAAGTCGAACCACGAGACGACGCACCACGGTAAGAAGAATCACGGTAAGAAGAATCTCGAGACGAAGGACGACCACGATCCTGGTATTCCTCCTCGGCCGGGTACCAGTCCTGAGGGCGGCCCTTAGACTGGCCGACGTTCTTACGAAAAGAACCCGAACTCTTCGAACTTTTCTTACGAGGTCTGGAGGAAGGAACCGGCTTTTGGACATCGCAAAAAGCAACGGACAGGTCTCGAGCCTGCTTCTCACCATCAATCTCGGCTTGCAGTAGAGTAGTGAAACTATCTCCACAAAGGTGGGGGCTGGCCACTGGAATCTGCGGAAGCAGTCCTGGAATTTGGCGTGGTCGAATGCCCTAATTAGTGAGCACAGCCTCCCGACGATGCTTCTCGATGGAATGCGAAGTCACCGCAAGCTGTGAGAAAAGAATACCCGAAACCTCTCTCATGACCTGCACCAAGACCGAACGATCCTCAACAGTGATATGGAGATCGTCCGCACTAGCCAAAAGCTCCACCAGCATGTCCATAACAACGGACATCCGGAGACCAGAAGCAGTCAATGAAGAAAGATCAAACAACAAATTGTCACTTTTATCAAAAGGACCACGAGTCCCAAACTTCTCCCCCAAACGACTGGCCACCGCCACAAGTTTGGGAGAAACCCGTTTAGGACACAAATACGAATCCGCATCCTGAGGAACGAAAGCGTACTTGTTCACCTGCCGCTAAAGAAATCCCGTCGATGACGACAAGTCTTTTGCGGCATTCACAAATTCTTCTTTGTGTAGATCAGGAAGAAACAGTCCCTGAACCGCTGAAGAGCCCGATTTAGAAGACAGGAAGCCCCGCCGCCCCGACGATAACTCCGGGACGACACAAGAATCGGGCACATATTTGTGAAACAAGGCTAACGATTCCGCCGCCAGAGACACAAACGGAGTAGACGCATCATCCCCCGCAACTGAACCAGACGACTGAGCGATGGAACCAGTGTCCCAACGATCAACCGAGCCCCCCCTATCTTGACCAGATAAACAGGGACGATCCCCGCCTCTCGGAGCGCCCAACGAAGCGTGAGGCGGAGAAGCAAAAAAGATCATAATGTCAAAGGCCAAGTGTTGCAAGAAGAACTATACAGTCACAAAATTTGAGCATGTAAACATGTGTTGAATTTCTACCTCGTGACATCCTTAACTTAAATAAACATATTTCGATTACGAATGACAGGTGTTAAGTTAAATGATAGAAACGACGCCTCGACAAGTGATTATTAGTTTGAATTCTTGTTGAGCAGTTTCTCAATTAAATGACAAATCTATGAAACCCTTCGACTAAAATCCAAAATAAAATAAAATAACGATAATTAAATGATAATTAAATGATAATTGGCATGGCAGTGCCGATCTGCTCTAACTCAAATGCAAAGTTAATTAATTCGAATGACAAACTCGCGAATCTAGCCGGGAAATCCTATATCACAAATCGGCTCTGTATTTATGCTGAAGGGCCTTTGCCAGTTTGGTCCGATCGCGTTCACCCCCCCCCCCCCCCCCCATTCAAACACACACATGCCATGCCGATAGAACAACATGAATTTAAATATACACCAACTCTGCTGAATACAGACTTTGGTGATTCAAATTAGCCAAGGGATTAGGTAGCCTTAATTCGCACCTGAACAATAGAATCTGACAAGCAGGACAATAGCGACCAATTACAGTACAGCGTGCGTCGCCGCGCGCGTGTACATAGTAAAAAGTGTACAGTACTGGTACGTAGATGCTTCATTGTTGACAGTATAAATGTATAGGTGCTTCAACCAGGTACACCTCCCTGCTTCAACTTAGTCTTGTTTGTTATTATTCATATCTATTCAGTTCCAAAATAACCGACAGAGGTGTACGTTTGATTTATATTTCCTTCGAAAGACAAATCTGGCCTGATTTCTAGACTATGAACTCGTTCTAGCTTTCAATTAAACGCAACGAATCAGAACTGGAAAAAATGACGGCGGCATGGGTAGAGTCGGACTTCGAGTAGCTGGACGGATCGCCGAGCTGGACCCATCAACAAGCAGCTGCGAGGAGAACCGCAGATTATTTCTCCTTGTCAGTGGGATCTGACTAGACATTGACAATAACTGCCTTGACTTGACAAAACTGATATTACATATCTACCTTGAATTGACATGATCTGCATCGACTTGACAAAGATAATAATCTACCCGGAGTTGACAAGGATACTATTATCTGACCTGACTTGAACAAGATAATATAATCCCCCGACTTGACGAGGATAATATTATCTACCCGGACTTGACAAGGATAATATTATCTGACCTGACTTGACAAAGATAAAATTATCTACCCGGACTTGACAAGGATAATATTATCTGTCCTGACTTGACAAAGATAAAATTATCTGACCTGACTTGACAAGTTAATATTATCTGACCTGACTTGACAAGGATAATATTATCTGACCTGACTTGACAAAGATAAAATTATCTACCCGGACTTGACAAGGATAAAATTATCTGACCTGACTTGACAAGTTAATATTATCTGACCTGACTTGACAAAGATAATATTATCTACCCGGACTTGACAAGGATAATATTATCTGACCTGACTTGACAAAGATAATATTATCTACCCGGACTTGACAAGGATAATATTATCTGACCTGACTTGACAAAGATAATATTATCTACCCGGACTTGACAAGTTAATATTATCTGACCTGACTTGACAAAGATATGACTATCTTTTACATTATATACACATACATATATATATATAAAAGTCTCTCACTCGGACAGGTATCTTTGTCTTCACAATTGTAATACCTGGAAATGCAACACGATATAGTCACTCAATGGAACGCAATATATCACATTGATATATATATATATATATATCATATCAATGTGATATATTGCGTTCCATTGAGTGACTATATTGTGTTGCATTTCCAGGTATTACAATTGTGAAGACAAAGATACCTGTCCGAGTGAGAGACTTTGTTTTATTTAAAAAAAGAAACAAATTAGCTGAAATTATATAAACGTAACCTTTGACAAATTGAAAAGGGTAGTGAATTTCATTCTGACCTTTAAAAAAAATGAAAATAATGCTTAAAAGACGTGAAATTGGATTTCCCACTTTTTGCTAAATAATGAACAATGATTTGTTCATTTTGAAAAGATATACTGTTATAAGTAAACAGTTTAATCCTCTATCGAAAACCTGAAGGGGCGCTGTGCCACTTTCAATCATGGTCATCATCCTAATATCGTCATCATTGTATTCATGAACATAATCGTGTTTTTTTAAATATCGGCAACACTGTCATGATCAGTATTCACAAGAGCTTATTTATGCTAGAAATATGGAAGGCATTGTTCTCAATTGCATCTCTCTCTCTCTCTCCTCTCTCTTGCTGTTTTTTTTTCCTTCTCCTCTCATGTTCTGCCCCTCTCCTTTTTTGGTCTGTCTCTGCATCTAACTATATATCTCTCTCTCTCTACTCTTTCACCCTCTCGATCTCTCTCTCTCTCTCTCTCTTGCCTTGCCTCCCTCTTATTCTCTTGCTCTATCTCCCTCTGCCCTACACAGTTGAAAATTGACTCATGGATAGACTATAAAGGGAGTAGTAAACGAAAGATGAAATCGTGAAAATACGTTCTTCATTATGTTACACATGAGCATACGTATCACCTAATTCGTCAAAGTGACGAATTAAAGTCTAGTTAGGTGATACGTAACAAAGTCTACGTATCACCTATTGATTTCGTCAAGATTTTTATTTATTATTATTCTTCCTCGAATTTGTTCGCAGGATATCTCAAGACTGAATAATGCCATTGTCATGAAACTTTCAATGATGACAGATCTTAGTCTAACTTAGAACTGCGCGTCTTTTCAAAAACTCAAATACATCGTGACGTCATCCAGGCACCATTTTGTGAAAATCAACTTATGATCATATCTTCATCACGGAAAAGTATTTCTCACTCATAATTATCACGATTAAGATCAATATCCGTCCGGTTAATTTCAGGTCAATAAACGTGCGCAAATGCGCGCGTGCGCGTTCGGCCGCGCGATTACGCGCGCGCAAAAAATTAAAATGCTCTAAATCATCCCAATTTTTTTTTGCATACGTTTCAGGCCATATAGAGCATTTGACAAAAAATCATGCTCACGCGCATGTGCGCGCGTTTTTTGCGAGTACTAGCATTTTGCAACATAGAATCGCCGAATTTTCTCTATCATCATATTTGGCACATTTTTCCAAGCATTTTGATAACTTGTTCATCTTATAATAATGCAATGAGCGTCCGCCAAAGTTGACAGCGCGCGCGGATCTGCGTTATCTTTATCCACAATACATGGGCAAAATCATGCCTATACCAGATTCATTGTAACTCTTCAGAACAGATAGGAACTCCCAATATTTTTTTCATATTTAGATAGATTATGAGTCGGAGATATGATTTCATGTCTCATTTGACCCTCAATTAAATCATGACGTCATCATAATGGCCTCCAAACTAAAAATTTTAATTTGCACATTATGACGTAAGCATATTTTTGGAAAACTGATTGTATCTCTGTAAATATTGATTGATTTTGTTTAAAATTTTGATATGTTTTAGCTGAGACAATTTTCTACAAATGCAGTGTCCACAATTTTTCATTTTGACGAATTCATCATGACGTAGTCTTGGAATTAAAGGAGGCATGTCAATTTTTTACATTTTGCGTGCATTCTGTATGGGACATGACTTTTTCTCAAAAGTGGATTCTACATTCTTGTTATTCGCGAGCAATATCTCCGTTGTTTAAGCTTTGTTTACGCTGAGATTCGAGTATGTTGTAGCTGAGACAATAAGCTATCACAAATGTGTTATTTATTTTTCGATCAGATGCCGGGATCATGCTCATATTTCACTTGCAAAGTAAGATTTCAGAATTCCATTTCCCGTTTACGTGTAATCGCTATGGGAGATGTTTTGGTATATTGGTATACGCACTTGACTTCCAACCTCGAGATCCCTGGTTCGAGTCCGGGTGTCTCCAACAATTTTTTTCTTCACTTTTTTTTACTTTTGACCTTTCACTGTACCATCTCCTTTGATTATTAAAACACGTAGATTCGCAAATAATGTAATAAACAACCCTTTTTACTTTATTATTACCCTATTTTCACTTGATCCATTACTTTTTGCGTGTAATCCCTATGGGAGATGACTTTTTCTCAAATCTGGATTCTACATTCCTGTCTTTTACGAGCAATATCGCCGTTATTTCTGCTTGGATTTTGATGATTTTTTAGTATGTTGTCGCTGAGACTATATGCTATCTAAATCAACCCTCATTTTTTTTTAATAAGATGTCAGGATCGCGCTCATGATCATGATCATGATCATTATCATCATGATAATCATTATCATAATGATGATAATCATTTATCAATTACATTTTCATTTCTTTGAATAAGATAAAATCGTCAAAATGTGTTCTTCATGATGTAAATTAGAGTCAAAGGTGTAACTGGTTACTGCACAGGGTCAAAGGTCATATATTGTTTCAATCTATCTTACCTAGATCCCTGATCAAGGGGACGCAATTTAAACTTGACATATGGATAGATCATAATAGGAAAAGCATTTTATAAAATAATATATCGTGTAATGCATTATTCGTTATGTAAACCATTATCATACGTATCACCTAATTCGTCGAAGTGACGAATTAAAGTCTAGTTAGGTGATATGTAACGAAGTCTACGTATCACCTATTGATTTCGTCAAGATTTTTATTTATTTATTTATTTATTCTTCCTCGAATTTGTTCGCAGGATATCTCAAGACTGAATAAAGCCATTGTCATGAATCTTTCAATGATGATAGATCTTAGTCTAACTTAGAACTGCGTGACTTTTCAAAGACTCAAAATTATCGTGACGTCATCCAGGCGCCATTTTGTGAAAATCAACTTATGATCATATCTTCATAACCGAAAGTAATTTTTCATTCATATTTATCACAATTAAGATCAATCTCCGTTTGGTCAATTTCAGGTCAATCAACGTGCGCAAATGCGCGCGTACGCGTTCGTGCGCGCGTTAACGCGCGCGCAAGATCTATGTAGACTATTTAACTTTATCACGACGTTATCATAGTAAAAAATTCAATCATAGGTGACATGTCAGTTATCATATATAACAATCCTCAATCGAATACCTGAAGGGGGCGCTATACCACTTTTAATCATGGCATCATCATCATCATCATCAATATCGTCATTATCGTATGCATGAACATTATCATTATATCATCATCGTCTTCTTTCTCTAAAAATGTAATGAAGTGTCAAAGCTTCCGCGCTTCGCACGGGAGGGGGAAAACCGAAAAATAACTTATTTCGTGGCCCTGGTTTATGGGGTTAAATTTGTAAACATTGGGACATTGGCATTAATATATTTGTCGGTAATTGGTGCCTAGTTTTGTCGTTAATCGGTGGCCTCTACACCCCCTCCCCCAACTGAAAAAGGTCTAGCGACGCCCCTGATAACAACACAGTTTATACACTCGAGATGATTTTTGCAAGTACTCCTGGTGAAGTACCGGACCACCGTATTTGTGCATTGTGCAGCAATGAAGCATAATTATACAATGTCTCATGACGTGACAGATCTCTTTTCTCTAACTTCTAACCAATCAGAAGGCTTCGTTTTTTCAGGAAGTGCCGGTGGACATTAATGCGCCAAAGGTGGTTCTCAAATTGCAAATGATCCCTACTCTTGGAGGGGGTAGGATAAAGCAATTTACGTCATACTCCAGGAAGTGCATGAAAATGCGTCTAATGTGGTTCTAAAAATGCAAATGCTCCCTACTCTGGGAGGAGGTCACAACCCCCTTCCAGACCCACCCCCGCTTGGTCGCTCCGCTCCCTCGCCGCTAAAGCCTCGCTCTCTCGCTTCATCGTATTACATATATTTCACCCCATGCCATTTTGTGCCCCCCCCCCCGTAAGAAATTCCTGGATCCGCCACTGATGTCCATACCCTTTGAGCTTCGGGGACTCCGCCCCGTGACCCCGCCGGCTTTGCCCCTAGAACCCACTTTGAAAAACGGTCAGCGGGCCCTTCATGTAGGAGTGGGGTAATGCGGATTTTTTTATTTTTTTTTGTCAGCCCCCTAAAACGTTTTTGCTCATTACGCCACTGGTTATCCGTCTACATCAGTTCATAAAATGTTGATTGAATTCAGTTGCTATATGTTGTGGATCACAAACTTTCTCAGTTCCATTAAAAAAGTATTCAGGTAAAGATTTGTTAGGCTTATTTAATAATGAGTTTATGACCAAGTCTGTTTAGTATAATTTTTATATAACTTTAAATTGTTAGAAAAGTATGATTTTGGGGCATGCTTTAACAGATTATTCAATTTATTTCTATATTTTTTGTCTTTTCTTTTATTATCCAATATATTGTTTTTGAGAAAGTGATTATAGTAGCGATTGTTCTACTTTATACAGCGTAATAAATACCTTGTAATCCAAGGTTTTTCATGCGTCTTTTAGTTTGTTTAGTTTTTGACAAAGGAAAATTCTTGTCAAACAATTGAGTAAAACGGTTAATAAAAAAGGAATATGCGTCATCAGCATTTGTCATATTATAAAGATTAGTCCATTCTTCATGATAAAGATCATAATGAAAATTTCTTATTTCATCATCTGAGTATTTCCGCGTAAAGCGCATTGAGCTAGGTTGATAAGTATTATTATTATTTGAGCTTTTAGAGACTAGAAAAATGGGTAAGTGGTCACTAGCATCTGAACATAGACTACCTGAGTCAAAATCTGAGTCAAAGACATTGTTGAATACATTATTAATAAGTGTAGCACTGTGAGGTGTAATACGAGTGGGGGGTTTTATAATCAGGAATATACCAAGTACATTCATTAACGTTATCATCATCTTTAAATAAGTAAATATTAAAATCTCCAGTTATATAAATATGCCTATGTTCATCACTTAATTTGTTAATAACATTGTTGTAAAATTCAAGGAATATTTCATGATTTAATTCCGGCATTCTTTAAATGACACCAACAGTAGACCTCTTACGGCTTTTATCTAAAAGTCAATAAACAAATATTCACATGTTAAGTTGGTTTCTTGATTATAAACGATGTATGTCCTTACAGTATACATTATATCTTTTTCACAAATAGCGCAACACCACCACCACGCCCATATAACCGGTTAACATTCACCAAATTATAATCATCTAGATTGAAATTATTTAAGGGTGTCTCTTTTATCCAAGTCCCAGAAATTGCTATTAAAGAAAATAAATGATTAATCATTGACATAAATTGAGTAATATCTTTAAAATTCTTTGGTAAACTTCGGGCATTAAAATGGATAAGACTTAAAGATGAATCATACGAGAATTTTGCATTGAAATCTGAAGGTAGATAATATGAAGACTAAGAAGAACAAGTCAGGATCGACATCTTCTAGGGGGTCACACGTCAGTACCATGAGTACCACAATATTACAATATAAACACATCAAAACAACAACAAAAATTATATGAACCGTCCTTTAAATGTATATGCGATAAGATGGAAGATTGGGATGATCAAGAGCAGTCAAGTGTATCTCACTCTCCAACAAAGTTATAAAATATAAAGCTTTTTTAGATAGTATTTTGGAAAGTTATAAGCTATTAAAAGTCAGGATGGATTACCATAGTCAGAATAAATAGTGAAAACTATGTATTCTTAAAGTATTTTGGTCAAAACAACAACAATAACAATAACAACCAGAACTATGAAACTATGAAAACAGAAGAAGTACATCATCAAATATCAACAAAACTATGATAACTGTGAACAACAGGAACATGGAGCAGTATGCCATAAAATTGATGACACTGATAATATTAATAAAATACAAACGTAAACTGGTGAACACAAAAATTATATTGTTTTTAATCTGCACTCTAATCCAAGCTATGACAAAGGTCACAGCATAAAGAATATGCACGACAGTACTTATTGCATACAAGAGATTAAAAAAAAGTTGATATAATTTTTTTTGCTTTTTTTTTTTGTCACTCATACACACGGGATAAAGTATAACGAGATACATTCAGGTATAGATCTATTTTGATTTAAATATTTGATGTAATAAACATCAACAGATAATGAATTATATTTCAATATAAATACTTTCAAAGCACAAATAGAGTGGTGTATCACACAAATACTAGCGATTTTGAGGAACAGTTTTCATGGTGAGGCAGAGAAAGTACATACGTATTAAATCAAAGAAGAAGGTCAAGATCTTCCTTGCATCTTTTAATCTTCTTCTGGTTCTTCGCTGAGCTTGATCGCGGAATAACAAAAATACGGCCATCGGAAGACCATGCTGCATCTACCTTCACATGATGTCTAGCATTCAAGGCGATTCAGAGCCCCTTTTTCTTTAATTTTCCCTAGAGCTCGATCGCTACGCTCGCTCGCATTTATAGATGTTACGATTATGTTACTTATACATGAATTTTTCAGTTATTCTTCATTAGATTGTGCTTAATACGCATCAGGGTTGTTGTTTGTCTTCTTTGTAAATGTAATTTTTCGAACTGGGACCTCACAAATCTTTAAATTCTTGCTCGCTCACTTCGCTCTCTCGTAAAATTAATATTGAGACCATTTCACCCAACTGCAAAGTATGTTGCTTAATTAAGCAGTATCTTGTACCATGTAAAGAAAGAAACAAATATTGATATCATCCCTGGTAGTGTAATCACAATCATGACGACGTAGGGATGTTTTTTATGTTTTCCTTTGTAGGTGCCCCTTTTTCCAGAAAGTGCCCTTTTTTGTTTTTGCCCCCCCCCCCCCCCATACGCTCCGCCGCCCCTGCATTATGCTACTCGGTGGTAATGCAGGTTTTGTTCTGACCCCCAAAAAGTTTGTGCTCATTACGCCACTGGATGGCATAAAATACGAACGCTTTGATTGCAGAATTAGTGCATCTCATCGGCCTCAAAATAGGGCGAGAAAGTGTCAGCGTCTTAATTTCATCGTATCGCCATTGCATTCAGCGCACTCAGGTTGATCTCAACTAAATTGTGGTATAGTTGCCTCACAGGCTAAAAGTGGGGTTGGATGGAAATTCTGCCACGCTTTTGCCGTTTAGGTCATGTAAAGATTGTCTAGGACTGTTATTTCAATAATCAATTTCGAAAACTGTTTTTGTACGAGTTCTTCTCAAAATTTGTTTCTGTTTCAATTCAGTGTTTACAATAATGTTACCATTTTAGTTCGTATGTTTGTTTATATTTCTTAAATAATTGCTTTACTCTTCGAATTTCTTGTTTACTTGTCCTTTTCGAACTGATATGTGGAAATGGCGGGGACCCCGTCTAATGAACACTTGCCATTGTTTCACATTGATCGTAACTTGATACCAATCGCAACTCTGTACCTAAGAGATGGGATTTTTTTTTTAAGCGCAACTATTAATCCTGAACGGGATTTTAACCATGTTTACAAAAAGTGAAAAAATCAATAAAAAAAAGGTACGGCCCTATTATTTATAAATATTCTATGTCATTTTAAACTGTACAGGCATGCTGAACAATCAACTGTTTCCATGTTTAGTTTTGTTTTTCTTTTTTTCTCATGTACAGCGGAGGCGATTGTATTTGTGACTGACCACGGTAACAATGCAATATTCATGGCCGACTTTTCCAGCGACGGTCTCGACTCTTTAACCTTCGATCCTTTGCCCTTTGCCGGTGGTTTCGTCGGTCAACCAGTAGCCGTCGATTACGATCCCGATACTCGCATGGTGTACTGGACCGAAGAAATTCCAGGATCCATACGACGCGCGAATATCAACGGCACTATGCAAAGCGTGATCGTCAATAGTAATATTGTCTGTGAGCAGAGATTGATTTCAGATAAATTGCATTTCAATTTTTAAATTCTGTATAAGAAATAAAAACGGTTGTAAAAAAAATGTGACTTACAATTCGCTGTTTTGTTTGCTTCTTTGTTTTAATTTTTGTTTAGTTTTAGTTTTGTTTGTTTATTTCATTTTGTTGCTTCTTGACATTTTCATTGCATTTTCGTTGCATTTTCTACTTCTCCTTTTTCTTTCCTTCTCCTTTTCCCTTGTTATTTTGTACTTTGCTTGACCTCTATTTCGTCTTTTTCTTCTTTCTTTTTTTCTTCTCTTTTTTGATGCTGTTGATGTTCTTGCTTTTGATGATATAACTTTTTTTTTCTTTATTCTTTTAACTTGATCGTCTTCTTTTCCCTCTTCATATTCGCCTTCTTGGTACTCTTTATCTCTTCGACTTGATCCTCTCATCTGCATCATAACCATCGTCCTCTTTTTCATCGTTGTGCTTGTTTCTTCTCCTCCTTCTTCCCATTGTCATCCCTGATGGTGACTATTTCATTGTTTTCTTTCACAGCGCCATGGTACCTTGCATTGGATACGAGTCGTGGTAAAGTCTTTTGGACCGATTATTCCCTGGCCCGAATCACGTCGGCTAATCTCGACGGATCCTCTCAGCAAATTATAATCAGTACTGACATACAAGGTCCATACGGAATCATTATACACAAAGGAGAAGGGTAAATATATGTATGTTAAACTCCCCTCTCACACACACATACACACACGCGCACGCAAACTCAATCTCTCTCTCTTTCTCTCTCTCTCTCTCTCTCTCTCTCCCTTTCCCTCTCTCCCATTCTCTCCCACTTTCCCTCTCTTCCCTCTCTGGCACACACACACACCCCTCTATCTCTCTCTTTCCAAATATCTCTCTCTTTTTCTTTACCTTTTTTTATCCTCTTGGATCCCTTTCTTTTTTCCAATCTATCTTTGTATCCCTTTGGATCCCTTTCTCTCCCCTCTCCCACTCTCTCTTTCTCTCTCTCTCTCTCTCTCTCTGGCACACACACACCCTCTATCTTTCTCTTTCCAAATATCTCTCTATCTCTCTCTCTCTCTTTATCCCTTTGTTTCCCTTTCCCTCTCCAAATCTCTCTCTCTCTCTCTCTCTCTTTATTCCTTTATTTCCCTTTCATAATCGCCATCTGTCAATCTTTAACTCATTTTCTCACTCCCGCTCCTCTGCATCCATCAATTTTTCCGGTGTGGTTTGTGTTAATTTAGCATTTAATGCTCTTCTGGCTTCAAACAGTATGACATTAACATGAATGAACGTATTCAGAAAAAGAAAGTCGTAAATGTGGAATATTTTTTTACCTCAATTTATGGAATGATTTTGACAATGAATTATTCCTAATAGATCTAGATAATAGCAACATTTTCATAATGTATTGAATAATACTTGTCAAGTGTTTGTTTGGCGGGACTGCTAAAGCATGTGTATGCTACTATGTTTATCAACTAGAGGACCTACGTCCTTAAGTCATAACTGACAGTAATGAGGATTAATGCCTCACAAAAGGGCCCTAATAAAGCTGATCTCATGGTTTTGATCCTGTGGCCTCACAGTTACGAGGCCAACGCTTTAACACTGAAAGATTACGCAGCGGGGGCTAGGGTAGGGGGCAGCCCCCACAAATAAAATATAAAATAAATAAAATGCGATTAGTTATCAATAAATCATTGCATTATCCCCCCAGCCCCCAACAGGAAAATGTATGTCTTATGGTTCAAGGCATGGTCACACAGAGGAATGTTCCTGTTGGGGACCTGGGGGAAATGCAATGAATTATTGATAAATTAGTGCATTTTCTTTGTTTTTTATATATATTTTTTAATATTCATTACTGTCAGTTATGAATTAAGGACGTAGGTCCTATAGTTGATAATAAGTATCATAAACATGCTTTAGCCGTCGTGCAAAACAAACAGTCGCTAATTATTATTCAATAAAATATGAAAATGTTTATTGACTCCATCTACACTGACAGAAGAATAAAAACAAAGAATAACATAAGGAAAGATAGGCGGCGGCCGCATAATCTACTGGTTTTTATTCAGTAATAGTTTTCTTTTCCCTTTAATTCATCTCTCTCCCTTTTTGGTAAACCCTTGACATGGAGAGGGGGGCTGCTCAGTAGTTTGTTGTTACCCTCCCTCGTTTTTAGGTACCTTATTTCATTTTCGGAATTATGAACCCTTTTTTATTTTCGAGAAAACGTACCCTTCAGAAGTTTGAACCCTTTTTCATTTTCGGAATTATGAATCTTTTTTCATTATCGGAATTACGAACCCTGTTACCGTATTTTCAGAATTATGAACCCTTTTTCGTTTTCGTAATAACGGACCCGTTTTCATTTTTGGAATTACGAACCCAGTTTCATTTTTGGAGATACGAACCTTCGGAATTACGGACCTTCGAAGTAACGAGCTTTCGGAATTATGAACCTTCAAAATAACGGACCTTCGGAATTGTGAACCTTCGGAAATACGAACCTTCGGAAAAACGACATGTAAACACACATACTAATTACCTCTGGCAAGTCATTATTCCACATTATTTTGCTACACTCGGGTGTAAATGGGTACCTAGTGATTGCTGTCAATTGCAGGAAAAACACCATTTGGACTGCTGAGGCTTCCCTTTGTAAACAAGTAGTAGTAGTAGTAGTAGTAGTAGTAATAGTAGTAGTAGTAGTAGTAGTAGTAGTAGAAGTAGTAGTAGTAGTGGTAGTAGTAGTAGTAGTAGTAGAGTATCAGTAGTAGTAGTAGTAGTAGTACATGTAGTAGCAGGAGTAGTTGTTGTAGTTGTTGTAGAAGGAGTATAAATTATCATTATCATTATTATTCCCTACCCTCATACAGAGTGATGTTTTGGTCAGACGGGACTACAGATCGAATCGAAAGGGCCAATCTTGATGGCGGGGACAGACACGTCATTGTCAACTCTGGCATCTCATTACCCAGAGGGTTGGCTTTTAATGCTGGCTGTAAGTATATGAATCATAAATATAAAAAAAAATAATACACTATTGAAACAAAAAACTGGAAAATCACCCCGGGCAACTTGCAGTGGGACAATTACCGCCCCCCCCCCAGGAAAATTTTCCCCTGAAAATCACCCCTAGGACAATTACATATAAACCGGGCCCGTACGATTTTCCCTACCCGGCGACTTGCCGTAGATTTAGAGACCGTACGGGAACGTTCCGATTTTCATTTCTACGGCAAGTGTGGTCACATATTCTGCGGCTCCCGGGAGGTGTCCTCTGGCATCCGCACCTCCTGAATTTAAAGCTGAGTTGTACATTTTGAGATGCCACCGTGAGGGACCCGCACGAATAATATTAAATTCAAATGGCCCCTGTACGGCAGATGCCTGTTGTTTTGCATACCACCGAGGCTCTTGAGGGGCCCTTGAGGGGCCCGTGAGGGAGCCGTAGGGTACACGTACGGAACCCTTGAGCCCCGCAAGGCGCCCGTAAAGATTTTTCATGAGAATTGACCCCATAAAACCATGTGGGGCCCGTCAGGGCACCGTCTAGAGCCCGCACGGGACCCGTAAGGTGCCCTACGGGCCCTTTACGGGCTTTCTACGGCGTAACGCTCAGATAAAAACGCCGGGAGAATTGGGAGCAGCAAACTCAGCACCACGGGACCCGTACGGCTTAAAAAACGGTCCCGGCGCACGTAGGAACTTTACGGCAGCCGGCCGGACACCGGCCGAAAATTCCCAAAATGTCCGTTTTTACGTACGGGCCCCGGAGTGTATACAGTGTGAGTCCAAAAAAAGTTTACACCTAGAAAATTGATCGTTATTTTTAAAATCATCTATGAACAGTAAATTATTATACATCTTATGAAAGAATATTTCATCCCAAATCATTTAGTACCATTTTTGTGTGGTATGTGTTCACGCTTGGATGATCAGGTGGCATTGTTTGCGAGAGTGCAAAAATCGACTTGCGCCAAAGTGTTGTCTACAGTATGTATTATGTTGGGATTAGCGGAGTGAGAGAATGAATTGAATGTGTCAAATGAAATGCATTGCATATGTTTTTGCAAAGGGCAAAGTCACACACACCCATACACACGCGCACAAATGTTCGTTGATATTTGATATTCGATATTTTATATGTGTGGCATTTGAGATAAAACATTCTTTCATAAGACATATAACAATTTAATATTCATCGATGATTTTCTGAAATAACTAGCAAATTTCTAGGTGTAAACTTTTTTGTTTGACTCACACTGTATGTGAAAGCCCCATAAGACAATTACCCCCTGACGAATACAACCACCTAGCAAGATTGCTCCTGGACACTTATCATCCATAAAATTACCCTCTGGCCAACTAAACCTTCTAGAGATTATCCCCTCCCCCTCCCCCCGGATTGATGACTACCCATCGTCACAATTTCCGTGGACCTGTGTGATAAATATTTACCATTATCCCTTGATAATCCATAAGGTAAATGCATATATGAATGTGCATGATTGCCATCCAACCGGCCTGAACTAATTATATGATATATATTTTGCATACGATATACTACCTATTTCTTGTTGCTACCCTTACTAGTTCAAGTTAAAATTTAATTTTCCACATTCCATTACAAACATAAATAATTTGAACAATAGCAAATGTACACAAGGCCTAAAATAAAAACTTGTTGTTGTGCGACCGACCCACAAATCTGAAAATCTACGGTCGGCATTTTAACAATTTTTTTTTTTTAAACCGTTTTACGTCTATGCTGGTACTCGTCAAAAGCCTTTTCAGCAACTAAACGAGGATATTGTGGTGTGGTGTCTCTCATAGTGGTCATGATTGAGTAGTGCATAGTGCGTATATACAAGTTGTGCGAGTAAAAACAGTTCCTCCTATGATTTAGGCACTGATGGCTCCCTTGAACTTCTCCACAGAGGGCAGTTCAATGAAGTTGGTATGGAGCTCATCCCAGTCCCGGAGTGTTCTTGGGAAGAAACTTTGCCTGTAGCTGTCAGAGTTGGAGCTGGGTCTCATAAATCTGTGTCGGTGTTGCTGACGTGTTGAACGGAGTCTTGGTTGGATGTAGTCTGGAATTGGTACTGCGACTAGGTGGTTGATGGCTTTGTAAAGCATGGTTAATCGGGCTTGCCTGCGTCTCTCCTCTAAGGGTGGGAGTGCTAGATCTTCTCTCATTTTGGTGACGCTGGCATCTCGTTGGTAATTTCCGCATATGAAGCGTACTGCCCTTCTCTGGATTTTCTCAAGCTGGTCAATCTGATTTTGTCTGTATGGATCCCAGACGACGGAGGCATATTCTAGCTGGGAGCGTACCAAGGAGATGTAGGCCTGTTGTTTAATATGCGATGAGCATTTGCTGATGTTTCTCCTTAGGAATCCCAAGGTTCTTCCTGCTTTTGCTGCAACGGCATTGATATGAGGCTTCCAGCTGAGTTGCTCATGAATTTCAACTCCAAGATAGGTTTGACTGGGTACGGCTTGCAAGATATCCCCTCCTAATTTGTAGCTGTGGATGATTGGTTCTCGCTTCCTATGTACTCTCAGAGTGTGGCATTTCTTAGAGTTAAAATTCATTTGCCAGTCTTCTGTCCATTTGTTCAAGGTGTCAAGGTCTTCCTGTAGTTTAGTCGTATCTTCTGTTGTCTTTATTTCTCGGAATATGAGGCAGTCGTCGGCGAATAATTTGATGGAAGAGTTTATGTTGTCCCTGATGTCGTTGATGTACAGCAGGAACATCAGCGGCCCTAACACTGTACCTTGGGGTACCCCCGAGTCGACGTGGACTGTAGACGATGCTTCCCCATCAATTACTACTCTCTGTGTTCTTGTAGTAAGCCATGTCTGGATCCATCCATTGGTTTCATCTTTTATTCCATAGTGTGCAATCTTCTTCAGTAAGCGTTGATGTGCTACCGTGTCGAATGCCTTGGAAAAGTCGAGTATCAGGACATCTGTCTGAATCTTCTTGTCTAAGGATCTTGTGACTTCTTCCAAGGTGTTGACTAGCTGGGATTCGGTTGAGTGTTGTTTTCGAAATCCATGTTGACAGTTGGCAAGAAGTTGGTGTTCGTCAATATGTCCCATAATGGAATGAGATATTATATGCTCCATTAATTTAGTGGTAACACAAGTCAGTGACACAGGGCGGTAGTTGCTAGGTATGTTCCTATTTCCCTTTTTGTAGATTGCAACAATATTGGCTGTCAACCAGTCTTTTGGCAGTGTGCCTGTCTCATATGACTGCGTGAAGATCAACTGCAATTGATGGGAGCAATCTGATTTGCCGCTTCTTTCATGATACGAATGGGGACCAGATCTGGTCCGCTTGCCTTACGGGGATTTAAGTTGTCCAACAGTTTCTTAATTCCATCAGTATTGAAGATGACGTTTGCCATACCTGGAAATGGACTTTCTCCTTTGTCAGGAAAACTTGCAGTGTTCTCTTGTGTAAACACGGATTGATACTGACTGTTCAGTGCCTCAGCCTTTTCTTTGCTGGTGGTTGCTAGGCCGGACGCAGTTTCAATGTGGGTATACCCCCATGGTCTTTCTTTTGGCTATTGATGAATTGCCAGAACTTTTTCTGAGATTCTGTGATTGTGTTCTCCAAAATGCCACCTACATAGTCTTCATAGGATTTTTTCATATGCTGCTTAACCTTCTTACGCATATCCCGAAACTCTTGCCAGATCTCCTCACTGTTGTTTTTTCTTGCTCTGTTCCATAGTCGCTTCTTCTTCCTGGTGAGTCTCTTGGTGGTTGAATTCATCCATGGGACATCTTGCCATGCAGAAAGCTTTTTCTGAGGTATGAACTTGTCCATGGTTGCAAAGATTTTGTCTTTAAGCATTGTCCAGTTTGTTTCTATGTCCCTCTTCATTGGATCTGACTGGATGAATTGGTTTTTAAAATCTTCCATTTCATTGCGCAGTCCATCCATGTCTCCTTTGTTGTAGACGTACACTGTTCGTGGTTTCTTCCTGCCATATTTGACGGTTGTATTCAGATGCACTGTAGGGACATGATGGTCTGACATCCCTGGCACAGTTTCAATCTCCTCTACTTGGTCTGGTAAGGTTGTAAAAACCAAATCAAGAGTATTTTCTCCACGTGTTGGGAGGCGCTGCAATTGAGAAAGCATGTTGTCATTAGCCATGTCAAGTAAGGTCTGGTTGACACGTTTCCCATACTGTGGTTTATTTTGACCAGTTATGATTGTGCTGTTCTCCCAGTCGATGTGAGGCATATTAAAATCCCCAGTCAGCAATATGTTAGGAAGTGTTGACTTCCCTGTCAATTTCTTAAGAGTTTCGTCTAGTCTCTCCAGTGGATTAGGGTCTTCATTAGTGGGCCGGTAGAATGAGCCTATATAGAGCGGCTGCTTTCCTGCAAAGAGTATCTTGACCCATAACGCTTCACACTCTGCATCCAAGCTGTCTTCTTGAACAACAATGAGATCTTTTCTAACACCAATGAAGACACCTCCACCATGTTTATTTCTGTCCTTTCTAAATATTTCATGGGTATTTGATGGAAATACTTCACTTGTGTAATGACTATCATCCACATGTGATTCATTGCCACATATAATGCCTGGGTCCTCCTGCTCTAAGAGTACTCGGAGATCATGTTGTTTCCGCTTACTCTTGAGGCTACGGCAGTTCACACTTAGGACCTTTAGTTTCCTAGACTTTGGCTTCCTCTTTGGTTCACTCTCCACGGAACTATCGGTGGATAAAGCATCCTCCTCAGTATCAGACTCAGAGCCAGAAGACGAATTGTCTGTTGGGATTGAGTCGTCACCAAATGATGTCATCAGGTTTAGGTTTTCGCAGATATTACAGAACCACACTGTTCTCTTGGTTGGACTACAATTTCTAAGATCTTCGTATTCTGCTGGTGATATGCCACCGCACTTGATGTGCACCCATTGTTGACAGTCCTCTTTTTCACACATAACAGCCCTGTGGTTCTTTGCTACTGGTTTTCCACAGATCTTACAAGGAAATTTTATTGGACCAGGATTGGTCTCAACATCCCCTCCAAGTACAAGTAGCAGGACTGAAATCGTCTTACAGCTAGTGGTGCCTGTAAATTCACGTAATCCAGCCTTCTTCAGGTATGGATTGATGATATCTAAACGTATGCCTAGGCTCTTGGTATTATACACATACGCATCGATTCCTTGATAGCTATACCACCCATTAACTCCTTTTTGGGTTTCATAATTATTGATATTGTTCATGTTCTGCAATGTGTGGTAGACAAATACCAACGAGAATAGAATGTAAAGTTGGGGTACAAAACTAAGTCTCTTCATCATTAGCCTCATCTTTGCTTTGGATTTTGTTTGGATCGCCATGATATAGAATTCTACTGTATATATCAATAAATGGAAAGATCCTACCTTAGCCCTCTTGTGTTGATAAAGGATGAGTACTCTCGCTAACAAATTTCATGCGACTCCTAGAATTCCTCTTTGCGTTAGCATAGCATTCAGCGTCAAATTCCGACGGGCGTCGCCATTTTGGTGAACTGCTTTCCATTCATGATTCCCGCGGTAAGCAACTTCCGGTTTCAGTAAGCGTCACAGTTGAATCAGAAATGACTTCCAAATGTTGGTATTCCAGACTAGACTGCTAAATTTCTACCTCAAATGCCTTCCAGAACCTTTCACTTGTATATTATCCGAAAAATTCTAACTAAAAACGCCTCAAAATATTAACAGAGCGAGAATTTATCGGAGCACTTTTGCAACATGACCACCACGATCGACACACACACATTACACAAATAAAGCGTGCAGGCGTGCAGCATATGTTGCTGGGGCAAATGTCAGATAACTGGTATTATTAAATACATTTTTTTTGACATAATTTTGTCAGATAGGATACGAGAAGGCCTAACAAAAAAAGATGTTGTATTGCCCTCTAGGTGCCAAAACATGGGTCGGTCGGTCGGAAATCTTCTTCTTTTTTAAAACTCCCTCTTTGGGCTGATTTTTGTCAGTTTTTAATGTTAATTTTTTTCTTCTAAAAAACGGTTAGGAATGCTAGGAATTCTGCATGGTTGTAGTATCTTCTATCACTGGTCATTGCGTGCACTAGATCTGCTATTCATTGAGGGCCACTCTAACATGGAGATAAGTTTTTTAGATTTTTTTTAAATTAATGAATACAAAAATATGTATTTTGTTTGTTTAAATGGGATATAAATGCATAAATCACATTAATCCAAAAATCTCACTCGTGCAAACCATGGATAATTATGAGGTGAAAAAGACATCAATGGAATTATGACGTTGAAACACATGTATTAAAGCATTAAAAACTGAGAAATGTCAGCCAAAAGGAGGCGGGAAAAAAAGAAGGAAAAAAAAATTCAAATCTGGAGGAAAAAAAAACGGCCCAAAGAGGGCGACAAAGAAAAAAGTTTTTAAAAAAAAGTTAAAAGAAAATTCCGACCGACCGACCCATGTTTTGGCACCCAAAGGGCAATACAACAAATTTTTATTTTAGGCCCAATACATTACAGTATAACGAAAATATGGAGGGAACCACATTGGCCATTTGCCTTTTGAGGCAGAACCCTAACAAATATATGAATAGGTCAGTACACACACACACACACGCACACATTATCGCACACATTTTGTGAAGACAATTACAGTTTGTAACTGTTTCTGTGTGCCACTAAATACAAAGAACAACTTTGCATGAAACAAAAACAACTCCAAGCAAGGAATTTATCATCAAATACTGAATAACTGCTCCGCCCGACAAGGCAGAAAAGTGGTCGTAACCACATTCAAGATAATAACATTGGAAAAAACAGATTTTTGAGTAACATATTTGTATAGAAGCAAACTTTATAAGGGTTAATATTTATTAAAAATATCTCCCATAAGCTTTCTTATAAGTACGTACGTATTTTACCAGGGAGTAATTGTCCTAGGGGGTAATTGCCTTAGGTGTTTATAGTCCCGAGGATCATATTCCGGGGGTATTTGTTATTTGGGGTTTTTGTCTTTATACCACTGGCGTACTGGTGGGGGGGGGGGGCTTATGGGGGGGGGGGGCGCCAGCCCCCCTCCAAAAAAAAAAAAAAATTGAACCATGACTTATTTTCAATTCCATATACAAGTGATGTATAAATATTCGTGATATCACATGATTTTCAACAAAATGCGCGTTTCTCCATTTCTGTTGCAAACTGACACATTCCCAAATAGCCGGGAAGAGCATACCGGTATGTTTTTTTTTTATAGTCACTAAGGGGCCGTGGCCACTAACAGTAACATTAGTAAAACAAATCCTTTCCAGAAGCAACTGTGACAAGCACTGCCGGGCGTTCCATACTAACATCATGTAACACTGCACATGTACCGTTAAGGGGCCCAGTGGGGAAATTGAATTCAGACAAGATTAAGAGTAGAGAACGGTACAACGAATCGTCTTCTTTCTCTAATTATTTAATGAAACGGCGAAGCTTCCGCGCTTCGGGGGGAGGGGGCAACTGAATTCAGACTAAGATTAAGAGTCGAGAACGGTACAACGAATCATCTTTTTTCTCTAATAATTTAATGAAGTGTCAAAGCTTTCGCGCGGGGAAACTGAATTCAGACAAGAACACGATACAACGAATCGTCTTCTTTCTCTAATAATTTAATGAAACGTGAAAGCTTCCGCGCTTCGCGCGGGATGGGGGAATATGAAATTAGACAAGGATTAAGAGTAATAATTCGTCGCTGTTTTCACGAAGTGACGGTAGTGAAAAAAAATTGCATTCACTTTGCGTGACGATTTTTCTCACTACCGTCACTTCGTGAAAACAAGGACGAATTGATTGAAACGTCATAGCTTCCGCGCTTTGTGCAGGAGGGGCGAAACAAGAATCAAGAGTCGAGAACGGTACAACGGATCGTCTTCTTTCTCTTATTATTTAATGAGGTGTTAAAGCTTCCGCGCTGTGCGCGGGAGGGGGAAACTGAACTCAGACAAGAACACGATACAACGAACCGTCTTCTTCTCTAATAATTTAATGAAACGTGAAATCTTCTGCGCTTCGCGCGGGATGGATTCAGACAAGGATTAAGAGTAATAATTTATTGGAACGTCGAATCTTCGGCGCTTCGCGCGGGAGGGGGGGGGGGGGGGACTGGATTCAGACAAGGATTAAGAGTCGAACCGGTACAACGGATCGTCTTCTTTCTCTCATAAATAATTTAATAAGGTGTCAAAGCTTCCGCGCGGGAGGGGGAAAACTGAATTCAGACAACAACACGATACAACGAATCGTCTTCTTTCTCTAATAATTTAATGAAACGGCAAAGCTTCGTCAAAATGTCAAAGCTTTCGCTCTTATCGCAGGATGGGCAAAAATGAATTCAGACAAGGATTAAGAGTAATCATTTATCGAAACGTTAATCTTCCGCGCTTTGCGCGGGAGGGGGGTGGGTGGAACTGGATCCAGACAAGAATTAAGAGTCGAGAACGGTACAACGGATCGTCTTCTCTCTCTAATAATGTAATGAAGTGTCAAAGTTTCCGCGCTTTGCGCGGGAGGGGGGAAACTGAAAAAAAACTTAGTTCCTGATCCCGGGTTTAATAGGGTTAAATTTGTAGACATTTGGACATTGGCATTAATATATTTGTCAGTAATTGGTTGCTCGTTTTGTCGGTAGCCTCTACACCCTCCCCACTCCCCCACTGAAAAAGATCTAGCGACGCCCCTGATAACGACACAGTTTATACACTCGAGATAATTTTCACAAGTACTACTGATGAAGTACCGGACCACCGTCTTTGTGCATTGTGCGGCATCAAAGCATATACAACATCTCACGACTTGACAGATCACTTTTCTCCAACTTCTAACCAATCAGAAGGCCTCATTTTTTTTCTCCAGGAAGTGCAGGTGGACATTAATGCGCCAAATGTGGTTCTCAAATTGCGAAAGATCCCTACTCTTGGAAGGGGTAGGAGAAAGCAATTTTATGTCATATTACTCCAGGAAGTGCCTGAAAATGCGTCTAATTTGGTTCTAAAATTGCAAATGCTTCTTACTCAGGGAGGGGGCCGGAACCCCCTCCTAGACCCACCCCGCTTGGTCGCTCCGCTCCCTCGCCGCTAAAGCCTCGTTCTGTCGAGATATATTTAACCCCATCCAATTTTGTGCCCCCCCCCCCCCCGGTAAGAAATTCCTGAATCCGCTACTGATGCCCATACCCCTTGAGCTTTGGGGGCTCCGCCCCTTATCCCCGTCGGGGCTTTGCCTCTAGACCCCACTTTGCGAAACGTTCAGCGGGGCCTGCATGTTAGAGTGGGGTGATGCAGATTTTTTTTTGGTCAGCCCCCCCAAACTTTTTTGCTCATTACGCCACTGCTTTATACGTCAAACAACATACATCAATATTTAGTGAATTTGTACATACACCATGTAAAGGCCAACGAGCAATAGAAGATATTTGCTGTAACCAGGTGATCAAAAAACATTTTGTTGGACAAAATAATAAAAGGTTGGCGGTTTCAATATTTTAAGTCAGTTAACCCTAAAAAGGCCGGGCTATTTGAGGTCTTAGTACGGCCGGGGGGGGGGGGGGGCATTATGCCCCCCCCCCCTTAAGATCTCGGCCGTGAAAAGGCCGATCTCCGCACAAAAATTGCACGCATGTCAAGTGAAGTGTATAGAATAATATGATAATTTTCAATTTTTTGAAAAATTCACTCATTTGCATATTTATGGTAATTTATGCAAATTAGGTCATAAA
The DNA here is from genome assembly GCA_035222895.1 of Strongylocentrotus droebachiensis. NCBI lineage: Eukaryota > Metazoa > Echinodermata > Echinoidea > Camarodonta > Strongylocentrotidae > Strongylocentrotus > Strongylocentrotus droebachiensis. The sequence goes on from JAVYIG010000396.1 coordinate 409,642, forward strand.
ATCACATTTTTACCCATAAATCATATATTATTCATATTTAAGCATTCTTTTTCACCACATATATTCATTAGATCATTTGGAATAATAATACGACAAAACAATTTGGAAGAGCCAGCTTATTCCTTATGTTATCTCTTGTTTCGATAATTTCTTATGTATTTCATTGTTTTTTTAACTTATGTATTTTGTTGTTTTTGTTGTTTTATTTCATTTCTTACTAGAATTTAACTATTTTTACCCCAAAACAACCACCTAAACTTTAAACAAGACTCAATAACCAATGTTTGATCTATTTTGGGGAAAAATGACATTTCCTTCCCAGGTCGAAAATCCCATAGAAACCAGTAGAGAAAACCAGTACAGATTTCTAACGGTTTCTAGTGGTCAATTCTCTACTGGTTTCAATATGGAAAGTGGCGCTTTTTCCATTAGAAACCAGTAGAAAAAAATTGTACTGGAACCAGCAGAAGACCAGTAGAAGACCATTAGCAAAACCTAATGGCACCATTAGGAGACCAGTAGGAATCCCAACTGGAACCATTAGGAGACCAGTAGGAAACAAGTACAAATCCCCACTGGAACCAGTAGGGGACCAGTAGAAATCGATATAAAAACCATTAGAAGACCAGTAGAAAAGACTAGTGCTGGAACCATTAGACAAGTAAAAAAGAAGTCATGGAACCATTAGGAGACCAGTAGGAATCCATACAGAAACCATTAGGATACCAGTAGAAAACCAGTAGAAACCCCCAATGGAACCATTAGGAGACCAGTAGGAATCCCAACTGGAACCATTAGGAGACCAGTAGGAATCCATACAGAAATCATTAGGATACCAGTAGAAAACCCTAATGGAACCATTAGGAGACCAGTAGGAATCCCAACTGGAACCATTAGGAGACTAGTAGGAATCCATACAGAAACCATTAGGATACCAGTAGAAAACCCCAATGGAACCATTAGGAGACCAGTAGGAATCCCAACTGGAACCATTAGGAGACCAGTAGAATCCATACAGAAACCATTAGGATACCAGTAGAAGACCAGTAGAAAACCCTAATGGAACCGTTAGGAGACCAGTAGGAATCCCAACTGGAACCATTAGAAGACCAGTAGGAATCCATACAGAAACCATTAGGATACCAGTAGAAGACCAGTGGAAAACCCTTATGGAACCATTAGGAGACCAGTAGGAATCCCAACTGGAACCATCAGGAGACCAGTAGAAAACAAGTATGAATCCCCAATGGAACCAGTAGGAGACCAGTAGAACACAAGTAGGAATCCTCAATTGAACCACAGCATTGGTTAAATTACATGGTTGACATTTTTTTGATCAGTTTAAATTCTACTACATCAATGCACTTCCAACACAGTACTCCTCACAAAATCTGCCAGCCCTTGTTTGTTTTTTTGTACTTTAAAAGGGCATGCTGGTCTGCAAAGTAGACACGAAAATGACAGGAGCTGGCATGAAGTTTGCTTCCAACACAATTAACTATTTTTCTCGAGGTTCAGCCATTTCTCTCGCAAACGTCTGTTAACAAAAGACATCACAATCATGTTGGTTCATCTTTATCATATTTAACACTTAACAGTGTATCCTTTAATTATCTGTCAGAATATCATACATCATATAGTGATTACAATGACATGAACGTTTAAAAGCAAGGTTAACAGCTTAAATGAAAAAGGATTTTTTTACACAATTCAACAACAAAAGAAGAAATATAAAAAAAAAACAATGTTAAATTGGCTAATTATTGTCTAGAAATTATGGCCAGTTTTAACAAAGAGAAATCAATCTTGAAAATTTGGAGTAGATGTTTAAAAGAGTAGGTTTGGCAATTTGCAATAGTTATCTTACGGTAGCCATCATGAGTAGAAACAATGAGAAATAGTTTTTGCTGAGAAATTTCGTTTGTAATTTTCCACCATGGAGAATAAGTTCATTTGCACAAATTTAAGTATAATAATTCACAAATGATTAGGCAAAGCATGATTTTGACCTGTAGATTGTCATAGTACATATGTAAAAGATTGATATGAAGTTGCAGCAATTGGAAATGTAATATTGTGTACTACATAATATAAGCCTACTACATTCAAAAGCAAAACAAATTCATTTACGGTCTTACTATTTTGACAAGTGCTGTGATATGCTGTTCATCAATAAATGTAACTTGATAGTACAGTGTATTATGACAAATTATGACAAATCGATAAACAAATGAAATATGGTCCATATTTAAGAAGGGTTTGAATTTAAAAATGAAATACATTTCATAATTACGAAAAATATAAATGGTGCATAATTCTGGAATTGAAAAAGGGGCGTTAATAACGATATTGAAATAGGGTTCATAATTCGGCAAATGAAATGGTATTATTTTTAATATGAAATAGGATTCATTATATTGACGGTTCGTAATTCCAAAAAGGATAAAGGGTTCTATTTGCATTTTCAGAATAATAAACTTTTGGAAGTATATTGAGCCCTATTTAATTTTCTAAATTATAAACCATATTTCATTTTTGGAATTACAAATCCTAGTTCATTTTCAGAATTAGGAATCCTACTTCATTTGTAGAATTATGAACCCTTTAGAATTTATAAAATTATGAACCCTCAGAAAACGACATATAACAGTTCAAAGATTTCCTATCCATATGAATACATGTACTGTACGTAGGTCATTTTCGTATTGTAATCAAGTTTAATGAATACGGTAGGTCCTTGTTAAGTGCCTCATTACCAATTATTAAATTCACCTGTTACGAATAAATGTATTTGAATAGTCAGAATACAAATTGAATACATTACGTGTTGCTAGTACTATAGGTAGGACAAACATTATGTCTTGCCCTACCTAACAACACATAATGTTTGCATATCGCATTCTGACTATTGAAATACAATTATTCTTAATACATGTAGGTGAAAGAGATAATTTGTTCCGCGGCACTTTGATTTGATTTATAACGAAAATGGCCTAATCACATTATGTTACATAGGGCTTACCCTTTACACTTTTTAAAGGGAAATCCAACCTTAACAGACAACTATACTTTTAAAAAATAGCAAATTAAATCTGACAGAAAATAAGGTGGTTATGGATTGTTGAAAGCTGTAATCACTAAACCTAAGGGCATTTTAAATTGGCTGAATCGGCAATGTCACTATGACGAGCTGCTGGACTACTTTCCCATTTATTTCAACACACAAAATGATTTAAATATTTTTTTTCTTCAAAATGTATGATTCACGAGTGGCTTTTCTATGTAGAGGACCTGTAATAATGTGCTATTCATAATATATTTTGAGTAGTTCTCAAAGGGAGAAGGCACTTAAAATAAAAAGAGAATTTATTATATTTCATTAACAAATGGGAGAGTTGTCCCATGACTACAGGTGTAATAATAATAATAATAGTGGGTTCTTGTGTAGCGCTCATGTCAGTCAGATTTGACCCTCCTGGCGCTCCCGATTATTACCCTGGCTTTAGCACGGCTGCCATACGGCGCTCTAGCATTTCATTGAGATATGCATGGATTTAGTGATCTCATATTTATATATTATCACAACTCCCTTTATATTGGCCCGATTTATTTCAAACTTTCGCCTTTCTATTTCTCTTATTTTTCAGCTTCCATTTCAATGAACTTATTACAAGGGTTGGATTGTCTTTTAAGGCTCGTTCAGATATGATGCTGGAGTTGACATAAAGTTATATATGCTTTACATTTCTATATATTATAATACAGAGATCACTGAATATGCGCAGTCCAAAATATACAAAAACATGTAGGTCCTTTGTTACCGTTCACTTTAAACATAAAACAAAACTGCAGCATTTTTGGAATTTTTTGGGCGGTTCACGTGCCATACCTGAATAAAGTCTTAAGTGCTTAAGATTGGAATTGATTTGTATTGCATCTACCTCATTCAATTTTTCTCTATTACCAACTTATATAATTTGCCACAGGTTTTAGGAATTGACATTGTGATATGAAGGGGGTGGGGTCGAGTATGAGACTGATCTACTACATAAGCATTATGAAACAGGTCTACTTCATAAATAGTAATAACAAATTTATGCAAATACAGAGATCTTTTACCCAAAGTGTTAATATGTATGTTTGTAAACCCTGGAATTCATTAAAATGGCAAGTGACATGAATGGGCATCTCAGTTCTACATCTAAGCTATTCAGGTTCGTGGCTATAACTCACTCCCCCTCCCCCCCCCCCCCACCCATCTCTCTCTCTCTCGATATCTCTATAATGAAGGGGAAAGTAACCTCTGTGTGTGTGTAGACCTCATTTTGGAAATATTCCTCTTCAGCTTGGACTCATGGTTTAGATTTTGGGTGGAATCTCCTGTATAATGCAAGTGCTGCTTGATCCAGGGTACATACCGGTACACGCAAAGAATTCTAATGCATGAATATAGAGCAAAAAGAAAGGAAAACAAGTTAAGAAAAACTTTTATCCATTTTAAAACTAGAATGTAAACAATGAATTAAATAATGAATTCTGTCAGAAAAGTGCAGTTTCAAAGATTTATCAGAAATAAAATAATCTCTCATTGCTCACAAACATAATATAAAACATACCTTTGCATTTTAATTATCAATACAATTCTAGTTTGCTGATGAGAGTAGAATCAAAGCTCTATTGCTAAGGAGGGAAAAGAACACTGTTTGAAACTCACAAAATATGGTCGGTTATTGCAATATACCAGCAGGTTTTAGTGATCTAAAATTAATTGAATTTTATATATTTGAAACTTAGGAAAAATAAGCATTTCGAATCAGTGTCATGATCAGGGAAAATTAAAAATATATGTACAGAAATAATACAAGTACATCTACACAATTACCGATAATGGCTTCAACTGTGTCACGAGGCTGCTGAATGCTGATCCAGGAGGTTGAGAGAAAGTAGCATTTTCTGCATGGTCTCACGTCAATATAGGCCTACTGTGTCCACAATATGCTTTGAATCCACTGTTTGGCAAAAGATGTCAAAAGATGCCTACAATTAATAAGAACAAAAATAAAGTTAAAACAAATTGAACGGTTGATGCATGTGCAACACACATACATGTAGGCCTACTGTACTACAAACTTCTTTGTACAGCCTGCGGGGGAGGAATTTTGTTTACCATTTACGGGTCTAGCTGTTTATTTCCAGATGAGGGCTTTTGTTTATATTGTGCGAAACTGCGAACACACCATAAAGTGATTAAAGCCCCCTTCCCCGCTTGTCTTGAAATTAGGGTGCGTTGCAGAAACGGAGTACCGCCTTACCGCACTCTTTCGGGATAAGCGCGGGGGGGGGGGGGGGGGACGGCGGCTTGTCTGAATATCAAGATATTTATGATTGGAATTCAAAATTTCAAAAAACGTTTTCCCCAATGGTTTTATAACACTACAGTCTATTGGGGAAAATGAGTATGGTAAAACCGGTCACTCAAAAGTCAAAGATTTTTACTTTTTGAGGCACTTCATCAAGTTCATGATCATTTTGAAGCGCAATTTTGTTAGGGCTTCAATATTACACCATATCACTGACACAAGTGACACTGATAATACGTAGGGCCATGCATCATAGATTTAACATTGTTAAACGATGCCTTTAAAGCCATGTGTAGGTGCATGCACAAACTTGCATCAAGATCTAACATAAAAATACATGGATGGGACAATACAATACATTTCTCATCTTTGCGGCAGGCGTTGAAAGCACTCCTAGTAGACACGATCATACATTAATTACTACGTTTCAAAACAGAAAACAGTTACTGCACATATTGCAAATAAATTAGGTAAATCTAAGACTTACCCATATTGAAGAATAGCAGGGGAAAACAAAGTAATAAAAAGATTTTGTCTATCTGCTCTGGCTCCTGTAGCTGTTGAGGATAGGAATGGCTGTCTTGCTGTCTTGTGTGTGTGTCATAAGGCATGGCCTGGCTGGGTACACGCACACACTGCATGCATTGATTACCGGTACATGTGCACACACACACAGTGCTAGTGTAGCCCAGAGAGATGCCAGCTGTGTAGCCGTTTAAAAAAGGCGGCAGTCGCATTTTGGGGTTTTGGGGCTTGTATAGTCTTGATCAATATTGCAGACCTTACAGGGCATATGTCAAGATGTTGCACAATCTGTAAAATAAAACTATTAATATAATGACTAATGACATTTTAGAGTTTTTCATCCCTGTTTTGGGGTTTTTAAATAAATATAGTCAGACTGATTCAGAGGCGGCGCTAGATCTTACTGATTTCTATTTGTTTCAACTGGTTTTCAAATCCATTGACATGGGCTCGATCTGCTGGTTTGTAAAGGTTTCTAATGGTAATTGACTTAAGATTTTTACACCCATGTTCAAACCATTAGAATCTACTGGTTTCTATCAGATTCTAGTGGTCTTCAAAACCATTAGGCTCTACTGGTTTTGTAAAGGTGTCTAATGGTTTGACTTAAGATTTGTGCATCCATGTTCAAACCATTAGATCTTACTGGTTTTTATTGGTTTCTACTGGTCTTCAAACCATTACAGTCTACTGGTTTGTTAAGGTTTCTAATGGTTTGACTTAGGGTTTTTACACCCATGTTAAAACCATTATATTCTTCTCGTTTCTATCGGATTCTAGTGGTCTTCAAAACCATTAGGCTCTACTGGTTTTGTAAAGGTGTCTAATGGTTTGACTTAGGATTTTTACACCCATGTTAAACCCATTAGATTCTTCTGGATTCCATCGGACTCTAGTGGTCTGCAAAACCATTAGGCTCTACTGGTTTTGTAAAGGTGTCTAATGGTTTGACTTAGGATTTTTACACCCATGTTCAAACCATTAGATTCTTCTGGTTTCTATCGGATTCTAGTGGTCTTCAAAACCATTAGGCTCTACTGGTTTTGTAAAGGTGTCTAATGGTTTGACTTAGGATTTTTACACCCATGTTAAAACCATTAGATTCTTCTGGTTTCTATCGGATTCTAGTGGTCTTCAAAACCATTAGGCTCTACTGGTTTGTTAAAGTTTCTAATGGTTTGACTTAGGATTTTTACACCCATGTTAAAACCATTAGATTCTTCTGGTTTCTATCGGATTCTAGTGGTCTTCAAAACCATTAGGCTCTACTGGTTTTGTAAAGGTGTCTAATGGTTTGACTTATAGATTTGTGCATCCATGTTCAAACCATTAGATCTTACTGGTTTCTATTGGTTTCTTCTGGTCTTCAAACCATTAGGCTCTGCTGGTTTGTTAAGGTTTCTAATGGTTTGACTTAGGATTTTTACACCCATGTTAAAACCATTAGATTTTTCTGGTTTCTATCGGATTCTAGTGGTCTTCAAAACCATTAGGCTCTACTGGTTTGTAAAGGTGTCTAATGGTTTACCTTAAGATTTGTGCATCCATGTTCAAACCATTAGATCTTACTGGTTTCTACTGGTCTTTAAACCATGACAGTCTACTGGTTTGTAAAGGTTTATACTGGTTTTACTTCACAGTTCCTCCTGATCACCATTAGACTCTAATGGTTTCTTGAAAACCAGTAAAACCATTAGAATATCTCTACTGGTTTCTACTGGTTTTTAAAGGATTTTCGACCTGGGTTATGTTTTGTACACAAATCACAAAAATGAGCGATTTTCGGGCTGACATGCAAAAACAAAAGGTCATATATGACCTTGTAACTGCAGGTCTGATTTTCAACAAAAAAACTTAAAGATGCGCAAGACTCGAAAGAAAAAAGTCAGCGAGCGGCGGGTCGCCATCCATATGTGTTCCCGAACAATCGGGAAAATCGTGAAGGGGGGGGGGCCATAATGCCATAATGCCCCCCCCCCCCGTTACACCCACAAATGTAATAACGCCCACAAATGTGATAACGCCCACAAATGTAATAACACCCACAAATGTAATAACACTTTACCTACAAATGTAATAATTTCACCCACAAATGTAATAATTTTGAATCGCCCACAAATGTAATAATGACTTTACCCACAATGTAATGACTTTACCCACAAATGTAATAAATTTGAAGTGATATTTTGTCGAATTTGTTCAAAACTAAAACCCTGTAATAAAGCATGGGTATAGCGCAGTCTTTACTCCAGACCCGGTTATTTCAAAAAATTAAAAAATCTTCAAAACTAAGACCCCATCATCTTATTCCTGTGGAAGAACATGAGTATTGAGCGTAGTCTTTTCTCCAGACCCGGTTATTCAAAAGTTTAAAAAAACAAAAAAACAAAACAAAACAAAACAAAACAAAGAAAAAACCTTTTAAACTAAGACCCCTCCATCTTCCAAATTAAGACCTGGTAATCATTTCAGACTTGTTCTTGTTTATATAGCTGCTTGAGTGTTTCAGAAGTAGGGAAAACTGTAATATAAATGTGTTTTGTTTGTATTTGCCTTTGAATAAATTTCGTTCTCATGAATTCACACCGTGTACCACGTACCAATTGGTAGTCTTCAGTATAAGTAATTGATACGTTCATCACATGAAGAAAGGTAATTCATTCACGCACTCATGAAAATATAACATCGCAATCCAACGTTTCAATGTCACTTATAGCGTACATATATATATATATATATATATTATGTTACATATCGTGAACATATTTCATAATCACATGCATAAAACAATCAGCGTCAATATTTAAATACATTTAAGGTCACTCATTCGATTACTTTTTTTTTCTACGAACATTGAATTCCAGGATATTTGTGGGCGTTAGAATATTTACATGATTACAAAATCGTCGACGGTCAACGAACCATCGAATCGGTCCCTCCTCTGTGTGTTATATATATGGACCATTTTGACTGATTCGTCAGTTCGTGTGACCGCCGACCAATCATTTATTTGTGACGTGTTGTATCCACATATGTAATAATGTAATTTATTTTTAAATGAAAAAAAAGAGGAATAAGATGGTGGGTCTTTGTTTCGAAGATTTGTTTAAATTTCTATTTCTTTTTAAATAACCGGGTCTGGAGGAAAGACTACGCTCTATACTCATGTTCTTCCACAGGAATAAGATGATGGGGTCTTATTTTTGAAGATTTTTAAAAAGTTTTGAAATAACCGGGTCTGGAAGAAAAACTACGCTCTAACCCCATGCTTTATTACCGGGTCTTAGTTTGGAAGATGGTGGGGTCTTAGTTTATTTTTATTTTTTTTTATTTTTTTTTTTTACTTTTGAATAACCGTGTCTAAAGGAAAGACTACGCTCGATTCTCATGTTATTCCACAGGAAAAGGATTATGGGGTCTTAGATTTGAAGATTTTTTAATTTTTTGAAATAACCGGATCTGGAGTAAAGACTGCGTGCTATACCCATGCTTTATTACAGGGTTTTAGTTTTGAACAAATTCGACAAAATATCACTTCAAATTTATTACATTTGTAGGTAAAGTCATTATTACACTTGTGGGTGATTCGAAATTATTACATTTGTGGGTAAAGTGGTTATTACATTTGTGGGTGAAATTATTACATTTGTGGGTAAAGTGTTATTACATTTGTGGGTGTTATTACATTTGTGGGTAAAGTGGTATTACATTTGTGGGCGTTATTATATTTGTGGGCGTTATTACAATTGTGGGTGTAACACCCCCCCCCCCCCCAGTTTTTCAAAATAATGATAATAATTTTGTTCTTGAATTATCTATTGTAAATCTTTCAAGCACATAAGAAATTTGTTTTTCAGTATTGATTCAGAACACATCCGTTATCCGCCCTATGCTGGATATCCCACTCAAAGTAAACAATAAAGTATCAGTAATTATGAATTTGATTAATCTGTATAATAACCATCAGAGCGTCGTTTCACGGAACCGTCGAGTAATTAGATCGCTGACGTCCCATTGAAACGCGTGTATTAAGATTGGGACACGTTTCAATAAGATGTCGGTGAACATGTACTTATGACGGTTTCGTGAATCGATGCCTATAGGTTCGCGGGTCTACTGGTGCGACGCTGGAACCTATAAAATCGAGTCCGTCGACCTCTGGGGCAATGACAGAATGGTTCATCTGGCAACATCGTCGATGAATCGTTGGGACCTAGCAGTAGTCGACGACAGTATAATATGGACGGATTTTGGTGAACTTGGTATAACTTCAACCAACAGAAGCAGCGATTACAATTACTACTACCACAGCACTTTCGTAAATGCAAATGGCATACACGTGTATCGAGGTGTGTATCTGATTCGTATTTCGAATACACCGTCATGAGAGTGGCGGATCCAGGGGAATGTGGAATCTTAAGAACCCATATTATATTCAAATTTTAAATCCGCTTTTGTTCAAAATACGGTGCATATTAACTATAGTAATCCGAGGTCTACCTTTTCTCTTCGTTAAACTTGATCTTAGACCTGGGGTTGGGTTTAACTGAAATAGAGTAAAGGATGGACCGTTGATTGCAGAAAGAAAAACTAAAATCAACTTTTTGACACTCTCCACCAAGGTGAAGTAAATGGGTATACGGTAGGAATAATTTCTGCGTCTTATCATGGTAGCACGCTTAAAGCCGGGGTAATGATATGACACCAGGACCCTCTGGAAGTTAATTGATGGTAGGCCTAAATAATAAGTCTCTCTTAAATTTGCATAGGAATTCCATCATGAAAGCTATTATAATTATTTTGATTCAATATTATAATATAACTTCAAAAGTTTGGATAGAAAATTGCCTTTTGCTCCGTCGTGTTTTTATTTTTTTCCTGTCATCATAATTTGCATAATTTGCAGAAGAAATGCCAACAACAACGGAAGTTTACAACTCTACTACTGACCAAGCTAATCCGGGTGAGTCATAACATTATAGTGGGGGCATTGTGGTAAATTGGTGAAGGCTCTTGACTCTCATAAGAGAGTTCCCGGGTTCGATCCTTCATATTTCCCTCTCGATCCATTTGTATTTAATTTAATGGATACCTACCCACTGCTGGGGTAAGTCGGGTAATACTAATTACATGGTCGGTAGGATGAGCGGTAATGTAATTGCTGTGACAACCTTGGGTAATAAGACCGAATCATTATTGCAATCGTAATCACTAACATTATCCTTATTATCATCAATATTAAAATGATTGTTGATGTTTTTATCATTTTATTAAGATACCTTTCTCACGATTAATGTACTCTTTTTCATGAAGCCATCCTTAGGTTGAAAACATTCAGCTTCATGTTATACTTCGTTCTAGCTCCACTAAATACAGATTGAAAGTAAAAACTTAATTGAAGTGGATGATACTAAGGTAATTTTTAAGAATTACAGGACATCCATTTCTCGTGTTTAGTTGCAAATTTTAAGTCTTCTTCTAAAGTTATAATTAATTTAAAATGTATTATGAACTATCAAAATTCTGAACATTATAACAAATTGTTTCGGATTATCAATTTCGGATAAAATGAAATAGAATTAAAAAGAATCCTTGGAAACTCCTAACGTATTTCGATTTCGTTTTTATCCCATACAGTCGCAACACCATGAAAGCACTACATATAATATTTTCTCTGTCTTCTTTTGCACCAAAATAAATCCTTTGGTCTCAGTTGACTCTTTTTTTCCCCAAAGAAGAGATTCAGCTTCATGTTATACTTCGTCCTAGCTCAACCAAATATTAAAATGAAGTCGAACTTAATTAAACTAAATGATAATAATTTGCATTGCTCTGAATCGATTTGAAGTACAGCACATCTTTCTCTGGAATGTGTTTGAATATCAGAAGTCTTCTTCTGAAATTATAGGATTATTGTTGTCTTGTTGTCGGTATGGTTTTGAAAAACATCTATCTAAGCTGTGTTTTTTTTTTATTCTCCATGAGAACATTGTGAATGAGATTGAGTTCTGGTAACGGTGAAATGTAATGTTCGAGATCATATTTCCAGTTCCATTTAGAAATATACCACAGAAGAAATGTCCATGAAAATAGAATGAAATATACAAGCTCGGCAATAATCTTTCTTATTATGATATAGAGCTTTTGTAGGCCATCAAACACTTTTCGTCAAATGTCTTTAGTTTTAGATGATAACTAGGAAAATACTAGCAACACTAAGCTGTTGTGACCCAGCACCAACTTATGTATACAATTTGCATTTTACTAATAACATGTAATAATATAAAAACAATATTGTTAGAGAATTTAAAAACAAATTAAAACAACCTTTTGTGCACGGTCAAACGTGTACAAAATAAAACAGTGCAACCCCGTCCCCTGCGTGCTTCGATTGTGTGCGTTGTCGCAGCTGCGCGCATATGATGCGAAGGCAACTTGAACATAATCGATTGGGACCGACTCCTATTAGGCGCCATGCATGAGGCTGCAAATACCTCAATTGTATATAACCAATATTGCATACATTTCGTTGTTCGATATAATATATATTCAAATCGTGCCATTAGTATTTCAACCGCAGCCTGCTGCCTCGGTGAAATATAACATTACTCGGAAAATTCTAAATTTATCGGTTCATTTATTTTGTTATATTGAACGCCGGAGCATGCAATATTTGTATAATTAATATTGCATCTCAGTAATCTGTGGCGAAATATGTGCCACTCTCCACCAAGGTGTAGTAAATGGGTACCTAATAGGAATCTATTCATTGGGTGCTTGGAGCGCCGTAGGGCAGCTGGGCTAAAGCCTGGACAATAATAGTACTTTACAGGTGACTTGAGTTTGCCCTGTGATGGATAAGCGCCAAATATAAATGTAGCTAATAGTAGATGTAGTAGTAATAGTAGTACATGTAATCTAAATATACTAGAGTTTGATGCCATGTAAAATATATATTCGAATTGGATGGATTTTGCAGTTAGAATATTAAGGATGAATAGGTAATGTAAAATTAATCGACTTTAGTTTAGATTCTCCCTCCGCCTCATTTTACCTACTTATCCGTAACCATTTGTGTGTATCCTCTATTTCACTTATATTAAAGATTCCACAACTAGCTCGATCCCAACGGAAGCACCTAGTACTGGTAAGTCTCTGTAAAATGACTTGTACCATGACTTCTTTTTACTAGGATTGTCTAGATTATTGCGTCATGTTTTTTTATCTTGTTGATATAAAATCCAAGTGTTTCGCACGACATAACTTTCTTTATCCTCCAATTGTCATCCATAAATGAATAATCTCTAAATGTCTTATTCAATCCGTACATTTTTTGATGAAATAAATGGATAAAAGACTTATGTTGTAAGGAACCATTTCAATGAATCGCTCATTGATGCAGACACTTTAAAATGTCGAAAGTGGCATTTGATTGCTGTATTGTCTAAAGCCTCAACCCGTCATGAACGTGGTTCAGAATAAAAGGGCTATACTGTCGTAAGTATAGATCAAAAGTTTTATAAAAAAATCCCTTTTGCTCGGTCGTGTTTCATTTTTCCTGTCATCATACGTTGCAGAAGAAATGCCAACAACCACAGAAGTTTACAACCCTACTACTGACCAAGCTAATCCAGGTGAGTCATAACAATATAGTGGGGGCATTGTGGTATATTGGTGAAGGCTCTTGACTCTCATACGAGAGTTCCCGCGTTCGATCCTCGTTCGTTGGTTACATCCTTAGATCTAGCGTTTTGCCATTTGATTTCCCTCTCGATCCATGTGTATTTGAAAGATACCTACCACTGCTGGGATACATCGGGTAATACTAATCACATGGTCCGCAGGAACAGCTGTTTTGTAAATGATGTGGTAGCCTTGGTAAATAATACCAAATCATTACTGCTATCGTTATCATTAGGTGATACGTACGAAGTATACGTATCAACTATTGATTTCGTCAAGATTTTTATTATTCACAAAAAATTATTATTATTCTTCCTCGATTTTGTTCGCAAGAAATCTCAAGAACGAATAAACCCATTGTCATGAAACTTGCTATGATGATGGATCCCGGTCTAACTTAGAACATGAAAATCATTACTGATTTTATTATTTACGATATAAATCTACGTATCTACCTATTCTACTTTGCTATTGTTGCACCTCAACATTGCATAACCGAAACTTAAAACACATCGCCAAATTGCTCATACCCCCCCGACCAATAGCGCCCTCCGTGACCCTTGCGTCCGAGCGCCGCCAACGTAACCTCTTCCTCTTATCACGAGTTCCCTAGGACACACCTTGGTAAAGGCGCTGGGGATGGAGGGAGGGAAAATAGGTAGATACGTAGATTTATATCGTAAATAATAAAATCAGTAATGATTTTCATGATTTACATCAATAAATCAACGTATCTACCTATTCTACTTTGCTAAAGACCAGCACAGATTAATCCCGGGTGGTAAAAACCAAGCAAACTTATCAATTTAATGAGAAATAGACAACGAAGCCGCCTTCAGAGAAGCAACCGCAAAGGCTCGTTCGCCCGCGGGCACATCTTTGAGGTAAAAAGCAGTAAAAGAACTTGGAGACTTCCAAAAAGCTGCTTTACAGAAATCTTGAACTGAAACTCCGATGAAAAGAGCCCAAGACGTACTGACACTGTGAGTATCATGGGCACGAGGAGTCCTGCCAGGCGTCAAGGCCTCAGGGCCCGCAGCCTTGATAGCCAAGACTAACCACCTGGAGATCGTATCCCGAGATGCCGCCGAAAGTGGCTCTCGAGAAACCAGAAAGAGCTGAGCTGATCCGACTTGCGAAAAGGCTTCGTCTTGTAAAAATACCATTTGAGGGCGCGAACGGGACACCACAGTCTGTCCCCGGAGACCGAAGAAAAATCTGACAAGGGATGAAGCACCACTTCCACTGAACCCGACGTGTCAGACTGATTCTTAGCAATAAAAGAAGCCTTGGGAATCAAACGAACCCCACGTCCTTCCCAGCGGATATGCCCAGGGGCAACCGAAAGGGCATGAAGTGAGCTCCTACGCTGACCAGAAGTGATTGCCATGAGAAAAACCGTCTTGACCGTAGTAAGCAGAAGCGTCGCAGAACACAGCGGTTCGAAGGGAGGGCGTGCTAAAGCTTCCAAAACCTTGGGTAAACTCCACGCCGGCGTCAGAGGTCTGAAGAAGGGTCTCTTAAGGAAGAAAGACTTCAAAAGAGCCGCTAGCTGAGGAGCAGAAGAAACCGAAGTACCATCGGCAAACCCCGAAAAAAACTGCAGCTATAGCAGACCGAAAGCCACAAATCGTTGACAGAGCTCTCCCCTTGTCATACAAAGAGATCAGAAAGTCAGCAATAGAAGGTAAAGACGCCTCTCTAGGGGCGACGCCCACCTCCTCACACCAAGTGTGAAAAGCATCCAACCAGGAGTTGTAAACCGTCCTGGTCGACTCTCGTCTACTCTGGACTAGAAATTGTGCAGCACGTTCGGAGAAACCTGACGAACGAGCCCTCTTCCCGATAACCGCCAAGCGGTCAGATGGAGGATTTCCGGCCGCTGGTGTAGAATACCGGACAGAGGTTGCGACACCAGATCCGGATGACACGGCAACGACCACGGAGTCCCCACCAGGAGGGTCAGGAGGTCCTGAAACAACGACCTCGCCGGCCACCAAGGAGCTATGAGAATCATCATCGCTTGATCTTCCCTGATCTTCCAGAGCACACGGGGAATCAACGCGAACGGGGGAAAGGCGTAAGCCCTCCACCCCCCCCCCCCCCCCCACGGGATCGCGAAAGCGTCCAGAGCAAAAGCTCCTGGTTCCCGGACTCTCGAGAATATCGAGGAAAACGATGGTTGAGCGAAGTTGCGAAGAGATCGATGTCGAGAACACCGAACACTCTCCCCAGTTGCCTGAAGACAGTCGGAGACAGAGTCCACTCTGAGGGAAGGCACTTGCCTCTGGAGAGAAAGTCCGCTATGATATTCTCTTCGCCCGGGATATGTGATGCAATCGGGAACACCCTCGCCCCCTTGCACCACGCCCAGAGTTGAGAGGCCAACTCGTTCAGAGCCACAGAATGAGTGCCTCCCTGTCTGTTGATGTACGCCATCACCGACACGTTGTCCGTAAGAATCAGAACCGAACGACCCACCAGACGAGCACGGAAGTGACGAAGCGAAGCAAACACTCCCATGAGTTCCAACACATTGATGTGGGGCAGAAAGTCCAGATGACTCCAGTCTCCTGAAATCATTGACCCCCGGCAATGACCTCCCCAACCCAACAGCGACGCGTCCGTGGTGACGGTCACGGAAGGGAGAGGAACTCGGAAGCGTTTGCCCTGAAGGAAGAAGGAACGACGAAGCCAAGGACCTAGAAGACCCTTGATTCTGGACAACAGGGGGATCCACGACAAAAGAGAACTCACGCTCGGCTGATAAAACTCCAACAGAAAGAGTTGGAAGGGTCTCATCAATAGTCGACAATCTGGAAGAATGTCGACTAGACTGGAGAGAAACCCTAGCCACTGAAGCCAACGCTCGGCTTTCACCCGACGTGCACGTCTCAGAGAACGGGCCGTCCTGACTATCGTCTCGACCCTGTCGAGACTGGGACGAGCCAGCTGATGACGAATGTCCAGCTGAGCACCTAGGTAAGACGGCGTGCGAGTCGGGACGAACTCCGATTTCTCCCAATTTATGAGAAATCTGAGATCTTGCGTCGTGCTGAACAGAATCTGCACATGATCCAACAGCAGAGCCTCCGACTTTGCGACCAAAAGCCAGTCGTCCAGATAAGCAAAAAAAACGAAGACCCCGTCTTCTCAGAAACGCCATGACCGACGCCACGACTCTCGTGAAAATCCGATGAGCAGGGCGCAAACCGAAAGGGAGCGCTCTGTATCGGTAGAATTTGCCCAGGTAGGCAAACCCCAGCAGATCCCGCGACCGCGGATGTATCGGTATAAAATACGCGTCGCGAAGATCCAAAGAAACCGCGACGTCTGCTGGATTCAAAGACGGAAGGATGGTTGCCAGATGATCCATTCGGAAAAGAACCTTTCCCAGATGAAGGTTGATCCGCTTCATGTTGAGAATCATTCTTAAAGAACCCGAGCGCTTGGGAATCACGAACACCGGCGACAAACAAAGACCCGGATGATCGTCTACTTCTTCTATTGCCCCCTTCTCTAACAGAGACACGATTTCGGAGGAAATGTGACCCTGAAAAAGAGGGGACATGATCGGAGAGCGGCTCCGGAGGACGCCATTCGGAAGAGGTTCCACAATATCTATGAAGAACCCTTCTCGTACCACCGACAGAACAAATGCGTCGCTGGTGATCTTCTCCCACGCCGGGAGAAATCTCCGGAGCCGCCTGCCGACCTGAGACCCAAGCACTCGGGGGAAGCCATCATCTAGAGAATGACTTCCCACCACCACGAAAGGGAGTCCGGGAAGATGAAAATCCCCCGCGACTACCCCTGGACGACCTACCCCTAGAAGTCGAACCACGAGACGACGCACCACGGTAAGAAGAATCACGGTAAGAAGAATCTCGAGACGAAGGACGACCACGATCCTGGTATTCCTCCTCGGCCGGGTACCAGTCCTGAGGGCGGCCCTTAGACTGGCCGACGTTCTTACGAAAAGAACCCGAACTCTTCGAACTTTTCTTACGAGGTCTGGAGGAAGGAACCGGCTTTTGGACATCGCAAAAAGCAACGGACAGGTCTCGAGCCTGCTTCTCACCATCAATCTCGGCTTGCAGTAGAGTAGTGAAACTATCTCCACAAAGGTGGGGGCTGGCCACTGGAATCTGCGGAAGCAGTCCTGGAATTTGGCGTGGTCGAATGCCCTAATTAGTGAGCACAGCCTCCCGACGATGCTTCTCGATGGAATGCGAAGTCACCGCAAGCTGTGAGAAAAGAATACCCGAAACCTCTCTCATGACCTGCACCAAGACCGAACGATCCTCAACAGTGATATGGAGATCGTCCGCACTAGCCAAAAGCTCCACCAGCATGTCCATAACAACGGACATCCGGAGACCAGAAGCAGTCAATGAAGAAAGATCAAACAACAAATTGTCACTTTTATCAAAAGGACCACGAGTCCCAAACTTCTCCCCCAAACGACTGGCCACCGCCACAAGTTTGGGAGAAACCCGTTTAGGACACAAATACGAATCCGCATCCTGAGGAACGAAAGCGTACTTGTTCACCTGCCGCTAAAGAAATCCCGTCGATGACGACAAGTCTTTTGCGGCATTCACAAATTCTTCTTTGTGTAGATCAGGAAGAAACAGTCCCTGAACCGCTGAAGAGCCCGATTTAGAAGACAGGAAGCCCCGCCGCCCCGACGATAACTCCGGGACGACACAAGAATCGGGCACATATTTGTGAAACAAGGCTAACGATTCCGCCGCCAGAGACACAAACGGAGTAGACGCATCATCCCCCGCAACTGAACCAGACGACTGAGCGATGGAACCAGTGTCCCAACGATCAACCGAGCCCCCCCTATCTTGACCAGATAAACAGGGACGATCCCCGCCTCTCGGAGCGCCCAACGAAGCGTGAGGCGGAGAAGCAAAAAAGATCATAATGTCAAAGGCCAAGTGTTGCAAGAAGAACTATACAGTCACAAAATTTGAGCATGTAAACATGTGTTGAATTTCTACCTCGTGACATCCTTAACTTAAATAAACATATTTCGATTACGAATGACAGGTGTTAAGTTAAATGATAGAAACGACGCCTCGACAAGTGATTATTAGTTTGAATTCTTGTTGAGCAGTTTCTCAATTAAATGACAAATCTATGAAACCCTTCGACTAAAATCCAAAATAAAATAAAATAACGATAATTAAATGATAATTAAATGATAATTGGCATGGCAGTGCCGATCTGCTCTAACTCAAATGCAAAGTTAATTAATTCGAATGACAAACTCGCGAATCTAGCCGGGAAATCCTATATCACAAATCGGCTCTGTATTTATGCTGAAGGGCCTTTGCCAGTTTGGTCCGATCGCGTTCACCCCCCCCCCCCCCCCCATTCAAACACACACATGCCATGCCGATAGAACAACATGAATTTAAATATACACCAACTCTGCTGAATACAGACTTTGGTGATTCAAATTAGCCAAGGGATTAGGTAGCCTTAATTCGCACCTGAACAATAGAATCTGACAAGCAGGACAATAGCGACCAATTACAGTACAGCGTGCGTCGCCGCGCGCGTGTACATAGTAAAAAGTGTACAGTACTGGTACGTAGATGCTTCATTGTTGACAGTATAAATGTATAGGTGCTTCAACCAGGTACACCTCCCTGCTTCAACTTAGTCTTGTTTGTTATTATTCATATCTATTCAGTTCCAAAATAACCGACAGAGGTGTACGTTTGATTTATATTTCCTTCGAAAGACAAATCTGGCCTGATTTCTAGACTATGAACTCGTTCTAGCTTTCAATTAAACGCAACGAATCAGAACTGGGAAAAATGACGGCGGCATGGGTAGAGTCGGACTTCGAGTAGCTGGACGGATCGCCGAGCTGGACCCATCAACAAGCAGCTGCGAGGAGAACCGCAGATTATTTCTCCTTGTCAGTGGGATCTGACTAGACATTGACAATAACTGCCTTGACTTGACAAAACTGATATTACATATCTACCTTGAATTGACATGATCTGCATCGACTTGACAAAGATAATAATCTACCCGGAGTTGACAAGGATACTATTATCTGACCTGACTTGAACAAGATAATATAATCCCCCGACTTGACGAGGATAATATTATCTACCCGGACTTGACAAGGATAATATTATCTGACCTGACTTGACAAAGATAAAATTATCTACCCGGACTTGACAAGGATAATATTATCTGTCCTGACTTGACAAAGATAAAATTATCTGACCTGACTTGACAAGTTAATATTATCTGACCTGACTTGACAAGGATAATATTATCTGACCTGACTTGACAAAGATAAAATTATCTACCCGGACTTGACAAGGATAAAATTATCTGACCTGACTTGACAAGTTAATATTATCTGACCTGACTTGACAAAGATAATATTATCTACCCGGACTTGACAAGGATAATATTATCTGACCTGACTTGACAAAGATAATATTATCTACCCGGACTTGACAAGGATAATATTATCTGACCTGACTTGACAAAGATAATATTATCTACCCGGACTTGACAAGTTAATATTATCTGACCTGACTTGACAAAGATATGACTATCTTTTACATTATATACACATACATATATATATATAAAAGTCTCTCACTCGGACAGGTATCTTTGTCTTCACAATTGTAATACCTGGAAATGCAACACGATATAGTCACTCAATGGAACGCAATATATCACATTGATATATATATATATATATATCATATCAATGTGATATATTGCGTTCCATTGAGTGACTATATTGTGTTGCATTTCCAGGTATTACAATTGTGAAGACAAAGATACCTGTCCGAGTGAGAGACTTTGTTTTATTTAAAAAAAGAAACAAATTAGCTGAAATTATATAAACGTAACCTTTGACAAATTGAAAAGGGTAGTGAATTTCATTCTGACCTTTAAAAAAAATGAAAATAATGCTTAAAAGACGTGAAATTGGATTTCCCACTTTTTGCTAAATAATGAACAATGATTTGTTCATTTTGAAAAGATATACTGTTATAAGTAAACAGTTTAATCCTCTATCGAAAACCTGAAGGGGCGCTGTGCCACTTTCAATCATGGTCATCATCCTAATATCGTCATCATTGTATTCATGAACATAATCGTGTTTTTTTAAATATCGGCAACACTGTCATGATCAGTATTCACAAGAGCTTATTTATGCTAGAAATATGGAAGGCATTGTTCTCAATTGCATCTCTCTCTCTCTCTCCTCTCTCTTGCTGTTTTTTTTTCCTTCTCCTCTCATGTTCTGCCCCTCTCCTTTTTTGGTCTGTCTCTGCATCTAACTATATATCTCTCTCTCTCTACTCTTTCACCCTCTCGATCTCTCTCTCTCTCTCTCTCTTGCCTTGCCTCCCTCTTATTCTCTTGCTCTATCTCCCTCTGCCCTACACAGTTGAAAATTGACTCATGGATAGACTATAAAGGGAGTAGTAAACGAAAGATGAAATCGTGAAAATACGTTCTTCATTATGTTACACATGAGCATACGTATCACCTAATTCGTCAAAGTGACGAATTAAAGTCTAGTTAGGTGATACGTAACAAAGTCTACGTATCACCTATTGATTTCGTCAAGATTTTTATTTATTATTATTCTTCCTCGAATTTGTTCGCAGGATATCTCAAGACTGAATAATGCCATTGTCATGAAACTTTCAATGATGACAGATCTTAGTCTAACTTAGAACTGCGCGTCTTTTCAAAAACTCAAATACATCGTGACGTCATCCAGGCACCATTTTGTGAAAATCAACTTATGATCATATCTTCATCACGGAAAAGTATTTCTCACTCATAATTATCACGATTAAGATCAATATCCGTCCGGTTAATTTCAGGTCAATAAACGTGCGCAAATGCGCGCGTGCGCGTTCGGCCGCGCGATTACGCGCGCGCAAAAAATTAAAATGCTCTAAATCATCCCAATTTTTTTTTGCATACGTTTCAGGCCATATAGAGCATTTGACAAAAAATCATGCTCACGCGCATGTGCGCGCGTTTTTTGCGAGTACTAGCATTTTGCAACATAGAATCGCCGAATTTTCTCTATCATCATATTTGGCACATTTTTCCAAGCATTTTGATAACTTGTTCATCTTATAATAATGCAATGAGCGTCCGCCAAAGTTGACAGCGCGCGCGGATCTGCGTTATCTTTATCCACAATACATGGGCAAAATCATGCCTATACCAGATTCATTGTAACTCTTCAGAATAGATAGGAACTCCCAATATTTTTTTCATATTTAGATAGATTATGAGTCGGAGATATGATTTCATGTCTCATTTGACCCTCAATTAAATCATGACGTCATCATAATGGCCTCCAAACTAAAAATTTTAATTTGCACATTATGACGTAAGCATATTTTTGGAAAACTGATTGTATCTCTGTAAATATTGATTGATTTTGTTTAAAATTTTGATATGTTTTAGCTGAGACAATTTTCTACAAATGCAGTGTCCACAATTTTTCATTTTGACGAATTCATCATGACGTAGTCTTGGAATTAAAGGAGGCATGTCAATTTTTTACATTTTGCGTGCATTCTGTATGGGACATGACTTTTTCTCAAAAGTGGATTCTACATTCTTGTTATTCGCGAGCAATATCTCCGTTGTTTAAGCTTTGTTTACGCTGAGATTCGAGTATGTTGTAGCTGAGACAATAAGCTATCACAAATGTGTTATTTATTTTTCGATCAGATGCCGGGATCATGCTCATATTTCACTTGCAAAGTAAGATTTCAGAATTCCATTTCCCGTTTACGTGTAATCGCTATGGGAGATGTTTTGGTATATTGGTATACGCACTTGACTTCCAACCTCGAGATCCCTGGTTCGAGTCCGGGTGTCTCCAACAATTTTTTTCTTCACTTTTTTTTACTTTTGACCTTTCACTGTACCATCTCCTTTGATTATTAAAACACGTAGATTCGCAAATAATGTAATAAACAACCCTTTTTACTTTATTATTACCCTATTTTCACTTGATCCATTACTTTTTGCGTGTAATCCCTATGGGAGATGACTTTTTCTCAAATCTGGATTCTACATTCCTGTCTTTTACGAGCAATATCGCCGTTATTTCTGCTTGGATTTTGATGATTTTTTAGTATGTTGTCGCTGAGACTATATGCTATCTAAATCAACCCTCATTTTTTTTTAATAAGATGTCAGGATCGCGCTCATGATCATGATCATGATCATTATCATCATGATAATCATTATCATAATGATGATAATCATTTATCAATTACATTTTCATTTCTTTGAATAAGATAAAATCGTCAAAATGTGTTCTTCATGATGTAAATTAGAGTCAAAGGTGTAACTGGTTACTGCACAGGGTCAAAGGTCATATATTGTTTCAATCTATCTTACCTAGATCCCTGATCAAGGGGACGCAATTTAAACTTGACATATGGATAGATCATAATAGGAAAAGCATTTTATAAAATAATATATCGTGTAATGCATTATTCGTTATGTAAACCATTATCATACGTATCACCTAATTCGTCGAAGTGACGAATTAAAGTCTAGTTAGGTGATATGTAACGAAGTCTACGTATCACCTATTGATTTCGTCAAGATTTTTATTTATTTATTTATTTATTCTTCCTCGAATTTGTTCGCAGGATATCTCAAGACTGAATAAAGCCATTGTCATGAATCTTTCAATGATGATAGATCTTAGTCTAACTTAGAACTGCGTGACTTTTCAAAGACTCAAAATTATCGTGACGTCATCCAGGCGCCATTTTGTGAAAATCAACTTATGATCATATCTTCATAACCGAAAGTAATTTTTCATTCATATTTATCACAATTAAGATCAATCTCCGTTTGGTCAATTTCAGGTCAATCAACGTGCGCAAATGCGCGCGTACGCGTTCGTGCGCGCGTTAACGCGCGCGCAAGATCTATGTAGACTATTTAACTTTATCACGACGTTATCATAGTAAAAAATTCAATCATAGGTGACATGTCAGTTATCATATATAACAATCCTCAATCGAATACCTGAAGGGGGCGCTATACCACTTTTAATCATGGCATCATCATCATCATCATCAATATCGTCATTATCGTATGCATGAACATTATCATTATATCATCATCGTCTTCTTTCTCTAAAAATGTAATGAAGTGTCAAAGCTTCCGCGCTTCGCACGGGAGGGGGAAAACCGAAAAATAACTTATTTCGTGGCCCTGGTTTATGGGGTTAAATTTGTAAACATTGGGACATTGGCATTAATATATTTGTCGGTAATTGGTGCCTAGTTTTGTCGTTAATCGGTGGCCTCTACACCCCCTCCCCCAACTGAAAAAGGTCTAGCGACGCCCCTGATAACAACACAGTTTATACACTCGAGATGATTTTTGCAAGTACTCCTGGTGAAGTACCGGACCACCGTATTTGTGCATTGTGCAGCAATGAAGCATAATTATACAATGTCTCATGACGTGACAGATCTCTTTTCTCTAACTTCTAACCAATCAGAAGGCTTCGTTTTTTCAGGAAGTGCCGGTGGACATTAATGCGCCAAAGGTGGTTCTCAAATTGCAAATGATCCCTACTCTTGGAGGGGGTAGGATAAAGCAATTTACGTCATACTCCAGGAAGTGCATGAAAATGCGTCTAATGTGGTTCTAAAAATGCAAATGCTCCCTACTCTGGGAGGAGGTCACAACCCCCTTCCAGACCCACCCCCGCTTGGTCGCTCCGCTCCCTCGCCGCTAAAGCCTCGCTCTCTCGCTTCATCGTATTACATATATTTCACCCCATGCCATTTTGTGCCCCCCCCCCCCCGTAAGAAATTCCTGGATCCGCCACTGATGTCCATACCCTTTGAGCTTCGGGGACTCCGCCCCGTGACCCCGCCGGCTTTGCCCCTAGAACCCACTTTGAAAAACGGTCAGCGGGCCCTTCATGTAGGAGTGGGGTAATGCGGATTTTTTTATTTTTTTTTGTCAGCCCCCTAAAACGTTTTTGCTCATTACGCCACTGGTTATCCGTCTACATCAGTTCATAAAATGTTGATTGAATTCAGTTGCTATATGTTGTGGATCACAAACTTTCTCAGTTCCATTAAAAAAGTATTCAGGTAAAGATTTGTTAGGCTTATTTAATAATGAGTTTATGACCAAGTCTGTTTAGTATAATTTTTATATAACTTTAAATTGTTAGAAAAGTATGATTTTGGGGCATGCTTTAACAGATTATTCAATTTATTTCTATATTTTTTGTCTTTTCTTTTATTATCCAATATATTGTTTTTGAGAAAGTGATTATAGTAGCGATTGTTCTACTTTATACAGCGTAATAAATACCTTGTAATCCAAGGTTTTTCATGCGTCTTTTAGTTTGTTTAGTTTTTGACAAAGGAAAATTCTTGTCAAACAATTGAGTAAAACGGTTAATAAAAAAGGAATATGCGTCATCAGCATTTGTCATATTATAAAGATTAGTCCATTCTTCATGATAAAGATCATAATGAAAATTTCTTATTTCATCATCTGAGTATTTCCGCGTAAAGCGCATTGAGCTAGGTTGATAAGTATTATTATTATTTGAGCTTTTAGAGACTAGAAAAATGGGTAAGTGGTCACTAGCATCTGAACATAGACTACCTGAGTCAAAATCTGAGTCAAAGACATTGTTGAATACATTATTAATAAGTGTAGCACTGTGAGGTGTAATACGAGTGGGGGGTTTTATAATCAGGAATATACCAAGTACATTCATTAACGTTATCATCATCTTTAAATAAGTAAATATTAAAATCTCCAGTTATATAAATATGCCTATGTTCATCACTTAATTTGTTAATAACATTGTTGTAAAATTCAAGGAATATTTCATGATTTAATTCCGGCATTCTTTAAATGACACCAACAGTAGACCTCTTACGGCTTTTATCTAAAAGTCAATAAACAAATATTCACATGTTAAGTTGGTTTCTTGATTATAAACGATGTATGTCCTTACAGTATACATTATATCTTTTTCACAAATAGCGCAACACCACCACCACGCCCATATAACCGGTTAACATTCACCAAATTATAATCATCTAGATTGAAATTATTTAAGGGTGTCTCTTTTATCCAAGTCCCAGAAATTGCTATTAAAGAAAATAAATGATTAATCATTGACATAAATTGAGTAATATCTTTAAAATTCTTTGGTAAACTTCGGGCATTAAAATGGATAAGACTTAAAGATGAATCATACGAGAATTTTGCATTGAAATCTGAAGGTAGATAATATGAAGACTAAGAAGAACAAGTCAGGATCGACATCTTCTAGGGGGTCACACGTCAGTACCATGAGTACCACAATATTACAATATAAACACATCAAAACAACAACAAAAATTATATGAACCGTCCTTTAAGATGGAAGATTGGGATGATCAAGAGCAGTCAAGTGTATCTCACTCTCCAACAAAGTTATAAAATATAAAGCTTTTTTAGATAGTATTTTGGAAAGTTATAAGCTATTAAAAGTCAGGATGGATTACCATAGTCAGAATAAATAGTGAAAACTATGTATTCTTAAAGTATTTTGGTCAAAACAACAACAATAACAATAACAACCAGAACTATGAAACTATGAAAACAGAAGAAGTACATCATCAAATATCAACAAAACTATGATAACTGTGAACAACAGGAACATGGAGCAGTATGCCATAAAATTGATGACACTGATAATATTAATAAAATACAAACGTAAACTGGTGAACACAAAAATTATATTGTTTTTAATCTGCACTCTAATCCAAGCTATGACAAAGGTCACAGCATAAAGAATATGCACGACAGTACTTATTGCATACAAGAGATTAAAAAAAAGTTGATATAATTTTTTTTGCTTTTTTTTTTTGTCACTCATACACACGGGATAAAGTATAACGAGATACATTCAGGTATAGATCTATTTTGATTTAAATATTTGATGTAATAAACATCAACAGATAATGAATTATATTTCAATATAAATACTTTCAAAGCACAAATAGAGTGGTGTATCACACAAATACTAGCGATTTTGAGGAACAGTTTTCATGGTGAGGCAGAGAAAGTACATACGTATTAAATCAAAGAAGAAGGTCAAGATCTTCCTTGCATCTTTTAATCTTCTTCTGGTTCTTCGCTGAGCTTGATCGCGGAATAACAAAAATACGGCCATCGGAAGACCATGCTGCATCTACCTTCACATGATGTCTAGCATTCAAGGCGATTCAGAGCCCCTTTTTCTTTAATTTTCCCTAGAGCTCGATCGCTACGCTCGCTCGCATTTATAGATGTTACGATTATGTTACTTATACATGAATTTTTCAGTTATTCTTCATTAGATTGTGCTTAATACGCATCAGGGTTGTTGTTTGTCTTCTTTGTAAATGTAATTTTTCGAACTGGGACCTCACAAATCTTTAAATTCTTGCTCGCTCACTTCGCTCTCTCGTAAAATTAATATTGAGACCATTTCACCCAACTGCAAAGTATGTTGCTTAATTAAGCAGTATCTTGTACCATGTAAAGAAAGAAACAAATATTGATATCATCCCTGGTAGTGTAATCACAATCATGACGACGTAGGGATGTTTTTTATGTTTTCCTTTGTAGGTGCCCCTTTTTCCAGAAAGTGCCCTTTTTTGTTTTTGCCCCCCCCCCCATACGCTCCGCCGCCCCTGCATTATGCTACTCGGTGGTAATGCAGGTTTTGTTCTGACCCCCAAAAAGTTTGTGCTCATTACGCCACTGGATGGCATAAAATACGAACGCTTTGATTGCAGAATTAGTGCATCTCATCGGCCTCAAAATAGGGCGAGAAAGTGGCAGCGTCTTAATTTCATCGTATCGCCATTGCATTCAGCGCACTCAGGTTGATCTCAACTAAATTGTGGTATAGTTGCCTCACAGGCTAAAAGTGGGGTTGGATGGAAATTCTGCCACGCTTTTGCCGTTTAGGTCATGTAAAGATTGTCTAGGACTGTTATTTCAATAATCAATTTCGAAAACTGTTTTTGTACGAGTTCTTCTCAAAATTTGTTTCTGTTTCAATTCAGTGTTTACAATAATGTTACCATTTTAGTTCGTATGTTTGTTTATATTTCTTAAATAATTGCTTTACTCTTCGAATTTCTTGTTTACTTGTCCTTTTCTAACTGATATGTGGAAATGGCGGGGACCCCGTCTAATGAACACTTGCCATTGTTTCACATTGATCGTAACTTGATACCAATCGCAACTCTGTACCTAAGAGATGGGATTTTTTTTTTAAGCGCAACTATTAATCCTGAACGGGATTTTAACCATGTTTACAAAAAGTGAAAAAATCAATAAAAAAAAGGTACGGCCCTATTATTTATAAATATTCTATGTCATTTTAAACTGTACAGGCATGCTGAACAATCAACTGTTTCCATGTTTAGTTTTGTTTTTCTTTTTTTCTCATGTACAGCGGAGGCGATTGTATTTGTGACTGACCACGGTAACAATGCAATATTCATGGCCGACTTTTCCAGCGACGGTCTCGACTCTTTAACCTTCGATCCTTTGCCCTTTGCCGGTGGTTTCGTCGGTCAACCAGTAGCCGTCAATTACGATCCCGATACTCGCATGGTGTACTGGACCGAAGAAATTCCAGGATCCATACGACGCGCGAATATCAACGGCACTATGCAAAGCGTGATCGTCAATAGTAATATTGTCTGTGAGCAGAGATTGATTTCAGATAAATTGCATTTCAATTTTTAAATTCTGTATAAGAAATAAAAACGGTTGTAAAAAAAATGTGACTTACAATTCGCTGTTTTGTTTGCTTCTTTGTTTTAATTTTTGTTTAGTTTTAGTTTTGTTTGTTTATTTCATTTTGTTGCTTCTTGACATTTTCATTGCATTTTCGTTGCATTTTCTACTTCTCCTTTTTCTTTCCTTCTCCTTTTCCCTTGTTATTTTGTACTTTGCTTGACCTCTATTTCGTCTTTTTCTTCTTTCTTTTTTTCTTCTCTTTTTTGATGCTGTTGATGTTCTTGCTTTTGATGATATAACTTTTTTTTTCTTTATTCTTTTAACTTGATCGTCTTCTTTTCCCTCTTCATATTCGCCTTCTTGGTACTCTTTATCTCTTCGACTTGATCCTCTCATCTGCATCATAACCATCGTCCTCTTTTTCATCGTTGTGCTTGTTTCTTCTCCTCCTTCTTCCCATTGTCATCCCTGATGGTGACTATTTCATTGTTTTCTTTCACAGCGCCATGGTACCTTGCATTGGATACGAGTCGTGGTAAAGTCTTTTGGACCGATTATTCCCTGGCCCGAATCACGTCGGCTAATCTCGACGGATCCTCTCAGCAAATTATAATCAGTACTGACATACAAGGTCCATACGGAATCATTATACACAAAGGAGAAGGGTAAATATATGTATGTTAAACTCCCCTCTCACACACACATACACACACGCGCACGCAAACTCAATCTCTCTCTCTTTCTCTCTCTCTCTCTCTCTCTCTCTCCCTTTCCCTCTCTCCCATTCTCTCCCACTTTCCCTCTCTTCCCTCTCTGGCACACACACACACCCCTCTATCTCTCTCTTTCCAAATATCTCTCTCTTTTTCTTTACCTTTTTTTATCCTCTTGGATCCCTTTCTTTTTTCCAATCTATCTTTGTATCCCTTTGGATCCCTTTCTCTCCCCTCTCCCACTCTCTCTTTCTCTCTCTCTCTCTCTCTCTCTGGCACACACACACCCTCTATCTTTCTCTTTCCAAATATCTCTCTATCTCTCTCTCTCTCTTTATCCCTTTGTTTCCCTTTCCCTCTCCAAATCTCTCTCTCTCTCTCTCTCTCTTTATTCCTTTATTTCCCTTTCATAATCGCCATCTGTCAATCTTTAACTCATTTTCTCACTCCCGCTCCTCTGCATCCATCAATTTTTCCGGTGTGGTTTGTGTTAATTTAGCATTTAATGCTCTTCTGGCTTCAAACAGTATGACATTAACATGAATGAACGTATTCAGAAAAAGAAAGTCGTAAATGTGGAATATTTTTTTACCTCAATTTATGGAATGATTTTGACAATGAATTATTCCTAATAGATCTAGATAATAGCAACATTTTCATAATGTATTGAATAATACTTGTCAAGTGTTTGTTTGGCGGGACTGCTAAAGCATGTGTATGCTACTATGTTTATCAACTAGAGGACCTACGTCCTTAAGTCATAACTGACAGTAATGAGGATTAATGCCTCACAAAAGGGCCCTAATAAAGCTGATCTCATGGTTTTGATCCTGTGGCCTCACAGTTACGAGGCCAACGCTTTAACACTGAAAGATTACGCAGCGGGGGCTAGGGTAGGGGGCAGCCCCCACAAATAAAATATAAAATAAATAAAATGCGATTAGTTATCAATAAATCATTGCATTATCCCCCCAGCCCCCAACAGGAAAATGTATGTCTTATGGTTCAAGGCATGGTCACACAGAGGAATGTTCCTGTTGGGGACCTGGGGGAAATGCAATGAATTATTGATAAATTAGTGCATTTTCTTTGTTTTTTATATATATTTTTTAATATTCATTACTGTCAGTTATGAATTAAGGACGTAGGTCCTATAGTTGATAATAAGTATCATAAACATGCTTTAGCCGTCGTGCAAAACAAACAGTCGCTAATTATTATTCAATAAAATATGAAAATGTTTATTGACTCCATCTACACTGACAGAAGAATAAAAACAAAGAATAACATAAGGAAAGATAGGCGGCGGCCGCATAATCTACTGGTTTTTATTCAGTAATAGTTTTCTTTTCCCTTTAATTCATCTCTCTCCCTTTTTGGTAAACCCTTGACATGGAGAGGGGGGCTGCTCAGTAGTTTGTTGTTACCCTCCCTCGTTTTTAGGTACCTTATTTCATTTTCGGAATTATGAACCCTTTTTTATTTTCGAGAAAACGTACCCTTCAGAAGTTTGAACCCTTTTTCATTTTCGGAATTATGAATCTTTTTTCATTATCGGAATTACGAACCCTGTTACCGTATTTTCAGAATTATGAACCCTTTTTCGTTTTCGTAATAACGGACCCGTTTTCATTTTTGGAATTACGAACCCAGTTTCATTTTTGGAGATACGAACCTTCGGAATTACGGACCTTCGAAGTAACGAGCTTTCGGAATTATGAACCTTCAAAATAACGGACCTTCGGAATTGTGAACCTTCGGAAATACGAACCTTCGGAAAAACGACATGTAAACACACATACTAATTACCTCTGGCAAGTCATTATTCCACATTATTTTGCTACACTCGGGTGTAAATGGGTACCTAGTGATTGCTGTCAATTGCAGGAAAAACACCATTTGGACTGCTGAGGCTTCCCTTTGTAAACAAGTAGTAGTAGTAGTAGTAGTAGTAGTAATAGTAGTAGTAGTAGTAGTAGTAGTAGTAGAAGTAGTAGTAGTAGTGGTAGTAGTAGTAGTAGTAGTAGAGTATCAGTAGTAGTAGTAGTAGTAGTACATGTAGTAGCAGGAGTAGTTGTTGTAGTTGTTGTAGAAGGAGTATAAATTATCATTATCATTATTATTCCCTACCCTCATACAGAGTGATGTTTTGGTCAGACGGGACTACAGATCGAATCGAAAGGGCCAATCTTGATGGCGGGGACAGACACGTCATTGTCAACTCTGGCATCTCATTACCCAGAGGGTTGGCTTTTAATGCTGGCTGTAAGTATATGAATCATAAATATAAAAAAAAATAATACACTATTGAAACAAAAAACTGGAAAATCACCCCGGGCAACTTGCAGTGGGACAATTACCGCCCCCCCCCCCAGGAAAATTTTCCCCTGAAAATCACCCCTAGGACAATTACATATAAACCGGGCCCGTACGATTTTCCCTACCCGGCGACTTGCCGTAGATTTAGAGACCGTACGGGAACGTTCCGATTTTCATTTCTACGGCAAGTGTGGTCACATATTCTGCGGCTCCCGGGAGGTGTCCTCTGGCATCCGCACCTCCTGAATTTAAAGCTGAGTTGTACATTTTGAGATGCCACCGTGAGGGACCCGCACGAATAATATTAAATTCAAATGGCCCCTGTACGGCAGATGCCTGTTGTTTTGCATACCACCGAGGCTCTTGAGGGGCCCTTGAGGGGCCCGTGAGGGAGCCGTAGGGTACACGTACGGAACCCTTGAGCCCCGCAAGGCGCCCGTAAAGATTTTTCATGAGAATTGACCCCATAAAACCATGTGGGGCCCGTCAGGGCACCGTCTAGAGCCCGCACGGGACCCGTAAGGTGCCCTACGGGCCCTTTACGGGCTTTCTACGGCGTAACGCTCAGATAAAAACGCCGGGAGAATTGGGAGCAGCAAACTCAGCACCACGGGACCCGTACGGCTTAAAAAACGGTCCCGGCGCACGTAGGAACTTTACGGCAGCCGGCCGGACACCGGCCGAAAATTCCCAAAATGTCCGTTTTTACGTACGGGCCCCGGAGTGTATACAGTGTGAGTCCAAAAAAAGTTTACACCTAGAAAATTGATCGTTATTTTTAAAATCATCTATGAACAGTAAATTATTATACATCTTATGAAAGAATATTTCATCCCAAATCATTTAGTACCATTTTTGTGTGGTATGTGTTCACGCTTGGATGATCAGGTGGCATTGTTTGCGAGAGTGCAAAAATCGACTTGCGCCAAAGTGTTGTCTACAGTATGTATTATGTTGGGATTAGCGGAGTGAGAGAATGAATTGAATGTGTCAAATGAAATGCATTGCATATGTTTTTGCAAAGGGCAAAGTCACACACACCCATACACACGCGCACAAATGTTCGTTGATATTTGATATTCGATATTTTATATGTGTGGCATTTGAGATAAAACATTCTTTCATAAGACATATAACAATTTAATATTCATCGATGATTTTCTGAAATAACTAGCAAATTTCTAGGTGTAAACTTTTTTGTTTGACTCACACTGTATGTGAAAGCCCCATAAGACAATTACCCCCTGACGAATACAACCACCTAGCAAGATTGCTCCTGGACACTTATCATCCATAAAATTACCCTCTGGCCAACTAAACCTTCTAGAGATTATCCCCTCCCCCTCCCCCCGGATTGATGACTACCCATCGTCACAATTTCCGTGGACCTGTGTGATAAATATTTACCATTATCCCTTGATAATCCATAAGGTAAATGCATATATGAATGTGCATGATTGCCATCCAACCGGCCTGAACTAATTATATGATATATATTTTGCATACGATATACTACCTATTTCTTGTTGCTACCCTTACTAGTTCAAGTTAAAATTTAATTTTCCACATTCCATTACAAACATAAATAATTTGAACAATAGCAAATGTACACAAGGCCTAAAATAAAAACTTGTTGTTGTGCGACCGACCCACAAATCTGAAAATCTACGGTCGGCATTTTAACAATTTTTTTTTTTTAAACCGTTTTACGTCTATGCTGGTACTCGTCAAAAGCCTTTTCAGCAACTAAACGAGGATATTGTGGTGTGGTGTCTCTCATAGTGGTCATGATTGAGTAGTGCATAGTGCGTATATACAAGTTGTGCGAGTAAAAACAGTTCCTCCTATGATTTAGGCACTGATGGCTCCCTTGAACTTCTCCACAGAGGGCAGTTCAATGAAGTTGGTATGGAGCTCATCCCAGTCCCGGAGTGTTCTTGGGAAGAAACTTTGCCTGTAGCTGTCAGAGTTGGAGCTGGGTCTCATAAATCTGTGTCGGTGTTGCTGACGTGTTGAACGGAGTCTTGGTTGGATGTAGTCTGGAATTGGTACTGCGACTAGGTGGTTGATGGCTTTGTAAAGCATGGTTAATCGGGCTTGCCTGCGTCTCTCCTCTAAGGGTGGGAGTGCTAGATCTTCTCTCATTTTGGTGACGCTGGCATCTCGTTGGTAATTTCCGCATATGAAGCGTACTGCCCTTCTCTGGATTTTCTCAAGCTGGTCAATCTGATTTTGTCTGTATGGATCCCAGACGACGGAGGCATATTCTAGCTGGGAGCGTACCAAGGAGATGTAGGCCTGTTGTTTAATATGCGATGAGCATTTGCTGATGTTTCTCCTTAGGAATCCCAAGGTTCTTCCTGCTTTTGCTGCAACGGCATATGAGGCTTCCAGCTGAGTTGCTCATGAATTTCAACTCCAAGATAGGTTTGACTGGGTACGGCTTGCAAGATATCCCCTCCTAATTTGTAGCTGTGGATGATTGGTTCTCGCTTCCTATGTACTCTCAGAGTGTGGCATTTCTTAGAGTTAAAATTCATTTGCCAGTCTTCTGTCCATTTGTTCAAGCCCAAGACGAAAATCCAATTGAATCCCCATTGAATGTCCCCATTGAATCCAATTTGGAGTAAATGGAAAGTGAAACAATGGGTACCCATTGAAACCAATGGGGACCAATTGCCAATTGGTTCCAATGGGGACCAATTGCCAATTGGTTTCAATGGGTACCCATTGCCAATTGGTTTCAATGGGTACCCATTGTTTCACTTTCCATTTACTCCAAATTGCCAATTGGTATTGAATTGGGATTCAATGGGGGCATTCAATAGGGATTCAATTGGTAAATCGATCCAGTTAGAAGAACCAGTGATAAATTATTGATACTTCATAATCGATATTGGCAACTGTCCACCAATTAGGTATAAGTATTCCAATCTCATTTGCATTAGCTTCATCACAAAGATCATTTGAAGTGAATTCAAGAGTTTCATTTACAGTGACATTGGCTCATACAAATATATATACTAAATATGTATATTGTTTTTTGGTTAGTAATCATATAATCAATATATAAATCAATATATCTATTGCTAAAACGTGAATGTAATTGTAACATGATCAGACAAAATAATCTATTGGTTAATAATTGCTGAAGGAATAAAGAAATCACAAAATTGATGTGCATTGTCATAATTTGCTTAACAAATCATGATAAATTTATTTTTCTGTGACACGTGTAAAGTGATAATGAATATTCATGAGATGCCTAGATTTGTTGGTTTCAATTGGCCAATTGGTTTCAATGGGACCAATTGAAGTCCAAATTAAGGCCAATTGGTCCAATTGAAACCAATTGGGGACCCATTAAAGTCTAATGGGGCCTAGGCCAATGGGTCCAATTTGTCCAATGGGGCCAATCCGGACCAATTGAAACCAATTGGGGACCCATTAAAGTCTAATGGGGCCTAGGCCAATGGGGCCAATGGGGCCAATTTGTCCAATGGGGCCAATCTGGACCAATTGAAAACATCTGAGGTCCCATTGAAACCTGTTAAAACCTATTGAGACCTATTGAGACCAATTGAAACCAATTGAAACCAATTGAAATTTCAATTGGTGTTCAATTGGTCTCAATTGGATTTTCGTCTTGGGAGGTGTCAAGGTCTTCCTGTAGTTTAGTCGTATCTTCTGTTGTCTTTATTTCTCGGAATATGAGGCAGTCGTCGGCGAATAATTTGATGGAAGAGTTTATGTTGTCCCTGATGTCGTTGATGTACAGCAGGAACATCAGCGGCCCTAACACTGTACCTTGGGGTACCCCCGAGTCGACGTGGACTGTAGACGATGCTTCCCCATCAATTACTACTCTCTGTGTTCTTGTAGTAAGCCATGTCTGGATCCATCCATTGGTTTCATCTCTTATTCCATAGTGTGCAATCTTCTTCAGTAAGCGTTGATGTGCTACCGTGTCGAATGCCTTGGAAAAGTCGAGTATCAGGACATCTGTCTGAATCTTCTTGTCTAAGGATCTTGTGACTTCTTCCAAGGTGTTGACTAGCTGGGATTCGGTTGAGTGTTGTTTTCGAAATCCATGTTGACAGTTGGCAAGAAGTTGGTGTTCGTCAATATGTCCCATAATGGAATGAGATATTATATGCTCCATTAATTTAGTGGTAACACAAGTCAGTGACACAGGGCGGTAGTTGCTAGGTATGTTCCTATTTCCCTTTTTGTAGATTGCAACAATATTGGCTGTCAACCAGTCTTTTGGCAGTGTGCCTGTCTCATATGACTGCGTGAAGATCAACTGCAATTGATGGGAGCAATCTGATTTGCCGCTTCTTTCATGATACGAATGGGGACCAGATCTGGTCCGCTTGCCTTACGGGGATTTAAGTTGTCCAACAGTTTCTTAATTCCATCAGTATTGAAGATGACGTTTGCCATACCTGGAAATGGACTTTCTCCTTTGTCAGGAAAACTTGCAGTGTTCTCTTGTGTAAACACGGATTGATACTGACTGTTCAGTGCCTCAGCCTTTTCTTTGCTGGTGGTTGCTAGGCCGGACGCAGTTTCAATGTGGGTATACCCCCATGGTCTTTCTTTTGGCTATTGATGAATTGCCAGAACTTTTTCTGAGATTCTGTGATTGTGTTCTCCAAAATGCCACCTACATAGTCTTCATAGGATTTTTTCATATGCTGCTTAACCTTCTTACGCATATCCCGAAACTCTTGCCAGATCTCCTCACTGTTGTTTTTTCTTGCTCTGTTCCATAGTCGCTTCTTCTTCCTGGTGAGTCTCTTGGTGGTTGAATTCATCCATGGGACATCTTGCCATGCAGAAAGCTTTTTCTGAGGTATGAACTTGTCCATGGTTGCAAAGATTTTGTCTTTAAGCATTGTCCAGTTTGTTTCTATGTCCCTCTTCATTGGATCTGACTGGATGAATTGGTTTTTAAAATCTTCCATTTCATTGCGCAGTCCATCCATGTCTCCTTTGTTGTAGACGTACACTGTTCGTGGTTTCTTCCTGCCATATTTGACGGTTGTATTCAGATGCACTGTAGGGACATGATGGTCTGACATCCCTGGCACAGTTTCAATCTCCTCTACATGGTCTGGTAAGGTTGTAAAAACCAAATCAAGAGTATTTTCTCCACGTGTTGGGAGGCGCTGCAATTGAGAAAGCATGTTGTCATTAGCCATGTCAAGTAAGGTCTGGTTGACACGTTTCCCATACTGTGGTTTATTTTGACCAGTTATGATTGTGCTGTTCTCCCAGTCGATGTGAGGCATATTAAAATCCCCAGTCAGCAATATGTTAGGAAGTGTTGACTTCCCTGTCAATTTCTTAAGAGTTTCGTCTAGTCTCTCCAGTGGATTAGGGTCTTCATTAGTGGGCCGGTAGAATGAGCCTATATAGAGCGGCTGCTTTCCTGCAAAGAGTATCTTGACCCATAACGCTTCACACTCTGCATCCAAGCTGTCTTCTTGAACAACAATGAGATCTTTTCTAACACCAATGAAGACACCTCCACCATGTTTATTTCTGTCCTTTCTAAATATTTCATGGGTATTTGATGGAAATACTTCACTTGTGTAATGACTATCATCCACATGTGATTCATTGCCACATATAATGCCTGGGTCCTCCTGCTCTAAGAGTACTCGGAGATCATGTTGTTTCCGCTTACTCTTGAGGCTACGGCAGTTCACACTTAGGACCTTTAGTTTCCTAGACTTTGGCTTCCTCTTTGGTTCACTCTCCACGGAACTATCGGTGGATAAAGCATCCTCCTCAGTATCAGACTCAGAGCCAGAAGACGAATTGTCTGTTGGGATTGAGTCGTCACCAAATGATGTCATCAGGTTTAGGTTTTCGCAGATATTACAGAACCACACTGTTCTCTTGGTTGGACTACAATTTCTAAGATCTTCGTATTCTGCTGGTGATATGCCACCACACTTGATGTGCACCCATTGTTGACAGTCCTCTTTTTCACACATAACAGCCCTGTGGTTCTTTGCTACTGGTTTTCCACAGATCTTACAAGGAAATTTTATTGGACCAGGATTGGTCTCAACATCCCCTCCAAGTACAAGTAGCAGGACTGAAATCGTCTTACAGCTAGTGGTGCCTGTAAATTCACGTAATCCAGCCTTCTTCAGGTATGGATTGATGATATCTAAACGTATGCCTAGGCTCTTGGTATTATACACATACGCATCGATTCCTTGATAGCTATACCACCCATTAACTCCTTTTTGGGTTTCATAATTATTGATATTGTTCATGTTCTGCAATGTGTGGTAGACAAATACCAACGAGAATAGAATGTAAAGTTGGGGTACAAAACTAAGTCTCTTCATCATTAGCCTCATCTTTGCTTTGGATTTGGTTTGGATCGCCATGATATAGAATTCTACTGTATATATCAATAAATGGAAAGATCCTACCTTAGCCCTCTTGTGTTGATAAAGGATGAGTACTCTCGCTAACAAATTTCATGCGACTCCTAGAATTCCTCTTTGCGTTAGCATAGCATTCAGCGTCAAATTCCGACGGGCGTCGCCATTTTGGTGAACTGCTTTCCATTCATGATTCCCGCGGTAAGCAACTTCCGGTTTCAGTAAGCGTCACAGTTGAATCAGAAATGACTTCCAAATGTTGGTATTCCAGACTAGACTGCTAAATTTCTACCTCAAATGCCTTCCAGAACCTTTCACTTGTATATTATCCGAAAAATTCTAACTAAAAACGCCTCAAAATATTAACAGAGCGAGAATTTATCGGAGCACTTTTGCAACATGACCACCACGATCGACACACACACATTACACAAATAAAGCGTGCAGGCGTGCAGCATATGTTGCTGGGGCAAATGTCAGATAACTGGTATTATTAAATACATTTTTGTTGACATAATTTTGTCAGATAGGATACGAGAAGGCCTAACAAAAAAAGATGTTGTATTAATTGCCCTCTAGGTGCCAAAACATGGGTCGGTCGGTCGGAAATCTTCTTCTTTTTTAAAACTCCCTCTTTGGGCTGATTTTTGTCAGTTTTTAATGTTAATTTTTTTCTTCTAAAAAACGGTTAGGAATGCTAGGAATTCTGCATGGTTGTAGTATCTTCTATCACTGGTCATTGCGTGCACTAGATCTGCTATTCATTGAGGGCCACTCTAACATGGAGATAAGTTTTTTAGATTTTTTTTAAATTAATGAATACAAAAATATGTATTTTGTTTGTTTAAATGGGATATAAATGCATAAATCACATTAATCCAAAAATCTCACTCGTGCAAACCATGGATAATTATGAGGTGAAAAAGACATCAATGGAATTATGACGTTGAAACACATGTATTAAAGCATTAAAAACTGAGAAATGTCAGCCAAAAGGAGGCGGGAAAAAAAGAAGGGAAAAAAAATTCAAATCTGGAGGAAAAAAAACGGCCCAAAGAGGGCGACAAAGAAAAAAGTTTTTAAAAAAAAGTTAAAAGAAAATTCCGACCGACCGACCCATGTTTTGGCACCCAAAGGGCAATACAACAAATTTTTATTTTAGGCCCAATACATTACAGTATAACGAAAATATGGAGGGAACCACATTGGCCATTTGCCTTTTGAGGCAGAACCCTAACAAATATATGAATAGGTCAGTACACACACACACACACGCACACATTATCGCACACATTTTGTGAAGACAATTACAGTTTGTAACTGTTTCTGTGTGCCACTAAATACAAAGAACA
This sequence comes from Strongylocentrotus droebachiensis, assembly GCA_035222895.1. Lineage (NCBI taxonomy): Eukaryota > Metazoa > Echinodermata > Echinoidea > Camarodonta > Strongylocentrotidae > Strongylocentrotus > Strongylocentrotus droebachiensis. The sequence continues at coordinate 448,827 of JAVYIG010000396.1, forward strand.
ACTTTGCATGAAACAAAAACAACTCCAAGCAAGGAATTTATCATCAAATACTGAATAACTGCTCCGCCCGACAAGGCAGAAAAGTGGTCGTAACCACATTCAAGATAATAACATTGGAAAAAACAGATTTTTGAGTAACATATTTGTATAGAAGCAAACTTTATAAGGGTTAATATTTATTAAAAATATCTCCCATAAGCTTTCTTATAAGTACGTACGTATTTTACCAGGGAGTAATTGTCCTAGGGGGTAATTGCCTTAGGTGTTTATAGTCCCGAGGATCATATTCCGGGGGTATTTGTTATTTGGGGTTTTTGTCTTTATACCACTGGCGTACTGGTGGGGGGGGGGGGCTTATGGGGGGGGGGGCGCCAGCCCCCCTCCAAAAAAAAAAAAAAAATTGAACCATGACTTATTTTCAATTCCATATACAAGTGATGTATAAATATTCGTGATATCACATGATTTTCAACAAAATGCGCGTTTCTCCATTTCTGTTGCAAACTGACACATTCCCAAATAGCCGGGAAGAGCATACCGGTATGTTTTTTTTTTATAGTCACTAAGGGGCCGTGGCCACTAACAGTAACATTAGTAAAACAAATCCTTTCCAGAAGCAACTGTGACAAGCACTGCCGGGCGTTCCATACTAACATCATGTAACACTGCACATGTACCGTTAAGGGGCCCAGTGGGGAAATTGAATTCAGACAAGATTAAGAGTAGAGAACGGTACAACGAATCGTCTTCTTTCTCTAATTATTTAATGAAACGGCGAAGCTTCCGCGCTTCGGGGGGAGGGGGCAACTGAATTCAGACTAAGATTAAGAGTCGAGAACGGTACAACGAATCATCTTTTTTCTCTAATAATTTAATGAAGTGTCAAAGCTTTCGCGCGGGGAAACTGAATTCAGACAAGAACACGATACAACGAATCGTCTTCTTTCTCTAATAATTTAATGAAACGTGAAAGCTTCCGCGCTTCGCGCGGAGATGGGGGAATATGAAATTAGACAAGGATTAAGAGTAATAATTGATTGAAACGTCATAGCTTCCGCGCTTTGTGCAGGAGGGGCGAAACAAGAATCAAGAGTCGAGAACGGTACAACGGATCGTCTTCTTTCTCTTATTATTTAATGAGGTGTTAAAGCTTCCGCGCTGTGCGCGGGAGGGGGAAACTGAACTCAGACAAGAACACGATACAACGAACCGTCTTCTTCTCTAATAATTTAATGAAACGTGAAATCTTCTGCGCTTCGCGCGGGATGGATTCAGACAAGGATTAAGAGTAATAATTTATTGGAACGTCGAATCTTCGGCGCTTCGCGCGGGAGGGGGGGGGGGGGGGACTGGATTCAGACAAGGATTAAGAGTCGAACCGGTACAACGGATCGTCTTCTTTCTCTCATAAATAATTTAATAAGGTGTCAAAGCTTCCGCGCGGGAGGGGGAAAACTGAATTCAGACAACAACACGATACAACGAATCGTCTTCTTTCTCTAATAATTTAATGAAACGGCAAAGCTTCGTCAAAATGTCAAAGCTTTCGCTCTTATCGCAGGATGGGCAAAAATGAATTCAGACAAGGATTAAGAGTAATCATTTATCGAAACGTTAATCTTCCGCGCTTTGCGCGGGAGGGGGGTGGGTGGAACTGGATCCAGACAAGAATTAAGAGTCGAGAACGGTACAACGGATCGTCTTCTCTCTCTAATAATGTAATGAAGTGTCAAAGTTTCCGCGCTTTGCGCGGGAGGGGGGAAACTGAAAAAAAAACTTAGTTCCTGATCCCGGGTTTAATAGGGTTAAATTTGTAGACATTTGGACATTGGCATTAATATATTTGTCAGTAATTGGTTGCTCGTTTTGTCGGTAATCGGTAGCCTCTACACCCTCCCCACTCCCCCACTGAAAAAGATCTAGCGACGCCCCTGATAACGACACAGTTTATACACTCGAGATAATTTTCACAAGTACTACTGATGAAGTACCGGACCACCGTCTTTGTGCATTGTGCGGCATCAAAGCATATACAACATCTCACGACTTGACAGATCACTTTTCTCCAACTTCTAACCAATCAGAAGGCCTCATTTTTTTTCTCCAGGAAGTGCAGGTGGACATTAATGCGCCAAATGTGGTTCTCAAATTGCGAAAGATCCCTACTCTTGTAAGGGGTAGGAGAAAGCAATTTTATGTCATATTACTCCAGGAAGTGCCTGAAAATGCGTCTAATTTGGTTCTAAAATTGCAAATGCTTCTTACTCAGGGAGGGGGCCGGAACCCCCTCCTAGACCCACCCCGCTTGGTCGCTCCGCTCCCTCGCCGCTAAAGCCTCGTTCTGTCGAGATATATTTAACCCCATCCAATTTTGTGCCCCCCCCCCCCCGGTAAGAAATTCCTGAATCCGCTACTGATGCCCATACCCCTTGAGCTTTGGGGGCTCCGCCCCTTATCCCCGTCGGGGCTTTGCCTCTAGACCCCACTTTGCGAAACGTTCAGCGGGGCCTGCATGTTAGAGTGGGGTGATGCAGATTTTTTTTTGGTCAGCCCCCCCAAACTTTTTTGCTCATTACGCCACTGCTTTATACGTCAAACAACATACATCAATATTTAGTGAATTTGTACATACACCATGTAAAGGCCAACGAGCAATAGAAGATATTTGCTGTAACCAGGTGATCAAAAAACATTTTGTTGGACAAAATAATAAAAGGTTGGCGGTTTCAATATTTTAAGTCAGTTAACCCTAAAAAGGCCGGGCTATTTGAGGTCTTAGTACGGCCGGGGGGGGGGGGGGGCATTATGCCCCCCCCCCCCCTTAAGATCTCGGCCGTGAAAAGGCCGATCTCCGCACAAAAATTGCACGCATGTCAAGTGAAGTGTATAGAATAATATGATAATTTCAATTTTTTGAAAAATTCACTCATTTGCATATTTATGGTAATTTATGCAAATTAGGTCATAAAATCACATTTTTACCCATAAATCATATATTATTCATATTTAAGCATTCTTTTTCACCACATATATTCATTAGATCATTTGGAATAATAATACGACAAAACAATTTGGAAGAGCCAGCTTATTCCTTATGTTATCTCTTGTTTCGATAATTTCTTATGTATTTCATTGTTTTTTTAACTTATGTATTTTGTTGTTTTTGTTGTTTTATTTCATTTCTTACTAGAATTTAACTATTTTTACCCCAAAACAACCACCTAAACTTTAAACAAGACTCAATAACCAATGTTTGATCTATTTTGGGGAAAAATGACATTTCCTTATGTTTTGTACACAAATCACAAAAATGAGCGATTTTCGGGCTGACATGCAAAAACAAAAGGTCATATATGACCTTGTAACTGCAGGTCTGATTTTCAACAAAAAAACTTAAAGATGCGCAAGACTCGAAAGAAAAAAGTCAGCGAGCGGCGGGTCGCCATCCATATGTGTTCCCGAACAATCGGGAAAATCGTGAAGGGGGGGGGGCCATAATGCCATAATGCCCCCCCCCCCCCGTTACACCCACAAATGTAATAACGCCCACAAATGTGATAACGCCCACAAATGTAATAACACCCACAAATGTAATAACACTTTACCTACAAATGTAATAATTTCACCCACAAATGTAATAATTTTGAATCGCCCACAAATGTAATAATGACTTTACCCACAATGTAATGACTTTACCCACAAATGTAATAAATTTGAAGTGATATTTTGTCGAATTTGTTCAAAACTAAAACCCTGTAATAAAGCATGGGTATAGCGCAGTCTTTACTCCAGACCCGGTTATTTCAAAAAATTAAAAAATCTTCAAAACTAAGACCCCATCATCTTATTCCTGTGGAAGAACATGAGTATTGAGCGTAGTCTTTTCTCCAGACCCGGTTATTCAAAAGTTTAAAAAAACAAAAAAACAAAACAAAACAAAACAAAACAAAGAAAAAACCTTTTAAACTAAGACCCCTCCATCTTCCAAATTAAGACCTGGTAATCATTTCAGACTTGTTCTTGTTTATATAGCTGCTTGAGTGTTTCAGAAGTAGGGAAAACTGTAATATAAATGTGTTTTGTTTGTATTTGCCTTTGAATAAATTTCGTTCTCATGAATTCACACCGTGTACCACGTACCAATTGGTAGTCTTCAGTATAAGTAATTGATACGTTCATCACATGAAGAAAGGTAATTCATTCACGCACTCATGAAAATATAACATCGCAATCCAACGTTTCAATGTCACTTATAGCGTACATATATATATATATATATATATTATGTTACATATCGTGAACATATTTCATAATCACATGCATAAAACAATCAGCGTCAATATTTAAATACATTTAAGGTCACTCATTCGATTACTTTTTTTTTCTACGAACATTGAATTCCAGGATATTTGTGGGCGTTAGAATATTTACATGATTACAAAATCGTCGACGGTCAACGAACCATCGAATCGGTCCCTCCTCTGTGTGTTATATATATGGACCATTTTGACTGATTCGTCAGTTCGTGTGACCGCCGACCAATCATTTATTTGTGACGTGTTGTATCCACATATGTAATAATGTAATTTATTTTTAAATGAAAAAAAAGAGGAATAAGATGGTGGGTCTTTGTTTCGAAGATTTGTTTAAATTTCTATTTCTTTTTAAATAACCGGGTCTGGAGGAAAGACTACGCTCTATACTCATGTTCTTCCACAGGAATAAGATGATGGGGTCTTATTTTTGAAGATTTTTAAAAAGTTTTGAAATAACCGGGTCTGGAAGAAAAACTACGCTCTAACCCCATGCTTTATTACCGGGTCTTAGTTTGGAAGATGGTGGGGTCTTAGTTTATTTTTATTTTTTTTAATTTATTTTTTTTACTTTTGAATAACCGTGTCTAAAGGAAAGACTACGCTCGATTCTCATGTTATTCCACAGGAAAAGGATTATGGGGTCTTAGATTTGAAGATTTTTTAATTTTTTGAAATAACCGGATCTGGAGTAAAGACTGCGTGCTATACCCATGCTTTATTACAGGGTTTTAGTTTTGAACAAATTCGACAAAATATCACTTCAAATTTATTACATTTGTAGGTAAAGTCATTATTACACTTGTGGGTGATTCGAAATTATTACATTTGTGGGTAAAGTGGTTATTACATTTGTGGGTGAAATTATTACATTTGTGGGTAAAGTGTTATTACATTTGTGGGTGTTATTACATTTGTGGGTAAAGTGTTATTACATTTGTGGGCGTTATTATATTTGTGGGCGTTATTACAATTGTGGGTGTAACACCCCCCCCCCCCCCCCCCAGTTTTTCAAAATAATGATAATAATTTTGTTCTTGAATTATCTATTGTAAATCTTTCAAGCACATAAGAAATTTGTTTTTCAGTATTGATTCAGAACACATCCGTTATCCGCCCTATGCTGGATATCCCACTCAAAGTAAACAATAAAGTATCAGTAATTATGAATTTGATTAATCTGTATAATAACCATCAGAGCGTCGTTTCACGGAACCGTCGAGTAATTAGATCGCTGACGTCCCATTGAAACGCGTGTATTAAGATTGGGACACGTTTCAATAAGATGTCGGTGAACATGTACTTATGACGGTTTCGTGAATCGATGCCTAGGTTCGCGGGTCTACTGGTGCGACGCTGGAACCTATAAAATCGAGTCCGTCGACCTCTGGGGCAATGACAGAATGGTTCATCTGGCAACATCGTCGATGAATCGTTGGGACCTAGCAGTAGTCGACGACAGTATAATATGGACGGATTTTGGTGAACTTGGTATAACTTCAACCAACAGAAGCAGCGATTACAATTACTACTACCACAGCACTTTCGTAAATGCAAATGGCATACACGTGTATCGAGGTTTGTATCTGATTCGTATTTCGAATACACCGTCATGAGAGTGGCGGATCCAGGGGAATGTGGAATCTTAAGAACCCATATTATATTCAAATTTTAAATCCGCTTTTGTTCAAAATACGGTGCATATTAACTATAGTAATCCGAGGTCTACCTTTTCTCTTCGTTAAACTTGATCTTAGACCTGGGGTTGGGTTTAACTGAAATAGAGTAAAGGATGGACCGTTGATTGCAGAAAGAAAAACTAAAATCAACTTTTTGACACTCTCCACCAAGGTGAAGTAAATGGGTATACGGTAGGAATAATTTCTGCGTCTTATCATGGTAGCACGCTTAAAGCCGGGGTAATGATATGACACCAGGACCCTCTGGAAGTTAATTGATGGTAGGCCTAAATAATAAGTCTCTCTTAAATTTGCATAGGAATTCCATCATGAAAGCTATTATAATTATTTTGATTCAATATTATAATATAACTTCAAAAGTTTGGATAGAAAATTGCCTTTTGCTCCGTCGTGTTTTTATTTTTTTCCTGTCATCATAATTTGCATAATTTGCAGAAGAAATGCTAACAACAACGGAAGTTTACAACTCTACTACTGACCAAGCTAATCCGGGTGAGTCATAACATTATAGTGGGGGCATTGTGGTAAATTGGTGAAGGCTCTTGACTCTCATAAGAGAGTTCCCGGGTTCGATCCTTCATATTTCCCTCTCGATCCATTTGTATTTAATTTAATGGATACCTACCCACTGCTGGGGTAAGTCGGGTAATACTAATTACATGGTCGGTAGGATGAGCGGTAATGTAATTGCTGTGACAACCTTGGGTAATAAGACCGAATCATTATTGCAATCGTAATCACTAACATTATCCTTATTATCATCAATATTAAAATGATTGTTGATGTTTTTATCATTTTATTAAGATACCTTTCTCACGATTAATGTACTCTTTTTCATGAAGCCATCCTTAGGTTGAAGACATTCAGCTTCATGTTATACTTCGTTCTAGCTCCACTAAATACAGATTGAAAGTAAAAACTTAATTGAAGTGGATGATACTAAGGTAATTTTTAAGAATTACAGGACATCCATTTCTCGTGTTTAGTTGCAAATTTTAAGTCTTCTTCTAAAGTTATAATTAATTTAAAATGTATTATGAACTATCAAAATTCTGAACATTATAACAAATTGTTTCGGATTATCAATTTCGGATAAAATGAAATAGAATTAAAAAGAATCCTTGGAAACTCCTAACGTATTTCGATTTCGTTTTTATCCCATACAGTCGCAACACCATGAAAGCACTACATATAATATTTTCTCTGTCTTCTTTTGCACCAAAATAAATCCTTTGGTCTCAGTTGACTCTTTTTTTCCCCAAAGAAGAGATTCAGCTTCATGTTATACTTCGTCCTAGCTCAACCAAATATTAAAATGAAGTCGAACTTAATTAAACTAAATGATAATAATTTGCATTGCTCTGAATCGATTTAAAGTACAGCACATCTTTCTCTGGAATGTGTTTGAATATCAGAAGTCTTCTTCTGAAATTATAGGATTATTGTTGTCTTGTTGTCGGTATGGTTTTGAAAAACATCTATCTAAGCTGTGTTTTTTTTTATTCTCCATGAGAACATTGTGAATGAGATTGAGTTCTGGTAACGGTGAAATGTAATGTTCGAGATCATATTTCCAGTTCCATTTAGAAATATACCACAGAAGAAATGTCCATGAAAATAGAATGAAATATACAAGCTCGGCAATAATCTTTCTTATTATGATATAGAGCTTTTGTAGGCCATCAAACACTTTTCGTCAAATGTCTTTAGTTTTAGATGATAACTAGGAAAATACTAGCAACACTAAGCTGTTGTGACCCAGCACCAACTTATGTATACAATTTGCATTTTACTAATAACATGTAATAATATAAAAACAATATTGTTAGAGAATTTAAAAACAAATTAAAACAACCTTTTGTGCACGGTCAAACGTGTACAAAATAAAACAGTGCAACCCCGTCCCCTGCGTGCTTCGATTGTGTGCGTTGTCGCAGCTGCGCGCATATGATGCGAAGGCAACTTGAACATAATCGATTGGGACCGACTCCTATTAGGCGCCATGCATGAGGCTGCAAATACCTCAATTGTATATAACCAATATTGCATACATTTCGTTGTTCGATATAATATATATTCAAATCGTGCCATTAGTATTTCAACCGCAGCCTGCTGCCTCGGTGAAATATAACATTACTCGGAAAATTCTAAATTTATCGGTTCATTTATTTTGTTATATTGAACGCCGGAGCATGCAATATTTGTATAATTAATATTGCATCTCAGTAATCTGTGGCGAAATATGTGCCACTCTCCACCAAGGTGTAGTAAATGGGTACTTAATAGGAATCTATTCATTGGGTGCTTGGAGCGCCGTAGGGCAGCTGGGCTAAAGCCTGGACAATAATAGTACTTTACAGGTGACTTGAGTTTGCCCTGTGATGGATAAGCGCCAAATATAAATGTAGCTAATAGTAGATGTAGTAGTAATAGTAGTACATGTAATCTAAATATACTAGAGTTTGATGCCATGTAAAATATATATTCGAATTGGATGGATTTTGCAGTTAGAATATTAAGGATGAATAGGTAATGTAAAATTAATCGACTTTAGTTTAGATTCTCCCTCCGCCTCATTTTACCTACTTATCCGTAACCATTTGTGTGTATCCTCTATTTCACTTATATTAAAGATTCCACAACTAGCTCGATCCCAACGGAAGCACCTAGTACTGGTAAGTCTCTGTAAAATGACTTGTACCATGACTTCTTTTTACTAGGATTGTCTAGATTATTGCGTCATGTTTTTTTATCTTGTTGATATAAAATCCAAGTGTTTCGCACGACATAACTTTCTTTATCCTCCAATTGTCATCCATAAATGAATAATCTCTAAATGTCTTATTCAATCCGTACATTTTTTGATGAAATAAATGGATAAAAGACTTATGTTGTAAGGAACCATTTCAATGAATCGCTCATTGATGCAGACACTTTAAAATGTCGAAAGTGGCATTTGATTGCTGTATTGTCTAAAGCCTCAACCCGTCATGAACGTGGTTCAGAATAAAAGGGCTATACTGTCGTAAGTATAGATCAAAAGTTTTATAAAAAAATCCCTTTTGCTCGGTCGTGTTTCATTTTTCCTGTCATCATACGTTGCAGAAGAAATGCCAACAACCACAGAAGTTTACAACCCTACTACTGACCAAGCTAATCCAGGTGAGTCATAACAATATAGTGGGGGCATTGTGGTATATTGGTGAAGGCTCTTGACTCTCATACGAGAGTTCCCGCGTTCGATCCTCGTTCGTTGGTTACATCCTTAGATCTAGCGTTTTGCCATTTGATTTCCCTCTCGATCCATGTGTATTTGAAAGATACCTACCACTGCTGGGATACATCGGGTAATACTAATCACATGGTCCGCAGGAACAGCTGTTTTGTAAATGATGTGGTAGCCTTGGTAAATAATACCAAATCATTACTGCTATCGTTATCATTAGGTGATACGTACGAAGTATACGTATCAACTATTGATTTCGTCAAGATTTTTATTATTCACAAAAAATTATTATTATTCTTCCTCGATTTTGTTCGCAAGAAATCTCAAGAACGAATAAACCCATTGTCATGAAACTTGCTATGATGATGGATCCCGGTCTAACTTAGAACATGAAAATCATTACTGATTTTATTATTTACGATATAAATCTACGTATCTACCTATTCTACTTTGCTATTGTTGCACCTCAACATTGCATAACCGAAACTTAAAACACATCGCCAAATTGCTCATACCCCCCCGACCAATAGCGCCCTCCGTGACCCTTGCGTCCGAGCGCCGCCAACGTAACCTCTTCCTCTTATCACGAGTTCCCTAGGACACACCTTGGTAAAGGCGCTGGGGATGGAGGGAGGGAAAATAGGTAGATACGTAGATTTATATCGTAAATAATAAAATCAGTAATGATTTTCATGATTTACATCAATAAATCAACGTATCTACCTATTCTACTTTGCTAAAGACCAGCACAGATTAATGCCGGGTGGTAAAAACCAAGCAAACTTATCAATTTAATGAGAAATAGACAACGAAGCCGCCTTCAGAGAAGCAACCGCAAAGGCTCGTTCGCCCGCGGGCACATCTTTGAGGTAAAAAGCAGTAAAAGAACTTGGAGACTTCCAAAAAGCTGCTTTACAGAAATCTTGAACTGAAACTCCGATGAAAAGAGCCCAAGACGTACTGACACTGTGAGTATCATGGGCACGAGGAGTCCTGCCAGGCGTCAAGGCCTCAGGGCCCGCAGCCTTGATAGCCAAGACTAACCACCTGGAGATCGTATCCCGAGATGCCGCCGAAAGTGGCTCTCGAGAAACCAGAAAGAGCTGATCCGACTTGCGAAAAGGCTTCGTCTTGTAAAAATACCATTTGAGGGCGCGAACGGGACACCACAGTCTGTCCCCGGAGACCGAAGAAAAATCTGACAAGGGATGAAGCACCACTTCCACTGAACCCGACGTGTCAGACTGATTCTTAGCAATAAAAGAAGCCTTGGGAATCAAACGAACCCCACGTCCTTCCCAGCGGATATGCCCAGGGGCAACCGAAAGGGCATGAAGTGAGCTCCTACGCTGACCAGAAGTGATTGCCATGAGAAAAACCGTCTTGACCGTAGTAAGCAGAAGCGTCGCAGAACACAGCGGTTCGAAGGGAGGGCGTGCTAAAGCTTCCAAAACCTTGGGTAAACTCCACGCCGGCGTCAGAGGTCTGAAGAAGGGTCTCTTAAGGAAGAAAGACTTCAAAAGAGCCGCTAGCTGAGGAGCAGAAGAAACCGAAGTACCATCGGCAAACCCCGAAAAAAACTGCAGCTATAGCAGACCGAAAGCCACAAATCGTTGACAGAGCTCTCCCCTTGTCATACAAAGAGATCAGAAAGTCAGCAATAGAAGGTAAAGACGCCTCTCTAGGGGCGACGCCCACCTCCTCACACCAAGTGTGAAAAGCATCCAACCAGGAGTTGTAAACCGTCCTGGTCGACTCTCGTCTACTCTGGACTAGAAATTGTGCAGCACGTTCGGAGAAACCTGACGAACGAGCCCTCTTCCCGATAACCGCCAAGCGGTCAGATGGAGGATTTCCGGCCGCTGGTGTAGAATACCGGACAGAGGTTGCGACACCAGATCCGGATGACACGGCAACGACCACGGAGTCCCCACCAGGAGGGTCAGGAGGTCCTGAAACAACGACCTCGCCGGCCACCAAGGAGCTATGAGAATCATCATCGCTTGATCTTCCCTGATCTTCCAGAGCACACGGGGAATCAACGCGAACGGGGGAAAGGCGTAAGCCCTCCACCCCCCCCCCACGGGATCGCGAAAGCGTCCAGAGCAAAAGCTCCTGGTTCCCGGACTCTCGAGAATATCGAGGAAAACGATGGTTGAGCGAAGTTGCGAAGAGATCGATGTCGAGAACACCGAACACTCTCCCCAGTTGCCTGAAGACAGTCGGAGACAGAGTCCACTCTGAGGGAAGGCACTTGCCTCTGGAGAGAAAGTCCGCTATGATATTCTCTTCGCCCGGGATATGTGATGCAATCGGGAACACCCTCGCCCCCTTGCACCACGCCCAGAGTTGAGAGGCCAACTCGTTCAGAGCCACAGAATGAGTGCCTCCCTGTCTGTTGATGTACGCCATCACCGACACGTTGTCCGTAAGAATCAGAACCGAACGACCCACCAGACGAGCACGGAAGTGACGAAGCGAAGCAAACACTCCCATGAGTTCCAACACATTGATGTGGGGCAGAAAGTCCAGATGACTCCAGTCTCCTGAAATCATTGACCCCCGGCAATGACCTCCCCAACCCAACAGCGACGCGTCCGTGGTGACGGTCACGGAAGGGAGAGGAACTCGGAAGCGTTTGCCCTGAAGGAAGAAGGAACGACGAAGCCAAGGACCTAGAAGACCCTTGATTCTGGACAACAGGGGGATCCACGACAAAAGAGAACTCACGCTCGGCTGATAAAACTCCAACAGAAAGAGTTGGAAGGGTCTCATCAATAGTCGACAATCTGGAAGAATGTCGACTAGACTGGAGAGAAACCCTAGCCACTGAAGCCAACGCTCGGCTTTCACCCGACGTGCACGTCTCAGAGAACGGGCCGTCCTGACTATCGTCTCGACCCTGTCGAGACTGGGACGAGCCAGCTGATGACGAATGTCCAGCTGAGCACCTAGGTAAGACGGCGTGCGAGTCGGGACGAACTCCGATTTCTCCCAATTTATGAGAAATCTGAGATCTTGCGTCGTGCTGAACAGAATCTGCACATGATCCAACAGCAGAGCCTCCGACTTTGCGACCAAAAGCCAGTCGTCCAGATAAGCAAAAAAAACGAAGACCCCGTCTTCTCAGAAACGCCATGACCGACGCCACGACTCTCGTGAAAATCCGATGAGCAGGGCGCAAACCGAAAGGGAGCGCTCTGTATCGGTAGAATTTGCCCAGGTAGGCAAACCCCAGCAGATCCCGCGACCGCGGATGTATCGGTATAAAATACGCGTCGCGAAGATCCAAAGAAACCGCGACGTCTGCTGGATTCAAAGACGGAAGGATGGTTGCCAGATGATCCATTCGGAAAAGAACCTTTCCCAGATGAAGGTTGATCCGCTTCATGTTGAGAATCATTCTTAAAGAACCCGAGCGCTTGGGAATCACGAACACCGGCGACAAACAAAGACCCGGATGATCGTCTACTTCTTCTATTGCCCCCTTCTCTAACAGAGACACGATTTCGGAGGAAATGTGACCCTGAAAAAGAGGGGACATGATCGGAGAGCGGCTCCGGAGGACGCCATTCGGAAGAGGTTCCACAATATCTATGAAGAACCCTTCTCGTACCACCGACAGAACAAATGCGTCGCTGGTGATCTTCTCCCACGCCGGGAGAAATCTCCGGAGCCGCCTGCCGACCTGAGACCCAAGCACTCGGGGGAAGCCATCATCTAGAGAATGACTTCCCACCACCACGAAAGGGAGTCCGGGAAGATGAAAATCCCCCGCGACTACCCCTGGACGACCTACCCCTAGAAGTCGAACCACGAGACGACGCACCACGGTAAGAAGAATCACGGTAAGAAGAATCTCGAGACGAAGGACGACCACGATCCTGGTATTCCTCCTCGGCCGGGTACCAGTCCTGAGGGCGGCCCTTAGACTGGCCGACGTTCTTACGAAAAGAACCCGAACTCTTCGAACTTTTCTTACGAGGTCTGGAGGAAGGAACCGGCTTTTGGACATCGCGAAAAGCAACGGACAGGTCTCGAGCCTGCTTCTCACCATCAATCTCGGCTTGCAGTAGAGTAGTGAAACTATCTCCACAAAGGTGGGGGCTGGCCACTGGAATCTGCGGAAGCAGTCCTGGAATTTGGCGTGGTCGAATGCCCTAATTAGTGAGCACAGCCTCCCGACGATGCTTCTCGATGGAATGCGAAGTCACCGCAAGCTGTGAGAAAAGAATACCCGAAACCTCTCTCATGACCTGCACCAAGACCGAACGATCCTCAACAGTGATATGGAGATCGTCCGCACTAGCCAAAAGCTCCACCAGCATGTCCATAACAACGGACATCCGGAGACCAGAAGCAGTCAATGAAGAAAGATCAAACAACAAATTGTCACTTTTATCAAAAGGACCACGAGTCCCAAACTTCTCCCCCAAACGACTGGCCACCGCCACAAGTTTGGGAGAAACCCGTTTAGGACACAAATACGAATCCGCATCCTGAGGAACGAAAGCGTACTTGTTCACCTGCCGCTAAAGAAATCCCGTCGATGACGACAAGTCTTTTGCGGCATTCACAAATTCTTCTTTGTGTAGATCAGGAAGAAACAGTCCCTGAACCGCTGAAGAGCCCGATTTAGAAGACAGGAAGCCCCGCCGCCCCGACGATAACTCCGGGACGACACAAGAATCGGGCACATATTTGTGAAACAAGGCTAACGATTCCGCCGCCAGAGACACAAACGGAGTAGACGCATCATCCCCCGCAACTGAACCAGACGACTGAGCGATGGAACCAGTGTCCCAACGATCAACCGAGCCCCCCCTATATTGACCAGATAAACAGGGACGATCCCCGCCTCTCGGAGCACCCAACGAAGCGTGAGGCGGAGAAGCAAAAAAGAGAGGACCCCGGCGGAATAAGACAACTCGAAACCCGCACCGGCGACTGCTCAGGCGAGATCGATGCCTCTTCGGAAAACTCCGAAAATAAATCAACCGCGATCGGATCCGAAACTGAAGTAGGACGAACCGGAGGAGCCGACTCGGGCACCGAAGATCGAAAAGCGTCAGCAAAAGCCCGCATCCAATCCGAAAATTCCGGCGGGGGTGGAGGCACCGACGGAGGGAGAGTAGCCACGAAAGGCGGACCACGAGGAGCCGCAAACGGTTCCGTAAAATCAGAGCGCGGATTCTTTGAAGGATAAACAAAATCCGAGGAAGAACCGGCCACAGCGTCCCGGGAACCCCGCCTCTTACGAGACGTAGCGGTAACGGAAACGGCCGAAGAAACGGGACGGTTATCCGATAAAAACCCGACGGTAGGAGCTCCCCGCAAACCGAAACGGGAAAACGGAACACGCACCGACGGAGAGGCGCGGTTAGTTGAAGCCCCAGGATCCGACTCGGCTGCACGGGTATCCGGACCGAAATCCGGAACCGGCAAATCCGACAAAGGGACAGAAGAACCGATCGGTGACCGGTTCAAGTCCGGATCCATGGAAGCAACCCGAATATCCGTCGATGGATTTGTGCACCGACCAAACAAAAGACCTGACGGAACAATTGTTGGCGGTGCAGAACTAAGGCCCGTTCCACCCAGAGTTAATACCTCTGGGTTTCCGGGAACCGTCCCGAGGGGAGATAACATCGCCCCCTCGACCATTCTCATAGGCTTGCCTTGCCCGCATAAATGTCTGCTGACATTTGCATCCCCGGGGTTTGCGGTGTCACCACCGCTCCCGAGGGGCGTAACTAACGAAGACTTATTACTAGAATCCTTCGTCTTCTTTCTCGCGACAGAACTTGATTTCTTCTTCGAGAAACCTGCTAAGAGAAAAATAGAACTGCGAGACATATTATAACCTGCGGGAAAGAAAATTAAACAAAGGGTACGAGCAATTATCAAAAAGAATTAAATAAACTACCAGTGACTAAAACACCCCACCGACTACCCCCGCACGCACCCGAGGCCTCGGAGGAGTGTGGACGGGCAAACGCGAAAGCGGAAACGTAACAGTAGTCGGCAAGAAAACGTTCTAGAATACTGATAAATAAATAAATTCACGGAGTGAAACTACTCTCTAACGAAAAGGAAATCGTAGAGAATAATTATAAAAGGCGAAAATGCGAACCAAAAAGCGACTAAAGAGGAAAAACTCTTCAACTTTTGGGAGCGATTTTTAGTGTAACTTATCCGTTCGGATGCGAAGAGATAAGAGGAAGAGGTTACGTTGGCGGCGCTCGGACGCAAGGGTCACGGAGGGCGCTATTGGTCGGGGGGGTATGAGCAATTTGGCGATGTGTTTTAAGTTTCGGTTATGCAATGTTGAGGTGCAACAATAGCAAAGTAGAATAGGTAGATACGTTGATTTATTGATGTAAATCTGCGTGACTTTTCAGTGACTCAAGGTCATCATGACGTCATCTAGGCGCCATTTTGTGAAAATCAACTCATGACCATAACTTCATAACAGAAAGAAATTTCTCATTCATATTTATCACGATCAAGGTCAATATTGGTCCGGTCAATTTCCGATCAATAAATGCGCGCAAAAATGCGCGTACACTTACGTGCGTGCGTAAATGCGCGCGTAAAATTTTAAATTGCTTAAAATCGTCTTAAATTTTTTTTGCATACGTTTCAGGCTATTGTAAGCATTTCATAAAAAATCACGCAAAACACGCATTTTTGCACGTTTTTGTTCGTCACGGCCGAACGAAAATAATTCCGCTGCAAAAACTTTTGACAGAACATTCCTCATATTTTTCCGAACAATTTGATACCATGTTTATCTCTTTATCACTAATAATAACGGAATGAGCGTCCGTTCAAGATAACCGTCCGTACGCGCGATTTTTGTATTACATAGCATATATGGGCAACAACATGCCTATACAAAACCCTTATGGCTCTTCGGGATGGACGGGAACCCTCAATTTTTTTCTTCATATTCGGATAGAGTATGAGACGGAGATGTGATTTCATGTCTCATTTGGTCATTAAGTATATCGTGTCATCGTCATATTGACCTTGGAACTCAAAATACGAATTTGCATATTACGACGTCAGCATATTTATGGAAAATTGATTGTATCTCTGTAAATATTGATTGATTCTCTTCTTAATGTTGATATCTTGTAGTTGAGGCAATTGTCTACAAGATCACTATACATTATTTTTAATTTTGATTACGTCATCATAGTGAAAATTGCGATTATAGGTAACTTGACAGATTTTCTTAATTTGCGTGTTAAGCCTATGGGAGGTGCCAATTTAGTTTAAATCATGGATCTACATGACATTAATCTGTGAGCACTATCTAGCTTATTTAGGCTCTATGTTCTCCCAAATTTGGGTATGTTATAGCTGAGACTATGGGCTATAAAAGTTGTGTCTTTTATTTTTGGAGCAGAGGTTGGGGTCATGTCAAAATTTTCAATTGAAAGTTGAAATTGCAAATTCTGTAGAAGTTTGCGTAGTTAGTGACACGTATCACCTATGGATTACGTCACGATTTCTCTTTATCAGGTGGGCTGTATATACGTATCAGGACAATTACCCCCTGGGCAATCACCCCCCGGAAAATCACCACCCGGAAAACTACCCCCCACGGACAATTACCCCCCAGAAAATTACCCCCCGGAGAATTACCCCCCGAGGACAATTACCCCCCAAGGACAATTACCCCCCAGAAAATTACCCCCCGGAGAATTACCCCCCGAGGACAATTACCCCCCAAGGACAATTACCCCCCGGAAAATTACCCCCGAGGACAACTACCCCCCGAGGACAATTACCCCCCGAGGACAACTACCCCCCGAGGACAACTACCCCCGAGGACAATTACCCCCGAGGACAACTACCCCCGAGGACAATTACCCCCCGAGGACAATTACCCCTCGAGGACAACTACCCCCGAGGACAATTACCCCCCGAGGACAACTACCCCCCCAAAGACAACTACCCCCAATGACAATCACCCCCGAGGAATTTGTAACACTGTGACAAATAATGCGAGCTTCTCTCCAAATTGCTCTTTACAGAAAATGTCATAAACTTTCAATTTCTATGTTATTTGTGAAGTTCATTTCAGTGTTTTCAAATTATTATCTTCGATGTGGGGGGGGGGGGGGTGGGAGGTGCCCAATTCCCCCGAAGTTTTGCTACCGAATAAAGGACAGAAATTACATTTTTTAAAGAGATTCAACAATACAATTGCGCGCAGATGAGTACGCCTTACAGCCTCTCTCACCAAAAGTCGTGGCAAAACAAAGAAATTAGGATGTAATATTTCATTTATGCATCCTCTGTAACTTTTTTAATAAGCTGATCGTGTATTTCTCTTTGTATAATGGGCCCTCGTCCATGATCCGAAATTAAGGTTTTCTTCACGTTATCTATATATTTCTGTTATCTATATATGTATGTTGTCATGCGGGAGTATGATATGCGCAGGTCGAGGGTTCGAATCACGACACCGGCACTAATATCCTTTGGCAAGATATTAACCTGCACTTGCTACTCTCCACCCAGGTGTTAAATGGGTACCCGGTAGTATGCGACCGTCATTGTTGGTGACAACGGTGTCGATTTTTATCCGTGGTTGGGTGGGATGATAGGTGCCAAAATCATTTCGGCAATGGATCAAAGCAACCAAGAGGTTGAAGCGTGTGGCAGGTAGCACCCCCTCCCTTACAGGTTATAATTTTTTTCAAGTCACCCTCAATAAAGATAACATTTCAGATAACATGGGACCCATGTGAGCTAGCAACTTGGGTTATTATCCTCTCAAGCGCGTAGCAAGGATTTTATTTTAGGGGGCGGTAGTGAGCACGCGAAGCGCGCTCCCTATAGGGGGTGGCTGCAGGGAGGGGGTTTCCCCGTCCCTCGCGAAACACGGAAGCTTTGATGTTTCTTTAAATTATTAGAGAAAGAAGACGATTCGTTGTACCGTTCTCGACTCTTAATCCTGGTTTGAATGAAGTTCCCCTTCCTCCGTGCGTAGCGCGGAATCTCTGACATTTCATTAAATTGATAAAGAAAGAAGACGATTCGTTGTACCATTCTGGACTCTTAATCCTTGTCTGAATTCAGTTCCCCCCCCCCCCCTCCCGCGCGAAGCTTTGACGTTTCATTTAATTATTAGGGAAAGAAGACGATTCGTTGTACCGTTCTCGACTCTTAATCCCTGTCTAAATTCAATTCCCCCCCCCCCTCCCGCGCGAAGCTTTGACGTTTCATTACACTATTAGAGAAAGAAGACGATTCGTTGTACCGTTCTCGACTCTTAATCCTGGTTTGAATTCAGTTCCCCCCCCCCCACCCGCGCAAAGCGCGGAAGCTTTGAAGTTTCATTAAATTATTAGAGAAAGAAGACGATTCGTTGTACCGTTCTCGACTCTTAATCCTAGTCAAAAATCAGTTTCTTTTGACGTTTCATTAAATTACTAAAGAAAGAAGACGATTCGTTGTACCATTCTCGACTCTTAATCCTTGTCTGAATTCAGTTCCCCCCCCCCCTCCCGCGCGAAGCTTTGACGTTTCATTACATTATTAGAGAAAGATGATGACTCTTAATCTTTTTTCTACCTACGTCCTTTCTTCTTTCTCTCTCTCTCTCTCTCTCTTTTTTTTTGGGGGGGGGGGGGGCGACTGCCCCCTGGATACGCGCCTGTATCCTCTCTGTCTCTCATTATCTCTCTCTCCCACTCTCTACTCTTTTTTGCACTTTCGCGCTTCGCGCTTGACATTTAGCTCGTTGCTTTTTAACGCTGCGGCTTTGCATTTGGCGCACTGCATTTCTATGATGCTGTTGATGGAATAAATTGAATAAATTCATCAATTTATTCTTGTCTCATATACGGATGTCTCATTTACGTATGTATTATGAAAATAAGATAGCAAAATGTGTATATTGATGGTCATCTTGCAAGTAATAACCATTAACTACTCTCATCGGGCTCTCATCATTAATGTTCCTCTTCATTTTTTTTTTGATGGTGAATTGTTTGGGGGGATGATTGTACAGGCCACCCCCCCCCCCACCTGAAATATTGGGGGGGGGGGGATATATCCCCCCACCCCCCCCCCCCCCCCGGATTGACACCCATGAACATAGCACTTGGCGAGTGCCTGAGTCATGCAAAATAGATAGTCTGTGAAGACTTTGGGATTTGGGAGAAACTTTTCATTTCTTAAGAGGGTACCATGACTCAAAAAGTTGAAATAACGCTGCTCAAGAGAAATGTATTTCTATGCATTTTGAGAAGCGCTTGACAATTACCTAAAACTTACATCCTTCGTGGAAATCAGCAGCCGCACTGCTGTTGTATAACTTATATGTATTAAAGGGAAATGTTTAGTAACGAGGAAGACAACGTGCTAGTATTTGAACGAACATGGGTTCATGAAGGGGGTCTTATAGGTTTGTAGCCATCTCTCAATGTATCAGATCGTCTTTTGCTATTAAATCCGGATTGTCCACGGGGGGTAGTTGTCCTCGGGGGGTAATTGTCCTCGGGGGGTAGTTGTCCTCGGGGGGTATTTGTCCTCCGGGGGTAATTGTCCTCGGGGGTAGTTGTCATCGGGGGTAGTTGTCCTCGGGGGGGTAATTGTCCTCGGGGGGGTAATTGTCCTTGGGGGGTAGTTGTCCTCGAGGGGTAGTTGTCCGGGGGGTAATTTTCCGGGGGGTAATTGTCCTCGGGGGGTAGTTGTCCTCGGGGGGTAATTCTCCGGGGGGTAATTTTCCGGGGGGTTATTGTCCTTGGGGGGTAGTTGTCCTCGGGGGGTTATTCTCCGGGGGGTAATTTTCCGGGGGGTAATTGTCCTTCGGGGGTAGTTTTCCGGGGGGTAAATTTCCGGGGGGTGATTGCCCAGGGGGTAATTGTCCTAGAACCCTGTATATAATACAGATCACCTTGTGTTTTCGTAAGAGCTTTTCTTGTTAGCACGATAACTTGAAAATGGCTCAATCAAATGCCTTGAAATTTGGCACACATATGTATAGTCATATGGAAAGAGCACAATAAGGTTTTCAACCTTGACCTTGACTGATGACGCAATCTAGGCGCCACTTTGTGAAAATCAACTCATGATCATATCTTCATAACGGAAAGACATTTCTCATTCATATTTACCAGGATCAAGGTCAATATCGGTCCAGTCAATTTCAGGTCAAAAAACGCGCGCGTACGCCATTATTAACAATAGCATTTCATAAAGAAAATAAAGAAACGCGCACACGCAAATGCGCGCGCGTTTTCGTTTGTCACGGCCGAACGCAAAATAATTCATCTAGGGTATTTTTTGACACAGTATTCCTCATGTTTTTCCGAACAATTTGATACCATGTTTATCTCTTTATGACCATTAATAAGGGAATGAGCGTCCGTTCAAGATAAATGTCCGTGCGCGCGAGCTCTTGTAATACATAGCATATATGGGCAACAACATGCCTATACAAAACCCTTATGGCTCTTCGGGATGGACGGGAACCCTCAATTTTTTTCTTCATATTCGGATAGAGTATGAGACGGAGATGTGATTTCATGTCTCATTTGGTCATTAAGTATATCGTGTCATCGTCATATTGACCTTGGAACTCAAAATACGAATTTGCATATTACGACGTCAGCATATTTATGGAAAATTGATTGTATCTCTGTAAATATTGATTGATTCTCTTCTTAATGTTGATATCTTGTAGTTGAGGCAATTGTCTACAAGATCACTACCGGTATACATTATTTTTAATTTTGATTACGTCATCATAGTGAAAATTGCGATTATAGGTAACTTGACAGATTTTCTTAATTTGCGTGTTAAGCCTATGGGAGGTGCCAATTTAGTTTAAATCATGGATCTACATGACATTAATCTTTGAGCACTATCTAGCTTATTTAGGCTCTATGTTCTCCCAAATTTGGGTATGTTATAGCCGAGACTATGGGCTATAAAAGTTGTGTCTTTTATTTTTGGAGCAGAGGTTGGGGTCATGTCAAAATTTTCAATTGAAAGTTGAAATTGCAAATTCTGTAGAAGTTTGCGTAGTTAGTAACACGTATCACCTATGGATTACGTCACGATTTCTCTTTATCAGGTGGGCTGTATATAATACAGATCACCTTATGTTTTTGTAAGAGCTTTTCTTGTTAGCACGATAACTTGAAAATGGCTCAATCAAATGCCTTGAAATTTGGCACACATATGTATAGCCATATGGAAAGAGCACAATAAGGTTTTCAACCTTGACCTCGACTGATGACGCAATCTAGGCGCCACTTTGTGAAAATCAACTCATGATCATATCTTCATAACGGAAAGACATTTCTCATTCATATTTACCAGGATCAAGGTCAATATCGGTCCAGTCAATTTCAGGTCAAAAAACGCGCGCGTACGCCATTATTAACAATAGCATTTCATAAAGAAAATAAAGAAACGCGCACACGCAAATGCGCGCGCGTTTTCGTTTGTCACGGCCGAACGCAAAATAATTCATCCAGGGTATTTTTTGACACAGTATTCCTCATGTTTTTCCGAACAATTTGATACCATGTTTATCTCTTTATGACCATTAATAAGGGAATGAGCGTCCGTTCAAGATAAATGTCCGTGCGCGCGAGCTCTTGTAATACATAGCATATATGGGCAACAACATGCCTATACAAAACCCTTATGGCTCTTCGGGATGGACGGGAACCCTCAATTTTTTTCTTCATATTCGGATAGAGTATGAGACGGAGATGTGATTTCATGTCTCATTTGGTCATTAAGTATATCGTGTCATCGTCATATTGACCTTGGAACTCAAAATACGAATTTGCATATTACGACGTCAGCATATTTATGAAAAATTGATTGTATCTCTGTAAATATTGATTGATTCTCTTCTTAATGTTGATATCTTGTAGTTGAGGCAATTGTCTACAAGATCAATATACATTATTTTTAATTTTGATTACGTCATCATAGTGAAAATTGCGATTATAGGTAACTTGACAGATTTTCTTAATTTGCGTGTTAAGCCTATGGGAGGTGCCAATTTAGTTCAAATCATGGATCTACATGACATTAATCTTTGAGCACTATCTAGCTTATTTAGGCTCTATGTTCTCCCAAATTTGGGTATGTTATAGCTGAGACTATGGGCTATAAAAGTTGAGATTTTAGTTTTTTGATCAGATGGTGGGATCATGTCAAAATTTCCAATTGAATGTTAAATTCGCAAATTCTGTAGAACATTGTAGGAATTATGCATATGTCACGTTTGTCCTATTTGTGAAATTTAAACGTTAGCAGTTTCCTTGTGTTCACATTAAACAAGGAAACCCCTTTACTTTCTAGACTTTACTGTCAGACACTATTGAGTGTCTGACCAATTTTTTTTCCTCTGGTAATAAAATACATAATTTGAGCTTAAAGGGTACATGAGCATTTGTCCACATCAATAACCCACTTCTTGTAATGGCCCAAAATAATCCGATAAGAAGATGAAATTGTGAAAATGCATTCTTCGTTATGTCAATTAGGGTCAAAGGTAAAACTGCTTATTATATGGGGTCAATGGTCATATATTGTCTCAATCTATCTTCCATAGATCCATAATGGTCAATATACTACACAGTTGAAACTTTTCATATGGATAGACCTTAATAGGAAGAGCATTATAGAAGATAATATAAAATCGTGAAAATACATTCTTCATTATTTAAAACATTAACATACGTATCACCTATATTGTCAAAGTGACAAATTCAAGTTATTATTATTCCCATTTATTATTCTGCCATTAATAAGGTTCGCAGGATATCTCATGAATGAATAAAGCCATTATCATGAAACTTGCCATGATGATTGATATTAGTATAAATTAGAATTGTGACACTTTTCAGTAACTCAAGATCACCGTGACGTCATCCAGGCGCTATTTTGTGGAAATCAACTTTTAATCATATCTTCATAACGAGTCATCAAAACTGAACCATATTTAAAACACATGAACTTCAGGTCAAGGTTCGACATAACATCTCATCAAAATCGGCGCGCGTCTGAATTTTAAAATGCTCAAAATCACTTTTTTATCAAAACAGAGTATGTTCTAGGCCATTTAGAGCATTTCGAAAATTATGCACGCGCTTTTTTGCGTGTAACGCCATTACACAACAAAGAAACGCTATTTTTTTTTTCTTTCATGTTATTTCATAACGGAATGCGCGTCCGTTTAAGATAAATGGCCGTGCGCACGAGCACATATAATACATAGCATATATGGGCAAACACATGATTACACAAAATCCATCACAGCTCTTTGGAATGCACATAGACCCCCAATTGTTCTTTTTTATTATTGTATGAGTCGGAGATATGATTTCATTTCACATTTGGCCATTAGAAATACTATGACGTCATCATTATGGCCTTCGAACTAAAAACACGAATTTGCATATTATGAAGTCAGCATATTTTTGAAAAATTGATTGTATCTCTGTAAATATTGATCGATTTTCTTTCAAATATTGATATGTTCTAGCAGAGACAATTCATTACAAATGCAGTTAACAAAATTCTTCATTTTGACAAAGGAATCATGACGTAATTTTGCGATTAACGGAGGCATGTCAATTGTTCACATTTTGCGTGTATTCTCTACGGGACATTACTTTTTCTCAAAACTGGGTTCTACATTTCCGTCTTTCGCTAGCAATATCTCCGTCGTTTTAGCTTCGTTTACGCTGAACTTCGAGTATGTTGTAGCTGAGACAATAAGATATCTCAAATTTGCCCTTTATTTTGTCTTAAATTTTAGTTGGACCAGCCCACCTATACTTGTTCCAAACAAGTATTACAAATCTAGTTTATTTTTATTTCTTCCGTACACTTTTTTTGTGTATACGTTTACTCGAAATCGACTTGGTCAATTTCCTTCAAATTTCTGTTAGTCATTAGGCCCTATAATATCAAGTTCCCGAAACCTTTTTCAAGTTCATGGGGTCATCGTGACGTCATCCAGGCGCCCTTTTGTAAAAATCAGGTCATTATCATATCTCGATAACGAGTCATCAAAAATAAACCATATTTGGTATACATCAACTTCAGGTCAAAGGTCGTTTTCGCGCGTACTTGCATTTTGCAAAGTAGAATCGCCAAATTTTTTCTGTCATCATATTTGGCACATTTTTTCAAGCATTTTGATACCATGTTCACCTTTTTCTGACAACTGCTCCACCAGGATCAACTACTCAACCTCCTGAAACAACAACTGCCCCACCGGGATCAACCACTCAACCTCCTGAGACAACAACTGCCCCACCAGGATCAACTACTCAACCTCCTGAAACAACAACTTCTCCGCCGGGATCAACTACTCAACCTCCTGAAACAACCACTGCCCCACCAGGATCCACAACTCAACCTCCTAAAACAACAACTGCCCCACCAGGATCAACTACTCAACCTCCTGAAACAACAACTGCTCCACCGGGATCAACTACTCAACCTCCTGAAACAACAACTGCTCCACCGGGATCAACAACTCAACCTCCTGAAACAACCACTGCCCCACCAGGATCAACTACTCAACCTCCTGAAACGACAACTGCCCCACCAGGAACAACTACTCAACCTCTTGAAACAACAACTATTCAAGAGCCAACCACATCCCATCCACTAACAACCGGTAATCATAGGCATTTAAGTATTTCCAATCACTTTTTTCCTATCCGTTTCCTTTTTTCAAGGATCACATTCTCATACTAATGTTATAACATGTAATCCTTGCATATTAAAAAGCAAGTATTTGAAGTGTTCTTTTCCAAAACAAAGACAAAAGAAACATTGCCGTTTTTCTGGGCTGTCGCCACGGCAAACCTTCACTTTGCCTTATATATTACCTTTGCCTTATTTGTTACCGTTTTGGCACGAAAGATAGTTTGAGAAATAGATTGGGATCTATCGGTGTTAACTAGCATATTTCTCCCCTGTGCATCGTTTCACGGGAACCGTCATAAGTACAACTTCACAGACAACACGTGTATGAAAATTGACACAAGTTTCAATGAGACGTTGGCGAACTTGTACTTAGACGATTTTCTTCGTGAAACAATGCTCATAAATTCAATGCACACTACTAAATAAATGCGGTATGTGAGGAGTAGGTCTACTAGATGGTGTAGGTAACTATATCAGGCATTCCTTAGTTCTTTCCTTTTTAGGTGGTCTGTCGTTTTCGACAGATCACCTATTGTTTTCGTCAGAATTTTCTTTCTTTATTTATTTATTAGGTGGTCTGTCGTTTTCGACAGATCACCTATTGTTTTCGTCAGAATTTTCTTTATTCTTTATTTTTATTTCTTCCCCTTTTTTGTGCCCCGGATAACTCAAGTTTGGTTTAGTTAATTTCATTATATTTCGGCACAATTATAGGTCATTGTCATGAGACGTGGCAGGAACATTTTCAAGGTCATTAAATTATCGTGACGTCATCCAGGCGCCATTTTGTGAAATCACGTTATCTATCATATCTTCATGATGCATAAGCAAAGGTCATTCATATTCATATCACATATACTTTAGGTCAAGGGTCAACAGGTCATGTCATCAAAGGTCACATAAAGGTCATGACGCGCGCGTACGTGTGCGTCAAAATTTTAAAAAGCTCAAAATGACTTAACTATTAAAGGAGAGTACGGATCAGGTCATTTTAAGCATTTCAAATTTTAGCGTCCGAAAGGGTCCCCGCGCGTTGCGCGCGCTCACAGCGCGCGGAAAAAGGTCAAATTCAAATTTTTTACATGATTTAGATTTCTCTTACCGTAAATGACAATTTACATTAATTTCAGTCACCCTTGACCTGTCATAAGGCCGTGAGCGCGCGTCAAAGTTCAAAATCCGCGCGTGCTGCTATGGGCAATATAATGCAAATTTGATCAAAAACATTCCATTTTAAAAATCAAAATAGCTCTTCAGATAGTCCATTGACCCCAACTTTTATATCATGGTTAAAAAAAGCATGAGTTGGAGATATGATTTCATGTCTCATTTGACCCTCAATTAACTCATGACGTCATCATAATGGCCTCCGAACTCAAAATTTCATTTGCATATTATGACGTCAGCAGATTTTTGGAAAATTGATTGTATCTCTGTAAATATTGATCAATTTTCTTTCAAATTTTGATATGTTTTACCTGAGAATATTCTCTACGAATGTAGTTAACACGATATTTCATTTTGACAATGGTATCATGGCGTATTTTTGCGATTACAGGAGGCATGTCAATTTTTCACATTTTGCGTGTATTCTCTATGGGACATGACTTTTTCTCAAAACTGGATTCTACATTCTCGTATTTCGCGAGCAATATCTCAGTCGTTTTATCTTTGTTTACGCTGAGCTTTGAGTATGTTGTAGCTGAGACAATAAGCTATCACAGGTGTGCCCTTTATTTCTCGATCAGATGCCAGGATCATGCTCATATTTCACTTACAAAGTGGGATTTGAGAATTCCATTTTCCGTTTGCGCGCACGTTTGTGTTCGTAATGGTCGTACGCAACCTAGAATCGCCTTTTTTTGTCTATCATAGTATTGCCCATTTTATTCCGAACAATTTGATACCATGTTTATCTCTTTATGACCATTAATAACGAAATAAGCGTCCGTTGAAGGTAAATTCCGTTCGAACACTCAATTAACTCATGACGTATTTATGATGGCCTCCGTTCAAGGTAAATGTCCGTGCGTGCGAGCTCTTGTAATACATAGCATATATGGGCAAAAACATGCCTATACAAAATCCATTGTAGCTCTTTAGGATGCAAGATGACCCCAATTTTTTTTTTCATATCTTGATAAAGTATGAGTCGGAAATATGATTTCATGTCTCATTTGACCCTCAATTAAATCATGACGTCATCATAATGGCCTCCGAACTCAAAATTTTAATTTGCATGTTATGACGTCATATTTTTGGAAAATTGATTGTATCTCTGTAAATATTAATCAATTTTCATCCAAATTTTGATATGTTCTAGCTGAAACAATTCTCTACAAATAAAGTCACGACGTATTTTTCATTTAGACAAAGGCATCATGGCGTATTTTTGCGATTAAAGGAGGCATGTCAATTTTTCACATTTTGCGTGTATTCTCTATGGGACATGACTTTTTCTCAAAACTGGATTCTACCTTCCTGTCTTTCACGAGCAAAATCTCCGTTGTCTTAGCTAAGTTTTTGCTGAGCTTCGAATATGTTGTAGCTGAGACAATAATCTATCACACGTGTGCCATTCATTTTTCGATCAGATGCCGGGATTATGCTCATATTTCACTTGCAAAGTAGGATTTGAGAATTCCATTTCCCGTTTACGTGTAATCGCTATGGGAAATGTTTTGGTATATCGGTAACGCACTTGACTTCCATCCTAGAGATCCATGGTTCGAGTCCGAGTGTCTCCAACAATATTTGTCTTCATTTTATTTTTTGACCTTTCACTGTAGCATCTCCTTTGAGTATTAAAACACGTAGAATCGCAAATAATGTAATAAATAACCCTATTTTCTTTATTATTACCCTATTTTCACTTAATCCATTACTTTTTGCTTTTAATCCCTATGGGAGATGACTTTTTTTCAAATCTGGATTCTACATTCCTGTGTTTTGAGCAATATCGCCGATATTTCTGCTTGGATTTTGTTGATTTTTGAGTATGTTGTAGCTGAGACAAGTTTCCACGAGATTTATGTAGACTATCTAACATTATCATGACGTTATCATAGTAAAAAATTCAATCATAGGTGACATGTCAATTATCATATATAACAATCCTCAATCGGATACCTGAAGGGGGCGCTATACCACTTTCAATCATGGTCATCTGGAAGGCCTTGTTCTCAATTGCATCTCTCTTTCTCCTCTCTCTTGCTCTTTTACTTCTCCTCTCATGTTCTGCCCCTCTCCATTTTTTGGTCTGTCTCTGCATCTATCTATCTCTCTTCTCGTTCACCCTCTCCCTCTCTCTCTCTCTCTCTTGCCTTGCGTCCCTCTTATTCTCTTGGTCTGTCTCCCTCTGCCCTACAGTTGAAACTTGACTCATGGATAGACCATAATGGGAGTAGTAAACGAAAGATGAAATCGTGAAAATGCGTTCTTCATTATTGTACACATGAGCATACGTATCACCTAATTCGTCAAAGTGACGAATTAAAGTCTAGTTAGGTGATACGTATGTAGACGTATCACCTTTTGATTTCGTCAACATTTTTATTATTTATTTATTTTTTATTTATTATTATTCTTCCTCGAATTTGTTCGCAGGATATCTCAAGACTGAACAAAGCCATTGTCATGAATCTTTCAATGATGATAGATCTTAGTCTAACTTAGAACTGCGTGACTTTTTAGAGACTCAAAATCATCGTGACGTCATCCAGAGGCCATTTTGTGAAAATCAACTAATGATCATATCTTCATAACGGAAAGGAATTTCTCATTTATAATTATCAGGATTAAGATCAATATCTGTCCAGTCAATTTCAGTTCAATGAATGCGTGCAAAAATGCGCGTACGCGTACGTAAGCGCGTTAATGCGCGCGTAAAATTTTAAATTGCTCAAAATCGTTAAAAAAAATGTTTGCATACGTCTCAGGCCATTATAAGCATTTCATAAAAAATCGCGCAAAACACGCATTTTTGCGCGTTTTCGTTTGTCATGGCCGAACGAAAAATAATTCCTAGTATATTTGTTTTGACAGGATATTCCTCATAATTTTCTGAACAATTTGATACCATGTTCATCTCTTTATCACAATTAATAACGGAATGAGCGTCCGTTGAAGGTAAATATCCGTGCGTGCGAGCTTATGTATTACATAGCATATATTGGCAAAAACATGCCTATGAAAAGTCCATTGGGATGAATAAGGACTGCCAATTTTTTGTTCATATTTAGATAGAGTATGAGTCGGAGATATGATTTCATGTCTCATTTGGCCATTAAGTACATCGTGACGTCATTATAATAGCCTTGGAAGTCAAAATACGAATACGCACATTATGACGTCAGCATCTTTATGGGAAATCGAATGTATATTTGTAAATATTGATCGATTTTCTTCTAAACTTTGATATGTTGTTGCTGAGACAATTCTCCACAAGTTCATTCCCAATATTTATCCATTTTGATGACGTCATTATGGTGAAAATTCCGATTAAAGGCGACATATGTCAGATGTTTCCTTAATATGTGTGTTATGCCTATGGGAGGTGATTGATACTAAATTCCATTCTAGACTTGTTCATTATGTTGCGTATGTAGTGCGTCGAAATATCAGTTCAATGATTGGTAGGCTCTGCAATCAGGCGAAAATTTGAGCTTGTTTAGTAAATTAATAGTTTAATCATATAACAATTCTCTATCGAATACCTGAAGGGGGCGATATACCACTTTTAATCATAGTCATCGTCATTTAAAACCAAAAAATCATCATCATCAATATCCTCATTATCGTATTAATGAATATTATCATTAGATCGTCATCGACAAACTTTCATGATACAAAAATAGCTTACGTATCACCTAATTCGTCAAAGTGACGAATTAAAGTCTAGTTAGGTGATACGTAACGAAGTCTACGTATCACCTTTTGATTTCGTCAAGATTTGTTTTATTATTTCTTTTTATTCTTCCTCGAATTTGTTCGCAGGATATCTCACTTTGTTTTTTAATCAGGTGTTGAGATCATGTCGCAATTTTCAATCAAAAGTTGAAATTGCAAATTTTGAAGGAATCATCATTAGGTGATACGTAACGAAGTCTACGTATCACCTTTTGATTTCGTCAAGATTTGTTTTATTTCTTTTTATTCTTCCTCGAATTTGTTCGCAGGATATCTCAAGACTGAATCAAGCCATTATCATGAAACTTTCAATGATGATAGATCTTAGTCGAACTTAGAACTGTGTGACTTTTCAGTGACTCAAAATTATCGTGACGTCATCTGAGCGCCATTTTGTGAAAATCAACTTATGATCATATCTTCATAACAGAAAGTCATTTCTCATTCATATTTGTCATGATCAAGGTCAATATTTGTCGGGTCAATTTCAGGTCAATAAATGCGCGCAAAAATGCGCGTACGCGTAGGTGCGCGCGTTAATGCGCGCGTAAAATTTTAAATTGCTTAAAATCGTCTTAAATTTTGTTTGCATACGTTTAGGCTATATGGAGCATTTGACAAAAAATCATGCACACGCGCATGCGCGCGCGTTTTTTGCGCGTTCTATCATTTTGCAACATAGAATCGCCGAATTTTTTTTGTCATCGTATTTGGCACATTTTTCCAAGCATTTTGATCATTTGTTCACCTTTTAATAACGCAATGAGCGTCCGTCAAAGTTGACAGCACGCACGGATCTGCGTGATCTTTATCCACAATACATGGGCAAAAACATGCCTATACAAAATTCATTGTAACTCTTCAGAATAGATAGGAACTCCCAATATTTTTTCATATGTGGATAGATTATGAAATCGAAATATGATTTCATGTCTCATTTGACCCTCAATTAACTCATGATGTCATCATAATGGCCTCCGAACTCGAAATTAAAATTTGCATATTATGGCGTTTGCATATTTTTGGAAAATTGATTGTTTCTCTGTAAATATCGATTGTTTTTCTTCCATATTTTGATATTTTCTAGCTGCGATGATTTTCTACAAATGCAGTGTCCACAATTTTCCAGTTTGACAATGGTATCATGGCGTATTTTTGCGATTAAAGGAGGCATGTCAATTTTTCACATTTTGCGTGTATTGTCTACGGGACATGACTATTTCTCAAAACGGGATTCTACATTTCCGTCTTTCGCGAGCAATATCTCTGTTGTTTCAAATTTGTTTTTGCTGAGCTTCGGGTATGTTGTAGCTGAGACAATAAGCTATCGCATTTTATTTTTCGATCAGATGCCGGGATTATGCTCATATTTCACTTGCAAAGTAGGATTTGAGAATTCCATTTCCCGTTTACGTGTAATCGCAATGGGAAATGTTTTGGTATATCGGTATTGCACTTGACTTCCGTCCTCGAGATCCATGGTTCGAGTCCGGGTGTCTCCAACAATATTTGTCTTCACTTTTTTTTCTTTTTGACCTTTCACTGTACCATCTCCTTTGATTATTAAAACACGTAGAATCGCAAATAATGTAATAAACAACGCTATTTTCACTTAATCCATTACTTTTTGCGTTTTACCACTATGGGAGATGACTTTTTCTCAAATCTGGATTCTACATTCCTGTGTTTTGAGCAATATCGCCGATATTTCTTCTTGGATTTTGTTAATTTTTGAGTATGTTGTAGCTGAGACAAGTTTCCACAAAATTTATGTAGACTATTTAACATTATCATGACGTTAGTATAGTAAAAAATTCAATCATAGGTGACATGTCAGTTATCATATATAACAATCCTCAATCGAATACCTGAAGGGGCGCTATACCACTTTCAATCATGGTCGATCTTCATCTAACACATGTAAACAAACAAAAAATCATCGTATTTATGAACATCATTATATCATCATCGGCAGTTTCGGCACACTGTCATGAAGGTAATTCAAGAGCCTAGCTATTTATGCTAGAAATATTGAAGGCATTTTTCTCAATTACATCTCTCCCATCTCTCTCTTTTTTCTCTTGCTCTGTCTCCCTTCACGTAGTCTCGTTCTGCCCCTCTCCTTCTCTTGGTCTCTCTCATCTGCATCTATCTTGTTCTCTCCCTCTCTCTTACACTTTCACCCTCTCCCTCTCACTGTTTTCCTTTCCCTCTTCTTCTCTTCATTTGTCTCCTTCTGTCTCTGCCTCTCTCTCTCTTTTTCTACTCTCTCCCCTTTCACTCTGCATCATCTCAGCTTGTCTCATTTATATGTATAACAATTTAATCCAAGGAAATTCGAGGCAATTTCTATCGTTTGGCCATTGACTGCCATGCATACTAACAATCGTTTCTAGATTTAACATCATAGATGTTGGGTTATGGATGGGTACAATATTAATATCTTATTCATATTTTATATTAAATCATGACTAAATAAATCACTATGTACATTTTGTAATATTTATTAAAAAAAGTGTTTTGAGCTTGTTTAGTATAATAAACAGTTTAATCATCTATCGAAAACCTGAAGGGGCGCTGTGCCACTTTCAATCATGGTCATCATTCTAATATCGTCATCATTGTATTCATGAACATAATCGTGTTTTTTTAATATCGGCAACACTGTCATGATCTGTATTCACAAGAACTTATTTATGCTAGAAATATGGAAGGCATTGTTCTCAATTGCATCTCTCTCTCTCTCCTCTCTCTTGCTGTTTTTTCCTTCTCCTCTCATGTTCAGCCCTCTCCTTTTTTTTTGGTCTTTCTCTGCATCTATCTCTCTCTCTCTCTACTCTTTCACCCTCTCGGTCTCTCTCTCTCTCTCTCTCTCTTGCCTTGCCTCCCTCTTATTCTCTTGCTCTATCTCCCTCTGCCCTACACAGTTGAAAATTGACTCATGGATAGACCATAATGGGAGTAGTAAACGAAAGATGAAATCGTGAAAATACGTTCTTCATTATGTTACACATGAGCATACGTATCACCTAATCCGTCAAAGTGACGAATTAAAGTCTAGTTAGGTGATACGTAACGAAGTCAACGTATCACCTATTGATTTCGTCAATATTTTTTTTTTCTTTTATTATTCTTCCTCGATTTTGTTCGCAGGATATCTCAAGACTGAAAAGCGCCATTGTCATGAATTTTTCAACGATAATAGATCTTAGTCTAACTTAGTACTGCGTGACTTTTCAAAGACTCAACGTTATCGTGACGTCATCCAGACGCCATTTTGTGAAAATCAACTTATGATCATATCTTCATAACAG
This sequence comes from Strongylocentrotus droebachiensis, assembly GCA_035222895.1. Taxonomy (NCBI): domain Eukaryota; kingdom Metazoa; phylum Echinodermata; class Echinoidea; order Camarodonta; family Strongylocentrotidae; genus Strongylocentrotus; species Strongylocentrotus droebachiensis. The sequence continues at coordinate 481,999 of JAVYIG010000396.1, forward strand.
AAATCCATTTCTCATTCATATTTGTCATGATCAAGGTCAATATTTGTCGGGTCAATTTCAAGTCAATAAATGCGCGCAAAAATGCGCGTACGCGTAGGTGCGCGCGTTAATGCGCGCGTTAAATTTAAAATTGCTCAAAATCGTCTTAAATTTTTTTTGAATACGTTTCAGGCCATTATAAGCATTCATAATAAATCGCGCAAAACACGCATTTTTGCGCGTTTTCGTTCGTCACGGCCGAACGAAAAATAATTCCTCTGCAAAAACTTTTGACACAATATTCCTCATATTTTTTCGAACAATTTGATACCATGTTTAGCTCTTTATCACTATTAATAACGGAATGAGCGTCCGTTCAAGATACCCGTCCGCACGCGCGATTTTTGTAATACATAGCATATACGGGCAAAAACATGCCTATAAAAAGTCCATTGGGATGAATAAGGATTGCCATTTTTTTTTTCATATTTAGATAGAGTATGAGTCGAAGGTATGATTTCATATCTCATTTGGCCATTAAGTACATCTTGACGTCATCATAATGGCCTTGGAAGTCAAAAATACAAAAATGCATATTATGACGTCATTATATTGATGGATAAATGAGTGTATTTCTCTCAATATTCATCAATTTTCTTCTACATTTTAATATATTGTAGTCAAGGCAATGGTCTACAAGATCAATACACATTTATTTTCATTTTAATGACGTCATCATAGTACAAACTTCAATTAAAGGCCACATGTCAGAATTTTCTTAATTTGCGTGTTATGTCTAAGGAAGGTGAATTTTGTTCACATCATGAATCTACATGGCATTCATCTATGAGCACTATCTTGCTTATTTCTGCTCTATTTTATCCCAAATTTGGGTATGTTATAGCTGAGACTATGGGCTATAAAACCGGTGTACTTTGCTTTTTAATCAGATGTTGGGATCATGTAGGAATTTTCGATCGAAAGTTGAAATTGCAAATTTTGAAGGAATCATTAGGTGATACGTACGAAGTATACGTATCAACTATTGATTTCGTCAAGATTTGTATTATTCACAAGAAATTATTATTATTCTTCCTCGATTATGTTCGCAAGAAATCTCAAGAATGGATAAACCCATTGTCATGAAACTCGCTATGATGATGGATCCCAGTCTAACTTAGAACTGCGTGACTTTTCAGTGACTCAAGGTCATCATGACGTCATCTAGGCGCCATTTTGTGAAAATCAACTCATGACCATATCTTCATAACAAAAAGCCATTTCTCATTCATACTTATCACGATCAAGGTCAATATTTGTCCGGTCAATATCCGATCAATAAATGCGCGCAAAAATGCGCGTACGCGTTTGTGCGCGAGTAAAATTTTAAATTGCTCAAAATCGTCTTAAATTTTTTTTGCATACGTTTCAGGCCATTATAAGCATTTCATAAAAAATCACGCAAAACACGCATTTTTGCCCGTTTTCGTTCGTCACGGCCGAACGAAAAATAATTCCTGAGCAAAAACTTTTGACACAATATTCCTCATATTTTTCCGAACAATTTGATACCATGTTTAGCTCTTTATCACTATTAATAACGGAATGAGCGTCCGTTCGAGATAACCGTCCGCACGCGCGATTTTTGCAATACATAGCATATATGGGCAAAAACATGCCTATAAAAAGTCCATTGGGATGAATAAGGACTGCCAATTTTTTTTTTATATTTAGATAAGAGTATGAGTCGAAGGTATGAATTCATATCTCATTTGGCCATTACGTACATCTTAACGTCATCATAATGGCCTTGGAAGTCAAAATACAAAAATGCATATTATGACGTCATTATATTGATGGATAAATGAGTGTATTTCTCTCAATATTCATCAATTTTCTTCTACATTTTAATATATTGTAGTCAAGGCAATGGTCTACAAGATCAATACACATTTATTTTCATTTTAATGACGTCATCATAGTACAAACTTCAATTAAAGGCCACATGTCAGAATTTTCTTAATTTGCGTGTTATGTCTAAGCTAGGAAGGTGAATTTTGTTCACATCATGAATCTACATGGCATTCATCTATGAGCACTATCTTGCTTATTTCTGCTCTATTTTATCCCAAATTTGGGTATGTTATAGCTGAGACTATGGGCTATAAAACCGGTGTACTTTGCTTTTTACCCCTTACATTTTTACCTCTGACATTTTTTCCTCTGACATTTTTTCCTCTGACATTTTTACCTCTGACATTTTTACCTCTGACATTTTTTCCTCTGACATTTTTACCTCTGGCATTTTTACCTCTGACATTTTTTCCTCTGACATTTTTACCTCTGGCACCCTGAAGGCATTGATAACGCAATGTAACGCGCAAATGAAAATGGCGGCCTTAACCGTAAAAGGGTACTATGCAACGTGCTTCATGTCTCTAATTAGTGTTCATTTGCTGCCATAGGAATGCGTCATCAATTGCGCTAATAAACAGAAAAACAAAGCAATCAAATTAATGTTTACCCACTTTTATTTAGCATTCAGTTTTTAAAGACGATAACAACTACTTTCGAAATCATCAACCAAATTTCAATGACTTTGCAATATCCTTTGGAAATGTGCGAACAGTACAATGATAAATTTAGTAATCCGAATATGATTTCATACTCTGGGACATACAACAGGGTACAGAAATTGCCCTTAATTTGTTGCGTTGAAAGTAGTTGCGATCGTGAGGGGGGATGTTTGTTTTTTTTTTTTTTTGGGGGGGGGGTACAATGTCACTCTTGCATTGATCGCAAAATATCAAGCCAGGTGCCATAGTTGCTGATGTCATGACGTCAAATGTGCATGAAGAAATTAGGTCTAAACAAAATGAATAGTGATAGATAATTAAATCATGAGACAGTTCTACAGCCGTTCAATGACATTAATTGGTCGTGAGGGGCCGGATACGAAATTACATTGTTGCCCATAAAGTTGTAATAAATATTTCTTATCTCATTTCATTAAAAAATAATTGTGAAAAAATGATTCATTCTGATAGAGAAAGTTTATATCTTCTCAGAATGTTATTGATCAAACTTTATTGATCAACCGTTATTGATTATAGTTCTGAGAAGATTCAGCTTCTATCTATCATGATTGTAAATCATGAAAGATCTGATCCTGTCAAGCTCAGTTGTGGCGTCCCGCAGGGGTCAGTCGGGGGGCCGTTGCTGTTTTCCTTGTACATCACTAGGCTCAAGCAAGTTTTACAGCAGCATGATGTCAAGTATCACTGCTATGCAGATGACATCCAGATCTACGCATCGTTCCTTCCCAATCAAAATGACGCAAGTCGGACTGTCAAACTACTAGAAGCTTGCGTCAAAGATGTGCAAACTTGGATGAACTCGAACTCACTCAAACTGAATGATAGTAAAACTGAATTAATTTTATTGGGTTCCAAATCAAATCTTGCTAAGATACAGTCGTTCAATATATCCATATCAGATTCTGTAATTAGTCCTTCCTCACAATGTCGTAACCTTGGTGTCATGTTAAACTCGTCTATGTCTTTTTCAACTCATGTTTCTAGTATTTGTAAGTCAGTCAGATATCAACTGAGAAATCTAGGTTTAATTAGGAAATACTTAAGTCGTTCAACCACAGAGAAACTTGTACATGCTCTTATTTCATCACGCTTAGATTTCTGTAATTCTATTCTATATCTGCTCCCTAACACACAACTTTCTCGACTCCAGAAACTGCAAAATACTGCTGCACGTATTGTCACACTTTCTTCTCGTAGAACCCACATCACCCCCATTCTCAAAACTCTTCACTGGCTCCCGGTATGTGACCGAATTATTTTTAAGTTGTTGTTGCTAGTTTTCCATTCCTTGTATGACTCTGCTCCTTCCTACAATATCAAGTTGATTGTTAAGTATAAGCCTACAAGACATCTTCGTTCATCTCAATCCTCCTTATTAGTTGTCCCTAAGACGCGCAGTTCCTGGGGGGATAGAGCATTTTCTCATTCTGGTCCGTCCCTTTGGAATAAGCTGCCACTTAGTATTCGTAATTTAACTACCCTTCATGCCTTCAAAGTTGCTCTAAAAACCCATCTCTTTCTAAACAGTGCTATCTAATCATGTCAATGTACTTAGCGTAATAATTTGTGTTGTTTTAGTTTACTTTATTTTAGTTAAGAAGTTATATTTTTGTAATAGTAATACATGTATGTACAGCGCCATGAGCGTCAGAGCCTGGCGGATACCGGCGCTATATAAATATCCATATTATTATTATTATTATCAAGAATAAATCATATTGTCACAATCATTTCATGGAAAGGGGAATTAGTAAAGCATATGGAAACGTTTGCTTGTATTTGTCTCATAAAAGAATTTGACCACAAACTGACTCCCACACGGTGTTGAGTGCTCAGGGGTCACATGCCACTGGCTTCATCGGGCAGGTAGTTCCATTATGTGAATGGGTAAATTAACTATTACAAAATGAGGGGACACATCACATTGTACAATAGGGACACACATTAATTGTTTTTATTGTGCAGAACATACTCTTTTATTGACTTACTTATTGCATGAAACTATAAAACCAAAATGCATTTTGTATTCTAACAATTGAAGTACAAAGAATAATAACAGGTGAATGAAATGCATTAAACTTCACAAACACCTGGGGAGGAAGCATTCATAAATTTGAATACATATAGTAGATAAACGACTCCGATGAAACTATAAAACCAAAATGAAATTTGCGTTCTGGCAATTGGAGTACAAAGAATGATAGCAGGTGAATAAAATGCTTCAATAGCAACACGAACACCTGGGAAGCTAGGAAGCATCCATAAATTTGAATAATTTAGTTGATAAACGACTCCGCATGTGAACGTTTGTTGGAGCAGAAAGCAGTGGATTCTTAACAACACGAACCCATTTAACAGAATGTCGGAACGTAAATTAAATTTGGCGCGGTTGGAAATGCATCTTTCTACCCTGCGACTTTAATGGTACGATCCAGTAAATTAAAACAGTAAAATGGCTCTTATTTTAAAATTACTCATTAAATAAAACCCAAAACTTCAGTGATATCAGAAAAAATATATTATATCTTACTAATAATTAAAAAAGATGTATAAACATTGTGAAAGTGTCGCATTTTACGATAAAAGACACAGATTTAGCGCTTGCATCAGGGAATTCAAGGTCAAAAGGTCAATTCAGACGCTGATAAGTTATTGGTCGGGCCTTTTTGTTTCCTTTATTCCGACATAATTATACAATCAATCAAAACAAGTTTAATACCAGAAGAAAGCTAACGATTAGTATTTTCATTAACCGCTTGCCCCAAAGTCTCTTGACCACAGTGAAACGAGTGAGAGCTTGCGAGAGCGGCCAAAGTGTGATTGAAACTCGCTATTTGTTATTCTTCAACGCAAAAAGGGACGACATTGTGCTGGATAAATGTATTTTTCCGACGAAAGTACAGAAAATTTGCATATGGTCTTTTTATATTATACTTTATGAAATATTACCCGAGTGACTTCCGGGCGCCCCAATGCTGGAAAGAAACGCACATTTTAGAAAACTTCACTTTTTCATGCAAAAATGCTTATTTGTTCTATGCACGCAAGTCAGATTGAGCGGATGATACAACGTTTCCATATGTGTTACAACTTTGTGGGCCACAGTACATATGACTCGGAAAAAATACAAGTCGCCTTCAATATGGCCATATGGTTGTATCAAGGCAGCATTGTTTCATTTTCCACCCGAAAACGAGCCAGTTAATGTCATTATTATTATGTATCCAGTTTATGTTATCATTAGTATCCTTAACATTATATCACTGAAGTTTGCAAATGATGGACAAGAGTTTTATTATGAAAACGATTCACCGGTTCCTACAACGTGTGTGCACGTGTTACGTAAGACGATGCGGATGGTGCCCGTCCCCCCACTCCGGGGTCGGAGGGACCGCATGCATGTTCCCAAAATGTCCGGTAAAGGGGTACCTTTCACGCACAAAAGTCCGGCTCGTAGTTCACAAAAAATCCGGCCCGTATTGACTTTACACACCGGACTTAAGGGGGTGTTTTCAAAAGGAGGGAACATGCATACGCGTACCCTAAATAACACTGAGTGGGGGGGGGGGAGGCGGGGGATGGTGATATGTAAAAATGCATCGTACATGTTATTTTATTAACCCATACCAGCTTATTGTTTTCATATTTCTGACTTATTCAGTTTTCTCTCCTCAAATTGGCAACAGTCAGGTTTATTTCCCACTCCTTCATAGTTTGGAATAATAAAAACGTTCACCCCTGCTAAATGAACCAATGTGAAATAAAATTGCCAATATGTACACCTAAATAGTACTTTTACATTTTACAAATGTTTGCCAATAGACATTAGTTACAATCAAATCGCTCTTATTTGAAAACGGCACAACATACTGCGTTGGAAATAGACTCAGAACTTTATGTTATTTTTTTCTTTATGCTCATGTATAAAGTGTAATGCCTAGCTTTCTGGATTAAAAGATATTGCAAAAACAGCACTGAAAGGAAACACTGCATGTACTGCTATGGGTTACAATTTATCTTTGTTGATATACAGGATCAAGGACTGATACATCTCTTGTTCTTTAACTTAATTTCCGACCATTCAGATAAAGAAGATCCAGTCTTTAGTTACTGTCCACTAGCCCTAACCGTTATTCCAGCTCAAGGTGATGCGGCTGCCAACGTTGGTTGGATTGAACCTATCGTATCCGACAACTCGGGATCATTTAGCTTGTTCTACAACATCACTCGAGAAATGAATAACACTTACACCAACACGGGGAACGGCTTGAGCTTTGAGATCGGGAGCTACTTGGTCATGTACGAAGCAACCGATGATTCATTTAACACCGCCAATTGCTCATTTGAATTTCATGTCATAGGTGAGATATATATAGAGGTGAACCGACATTTGCTCCTGCGACAATTGCTCCGGGCTTTATCTTCATCAAAAATATAGGGTGATTTTATGTCTGATAGGTTTAAGGTTAGGGTGGGGGAATAGGGTATACCTAACCCTATTGGGTCCAGAGTAGATCGAGTTAGGAATTCGGTTAGTGTGGGAATTTACCTCGAGGAAATTGTCTTGGAGCATGTGTCATACAACCGAGATGGAATATAGTTTATTTAATTGATTCAAAACTCAATTATTTTCTGTACATAATAAATTCAAAGCAATTTCCATATACTTGACTTCTACGTTATAAACACGATCATAGAACGTAATATTGATACATTTTTGGTAAAATAAAACTAATTCTATTGTTTAAATAAATATAACCAATTACCTAACTAATATATAACCAAAAGCTTTTATTCGGGAGTATGATGAGACCCCATTCACACACCCGAATAAGAGCGCTCTTGTCAAAACAGTATCAGAAGTACCCTTCGTTTGTGTTCACACTTGTCATATTTTTTTGCCCTAATGGCATGGGTCATGGTATCATTTATTTTCCAACTGTATGTATTGCCGGCTTGATCGAAAACTCATGCTTTTGTTATCCCCTCGCCGACGAAGTCAGAGGGAATATAGTAACGCTGCCGTCCGTCCTTCCGTCGGTAACAAATTTGGTTTCCGATCGAGAACTTCAGTAACGTTTGACGGATTTTACTGAAATTTGATATGAAGGTACATGACATCAAAATACAGGCTACGTTCGATTTTGGAGTACGTAGGTCAAAGGTCACAGCTCATTAAATATGCGAAAAAATACATATCTGGTTTCCGATCGAACTTTAGTAATGTTTGACGCCATTTTATTGAAATTTGATATGAAGGTTCATGGTATCAAAACACAGCCTAAGTTCGATTTCGGAGTATGTAGGTCAACGGTCATAGCTCATTATGCGAATCTGGTTTCCATTCGATAACTTGAGTAATGTTTGACAAATTTTGATGAAATTTGATATGAAGGTACATGGTATCAAAACACAGCCTAAGTTCGATTTCGGAGTATGTAGGTCAAAGGTCAAAGCTCATTAAATATGCGAATCTGGTTTCCATTCGATAACTTGAGTAATGTTTGACGAATTTTAATGAAATTTGATATGAAGGTACATGGTATCAAAATACATGTACAGTCTAAGTATGTAGGTCAAAGGTGAAAGGTCATAGTTCATTAAATATGCAAAAACACCTATTTATGTATGTGAAAATGTTGTTAACTTCGTTGCCTTGTAATATAATAGTATAGTCCAATGGAGGTGACTTGTTCTGACGTATATAGGCCATTTGTACCCTGCGAGGGGATGCTACGCCTTGCGTTTACTTGTTTTGTTTCCTTCACAAAATAACTTTTCAATTCCTCGTTTAGTATTCAGTTTCTTGTTCTTTTTTCTCGTTTCAACTCTAATTTTGTGCTGCTTTAGCGTAATCTTTCTCTTTGTTAACCACTGCTTTTCTACTTTCCCCTTCTCCTCATTTCATTATGTAATCATATAAGTTGACCAACCTTTAATCCTACCTTTGTATCTTTCCTTATGCTATTAAAGGTATTACAAAATGTTGGTATGGGGTCATGAATTTGGTTCAAATTAACATATTGGAAGCATATGCGTTCCTACGATATCATTGATCGTTGTCCCGTAGAAATCGAGTCTAAAGTTATGAAATTATAAATAATAAACTCTTTATGTCGTATAGCTCCCTCTCAAGGTCAAGATATCAATTTAGCTATGAAACAATGTTTCTTGACTAAAATCGACCGATTAGCTATTCCCGCTTGGAAATTATATATCAGAACTACATATTCTGAGATTTTCATGGTCGCAGCTACCATTGTACGGCCGTAGGCGCTATGTGAAATTTATCAAAATTTACCGGGAGCACCGGTAAATTTTTATATTCAATTTTTCTCGAAAACAGAAATGTTTGAGGGGTTAATTTTTTAGTGCTTATAATACATCCACAGGGGCATCCAAATATATCAAAAATTGTAAAGATTCACTATCCACCCAATTTTCAAAATTCCCAAAACTTTGTATTACCTTTAATATTTGTTGCTATCCTTCTATCATCTCTTCTTTCTATTTTTTTCTATTTGTTAATACTTTGTTTTTCTCCTTTCACTTTCTCCTTTTTCATTATTTCTGTTTATATTCATTTATCGTTTTCTATTATAGTCATTCCTTGTGTTATTCTTTGTTTTTATTACTCTATTTTCCCTTTGTTATTCTTTGGTTTTGTTCTCCTTTCATCTTCTCTTCCTTTCCTTTTCATTATCCTTTATCTTTGTCATTCTATTATTTTCTCTTTGTTTTTGTTTTCTTACGTTATCCTATTTAAAAAAAAATAATAATAATCTTATTTTTTATCTTTGTTATTATTTGTTTTATCCTTCTATCATTTTCTCTTTCTATCTTTTGTTATTGATATTCTTTGTTTTCATCCTTCGGTTATTTAATCACTCTTTCATTATGTGAATTCGTTAATTCATGATTCTTCTGTATTCTCTTTTTATATTTCCTCATGTTATGTTTTTATTCTTCTATCGTTTTCTCTTTCTGTCTTTACTTTGATATGGTAATCTTGGTTTATCTTTCTATCTTCTCTTTTATATTTCCCTTAGTATTCTGTATCTTTACCCTTCCATCATCTTCTCATTCTTTCTTTCCTTATGTTATTATTTTTGTTATTCTTTTGTCGTTTTTCCTTTCTCTTTCTATCTATTCTTGTGTTCTTCTTTGGTTTTACCCATCTCATTCTTCCCTTCTTGCTATTCTTTGTTTTTCTTTTCATATCGTTTCTCTTTCTGTCTTTCCTCATATTATTCTTAGTTTTAAAGTTCTGCGTTTTTTCTCCTTCCATCTTTTCTTTTCATAATGTTATGCTTATCTGTATCATTCTATCATTTCTCTTTATATTCATTTTTTCTCGAAAGCAGATGTGTTTCAGGGGGTAAATTTACTAGTGCTAATAATACATCCACAGGGGCATCCAAAGATATCAAAGTTTTAAAGAATCACTGTCCACCCAATTTTCAAAATTTCCCAAAACTTTGTATTACCTTTAACAAAAGGTTACAATTTTGAATTTTTATCATAATTTTGAAAGTATACATTCCTATTCTATGAAACTTGAACATTTGGGTTATCAAGTATCATCAATCATTTGATTACTCTTTTAGGTAACAAAGTCAAGGTCAAATGTAATTTAAGGTCTGCAAACTTAGACTTTGTTGTGGTATCAACCTCAAGATTTTGAATTTTTAGCATAATTTCAAAAGCGTTTGTTCAAATTCCATGAAACTTGTACACAAGGGTTATCGAGTATCACAAATCATATGACGCAAATTCCAGGTCACAAAGTCCTGGTCAAAGGTCATTTTAGGTCAGTAGACTTGGATTATGTTTTTACAACTTAATATGGGAATTAATAAATCAATTTTTACTACTTGTTCATATTCCATTAAAGTTATCAAACTTGGTCCAAATTGTAATAAATATTTTTTCTGATGATTCTTAGCCAATACTTCAAAGTGCTGATTATGTTCAGAGGATTTCATTTTTTTTTTTTTTATTTATTTTTTTTTAGGGGGGGGGGGCTGCTAATGGGCCACCTTGCCTATGAATAATTTCCCAACCTCAATTTTTCGTCATATCGAATTGCGTAATGCAGGCGAGACCGCCGAGAGCGTTTCCCTTGTTACCTCTTCCCATATATATTTATTTACTCACTTCTGGTTGAGTACGCTTCCTGTAACGATTTGTCTTCACACTGCATGTTAGACCGGTCTAGAACCAGTCCGGAAGACCACATACCCGATGTTGTCTTCTGGACCAGTCCAGGGGCATGCTTCCTGGCACGATGGTTAGACCGCCTTTAGTAAGACCACTCCAGCTTAGGACCGGTCCAATGGAGTGACTTTGAACGGGGTCCATAGTGATTATAAATTTCACTCCAATTAAGATATTTCAATGATTACGTTTGATTAAATCACTCTTATTCATGAACCATGAATGAACTGCGCAATCAGTGGCGGTGAAGTGCCTTTCAAAATGGGGGGGGGGGGACACCAACAAAAAAGGGCAACTTCAAAGAGTAGGCCTAACATCAATGCGAATTTTGTTGTTGTTGTAGACATTGGTCCATACCCCAACAATGTAATAAATACATTATCAGGGATGATCATCGAAATGTTATCTTCGCATGGTCCATGGGACTGCTTCGGGACCATACTTTGCAGTTGTGTGTGATAGTCTGAAGGTTCATGGATGAGAAAGCGAAGCGAGTGAGCAAAAAATATATTTGGGAGTTCGCAATGCAACCGATTAAATATTAGTATTAGATGAAATAACCAATCCTGAATTTAATATAAAGCACAACCTCATAGTGAAACCTTTCATTAATTAAATAACCTGATAAATTATCAACGCGAGCAAAATTACCAAGCGAGTATTTTTTTAGGGGGTATTCAAGAAGAAATTGCTTACGGTTGCTTTAAACTAAGGGCACATGTTAGGGAGACTAAGAAAAACCTTTTGTTTCGAGGAGATGAGAAGTGATTAACAAATATTTTGTCATAGCGCGTGGGGTACGTAGGCTAATTATGTCTCATTTCAACATGACATTTTGTAATGTAAATGCAGTCGCCTTGAGTTTGAAAACTTTTTCATTTTCTTAAACCTAGCTTCTTGCACAAAGGGCGATTGATTATCTTGGCATTCTAAAAAGTATAAAAGGTCATGGGGTTTTAAAATCTAAGGAAGCATAGGCGCCGGAAGTGGGGGGGGGGGGGGGGCAGGGGGGGCAGTTGCCCCCCCCCCAAAAAAAAAAAAAAGTGGGAGGGGCAAAACGCATTTTTGCCACCCCCCAAAAACGCCCCCCCCCCCCCCCCCCTCAAAAAAAAAAAAAAGCAGTAAAGGAGTAAAGATGGTTTGTATTTTTAACCCAAAAGAACATGACAATAATAAAAACCTGACTTAAATGACGTATAAAATTCCATTCAAAGAAAAGTTAACAGGAATTAAATTTCCTAAACATTGCGCATGCTACCTATATTTATCAATGGGGTTTTTTATAATAGCGATACGCGCATATCGTGGACATATTGTGAGATAATGGGAAAGCGTGTCTGTTTTTTGTTATAGGGGTGAGAAGCTCATGAGCCCCTAAAAGCTGGCGTACTGATGGGGGAGGGGGTATTTTTTTTCTCGATACCAGTGATTTACAAATGTTGCTGAAATGACATGATTTTCCGGTATTTTTTCTCAATTTTTTTGTAAGTCATACCTTTTTATGCGTTTGTTGGAAAATTAGAAATTCCCAAATTTACAGTCGGGTGAAAAATATGCTTATTTAGAAGCCTTTATGTCAGGGTCTGCAGAACGGCCAGGCTCCGGGGCTCGAGCCCCCCTCACTTTTTGAAAAAGTTTGTTACAGAGAAAAAGAAAGAAAGAGAGAGAGAAAAAATAGGTGACCTGCCAATGTCACAAATGAGGTATCCAAATATGCTCATCTGACCGTAATTAAATGCCAAAAACCCCAGAGCTTACGGGGGCTCAGCCCCGGACCCCACCAAGGGCCCTAAGGCGGTCCCCTGTATGCTCATCTGACCGTTATTAAATACCTAAAAAACCCGAGCTTCCGGGGGCTCTGCCCCCTGGACCCCACCAAGGGCCCTAAGGCGGGGCCCTGGATGCTCATCTGACCGTAATTAAATAACTAAAACCCCTGAGCTTCCGGGGGCTCTGCCACCTGGACCCCACGAAGGGCCCTGACCAGTGGCGGGGCCCTAGATGCTCATCTGTCCGTAATTAAATAACTAAAAACCCTGAGCTTCCGGGGGCTCTTCCCCCTGGACCCCACCAAGGGCCCTAAGGCAGGGCCCTGGATGCTCATCTGACCGTAATTAAATGCCTTAAACCCCAGAGCTTACGGGGGCTCCTCCCCCGGACCCCACCAATTGCCCTAAGGCAGTCCCCTGTATGCTCGTAATTATGACCGTTATCAAATACCTAAACCCCCCGAGCTTCCGGGGGCTCTGCTCCCTGGCCTCTCCGCCAAATAAGGTATCTAAATATGCTTATCTGACCATAATTGTAATGCCTAAAACCCCTGAGCTTCTGGGGGCTCAGCCCCTTGACCCCCCCCCCCCCCCTGCCGGGGCTCAGGCCCTGGACCCTACGCCAATTTACGCTCTACCTGATCGTTAATAATCCACTTTAAAAAACGTTCCGTTACATGTAAAGTGTAAGAGTGGTGGTGATGCAGATTTTCCTTCGCCCCCCCTTCAAAGCTTTTTTGCTCGTTATGTCACTGCCCCTGGAAAGTGAGCCCCCTGGAATGTTCCCCCCCCCCCCTCCCCCCACCCCCATCCCAAACTGCTTCCGGCGCGCCTGTAAGGAACACTGTTGCTCAGAATTTCTCCCCGGTTCCCAACATAAAACAAATCTTCTGTGTGCCCATGCCTTGAGCTATAATGCATGGCCGTACAGAGTAATTTGTTTATGTTGGGGACCGGGGTAAAATGCAATGAATTATTGATACTTTATTGCATTTTCTTTTCTTTTTGTTTGTTTGTGGGAACTGCCCACTACCCTAGAGCCCCCGCTGCGTACAGTCATGGTTCAGTGGCAAAGCAATGGCCTCGCAACTGTGTCGATGTGCTACATTACCGGTAGTACGTGCCCTTTTGTGGGGCAATAATCCTCATTACTGTCATTTATGACTTAAGGGGCGTAGGTACATCCCTAGTTGATAAGCATAGTAGCATACACATGCTTTAGCTGTCACGCAAAACAAACACTGGCAAATTATTATTCAACAAAATCTGAGAATGTAACAAAATCTGAGAATGTATACTATTATCTAGATCTATTATAGGAATTAATCATTGTCAAAATAATTCCATAAATTGGGGTAAAAAAGAAATATTCCAACTTTATGAGCAACAGTGTACAATGTTATACTCATGACAGTGGCTATAAGAGGTTTCTTTCCCTCCCAACCTATCACCCTTAGATTTTTAAACCCCATGACCTTTTGAACTTTTTAGAATGCCAAGGTGATCAATTAATTGCCCTTTGTGCAAGAAGCTAGGTTTAATTTAATAATTTTATAATCATTTTTCGTATATCAAAATGATTATAATATTAATGATGATGATGATGATAACGATAATGATTATTATCATTATTACTATTATGATAGTGATAAATTGATATTATTATCATTATCATCATTAATATTATTGATATCACTATTATCAAAAATTATAACCTTCATCATCATCGTTACAATAATTGTGGTAATAGATACTATAACTTAAACAACTGTTATAATTTGTAGTATTACTGGTGTTATTATTATCATTAAATTGCTCTTATTCCAGATACTGAGGATCCGGTTATAGTTGGCTGTCCATTATCCCGTACTGTACCCATGGAGTCCGGTCAGAATTTCGCTACAGTGTCTTGGGCGCGGTCTCAGGCGAGATCTTTGACTCCACCAAGGCCAATGGCGTCAGATAACTCTAATAATGTTACGCTGACATTCAATGGGCCAGGGGAGGAGATCAGTCCACGCAATTTTTCTGAAGGAACCCACTCTCTTTCATACACAGCTGTTGATGCCGCTGGAAATATGGCTACTTGCATGTTCGAGATAGTAATCATTGGTAAATGATATATAAACAAAATTATATTTCATGCACGCTTTTGAATAGTTGGTCTTAAGTCTATAAGAAATCTATTGCATTATGTCTATTGTCGAGCCCCTCAACATATATGCCGTGATTTTAGGATGATTTTGAGTGTGGCGAAATCGGTAATACTTTCAAAATTTAAGTCAATTTTAATATTTTAACCATTTTGATATCCTTGATATTATAGAAACTTCTGGAATTCTTTTACATTATTTGCATTGTTATCAATAATATTGTTGTAATCATTTTAATAATTCTAATGATAATGATCATGATGATTTTATATCATCATTATTATCATAGTTATTATTATAATTATCATCATTGTTAATAGTATTCATATTATTATCATCATCATCATTGCAATAATTGGGATGATTGATACTTTTATCATTATTATAATTTTTTGGAATAATTAATGTTGTTATTTTTATCATTAAATTGCTCTCATTCCAGATAATGAGGAACCAGCTATACTTGGCTGTCCATCCTCCCAGTTCCTACCCATGGAGCTCGGCCAGAATTTCTCTACAGTGTCTTGGACTGAACCAACAGCGAAAGATAATTCAGATACATCTGATGACATTGGCGTCACATTCCATGGAGAGGGGACAAATCCAGGCAAATTTACACAAGGAATTACTTCTCTTTCATACACAGCTGAAGATACTGCTGGAAATAGAGCTACTTGCATGTTCGAGATAGTAGTCAGTGGTAGGTGAATCTTGTAAATGTACATGTATTTCTTATTTTTCATGCATGCTTTCGAATATTTTGGTCTTAAGTTTAAAAGATATCTATGAAATTCAATGTTACAGCCCATTGTCAGGTAATTATCTTAGGATGATTTCAATTGTGACAAAGACATTAGTGCTCTAACGAATTCAAATTGTATCATTTTAACCCTAGTGATGTCCTTCATGTTAAACGTGTTGTTACTTCTTGAAATTTAATTTTATAATCATCATTTTCAGTATTATCAAAATGATTATAATAATGATGATGATGACGATAATGATTATCATTATTATTATAACTAAGATGATAGTGATTAATTAGGTGATACGTATGAAATATACGTATCACCTTTTGATTTCGTCAAGATTTTTATTATTTATTTATTTATTTATTATTATTTATTAGGTGATACGTAACGAAGTCTACGTATCACCTATTGATTTCGTCAAGATTTTTATTATTATTATTCTTCCTCGAATTTGTTCGCAGGATATCTCAAGACTGAATAAAGCCATTGTTATGAATCCTTCAATGATGATAGATCTTAGTCTAACTTAGAACTGTGTGACTTTTCAAAGACTCAAAGTCATCGTGACGTCATCCAGACGCCATTTTGTTAAAATCAACTTATGATCATATCTTCATAACAGAAAGTAATTTTTCATTCATATGTGTCATGATCAAGGTCAATATTTGTCGGGTCAATTTCAGGTCAATAAATGCGCGCAAAAATGCGCGTACGCGTAGATGCGCGCGTTAATGCGCGCGTACAATTTAAAATTGCTCCAAATCGTCTTAAATTTTTTTTGCATACGTTTCAGGCCATTATAAGCATTTCATAAAAAATCACGCAAAACACGCATTTTTGCACGTTTTCGTTCGTCACGGCCGAACAAAAAATAATTTCTCCGCAAAAGCTTTTGACCGAATATTCCTCATATTTTTCCGGAAAATTTGATACCATGTTTAGCTCTTTATCACCATTAAAAACGGAATGAGCGTCCGTTCAAGATAACCGTCCGTACGCGCGATTTTTGTAATACATTGCATATATGGGCAAAAACATGCCTATAAAAAGTCCATTGGGATGAATAGGGATTGCCAATTTTTTTTTCATATTTAGATAGAGTATGAGTCGGAGGTATGATTTCATATCTCATTTGGCCATTAAGTACATCTTAACGTCATCATAATGGCCTTGGAAGTCAAAATACAAAAATGCATATTATGACGTCATTATATCTATGGAAAAATTTGTGTATTTCTCTCAATATTCATCAATTTTCTTCTACATTTTAATATCTCGTAGTCGAGGCAATCGTCTTCGAGATCAGTCCACACCAATTTTCATTTAAATGATGTCATCATAGTCAAAAATTCAATTAAAGGCCACATGTCAGAATTTTCGTCATTTGCGTGTTATGTCTATGGAAGGTGAATTTTGTTCACATCATGAATCTACATGGCATTCATCTATGAGCACTATCTTTCTTATTTGTGCTCTGTTTTCTCCCAAATTTGGGTATGTTATAGCTGAGACCATGGGCTATAACAACGGTGTACTTTGTTTTTTAATCGGATGTTGGGATCATGTCAAAATTTTCGATCGAAAGTTGTAATTGAAAATTTTGAAGGAATCATTAGGTGATACGTACGAAGTATACGTATCATTAGGTGATACGTAACGAAGTCTACGTATCACCTATTGATTTCGTCAAGATTTTTATTAGGTGATACGTATGAAATATACGTATCACCTTTTGATTTCGTCAAGATTTTTATTATTTATTTATTATTATTTATTATCAGGTGGGCTGTATATCGTACAGACCACCTTATAATTTCGTTAGAATTGCCTTTATTTATCAGGTGGGCTGTATCTAATACAGACCACCTTATATTTTTGTTAAAATTGCCTTTATTTATCAGGTGGGCTGTATATAGTACAGACCACCTTATAATTTCGTTAGAATTGCCTTTATTTATTTATCAGGTGGGCTGTATCTAATACAGACCACCTTATAATTTTGTTAAAATTGCCTTTATTATTATTTATTTATTTATTTTTCTTATTTCGACCCACTTTTTTGTGAACAAGATAACTTTAAAATGGTTCAATCAAATGCTTTGAAATTTGGCACACTTATGTATAGGCATATAGAGAAATCAAAATAACGTTTTCAACCTTGACCTTGACTGATGACGTCATCTAGGCGCCATTTTGTAAAATTTTCTGAAAATAAACTCTTGATCATATCTTCATAACCAAAAACCATTTCTCATTCATATTTATTATGATTAAGGTCAATATCCGTCCGGTTAATTTCAGGTCAAAAAACGCGCGCGTGCGCGTACGTCCGCGCGTCAATGCGCGCGCAAAAATTTAAAATGCTCAAAATCGTCTCAAATTTATTTTGCATACGTTACAGGTCATTTTAAGCATTTCATAAAAAATCGCGCACACGCGCATGCGCGCGCGTTTTCGCGCGTAACACCATTACAAAACATAGAATCGCAATTTTTTTTTCTTTCATGATATTTTTCATATTTTTTCGAGGAAATTGATACCATGTTTTTCTCTTTATGACCATTAATAACAAGATGAGCGTCAATTCAAGAAAAATGTCGGTACGTGCGAGCTCTTTTATTACATAGCATATATGGGCAAAAACATGCCTATACAAAATCCATTATAGCTCTTTGGAATGAACCGAGACCTTCAATTTTTTTTCATATTTAGATGGAGTATGAGTCGGAGATATGATTCCATGTCTCATTTGGCCATTAAGTGTATCGTGACATCATCATAATGGCCTTGGAACTCAAAATACGAATTTGCATATTATGAAGTCAGCATATTTATGTAAAATTGATTGTATCTCTGTAAATATTGATCGATTTTCTTCCAAATTTCGATATGATGTAGCTAAAATAATTCTCTACAAGCTCAATATCCATTATTTTTCATTTTGATGACGTCATCATAGTGAAAATTACGATTAAAGGGCACATATCAGAAATGTCTTAAGTTGCGTGTTATGCCTAAGGAAGGTGAATTTCTTTCAAATCATTAATCTATATGACATTGTTTTTTAGCAGTATCTCGCTTATTTTTGCTCTATTTTGTGTCAAATTTTAGTTGACCAGCCCACCTATACTTGTTCCAAACAAGTATCATATGTCTAGTCAGGTGGGCTGTATCTAATACAGACCACCTTATATTTTTGTTAAAATTGCCTTTATTTATTTATTTTTCTTAATTCTCGTCACTTTTTTGTGAACAAGATAACTTGAAATTGTCTAAATCAAATAACTTGAAATTTGGCACACATATGTATAGGCATATGGACAAAACACAGTAAGGTTTTCAACCTTGACCTTGACTGATGACGTCATCTAGGCGCCATTTTGTGAAATTTTCTGAAAATAAACTCATGATCATATCTTCATAACCAAAAGGTATTTCTCATTCATATTTATTATGATCAAGGTCAATATCAGTCCAGTCAATTTCAGGTCAAAAAACGCGCGCGTGCGCGTACGTCCGCGCGTCAGTGCGCGCGCAAAATTTGTAAATGCTCAAAATCGTCTCAAATTTTTTTTTGCATACGTTTCAGGTCATTTTAAGCATTTTATAAAAAATCGCGCGTACGAGCATGCGCGCGCGTTTTCGCGCGTAACACCATTACAAAACATAGAATCGCCATTTTTTTTTCTTTCATGATATTTCTCATATTTTTTCAAGGAATTTGATACCATGTTTATCTCTTTATGACCATTATTAACAAGATGAGCGTAAATTCAAGATAAATGTCAGTGCGCGAGCTCTTTTAATACATAGCATATATGGGCAAAAACATGCCTATACAAAATCCGTTATAGCTCTTTGGAATGCACCGGGATCCTCAATTTTTTTTCATATTTAGATAGAGTATGAGTCGGAAATATGATTCCATGTCTCATTTGGCCATTAAATGTATCGTGACATCATCACAATGGCCTTGGAACTCAAAATACGAATTTGCATATTATGACGTCAGCATATTTATGTAAAATCGATTGTATCTCTGTAAATATTGATCAATTTTCTTCAAAATTTCGATATGTTGTAGCTAAGACAATTCTCTACAAGCGCAGTAATAACCATTTTTCATTTTGATGACGTCATCATAGTGAAAATTTTGATTAAAGGCCTCATGTCAAAAACTTCATAATTTGCGTGTTATGCCTATAGAAGGTGAATTTAGTTCACGTTATGAATCTACATGATATTGTTTTTTAAGAATTTGTAAGCAGTATGTCGCTTATTTTTGCTTTATTTTGTCTCAATTTTTGTTGACCAGCCCACCTATACTTGTTCCAAACAAGTATTATATGTCTAGTTATTAAATATTTTTCTTATTTCTAACCACTTTTTTGTGAACAAAATAACACGAAAATGGCTCAATCAAATGCCTTGAAATTTGGCACACATATGTATAGGCATATGTACGAAGCACAATAACGTTTTCAACATTGACCTTCACTGATGACGTCATCTAGGCGCCATTTTGTAAAATTTTACGAAAATCAACTCATGATCATATCTTCATAACCGAAAGCTATTTCTCATTCATATTTATCATAATCAAGGTCAATATCCGTCCGGTCAATTTCAGGTCAAAGAACGCGCGCGTGCGCGTACGTCCGCGCGTCAATGCGCGCGTAAAATTTTGAAATGCTCAAAATCGTCTCAAAATAATTTTGCATACGTTTTAGGCCATTCTAAGCATTTTATAAAAAATCGCGCACACGCACATGCGCGCGCGTTGCGCGCGCGTTTTCGCGCGTAAAACTATTACAAAACATAGAATCTCCTTTTTTTTCTTTCATAATATTCCACATATTTTTAAGAACAAATTGATATCATGTTTGTCTCTTTATGACTATTAATAACGGAATGATCGACCGTTTAACATAAATTTCCGTGCGCGCGAGCTCTTGTAATACATAGCATATATGGGCAAAAACATGCCCATACAAAATCCATTGTAGCCCTTTAGGATGCAAGGTGACCCCAATTTGTTTTCATATTTTGATAGAGTATGATTCGGAGATATTTTTTCATGTCTCATTTGACCCTCAATTAACTCATGACGTCATCATAATGGCCTCCGAACTCAACATTCCAATTTGCATATTATGACGTCAGCATATTTACGGAAAATTGATTGTTTCTCTGTAGATATTGATCGATTTTCTTTAAAATTTGTATATGTTGTAGCTGAGACAATTCTCTACAAATAAAGTGACTACGATCCTTCATTTTGGCATAGTCATCATGGCGTATTTTTTGCGATTAAAGGAGGCATGTCAATTATTCACATTTTGCGTGTATTCTCTATGGGACATGACTTTTTCTCAAAACTGGATTCTACATTCCCGTCTTTCGCGAGCAATATCTCCGTCGTTTTAGCTTCGTTTACGCTGAACTTTGAGTATGATGTAGCTGAGACAATTAACTATCTCAAATGTGCCCTTCATTTTGTCTAAAATTTTAGCTGGACCAGCCCACCTATACTTGTACCAAACAAGTATTACAAATCTAGTTATTAAATATTTTTCTTATTTCTAACCACTTTTTTGTGAACAAAATAACACGAAAATGGCTCAATCAAATGCCTTCAAATTTGGCACACATATGTATAGGCATATGTACAAAGCACAATAACGTTTTCAACATTGACCTTTACTGATGACGTCATCTAGGCGCCATTTTGTAAAATTTTACGAAAATCAACTCATGATCATATCTTCATAACCAAAAGGTATTTCTCATTAATATTTACCATGATCAAGGTCAATATCCGTCCGGTCAATTTCAGGTCAAATAACGCGCGCGTGCGCGTACGTCCGCGCGTCAATGCGCGCGCAAAATTTTTAAATGCTCAAAATCGTCTCAAAATCATTTTGCATACGTTTTAGGCCATTCTAAGCATTTGATAAAAAATCGCGCACACGCACATGCGCGCGCGTTGCGCGCGCGTTTTCGCGCGTAAAACTATTACAATACATAGAATCTCCTTTTTTTTCTTTCATAATATTCCACATATTTTTAAGAACAAATTGATACCTTTTTTGTCTCTTTATGACTATTAATAACGGAATGATTGACCGTTTAACATAAATTTCCGTGCGCGCGAGCTCTTGTAATACATAGCATATATGGGCAAAAACATGCCCATACAAAATCCATTGTAGCCCTTTAGGATGCAAGGTGACCCCAATTTGTTTTCATATTTTGATAGAGTATGATTCGGAGATATTTTTTCATGTCTCATTTGACCCTCAATTAACTCATGACGTCATCATAATGGCCTCCGAACTCAATATTCCAATTTGCATATTATGACGTCAGCATATTTACGGAAAATTGATTGTTTCTCTGTAGATATTGATCGATTTTCTTTAAAATTTGTATATGTTGTAGCTGAGACAATTCTCTACAAATAAAGTGACTACGATCCTTCATTTTGGCATAGTCATCATGGCGTATTTTTTGCGATTAAAGGAGGCATGTCAATTTTTCACATTTTGCGTGTATTCTCTATGGGACATGACTTTTTCTCAAAACTAGATTCTACATTCCCGTCTTTCGCGAGCAATATCTCCGTCGTTTTAGCTTCGTTTACGCTGAACTTTGAGTATGATGTAGCTGAGACAATTAACTATCTCAAATGTGCCCTTCATTTTGTCTAAAATTTTAGCTGGACCAGCCCACCTATACTTGTACCAAACAAGTATTACAAATCTAGTTTATTTTTCTTAATTCTCGCCACTTTTTTGTGAACAAGATAACTTGAAATTGTCTAAATCAAATAACTTGAAATTTGGCACACATATGTATAGGCATATGGACAAAACACAGTAAGGTTTTCAACCTTGACCTTGACTGATGACGTCATCTAGGCGCCATTTTGTGAAATTTTCTGAAAATAAACTCATGATCATATCTTCATAACCAAAAGGTATTTCTCATTCATATTTATTATGATCAAGGTCAATATCAGTCCAGTCAATTTCAGGTCAAAAAAAACGCGCGCGTCAGTGCGCGCGCAAAATTTGTAAATGCTCAAAATCGTCTCAAATTTTTTTTGCATACGTTTCAGGTCATTTTAAGCATTTTATAAAAAATCGCGCGTACGAGCATGCGCGCGCGTTTTCGCGCGTAACACCATTACAAAACATAGAATCGCCATTTTTTTTTCTTTCATGATATTTCTCATATTTTTTCAAGGAATTTGATACCATGTTTATTTCTTTATGACCATTATGAACAAGATGAGCGTAAATTCAAGATAAATGTCAGGCCATTAAGTGTATCGTGACATCATCACAATGGCCTTGGAACTCAAAATACGAATTTGCATATTATGACGTCAGCATATTTATGTAAAATTGATTGTATCTCTGTAAATATTGATCAATTTTCTTCAAAATTTCGATATGTTGTAGCTAAGACAATTCTCTACAAGCGCAGTAATAACTATTTTTCATTTTGATGACGTCATCATAGTGAAAATTTTGATTAAAGGCCTCATGTCAAAAACTTCATAATTTGCGTGTTATGCCTATAGAAGGTGAATAAATCTACATGATATTGTTTTTTAAGAATTTGTAAGCAGTATGTCGCTTATTTTTGCTCTATTTTGTCTCAAGTTTTAGTTGACCAGCCCACCTATACTTGTTCCAAACAAGTATTATATGTCTAGTTTATTAAATATTTTTCTTATTTCTAACCACTTTTTTGTGAACAAGATAACACAAAAATGGCTCGATCAAAATCCTTGAAATTTGGCACACATATGTAAAGGCATATGTACAAAGCACAATAACATTTTCAACATTGACCTTTACTGATGACGTCATCTAGGCGCCTTTTTGTAAAACGTTACGAAAATCAACTCATGATCATATCTTCATAACCAAAAACTATTTCTCATTCATATTTATCATGATCATGATATTTATTCGTCCGGTCAATTTCAGGTCAAAGAACGCGCACGTGCGCGTACGTCCGCGCGTCAATGCGCGCGCAAAATTTTAAAATGCTCAAAATCGCTTTTTAAAATCATTTTGCATACGTTTTAGGCCATTCTAAGCATTTTATAAAAAATCGCGTGCGTTTTCGCGCGTAAAACTTTTACGCAACATAGAATCGCCATTTTTTTCTTTCATAATATTCCACATATTTTTACAAATAAATTGTACCATGTATGTCTCTTTATGACTATTAATAACGGAATGATCGACCGTTTAACAAGAATTTCCGTGCGTGCGAGCTCTTGTAATACATAGCATATATGGGGCAAAAACATGCCTATACAAAATCCATTGTAGCTCTTTAGGATGCAAGATGACCTCAATTTGTTTTCATATCTTGATAAAGTATGAGTCGGAGATATGATTTCATGTCTCATTTGACCCTCAATTAACTCATGACCTCATCATAATTGCCTCCGAACTCAAAATTTCAATTTGCATATTATGACGTCATCATATATTTGGAAAATTGATTGTATCTCTGTAAATATTGATCAATTTTCTTTCAAATTTTGATATGTTCTAGCTGAGACAATTTACTACAAAGGCAGTTAACAAAAACATTCAATTCGACAAAGGAATCATGGCGTATTTTTGCGATTAAAGGAGGCATGTCAATTTTTCACTTTTCATGTGTATTCTCTACGGGACATGACTTTTTCTCAAAACTGGATTCTACATTCCCGTCTTTCGCGAGCAATATCTCCGTCGTTTTAGCTTCGTTTACAATGAACCTTGAGTATGTTGTAGCTGAGACGATTAGCTATCTCAAATGCGCCATTCATTTTGTCTCAAATTTTAGTTGAACCAGCCCACCTATACTTGTTCCAAACAAGTATTACAAATCTAGTTATTATTTATCAGGTGGGCTGTATCTAATACAGACCACCTTATATTTTTGTTAAAATCGCCTTTATTTATTATTTATTTATTTTTCTTATTTCGACCCACTTTTTGTTAGCAAGATAACTTTGAAATTATTCATTCAAATGCTTTGAAATTTGGCACACATATGTATAGGCATATGGAAAAAACACAGTAAGGTTTTCAACCTTGACCTCGACTGATGACGTCATCTAGGCGCCATTTTGTGAAATTTTCTGAAAATCAACTCATGATCATATCTTCATAACCAAAAGCTATTTCTCATTCATATTTATCATGATCAAGGTCAATGTCAGTCCGGTCAATTTCAGGTCAAAAAACGCGCGCGTGCGCTCACGTCCGCGCGTCAGTACGCGCTCAAAAAATTTAAATGCTCAAAATCGTCTTTAATTTTTTTTGCATACGTTTCAGGTCATTTTAAGCGTTTTCGCGCGTTTTCGCGCGTAACACCATTACACAACGTAGAATCGCCATTTTTTTTTCTTTCCTGATAATTCTTATATTTTTTCAAACAATTTGATACTATGTTCATCTCTTTATGACCATTAATTTTAAGATGAGCGTAAATTCAAGATAAATGTCCGTGCGCGCGAGCTCTTATAATACATAGCATATATGGGCAAAAACATGCCTATACAAAATCCGTTATAGCTCTTTGGAATACACCGGGATCCTCAATTTTTTTTCATATTTAGATAGAGTATGAGTCGGAAATATGATTTCATGTCTCATTTGGCCATTAAGTGTATCGTGACATCATCACAATGGCCTTGGAACTCAAAATACGAATTTGAATATTATGACGTCAGCATATCTATGGAAAATTGATTGTATCTCTGTAAATATTAATCAATTTTCTTCCAAATTTCGATATGTTGTAGCTAAGACAATTCTCTACAAGCTCAGTAATAACCATTTTTCATTTTGATGACGTCATCATAGTGAAAATCTCGATTAAAGGCCTCATGTCAAAAGGCCTTCATAATTTGCGTTATCCCTATAGAAGGTGAATTTCGTTCACGTCATGAAACTACATGATATTGTTTTTCAAGAATTTTTAAGCAGTATCTCGCTTATTTTTGCTCTATTTTGTCTCAAATTTAAGTTGACCAGCCCACCTATACTTGTTCCAAACA
This sequence comes from Strongylocentrotus droebachiensis, assembly GCA_035222895.1. NCBI lineage: Eukaryota > Metazoa > Echinodermata > Echinoidea > Camarodonta > Strongylocentrotidae > Strongylocentrotus > Strongylocentrotus droebachiensis. Next base: position 507,541 of record JAVYIG010000396.1, read on the forward strand.
AGTATTATGTCTAGTTATTTATCAGGTGGGCTGTATATCATACAGATCACCTTATGTTTTCGTAAGAGCTTTTCTTGTTAGCACGATAACTTGAAAATGGCTCGATCAAATGCCTTGAAATTTGGCACACATATGTATAGCCATATGGAAAGAGCACAATAAGGTTTTCAACCTTGACCTTGACTGATGACGTAATCTAGGCGCCATTTTGTGAAAATCAACTCATGATCATATCTTCATAACGGAAAGACATTTCTCATTCATATTTACCAGGATCTAGGTCAATATCAGTCCAGTCAATTTCAGGTCAAAAAACGCGCGCGTACGCCATTATTAGCAATAGCATTTCATAAAGAAAATAAAGAAACGCGCACACGCGCATGCGTGCACGTTTTCGTTTGTCACGGCCGAAGGCAAAATAATTCCTCCTAGATTTTTTTTGACACAGTATTCCACATGTTTTCCCGAACAATTTGATACCATGTTTATCTCTTTATGACCATTAATAAGGGAATGAGCGTCCGTTCAAGATAAATGTCCGTGCGCGCGAGCTCATGTAATACATAGCATATATGGGCAACAACATGCCTATACAAAACCCTTATGACTCTTTGGGATGGACGGGAACTCCCATTTTTTTCCTTCATATTCGGATAGAGTATGAGTCGGAGATGTGATTTCATGTCTCATTTGGCCATTTAGTATATCGTGTCATCATCGTATTGACCTTGGAACTCAAAATACGAATTTGCATATTATGACGTCAGCATATTTATGGAAAATTGATTGTATCTCTGTAAATATTGATTGATTCTCTTCTCAATGTTGATATCTTATAGTTGAGGCAATTGTCTACAAGATCACTACACATTATTTTTAATTTTGATGACGTCATCATAGTGAAAATTGCGATTATAGGTAACTTGACAGATTTTCTTCATTTGCGTGTTAAGCCTATGGGAGGTGCCAATTTCGTTCAAATCTTGGATCTACATGACATTAATCTTTGAGCACTTTCTAGCTCATTTGTGCTCTATGTTCTCCCAAATTTTGGTATGTTATAGCTGAGACTATGGGCTATAAAAGTTGTGTCTTTTGTTTTTTAATCAGATGTTGGGATCATGTCAAAATTTTCAATTGAAAGTTGAAATTGCGAATTTCTGTAGAACTTTGCGTAGTTAGTAATACGTTATCACCTATGGGTGACGTCACGATTTCTCTTTATCAGGTGGGCTGTATATCATACAGATCACCTGATGTTTTCGTAAGAGCTTTTCTTGTTAGCACGATAACTTGAAAATGGCTCGATCAAATGCCTTGAAATTTGGCACACATATGTATAGACATATGTACAAAACACAGAAATTTTTTCACCCTTGACCTTGACTGATGACGTAATCTAGGCGCCATTTTGTGAAAATCAACTCATGATCATATCTTCATAACCAAAAGCTATTTCTCATTCATATTTATCATGATCAAGGTCAATATCCGTCCGGTCAATTTCAGGTCAAATAACGCGCGCGTGCGCGTACATCCGCGCGTTAATGCGCGCGCAAAATTTTAAAATGCTCAAAATCGTCTCAAAATCATTTTGCATACGTTTTAGGCCATTCTAAGCATTTTATAAAAAAATCGCGCACATGCACATGCGCGCGCGTTTTCGCGCGTAAAAGTATTACACAACATAGATTCGCCATTTTTTTTCTTTTATAATATTCCACATATATATACAAACAAATTGATACCATGTTTGTCTCTTTATGACTATTAATAACGGAATGATCGACCGTTTAACATAAATCTCCGTGCGCGCGAGCTCTTGTAATACATCGCATATATGGGCAAAAACATACCTATACAAAATCCATTGTAGCTCTTTAGGATGCAAGGTGACCCCAATTTTTTTTCATATTTTGATAGAGTATGATTCGGAGATATTTTTTCATGTCACATGTGACCTTCAATTAACTCATGACTTCATCATAATGGCCTCCGAACTCAAAATTCCAATTTGCATATTATGATGTCAGCATATTTATGGAAAATTGATTTTATCTCTGTAAATAGTGATTGATTTTCTTCCAAATTTTGAAATGTTCTAGCTGAGACAATTTTCTACAAATAAAGTAATCACAATTGTTAATTTTGACAAAAGCATCATGGCGTATTTTTGTGATTAAAGGAGGCATGTCAATTTTCACATTTTGCGTGTATTCTCTATAGGACATGATTTTTTCTCAAAACTCGATTCTACATTCCCGTCTTTCGCGAGCAATATCTACGTTGTTTTTGCTTCATTTACGCTGAACTTCGAGTATGTTGTAGCTGAGACAAAAAGCTATCTCAAATGTACCCTTTATTTTGTCTCAATTTTTTGTTGGATCAGCCCACCTATACTTGTTCCAAACAAGTATTACAAATCTAGTTTATTTTTCTTAATTCTCGCCACTTTTTTGTTAGCAAGATAACTTGAAATTGTCTGAATCAAATCACTTGAAATTTGGCACACATATGTATAGGCATATAGAGAAATGACAATAATGTTTTCAACCTTGACCTTGACTGATGACGTCATCTAGGCGCCATTTTGTGAAATTTTCTGAAAATCAACTCATGATCATATCTTCATAACCAAAAGTAATTTCTCATTCATATTTATCATGATCAAGGTCAATATCCGTCCGGTCAATTTCAGGTCAAATAACGCGCGCGTGCGCGTACATCCGCGCGTTAATGCGCGCGCAAAATTTTAAAATGCTCAAAATCGTCTCAAAATCATTTTGCATACGTTTTAGGCCATTCTAAGCATTTTATAAAAAAATCGCGCACATGCACATGCGCGCGCGTTTTCGCGCGTAAAAGTATTACACAACATAGATTCGCCATTTTTTTTCTTTTATAATATTCCACATATATATACAAACAAATTGATACCATGTTTGTCTCTTTATGACTATTAATAACGGAATGATCGACCGTTTAACATAAATCTCCGTGCGCGCGAGCTCTTGTAATACATCGCATATATGGGCAAAAACATACCTATACAAAATCCATTGTAGCTCTTTAGGATGCAAGGTGACCCCAATTTTTTTTCATATTTTGATAGAGTATGATTCGGAGATATTTTTTCATGTCACATGTGACCTTCAATTAACTCATGACTTCATCATAATGGCCTCCGAACTCAAAATTCCAATTTGCATATTATGATGTCAGCATATTTATGGAAAATTGATTTTATCTCTGTAAATAGTGATTGATTTTCTTCCAAATTTTGAAATGTTCTAGCTGAGACAATTTTCTACAAATAAAGTAATCACAATTGTTAATTTTGACAAAAGCATCATGGCGTATTTTTGTGATTAAAGGAGGCATGTCAATTTTCACATTTTGCGTGTATTCTCTATAGGACATGATTTTTTCTCAAAACTCGATTCTACATTCCCGTCTTTCGCGAGCAATATCTACGTTGTTTTTGCTTCATTTACGCTGAACTTCGAGTATGTTGTAGCTGAGACAAAAAGCTATCTCAAATGTACCCTTTATTTTGTCTCAATTTTTTGTTGGATCAGCCCACCTATACTTGTTCCAAACAAGTATTACAAATCTAGTTTATTTTTCTTAATTCTCGCCACTTTTTTGTTAGCAAGATAACTTGAAATTGTCTGAATCAAATCACTTGAAATTTGGCACACATATGTATAGGCATATAGAGAAATGACAATAATGTTTTCAACCTTGACCTTGACTGATGACGTCATCTAGGCGCCATTTTGTGAAATTTTCTGAAAATCAACTCATGATCATATCTTCATAACCAAAAGTAATTTCTCATTCATATTTATCATGATCAAGGTCAATATCAGTTCGGTCAATTTCAGGTCAAAAAACGCGCGCGTGCGCGTACGTCCGCGCGTCAGTGCGCGCGCAAAATTTCATAATGCTCAAAATCGTCTTAATTTTTTTTTGCATACGTTTCAGGTCATTTTAAGCATTTTATAAAAAATCGCGCACACGCGCATGCGCGCGCGTTTTCGCGCGTAACACCATTACACAACGTAGAATCGCCATTTTTTTTTCTTTCATGATAATTCCCATAATTTTTCAAACAAATTGATACTATGTTCATCTCTTTATGACCATTAATTTTAAGATGAGCGTAAATTCAAGATAAATGTCCGTGCGAGCGAGCTCTTATAATACATAGCATATATGGGCAAAAACATGCCTATACAAAATCCGTTATAGCTCTTTGGAATGCACCGGGATCCTCAATTTGTTTTCATATTTAGATAGAGTATGAGTCGGAGATATTATTTCATGTCTCATTTGGCCATTAAGTGTATCGTGACATCATCACAATGGCCTTGGAACTCAAAATACGAATTTGCATCTTATGACGTCAGCATATTTATGTAAAATTGATTGTATCTCTGTAAATATTGATTAATTTTCTTCAAAATTTCGATATGTTGTAGCTAAGACAATTTTCTACAAGCTCAGTAATAACCATTTTTCATTTTGATGACGTCATCATAGTGAAAATCTCGATTAAAGGCCTCATGTCAAAAGGCCTTCATAATTTGTGTTATCCCTATAGAAGGTGAATTTCGTTCACGTCATGAAACTACATGATATTGTTTTTCAAGAATTTTTAAGCAGTATCTCGCTTATTTTTGCTCTTTTTTGTCTCAAATTTAAGTTGACCAGCCCACCTATACTTGTTCCAAACAAGTATTATATGTCTAGTCAGGTGGGCTGTATCTAATACAGACCACCTTATAATTTTGTTAAAATTGCCTTTATTATTTATTTATCAGGTGGGCTGTATAACGTACAGACCACCTTATAATTTCGTTAGAATTGCCTTTATTTATTTATTATTATTATTAAATATTTTTCTTATTTCTAACCACTTTTTTGTTAGCAAGATAACTTGAAAATGGCTCAATCAAATGCCTTGAAATTTGGCACACATATGTATAGGCATATAAATAAATCAAAATAACGTTTTCAACCTTGACCTTGACTGATTACGTCATCTAGGCGCCATTTTGTGAATTTTAACTTATGATCATATCTTCATAACGGAAAGTAATTTCTTATTCATAGTTTGCACGATCAAGGTCAATATCGGTCCAGTCAATTTCAGGTAAAAAAACGCGCACGTGCGCGTACGTCCGCGCGTCAATGCGCGCGCAAAAATTTAAAATGCTCAAAATCGTCTCAAAATCATTTTGCATACGTTTTAGGCCATTCTAAGCATTTTATAAAAAATCGCCCACACACACGCGCATGCGTGCGGCGCGCGCGTTTTCGCGCGTAAAACTATTACACAACATAGAATCGCCATTTTTTTTCTTTCATAATATTCCACATATTTTTACAAACAAATTGATACCATGCTTGTCTCTTTATGACTATTAATAATGGAATGATCGACCGTTTAACATAAATTTCCGTGCGCGAGAGCTTTTGTAATACATAGCATATATGGGCAAAAACATGCCTATACAAGATCCATTGTAGCCCTTTAGGATGCAAGGTGACCCCAATTTTTGGGTCATATCTTGATACAGTATGAATTGGAGATATGATTTCATGTCTCATTTGACCCTCAATGAACTCATTACGTCATCATAATGGCCTCCAAACTCAAAATTTCAATTTGCATATTATGACGTCAGCCTATTTACGGAAAATTGATTGTTTCTCTGTAAATATTGAACGATAGTCTTCAAAATTTTGATATGTTTTAGCTGAGACAATTTTCTACAAATAAAATTGGCCCAAATTTTCATTTTGACAAAGGCATCAGGGCGTATTTTCGCGATTAAAAAAGGCATGTCAATTTTTCACATTTTGCGTGTATGGGACATGAGTTTTTCTCAAAACTGGATTCTTTCGCGAGCAATATCTCTGTCGTTTAGCTTTGTTTACGCTGAACTTCAAGTATGTTGTAGCTGAGACAATAAGCTATCTCAAATGTACCCTTTATTTTGTCTCAAATTTTAGTTCGACCAGCCCACCTATACTTGTTCCAAACAAGTATTACAAATCTAGTTTATTTTTCTTATTTCCACCCACTTTTTTGTTAACAAGATAACTTGAAAATGGCTCAATCAAATGCCTTGACATTTGGCACAAATATGTATAGGCATATAAACAAAACACACTGAGGTTTTCAACCTTGACCTTGACTGATGACGTCATCTAGGCGCCATTTTGTGAAATTTTCTGAAAATTTACTTATTATCATATTTTCATAACGGTAAGTCATTTCTCATTCATATTTTCCATGATCAAGGTCAATATAAATTCCAGTCAATTTCATGTCAAAAAACGCGCGCGTGCGCGTACGTCCGCGCGTCAATGCGCGCGCAAAATTTTAAAATGCTCAAAATCGTCTCAAAATCATTTTGCATACGTTTTAGGCCATTCTAAGCATTTTATAAAAAATCGCGCACACGCGCATGCGCGCGCGTTTTCGCGCGTAAAACTATTACACAACATAGAATCGCATTTTTTTTCTTTCATGATATTTCTTATATTCTTTCGAACAATTTGATACCATGTTTATCTCTTTATGACCATTAATAACAAGATGAGCGTCCATTCAAGATAAATGTCCGTGCGCGCGAGCTCTTTTAATACATAGCATATATGGGCAAAAACAGGCATATACAAAATCCATTATAGCTCTGTAGAATGCAACTGGAAACCAATATTTTTTTCATATTTTGATAGAGTATGAGTCGAAGATATGATTCCATGTCTCATTTGGCCATTAAGTGTATCGTGACATCATCATAATGGCCTTGGAACTCAAAATACGAATTTGCATATTATGAAGTCAGCATATTTATGTAAAATTGATTGTATCTCTGTAAATATTGATCGATTTTCTTCCAAATTTCGAAATGATGTAGCTAAGACAATTGTCTACAAGCTTATTGACCACCATTTTTCATTTTGATCACGTCATCATGGTTAAAATTACGATTAAAGGGCACATATCAGAAATTTCTTAAGTTGCGTGTTATGCCTAAGGAAGGTGAATTTCTTTCACATCATTAATCTATATGACATTGTTTTTAGCAGTATCTCGCTTATTTTTGCTCTATTTTGTGTCAAATTTTAGTTGACCAGCCCACCTATACTTGTTCCAAACAAGTATTATATGTCTAGTCAGGTGGGCTGTATAACGTACAGACCACCTTATAATTTCGTTAGAATTGCCTTTATTATTTATTTATTTATTTATTTATTAAATATTTTTCTTATTTCTAACCACTTTTTTGTTAGCAAGATAACTTGAAAATGGCTCAATCAAATGCCTTGAAATTTGGCACACATATGTAAAGGCATATGTACAAAGCACAATAACGTTTTCAACATTGTCCTTCACTGATGACGTCATCTAGGCGCCATTTTGTAAAATTTTACGAAAATCAACTCATGATCATATCTTCATAACCAAAAAGTATTTCTCATTCATATTTATCATGATCGCGGTCAATATCCGTCCGGTCAATTTCAGGTCAAATAACGCGCGCGTGCGCGTACGTCCGCGCGTCAATGCGCGCGCAAAATTTTAAAATGCTCAAAATCGTCTCAAATTAATTTTGCATACGTTTCAGGCCATTATAAGCATTTTCAAAAATTGCGCGAGAGCACTTATGCGCGCGCGTTTTCGCGCGTACTGGTATTTTCCAACATAGAATCGCCAAACTTTCTCTGTCATCATATTTGGCACATTATTTCAAGCATTTTGATACCTTGTTCATCTTTTTCTGACCATTAATAACGGAATGAGCGTCCGTTTAAGATAATTTCCGTGCGTGCGAGCTCTTGTAATACATAGCATACATGGGCAAAAACATGCCTTTACAAAATCCATTGTCGCGCTTTAGGATGCAAGGTGACCCCAATTTTTTTTCATATTTTAATAGAGTATGATTCGGAGATATTGTTTCATGTCTCATTTGACCCTCAATTAACTCATGACGTCATCATAATGGCCTCCGAACTCAAAATTCCAATTTGCATATTATGACGTCAGCATATTTATGGAAAATTGATTGTATCTCTGTAAATATTGATCAATTTTCTTCCAAATTTTAATATGTTCTAGCTAAGACAAATTTCTACAAATGCAGTCAGTACTATTCTTCATTTTGACAAAGGTATCATGGCGTATTTTTGCGATTAAAGGAGGCATGTCAATTTTTCACATTTTGCGTGTATTCTCTATGGGACATGACTTTTTCTCAAAACTCGATTCTACATTCCCGTCTTTCGCGGGCAACATCTACGTCATTTTAGCTTCATTTACGCTGAACTTCGAGTATGATGTAGCTGAGACAATTAGCTATCTCAAATGTGCCCTTCATTTTGTCTAAAATGTTAGCTGGACCAGCCCACCTATACTTGTACCAAACAAGTATTACAAATCTAGTTTTTATTATTATTTATTTATTTTATTTCTAACCACTTTTTTGTTAACAAGATAACTTGAAAATGGCTAAATCAAGAAACTTGAAATTTGGCACACATATTTATAGGCATATGGAGAAAACACGGTAAGGTTTTAAACCTTGACCTTGACTGATGACGTCATCTAGGCGCCATTTTGTGAAATTTTCTGAAAATTTACTCATGATCATATTTTCATAACGGTAAATCATTTCTCATTCATATTTATCATGATCAAGGTCAATATCAGTCCGGTCAAATTCATGTCAAAAAACGCGCGCGTGCGCGTACGTCCGCGCGTCAGTGCGCGCGCAAAATTTTTAAATACTCAAAATCGTCTCAAATTTATTTTGCATACGTTTCAGGTCATTTTAAGCATTTTATAAAAAATCGCGCGTACAAGCATGCGCGCGCGTATTCGCGCGTAACACCATTACAAAACATAGAATCGCCATTTTTTTTTCTTTCATAATATTTCTCATATTTTTTCAAGGAACTTGATACCATTTTTATCTCTTTATGACCATTATTAACAAGATGAGCGTAAATTCAAGATAAATGTCAGTGCGCGCGAGCTCTTTTAATACATAGCATATATGGGCAAAAACATGCCTATACAAAATCCGTTATAGCTCTTTGGAATGAACCAGGATCCTCAATTTTTTTTCATATTTAGATAGAGTATGAGACGGAAATATGATTCCATGTCTCATTTGGCTATTAAGTGTATCGTGACATCATCACAATGGCCTTGGAACTCAAAATACGAATTTGCATATTATGACGTCAGCATATTTATGTAAAATTGATTGTATCTCTGTAAATATTGATCAATTTTCTTCAAAATTTCGATATGTTGTAGCTAAGACAATTTTCTACAAGCGCAGTAATAACCATTTTTCATTTTGATGACGTCATCATAGTGAAAATTTTGATTAAAGGCCTCATGTCAAAAACTTCATAATTTGCGTGTTATGCCTATTGAAGGTGAATTTAGTTCACGTTATGAATCTACATGATATTGTTTTTAAGAATTTGTAAGCAGTATGTCGCTTATTTTTGCTCTATTTTGTCTCAAATTTTAGTTGACCAGCCCACCTATACTTGTTCCAAACAAGTATTATATGTCTAGTTTATTTTTCTTATTTCCACCCACTTTTTTGTTAGCAAGATAACTTTGTAATGGTTCTATCAAATGCTTTGATATTTGGCACACATATGTATAGGCATATGGACAAAACACGGTAAAGTTTTCAACCTTGACCTTGACTGATGACGTCATCTAGGCGCCATTTTGTGAAATTTTCGGAAAATAAACTCTTGATCATATCTTTATAACCAAAGGTTATTTCTCATTCATATTTATCATGATCAAGGTCAATATCAGTCCGGTCAATTTCAGGTAAAAAAACGCGCGCATGCGCGTACGTCCGCGCGTCAGTGCGCGCGCAAAATTTTAAAATGCTCAAAATCGTCTCAAATTTATTTTGCATACGTTTCAGGTCATTTTAAGCATTTTATAAAAAATCGCGCGTACGAGCATGCGCGCGCGTTTTCGCGCGTAACACCATAACAAAACATAGAATCGCCATTTTTTTTTCTTTCATGATATTTCTCATATTTTTTCAAGGAATTTGATACCATGTTTATCTCTTTATGACCATTATTAACAAGATGAGCGTAAATTCAAGATAAATGTCAGTGCGCGCGAGCTCTTTTAATACATAGCATATATGGGCAAAAACATGCCTATACAAAATCCGTTATAGCCCTTTGGAATGCACCGGGATCCTCAATTTTTTTTCATATTTAGATAGAGTATGAGTCGGAAATATGATTCCATGTCTCATTTGGCCATTAAGTGTATCGTGACATCATCACAATGGCCTTGGAACTCAAAATACGAATTTGCATATTATGACGTCAGCATATTTATGTAAAATTGATTGTATCTCTGTAAATATTGATCAATTTTCTTCAAAATTTCGATATGTTGTAGCTAAGACAATTCTCTACAAGCGCAGTAATAACTATTTTTCATTTTGATGACGTCATCATAGTAAAAATTTTGATTAAAGGCCTCATGTCAAAAACTTCATAATTTGCGTGTTATGCCTATAGAAGGTGAATTTAGTTCACGTTATGAATCTACATGATATTGTTTTTTAAGAATTTGTAAGCAGTATGTCGCTTATTTTTGCTCTATTTTGTCTCAAATTTTAGTTGACCAGCCCACCTATACTTGTTCCAAACAAGTATTATATGTCTAGTTATTATTCTTCCTCGAATTTGTTCGCAGGATATCTCAAGACTGAATAAAGCCATTATCATGAAACTTGCCATGATGATAGATCTTAGTCTAACTTAGAACTGCGTGACTTTTTAGAGAGTCAAAGTTATCGTGACGTCATCCAGGCGCCATTTTGTGAAAATCAACTTATGATCATATCTTCATTACGGAAAGACAATTCTCATGTATAATTATCAGGATTAAGATCAATATCCGTCCGGTCAAATTCAGGTCAATAAATGCGCGCAAAGATGCGCGTACGCTTACGTGCGCGCGTTAACGCGCGCGAATTTTTTTTAAATGCTCAAAATCATTCCAAATTTTTTTTGCATACGTTTTAGGCCATTATAAGCATTTCATAAAAAATCGCGTGTTTCCTCTGCAATAATTATTGACACAATATTCCTCATATTTTTCCGAACAATTTGATACCATGTTCATCTCTTTATCACTATAAATAACGGAATGAGCGTCCGTCCAAGATAAATATCCGCGCGCGCGAGGTCATGTATTACATAGCATATATGGGCAAAAACATGCCTATAAAAAGTACATCGGGATGAATAAGGAGTGCCATTTTTGTTTCATATTTAGATACAGTATGAGTCGGAGATATGGTTTCATATCTTATTAGGCCATTAAATACATCTTGACGTCATCATAATGGCCTTGAAAGTCAAAATACAAAATTGCATATTATGACGTCATTATATTTATGGAAAATTTAGTGTATTTCTCATAATATTGAGTGATTTTCTTCCAAATTTCGGTATCTTGTAGTTGAGGCAATTGCCTTCATGATAAATACACACTACTTTTTATTTTATTGACGTCATCATAGTACAAAATTCAATTAAAGGCCACATTTCAAAATTTTCTTAATTTGCGTGTTATGCCTAAGGAAGGTGAATTTCGTTCACATCATGAATCTTCATGACATTGATCTTTGAGCACTATCTAGCTTATGAGTACTCTATTTTCTTCCAAATTTTGATACGGTGTAGCTAATAAATTATCTACAATATTGACGTACATCATTTATCATTTCGATGACATCATCTTAGTGAAAATTTCAATTAAAGGCGACATGTCAGAATTTTCTTAGTTAGCGTGTTAGGCGACTTTTTCTGAAATCCTGATTCTACAAATCTCTATCGAATACCTGAAGGGGGCGCTATACCACTCTTAATCATGGTCTTTATCGTATTTATGATCATTATCATTAGATCATCATCGGCACACTTTCATGATAACAAAATAGCACGTATCACCTAATTCGTCAAAGTGACGAATTACAGTCTAGTTGATATTATTATCATTATCATCATTAATATCATTAATATTATTAAGATCAACAGTAGGCTTGCGGGTGCACCATAAGAGAGAGAGGGAGGATTGAGGAGCTAGTCCTGAAAAGGACTCTCGGTAATCTTTCTATAATTGAGGGTTTTTAGTCCTGAAAAGGACTGTTTGGTATAGTCTTGAAAAAGATTGTTGGTTATCTTTCTTAGCTTATAGTTCTAAGGAGAACTATAGCGCTTGGAGAGGATGAGTGGCTCGACGTTTCAAACAGGTTGACTATATGTCGTCAGGAGTGGAGAATAGCTTGCGTGCGTGAGCTTCACCGGGGTGCGGACGTCGGGGAAAAAATACATGACCGTGCGGGCTTGAGTCATCGGGGAGTGGACACGGATGGTCTGGGCTGGAGTCTCCGGGTTGCGGACGTCGGAGAGTTTCGAATCCATGAGTGGGGTGTGCTGTCGGCGAGACGCTGTGTGTGTCCCCGACGTAGGCGGCGTTGTAGTCTGCTGTTTGCTGTGCAGGTGCAAGGCTGGCGGCTGCTTTGAGGGTTCGGCGGCTGGCGGTGGTTGATGTACGGCTGTCTGCGGGGGTGGTGAAGGCGAGGGGTGGAGAAGGAGTGACCAGGTACTTGTTGATGAGGGGTTTCCAGATGTCGTTGATGTATAATCCTGAGTCTTGGGGCACAGTGTTGTGGCGGTGAATTTTGATGGCTTCTCGGATTTGGCGTGTATGCCAGTGCTTCATTATGGAGATGAGATGACTGTTATCCCATTTGATGGTGTGTTCATATTGCTGGGCTTGTTTGACGATGGCGGACTTATTCCAATCGCTGAGTCTGAAGCTGGTTCTGTGTTCCTTGAGTCTTGTTTCCAGATTTCTTCCCGTTTTACCAATGTAGACTTTTCCACATTCGCATGGTATTTTGTAGACTCCAGCTTAATTTCTTGTGGTTTGGATGCTTGTCTTTGTGGGAGTGGAGTATCGAATGGAGTTTGTTGGAGGAACTGTGTCGAACTTGGATGTCTGCTGCTTGAAGGATACGCTGAATCTTGTGAGAGGCTTGACCGATATAGGGAAGAACAACAGTTTGTTTTGGTGGTGTAGCTGCGGGGTGGTTCTCTTCAGGGATGGTGTTAGTCCAGCCGTTGTACCGTTTCCGGTTAGCGCACCCAATCAGCTGATAAAGTAACACAACCTCAACGTTGAAAGTATAGACCTAGCCATTCCTCTCAATCTGGACCTCGAATACGTGTGGACGGAAATTTGGGGATTGCGCGATCAGTGGAGATACCGCGCTGTGTGTGCATAGAATAAAAACAAAGAACGGCCTGAATCTGGACTAGGATGGTGTTGGCTGCGGGCTTGCTGGCGGGAGTCTCGGATTTGTCTTATGTCTTGGGTATTTGTTGATGGTAGTGAGGGCTGTGGTGCCATTCTGGATTTCCTGGTCTGGATGGTCGGCATCGCTGAGTTGATGGGCTCGGCGGATGAGGGCGTTGGGGACTGATTGTATCGTAAGGATGGATGGTGGAAGGATCCGTAGTGAAGATATCTATCGGTGTGTATGGGTTTCCTGTAGACTTGGTGAGCGGGCTTGCCGGATGGTGATTTGGTAACGAGGACGTTAAGGAAGGGGATGCTGTTGTTTTGCTCAGTCTCCATGGTGAATTTGATGCTCGGGTGATGCTGGTTGATGTGGGCGAGGATGTGGTCTTAATCGCGTCTGCTATGTGGCCAGATGACGAATATGTCGTCGACATATCGGAGACAGAGAGAAGGGTGTTGTGAGAGAGTCTGGAGTGCCGTAGTTTCAATGTGCTCCATGAAGATGTTGGCTATAACTGGTGAAAGAGGCGATCCCATGGCTGCGCCTTAAAGTTGCTGGTAGTAATTGTCTCGCCATTTAAAGGAAGTTGAGTTGAAGCAGAAGTACATGAGGTCATGTATTTCATCCGGTGTCAGGGGAGTTCTGTCGGGGAGGGTGTCGTCAGCTTCGAGGCGTTCTTTGACGATTCGGCAGGATTCGGTGACAGGAACATCGGTGAAGATCGAGAGATCAACATCGAAACTGACCATGATCGATGTCTGTATCGTGTATGGTTGTCTTGGAGAGGATGTCAATGAAATGCTTGGTGTTATTGATGTGGTGCTGCAATTGTCCTACGAGTGGTTGGAGAATCGAGGTCAGGTGTTTGGCTGTGTCATATAGCAAGGCGATCCTCGGGTTGAAATGATGGGGCGAAGTGGAATGGTAGGTTTGTGTATCTTCGGCTGGCCAAACAGGATGGGGCAGGTAGCTGAAGATGAGCGAAGTTTGAAGTAGATCGAGTGGCTTGGATATGACTTCTGTTCTGTGCATGAAGAGAGAGGAGTCGCTAGTTGAGTTTCCTTTCCGTTGCTATAGTGTGGGATCTTTCTTTAGTGTTTGTTAGTCGGAGTCTCGAGGAGCGCACCGATCTTATTGTTGTAGTCCCCTTTGTTCAGAACAACTGTAGCGTTGCCCTTAATTGTCTGCCTGTAGAATGTGTATTGACGGGTTGCTGCATAGATCTTTGATAGCTGCTGGTTCTGGTTTGCTAATAGGGACTTTTAGATTCGCACGAAGACAATAGGTCTATGCTACGATCGACGTCCTGTTAAAGCACTGCCGTGAATGGAAGTACCACGTATCAGTCCACGCAAATCTAAAAGTCCCTATTGTTGGGTTGTGGTGGCTTAGCTGTGGATATAGGGCTTGGGTGACTTGGAAACGGATTTGGTCCGCTGCGGTTCGACTCAGAAATGAGAACGGGATCTTCTTGATTATTAAGATCATTATCATCAAAAATTAGAAATGTAAAATATCGAAATTTGAAGTCTTTTTGTACATTTTAATCCTGTTGATATCCTTGATATTATAGTTACTTCTGGAAATTCAGTTTTTAATGATTATTGTTATTATCATTAACATTACTATTATTATTATTTTGATGATTTGTATTATTGTTATGATTATTATTATATTATTATCACTATTATTATTATTATTATTATTATCATTATCATTATCAATATTAGTGTTATTATTTGCATCATCATTACAATAATTATGATAATTGATACTTTAACAAATTTTATTAACATTTTTTAGTATTAAAGACCTCTTATATGTTATTAAATTGCTAGAGTCCGGTCTATTTCGCCACAGTGTCTTGGGCGCGGTCTTTGGCGCAATCTTTGACTCCACCAAGGCCTATACTTGCATATGCTCGAGATAGTAGTTATTGGTAGTTGAATCTTATGGATTTTTTCCTTTGTCTTAAACCTAGCTTCTTGCACAAAGAGCAATTGATTATCTTGGCATTCTAAAAAGTTCAAAAGGTCATGGGGTTTTAAAATCTAAGGAAGATAGGTTTGAAGGGGAAGAAACCTCTTATAGCCGCTGCCATGAGTAGTATATAACATGGTACACTGTTGCTCAGAATTTCTCCCCGGTTCCCAACATAAAACAAATCTTCTGTGTGCCCATGCCTTGAGCTATAATGCATGGCCGTACAGAGTAATTTGTTTATGTTGGGGACCGGGGTAAAATGCAATGAATTATTGATACTTTATTGCATTTTCTTTTCTTTTTTTTTATTTGTGGGAACTGCCCACTACCCTAGAGCCCCCGCTGCGTACAGTCATGGTTCAGTGGCAAAGCAATGGCCTCGCAACTGTGTCGATGTGCTACATTACCGGTAGTACGTGCCCTTTTGTGGGGCAATAATCCTCATTACTGTCATTTATGACTTAAGGGGCGTAGGTACATCCCTAGTTGATAAGCATAGTAGCATACACATGCTTTAGCTGTCACGCAAAACAAACACTGGCAAATTATTATTCAACAAAATCTGAGAATGTATACTATTATCTAGATCTATTATAGGAATTAATCAATGTCAAAATAATTCCATAAATTGGGGTAAAAAAGAAATATTCCAACTTTATGAGCAACAGTGTACAATGTTATACTCATGACAGTGGCTATAAGAGGTTTCTTTCCCTCCCAACCTATCACCCTTAGATTTTTAAACCCCATGACCTTTTGAACTTTTTAGAATGCCAAGGTGATCAATAAATTGCCCTTTGTGCAAGAAGCTAGGTTTAATTTAATAATTTTATAATCATTTTTCGTATATCAAAATGATTATAATATTGATGATGATGATAACGATAATGATTATTATCATTATTACTATTATGATAGTGATGAATTGATATTATTATCATTATCATCATTAATATTATTGATATCACTATTATCAAAAATTATAACCTTCATCATCATTGTACAATAATTGTGGTAATAGATACTATAACTTAAACAACTGTTATAATTTGTAGTATTACTGGTGTTATTATTATCATTAAATTGCTCTTATTCCAGATACTGAGGATCCGGTTATAGTTGGCTGTCCATTATCCCGTACTGTACCCATGGAGTCCGGTCAGAATTTCGCTACAGTGTCTTGGGCGCGGTCTCAGGCGACTCGGAGATCTTTGACTCCACCAAGGCCACCAAGGCCAATAGCGTCAGATAACTCTAATATTGTTACGCTGACTTTCAATGGGCAAGGGGAGGAGATCAGTCCACGCAATTTTTCTGAAGGAACCCACTCTCTTTCATACACAGCTGTTGATGCCGCTGGAAATATGGCTACTTGCATGTTCGAGATAGTAATCATTGGTAAATGATATTTATATTATATAAACAAAATTATATTTCATGCACGCTTTTGAATAGTTGGTCTTAAGTCTATAATAAATCTATTGCATTATGTCTATTGTCGAGCCCCTCAACATATATGCCGTGATTTTAGGATGATTTTGAGTGTGGCGAAATCGGTAATACTTTAAAAATTTAAGTCAATTTTAATATTTTAACCATTTTGATATCCTTGATATTATAGAAACTTCTGGAATTCTTTTACATTATTTGCATTGTTATCAATAATATTATTGTAATCATTTTAATAATTCTAATGATAATGATCATGATGATTTTATATCATTATTATCATTGTTATTATTATAATTATCATCATTGTTAATAGATTTAACATTATTATCATCATCATCATTGCAATAATTGGGATGATTGATACTTTTATCATTATTATAATTTGTTGGTATAATTAATGTTGTTATTATTATCATTAAATTGCTCTCATTCCAGATAATGAGGAACCAGCTATACTTGGCTGTCCATCCTCCCAGTTCCTACCCATGGAGCTCGGCCAGAATTTCTCTACAGTGTCTTGGACTGAACCAACAGTGAAAGATAATTTAGATACATCTGATGACATTCGCGTCACATTCCATGGAGAGGGGACAAATCCAGGCCAATTTACACAAGGAATTACTTCTCTTTCATACACAGCTGAAGATACTGCTGGAAATAGAGCTACTTGCATGTTCGAGATAGTAGTCAGTGGTAAATGAATCTTTTGGATGTATATTTATGTATCATGCACGCTTTTGAATATTTTGGTTTTAACCCTAAATAGGCCGGGCTACTTGAGGTTTTAATACGGCTGGGGGGGGGGGGGGCATTATACCCCCCCCCCCCCTAAGATCTCAGCCGTGAAACGACCGATCACCGCGAAAATTTGCACGCATGTCAAGTGAAGTGTATAGAATACTACGGTAAATTTAATTTTTTGGAAAAATTCACTCATATGCATATTTATGGTAATTTATGCAAATAAGGTCATAACATTCACCTTTTTACCCATAAATCATATATTCTTAATATTTAAGCATTCTTTTTTAATACATGTACTCTTTAGACCATTTGAAACAATACTACGACAACAAAAATTTGAAAGAGCAAGGTTATTCCTAATGTTATCTCTTGTTTTGATAATTTCCTATGTATTTTTTTTTTTTTTTAACTTGTGTATTTGATTATTTTTGTTTTTTTATTTCATTTCTTACTACAATTCAACTATTTTGACTCCCAAAACAAACACCTAAACTTTAAACAAGACCCAATAAACAATGTTTTATCTCTTTTTATGAAAAATGACATTTCCATATGTTTTGTACACAAATCACGAAAATGAGCGATTTTCGGGCTGACATGCAAAGACAAAAGGTCACGTGACTTTGTAACTGTACGTCCGATTTTGTTTTAAAAGATGCGCAAGACTGGAAAGAAAAAAGTAAGCGAGCGGCCGGGCGTGATCCGTATGTGTTCCTGAACAATCAGAATAATCGCTGAGGGGGGGGGGGGGGGCCACGTAATGCCCCCCCCCCCCCTTGCCATAATTATTAATATTATTTATATCATCATCATCATCATCATCATCATGTGCACTGTTATCATTAATTTCATTTTTTAGTACACATAATTTTTTGATTTTAATTTCTTTTATTTTATTTATTTTTCCACTCAAACATCTACAAATTAAAATGACATATATTAACCATACATTTTGTACTATATTTAATAAAACAAATGAATTATACAAGTAACAAAATACTGATAAGTATGTGTAATAAAATAAGTTTACAGAGTACATTTAAGTAGAGAATAAGACAAAATATTTTATATTGCTTGATTTAACTGAGAGGGGGAAAAAAAAGAATCTCAGAAAAAGCTAGGCTTGTTGAGCAAGATTCCCAGTATAAATTAAGTACTAGACCATCATCAGCGTGCATCAAATCCTGCACATGTCTGCTACCAGAGAGATCAAAGACAAGCAAACTCACCCGCCCGCGCCAGATCGCCGGGTCTCCCCCGCCAAGGCCCTTTCCGTATACATTTAGCCTGCAGTAATTGCCAGGCCGAACAAGCACAAGGTTTTTCCGACCTAGCTAGCCACCAGCAACATAAAAGTATGAGTAATGTTATTAT
Source organism: Strongylocentrotus droebachiensis (assembly GCA_035222895.1). NCBI lineage: Eukaryota > Metazoa > Echinodermata > Echinoidea > Camarodonta > Strongylocentrotidae > Strongylocentrotus > Strongylocentrotus droebachiensis. The sequence goes on from JAVYIG010000396.1 coordinate 526,494, forward strand.
CATTATCATTAATTTGCTCTCATTCCAGATAATGAAGAACCAGCTATAAGTGGTTGTCCATCCTCCCAGTTCGTACCCATGGATCTCGGCCAGAATTTCTCTACAGTGTCTTGGACTGAACCAACAGTGATAGATAATTCAGATGCATCTGAGAAGATTAACTTCACATTCGATGGAGAGGGGACCAATCCAGGCAACTTTATGCGGGGAATCACTTCTCTTTCATACACAGCTGAAGATAAGGCTGGAAATAGAGCTACTTGCATGTTCGAGATAGTAGTCAGTGGTAAGTGAATCTTGTGGATGTATATTTTATGTATCATGCACGCTTTTGAATATTTTGGTCTTAATTAAGTCTAAAGAAATTATATTAATTGATTACGTCTGTTTTCTTTGAGCCCCTGACGTCAAAATATTTTGTTTTTGTTGTAAATTTCAAATTAACATTGTGATATTTAAATGCTGTATATTACTGGTAGTTTTGACTTTATTGTTATACATTATTATTATTATTATTATTATTATCATTAATAGTTAATGTTTTATTTATATTATAATTGTTTTTATGCAATTGTTTCCTTTTCAGATACTGAGGAACCAGTTATAGTTGGCTGTCCATTGTCCAAGTCCGTTCCCATGGAGCCCGGTCAGAATTTCGCTACAGTGTCTTGGACTGAACCAACAGTGTCAGATAACTCTTATAGTGTTACGTTGACATTCAATGGAGAGGGGACCAATGCAGGCGACTTTTCACTGGGAATCAGCTCTCTTTCATACACAGCTGTTGATGCTTCCGGAAATAGAGCTACTTGCATGTTCGAGATAGTAGTCAGTGGTAGGTTGATCTTGTAAATGTACATGTATTCTTTTGTTTCATGCACGCTTTCAAATATTCTGTTATCATTATTATTTTAAATATTAATACTATTATTATTGCTGCTCATAAGTATTGGCTTGCATGGTAATGTAGAAAGACAGGCTTGGGGTTGCACCATGGGGGAGAGGGGGAGGATTAATTGGGGAGTATAACCCTGAAAAGGGCTCTCGGTAATCTTTCTTTCTTGAGTGTGTGCATGTATAGTCCTGAAAAAGACTGTTGGTTTATTATGCCTTCGTTACGAAGTAGCAGGAGGCATTATGTTTTTTCGGGTTGTCCGTCCGTCCGTCCGTACGTACGTATGTACGTCCCGTTCTCGTGATCGCGTTATTTGAAGAACCGATTGATGGATTCCTGCCAAACTTTGGTCATGTATGTTACGTGCAGAGCTGATGAACTGATTAGATTTTAGGGTCATGAGGTCAAGGTCAAAGGTTATGCGGCTCATTATGTATTCAAAAATAGCTTGTGCGATCGCATTATCATTAGAACAGATTGATGGATTCCTGCCAAACTTAGATCATTTATGTATCTAGCAGAGCCAATGAACTGAGTAGATTCTTGGTTCATAAGGTCAAAGGTCATGGGCTCGTTATGTATGCAAAAATAGCTTGTGAACGCATTCTCATTAGAACTGACAGATGGATTACTATTTAACTCAGGACATCTGGCAGAGCCAATGAACTGAGTAGATTTTAGGGTCATGAGATCAAAGATCAAAGGGTCATATACATTGTATGAGAAATTGCTTGTAATCACGATATTTTGAGAACCTGTTAATGGATTACAATTGAACTTGAATTTGAAAAATTTCTTCTGTTTTGGTTTGTAAAATTGCTCTATGACGGAGGCATCATTTTCGACTGAGGCAGTCGAAGTTGCATCTAGTCTTTCTTAGCTTATAGTTCTAAGGAGAACGCTAGCGCTGCTTGGAGAGGATGGGTGGTAGGAGTGGTTCAACGTTTCAAAGAGGTTGACTATCCGTCGTCAGGAGTGGGGAATAGCAAAACAACAGCATCCCCTTCCTAGATCGATCGACGTCCGCGTTACCAAATTGCCATCCGGCAAGCCCGCTCACCAAGCTTTATAGCTACAGGAAACTCATGCACACCGATAGATATCTTCACTACAGATCCTTCTACGATCCAGCTGTACTGCAATTAGTCCTTAACAGCCTCATACGCCGAGCCCATCAACTCAACTCTAACTACCATCAACACATACCCAAGACATAAAATCAAGTCCTGCTAGCTAGGACACCAGCCAGCAAGCCCGCAGCATGCAACACCAGCCATGAAGAGAACCAACCCTGATAGCAGAGACTGGTAAATATCACGTGATATTTACGTCTTGTACTACGTCTTTAAGACGACATAACACGACGTCAAAAAGACATGATTTTGCACCCGCGCACGTCGTCATGAGGACGTCATATTTTGACGTGATTTTTACGTCTTATTATTCAAAGAAAGACGTCTTTAAGACGTCAACTTGTACCTTAGGAAGACGTCGTATGGACGTCATATTTACGTCTTACTAGTCAAAGAAAGACGTCTTTAAGACGTCAACTTGTACCATAGGAAGACGTCATATGGACGTCATATTAACGTCTTATAGTTAAAGAAAGACGTCTTTAAGACGACATAACACGACGTCAAAAAGACATGATTTTGCACCCGCGTACGTCGTCGTGAGGACGTCATATTTTGACGCGATTTTTACGTCTTATTAGTTAAAGAAAGACGTCTTTAAGACGTCAACTTGTACCATGGAAGACATCGTGAAGACGTCATATGGACGTCATATTTTGTAGTATAGACGTCGTAATTTGACGTTATATTTACGTCTTATTAGTCAAAGAAAGACATCTTTAAGACGTCAACTTGTACCATAGGAAAACGTCGTATGGACGTCATATTTTCTTTTTAGGTCGTATTGGTCCAAGAAAGACGTCGTACAGACGTCGTGTATACGTTGTATGGACATCAAATTTTGACGTGATATTTACATCTTACTGGTCATTTCGATGTACCTTTTATCCTTACATGATCTTTACGTCTTTTTTGTCCTCTAAATGACACCTATATGACCACCTGATCAAGGAAGAAAGTGTAAAAGTCACTTCATGAACACATTTTAAACATTCACACAGTAAAAACAAAGCAACAAATATTGCATCACATAATATATAGACATGCCAGACAGAAAGTAATTTTCATATTTTTAATGTACATGTATATGGTATGAAAATGGATTACAAAAATATAGAATACTTATTTGTATACCTTCTTCTTCTATCTAACTTGTCTTCTATACATACAGAATCTTTCCATCACCATCCTGACACTTCTTCCAAAACATGCTGTATAAATACCTAGTGTATTTCTGTCAGTCTCATAATTGATTTTAAGAAAGTTAACAGGCCATCACAAAGATATTTGTGTTGTTATAAATTGTGCTGCTTCATTTCAGATTTCATTCTGTTACAAGAAACTAAAACATAAATTGGCTTAACTTATAAGTCTTGCGGTTGTGAGAAGCAGGTTAGCAGCATGGAGACTAGGTAAAGCTACACTGATACCCGCAGTTGTTTAGAAGACAAGCAAACAGCAGACTGGGGAAGTTCCTCATATTCAGCAAAACAGCATAGTGGAAAGCTGGGCATTCATCAGTGCAGCTCTACCTCGTCTCCACGCTGCAAAACTGCTCCTCACAACCACCCCAAGACTTTAGTGCAGATAAAGACTATCACATAAAACAAAAGGTTGTTGGAAACAATTCCTGAACATGAAAGATAAAAAAATTACAAGGGGAATATCTAATTTTATGGCAAGAATTCAGTTTAAAGTATAAAACTATACAATCTAAATCACACACAAGAGAAAAATGGCACAAATGATAAACACATGGCTTAGCTAAGTTATTTCTTACACTCAAAAGGAACAAGTTGGCAACAAGGGGAACAGGGAGAGCTTGACTGATACCTGCAGAGTTTTCTGATGATGGTTGCTTGCCTGTTGAAACCACGATGTTCACATTTGGCGATACAGCATATTGGAAAACTGTGCAGAAATCAGCTCAACTATACCTATTCTCTGTGCTAGAAACCTGCTTCTTACTGGCACATGACTTTAACACAAAAAGGCATTAGTGGCAACATTCATACTTATAAATATCATCAAAAAACATTTTGTTGCAAATACAGAAGCTGAAGTTCAAGTATAAAAATACAATTTCTATCAAAAAACATTCCCGCCAGTACGATTGGCTCTGTTGGGCAATTTCAAGGTGACTGTGCAATAATTATTCGGAAGATATTTCCAAGTTTAAGATAAAATACCAAACATGCTTAAAAAGTTTAGCACAAAGAGATATATTCCATTGCTAATGTCACAACATTCATTTGGCAAGTTTATACTCCTGGGGGGAGTTTCACAAAAAAATAAAATTTAACTTAAATTTGTACAGCAAATTCAATATAGGTAAGCCATATTGTGCTTTCAAAATCACAGATACAATCCAAGAATTGTATACTTTTAATTACCAAAAAATTCTCAAACCACAAAGATATTTATGGTTTTCTTTGAAGGCGCCACTGTGTGTCACTCTTTAACACTTAATTCTCCCAACATATTTTTGAATTTTCCCCAACCGTTTTTCCCTGAAAATAAGATATAAAACAGGCCTTTAAAACTCTAAGGTATTAGAGCCAATTCTTTGCTTTGTGATGATTTACATTCACCTAAAATTGAATTAAATTATAATAATATAGTTGGCAGAATTAAGGAATCGATCAGATCAGAAATTTTGTTTTCAATTTTTATCATCAATAATGCTCTTTTTTCACTCAAACTTTCAGATTATTTTTAAGTGTACATATAGTATTGAAGGCAATACCATTTTCTCTCATCTGAACAATGTTACCAAGTCACTTTAAGGCTCGTTCAGACATGATTGCTGCAAAACAGTCAAAATCACATAGTTTTTTATGTTGACATAGAGTTCAATATGCTTTACATAGTGTATATTATCAAAAAGAGCTCACTGAATACGCGCAGTCCAAAACATACAAAGACACGTACCAGTAGGTCCTTTGTTTCCATTCACTTTACACATAAAACCAAACTGCATCATTTTTTAAATTTGTTGGAGGTTCACGAACTTCACGTCTTAATTGCTTAATAATGGAATTGAATTGTATTGCATTTACCTCACTCAATTTTCTCTATTACCAACTTAGACCGGTTTGTTGGCTCAGTCAGTAGAGTGTCCACCTCACAACCGGGAGGTCGTGGGTTCGAGCCCGGGCCGCGTCATACCAAAAGACGTTAAAAGACGGGAGTTGCTGCTACCTTGTTTGGCGTTCAACAATAAGGGATAGAGCAACGTCAATCTGGCGCTGCTCAGTGGGTTAGCTTTTGGGTAGAATCTCCTGCATTATGCACTGCTTTCAGATCCAGGGAACATAGACGCAAGGAATTCTAATGCATGAATAAAGCAAAAAGAAAGGAATACAATTTAAGAAAAACTTTCACATATTTTAAAACTGGAATGTAAACAATGAATTCTGTCAGAAAAGCACTGCTTGGTAAGATTTATCAGAAATAATTTCTTATTGCTCACAAACATAAAGTCAACACACCTTTGGATTTTAAACATTTGTGGGCAATGCAAAACGTGATTCATGATTTTGTTTGGTAAATTATCAATACAATTCTAGTTTCAGGGATGCCAGTTAGAATTGATCAGAGGGCCTGAAAAATCACCTAGAATGAATGAGCTAGCTTGTACACAAAAAACTTAAACTATGGTATGAAAATAACTCGCCAGGGCCTGAATTCAGGCTATTGCCTGAAAACTGGCATTAACCCGTATATAGCTACACCCCCGAAACAAACTGTTGTTTTACCCTGTATCAGCCAAGCCTCTCACAAGATTCAACGGATCCTTCGAGCAGCAGACATCCAAGTTCGGCACAGTTCCTCCAACAAACCCCAATCGATACACACCCACAAAGACAAGCATGAATCCAAACCACAAGAAAGCTGGAGTCTACAAAATGCAAATGTGGAAAAGTCTACATTGGTGAAACTGGGAGAAATCTGGAAACAAGACTCAAGGAGCACAAAACCAGCTTCAGACTTAGCAATTGGAATAAGTTCACCATCGTCAAACAGGCCCAAACAACATCAGTCATCTCATCTCCATAATGATCGATCGAAGCACTGGCACACGCCAAATCCGAGAAGCCATCGAAATTCACTGCCACAACACCGTGCCCCAAAACTCAGGTTTATACATCAACAACATCTGGAAACCACACGCGGACACGCCTCCACCACCACCACCGCCTACACCCCAGCCGCAGACACCCGTACATCAACCACCACCACCACCCGCCGAATCCACAAAGCAGCCGCCAGCCTCACAGATACAATGTACAGCAGACTACAACGCCGCCTACATCGGGTACACACACAGCGTCTCGACGACACCACAACGCCATCTAAGTCAGGGACACACACAGCATCTCGCCGACACAACAATGCCCCCTATGTCGGGAACATGCACACACAGCATCTCGCCGACACCACAACGCCATCCCACTCATAGATTTGGAGTACCCCCAAGTCCACAACCCGGAGACTCCAGCCTAGACGGACAAGCAGCTCACCCAAGTCCACACGTACCCGGTGACTCAAGCCCACATGGTCATGTATAGTACCCCCACGTCTGCAACCCGGGGACTTAAGCTCACACACGCCAGCTATTCCTACTCCTGACAACGGATAGTCAACCTGTTCGAAACGTCGAGCCACTAGCTTCTACCACATATCCTCTCGAACCGCCGCCATAGTTCTCCTTAGAACTATATAAGAAAGATAACCAACAGTCTTTTTCAAGACTATTTCTCTGATGATTCTTTGACAAATTATTATAATATTATATCATTTTAATCTTTACAGACACCGAAGAGCCTGTGATAGACCAGTGTCCATCCACACAGTCTGTGAGCACAGAACTTAACCAGGTCTTTGCAATGGTTACCTGGGTAGAACCCCGTGTGACAGATAACTCTAATGACTTTACACAGACATTCAATGGAGAGGGAACCAATCCAGGCAACTTTCCAATTGGAATCACCTCTCTGTCTTACACAGCAGTTGATGCTCAAGGCAATACAGCCACATGCATGTTTGCCATAGTCGTCAGTGGTAAGTATTTGTAATAATATATTGTCTTCATTTTATCGCGGTAGCCTCGATTATCAGTATGTTTCCTGGGGTCCCTGCAATTATTATTACCCCAGCATTGCCAGGTACCTATTTATTTCACGTGGGCCAAATTGGACATATGTGTGTATACAATATATGGTAAAATAAAATATGGTATTGTTTATCAGTCATGCGTCGCAACGTAATGTTCAATTGTGCATAATTAATCTACAGGAAAAATGATAACCAATAACGAGAGTCATAATTATACCTTCAAAACAATGATTTGAAAATAACATTAAATAGTATAATGTGGAAACAAAAGAACATACTGCAAAGGGTATACAGGCAGAGTGCTAGTATTATGGTGGGGGTAATCATGAAGAAGAAAAAGTAATACTTTGATGTATATAGCTCATTGAGGTATTTGTTTGAAAAAGTATGATAGAAAATGGTACAAGCTAAAGATGAGATAATGCATAATTATCTACAAAAATATGAGATTCAGGATACAAGCACTGAGGAAGGATTGTATCTGAGAACACACGTATTTCTAAAGTGTTCCCTGTTGTGTTTGTAAGACTGTGCTAACAGTCAACGTCGAGGGCTCAATCCCCTTTATGTACAGATGATCAGAATATGATCAGACATCTTGGAATAGATTAAATCATCTCAACTTCTAAATTCATTGTGTCTAGTTTTATGTCTCTGAGTTCCTAAATACTACATCTGGCGACGAGAATGGCTGGAATAGGTCTTGTAGCACCTAACCCATTCCTAGCAACCCCAGGAGAACCTCCTGTGCCTTGGTCACGATGGATTTTGAGCTTCAAAACGTATTTGACTGCAAGCGGGTTGGACACAGCGGAGATACCCGACCTCCGCCGCCGCGCAATCCTGATCCACTGTTTGGGCGCAGAGGGGCAGCGGATCTTCGGACAGCTGGAAGCGTCTACTACCGGTACGTACGATAAAGCTGTTGCTGAACTTGAGAAATATTTTGGGCCAAAAACAAGTGTGATGATTGAACGATATCGTTTCCGACAGAGAGTACAATGTCATGGGGAGCCAGTAAAACAATATGTGGCAGCCATAACCGAACTGGCATCCAAGTGCAAGTTTGGCACCTTAAACGATGAACTGGTTAGAGATCAACTAATCGAAAAGACGTCTATTCCCCGTATTAGAGAACGTCTGTTAATGGAGGATGACGGTCTGACACTGAAGAAGGCGCTCGATCTAGCGATCCAGATCGAAGCCGCAATGCTGGACGCCAAGCTCCTCAAACAACACGATGTGACTGTGAGTGCCAGTACAGGACATAGTCATACTGCACATCAGGCAACTCCAGTACAGAACATTAAACGACCATATCATAACAAAGCTCGCTCTAACTATGCTAACTCGAAGTCGTGTTCGAACTGCGGACGGACACACCCTCCGAAAGCGTGTCCAGCGTTTGGAAAACGTTGCAATTCGTGCTCGAAGATGAACCATTTCTCTAGCGTATGCAGATCTACCAAGAAAAGTGCATCTTCAGTTCGACACGTTGATGAACCAATAGAGGGCGACATAGCAAGCAGCGTGTTCACACTCTCAGACCGGATTTCTTCAGCAAATTCAGGTCAGTTCAAAGAATGTGAAGTGCAGATTGCTGGTACTAACCTCTCTTTGATGATTGATGTGGGGGCCAAAGTGTCAATTCTTAGTGATAAACTGTATCATCGACATTTCTCACATTGTAGCATGTCATCGACATCGAGCAAGCTCATAGCATATGGTGAACCACCTACACTGATTTCCGTTCTGGGCACGGTTGAGCTTCCTGTCGGGTACAAGGATGTACATCTCGACAGCTTTACGTTCTACATAGCGAAGGGCGAGAGCCTTATGGGAGTCAATCTGTTCGACGCCCTAGGATTTCAGATGAACGACCACACTGGTGAACGCATTCGGCTCATAGACAATGCGTATAGAGAACGCTATGCTGCACTTTTCAACGAGTTTGGTAAATGCAAAGGATATTGCCATGCACCAAGGGTGGATTCCTCAGTCCCACCTACTGCACAGAGTCTCCGTCGACTTCCGTTAGCTGTCAGGGATGAAGTCTCAAAGGAACTTCATAGGCTTGAATCCGATGGCATCATCGAGCGCATCGATTCATCCCCGTGGGTGTCTAATCTGGTCATCGCACGCCGTAAGAATGGAGATCTTAGACTTTGTGTAGATTTGAGGGCGGTCAACAAGGCAATCATTCCGGATAAGTATCCTCTTCCTACTATGAATGAACTTTCAGCTTCATTCCACGGAGCTAAAGTTTTCTCTAAACTAGACATGAGACGTAGCTATCTCCAGGTTCCGCTAGCAGAGCAGAGCCGCCATCTCACTGCATTCAACACACACATAGGCATGTTTCAGTATCGCCGTATGCCCTATGGACTGAACTCAGCACCTAGCGCATTCCAGAAAATCGTTTCTTCAGTTCTAGCTGGAATCGAGGGCACGTTGAATCTCCTTGATGATGTGGTAGTCTTCGGAGAGGACAAGGCTCAGCACGATCAACGATTAGCAGAAGTCATGACGCGCCTCGCCAAGCATAACTTGACGCTCAACGAGGCCAAGTGCACGTTCGCTGCTTCGGACATTGATTTTCTGGGATATCATGTCACTGCAGATGGTCTGACGCCTACACTCGACAACGTTGCAGCTATCCGAACACTCCCAGCCCCAACGAATGTGAAGGAGCTAGCCTCATTCTTGGGAACAACGAACTTCTACCGCAAATTCGTGCCACAATACGCAGCAATCGCAGAACCTCTGCAGAAGCTTCTCCGGAAGGACGCGCTTTGGGAATGGCACACCGCACAAGAGACCGCATTCAACACGCTCAAAGGAAGAATCGCAGAGCCGCCAGTTCTCGCTCACTTCACTCCAAGCGCTGAAACGTACGTGACTACAGACGCGTCAGCGTTCGCTATCGGAGCAGTGTTATCGCAAACGATCGACGGCAGTGTACGTCCGGTCGCATTCGCATCTCGAGCGTTGTCGGACACAGAGCGAAAGTATTCTACAGGAGAACGCGAAGCTCTCGCATGCATCTATGCCTGCGAACACTGGCATATGTACCTCTACGGTCGCAAGTTCACACTTCGTACTGACCATCAAGCCTTAACAACCTTGTTGAGCACTTCAGGATCTGGACACCGCCCACTCCGCATCTACAGATGGTCAGATCGACTGCACCAATATGATTTCAAGGTCGAATATCTCGCGGGTTCACGCAACCGAGTAGCAGATATGCTTAGCCGTACACCGAACGCGAATAGCAATCGCGATAGCCATGCAAGAAGCGACATCGAAGACGACGTCGAAGACTACGTTCTTATGGTGATCTCTCACGTGACCGCAAAGCTTGTGACGCGTGAGCAGCTGAAAACAGAGTCAGCCGCAGATGCAACTCTACAGAAGGTCTGTCATTATCTCCAAACAGCATGGCCTAGAGAGATTTCCGAAGACCTCGTTCCATATCATCGTGTTCGCAATGAGCTAGCTATCTTCGACGACACGTGTATCGCCCGTGGCACCCGAGCGGTAATCCCGAAATCGCTTCAACATCGTGTGTTACAAACCGCACATGAAAGTCATCCAGGTGTGGTGAAGATGAAGCAACGATGTCGCGAAGCAATCTGGTGGCCAGCGATCGATCGACGCGTAGAAGATCTCGTCAGATCTTGTGAAGCGTGTACTCTCAGCGAGAAAACTCAACCGCGGCCAGCACCACTGCAGCCGACCCCATGGCCGAAGAAGCCATGGCAGCAACTTCAAGTCGACATCTTTGGGGAAGTCCAAGCCGCTCCTCAAAGTCAGCGATTTTTGTTAGTTGTACACGACCTCCATAGCAAGTGGCCTGAGATAGCAGCAACAAGCTCAGTCACTACGACATCAGTCATTAGCATCTTGGAGAAGATGTTTACCAAGTGGGGTCTTCCAGAATCTATCACCACGGACAATGGACCACAGTTCACGTCTGAACAGTTCGAAGAATTCCTAGCCGTTAATGGAATTCAACATCGCCTCACAACTCGCTACAACCCTCAAAGCAATGGCGGCGTAGAGCGTTTCAACCGGGTAATCAAGGAGAGCTTGAAAGCGAATCTCGCAGATGGAATGACCTTCGATAAGGCCATCCAGACCCTACTACGCACGTATCGCTCAACACCTCATTCGCTAACCGGAAAGACTCCAGCAGAGTTGATGTTGGGACGGAACCTCCGTATGCCATTCAACATCCTGAAACCACCGGTTTCAGAGCCTGCAAGCACACAGGCTGAAGCGAGAGAGATTGAGAGGAAACAGCAAAGCATGAAAGCGTACACTGACAAACGCAGACGAGCAATCGCACCGAAATTCGCTATCGGTGACTGGGTTCGTGTAAAGCGTCCAAATCGCAAGCACAAGCTAGCTTCGGGGGTATCGAAACCCAAACAGATCGTGAAGAAGCTCGGCTCGAATGCATTCGTACTAGATGACGGAACGCGATGGAACACCAGACGCCTTATCGCGAGCAAGCCAGGCAACATGAATGAAAGCGATTGGGAAGACACCTTTCCATTCCCTACAAGCACTGAAGATCAAGAGCAACAGCGAGCAGAACCGCGAACTGTTCGTCGTTCTCAGCGTCTAAGGAGACGACCTGGATATCTACGAGATTACAGATCTTAAATCCTTAGAGCCGACAAGTATTGAGCATAGAAATTAAAAAACTGGAACGTTTAAGTTTTGGACTCATATGAAACAATTGCTCAATATAGGTTAATAAAATTTCAGGCTTGTTGTTAATAAACAAGTTTTATTTTCTGGACTCATAAACTTTTGAACTCATATCTGGACTTAGTTATATAACATTATTCATCTCTTTAAAGGAGGGAAATATGTTGTGTTTGTAAGACTGTGCTAACAGTCAACGTCGAGGGCTCAATCCCCTTTATGTACAGATGATCAGAATATGATCAGACATCTTGGAATAGATTAAATCATCTCAACTTCTAAATTCATTGTGTCTAGTTTTATGTCTCTGAGTTCCTAAATACTACATTCCCATTAAAGCCCCTCATGACGAAAACTCGTCGTTTAAAATTGAAACCCCCATTTGACTTTCACTACTCCTAAAAGTATGTTTACACTATTACGTAAGATGATGAAGAGTACAGATGCAAAGAGCTGCAAGGCTCTGTCGAAGTTTTAACGAGAGAAACAAAAGTGGGGTCGTGATACCCCACCTGATTTAAATTGGTTCCTGTGTTATAGTAGTACGAGAGCCTTTCGTAATGCTATCAGGGATATGCAAGACCTCACAAACTTATCTCAAAACTTATCTGTAACAGCAAGATGAGTTTTGAAAATATGTCTCACACGTTTCTTTTGTAAATCAAGTGCTCATAATACCGGTACCCAGTACACGTCAGTAAGATATTACATATTCAAGGACACAGGATTGTGAAGAAATATAACACCCCAAGTAAGATCTGGAAATTTAATTACCGCATAACCGAGGACCTACTTTCTCCATGCAAATAGACCCTAAATAAACGACCCCCTATATGAAATTTTTAACAATTTCACATGGTTCTCGAACCAAGGACGTCCTCGTTTTGAGAGTGGTCCCTAAAATGAAGGTACAGATCTTATGAGACCACAAACGCCTGCAACTCACCAGTAACCCTGACACAATTGAATGTAGACTGCAACCTTGCATGACGGTTTATTAACATACCACGTAAAATGAATCTTAATGATAATTTATTAACATACCATATTTTAGAGCTTATTCCCTAAAAACAAATTAAATAAATAAAACTAAATTAAATTAAACAAAAGAAAATTGTGACATATATTGAAAAAAATGTTGTGTTCCTTTTGTTTGCAGACCATGAAGCCCCAATTATCACTGACTGCCCGAGCTCTCAGACTTTAACGACAGAGCTCGGATCAGAAATGGCCACGGCGATTTGGGCGGAGCCCACTGCATCCGATAATTCCAACAGTATGACCCTGACCCCGAGTCGTAGCGGAGATGCGTTTCCCGTCGGTCAGAACATAGTCACTTACGCGGCTCGAGACCCGAGTGGAAACACGGCAACATGCACCTTTGTTATATCAGTCATGGGTAAGTGGTTTAGTTCTAACACGATAGCACAGATTTATCAATGAAATCAACTTGAGGCCACTAGCGCATTCTAAGGAGGCACAATTTGTCCCTCCTGAAAGATTTCCGAACAAGAAAAGAAACTACTCTCACTATTACATAACATAATTATAGTCTCCAAACCCGTGAAATTTATATATATTTTCAAAAGACTCCCTTATATTTACTTCCTGAAAATACACTACTATGAGAGATACTTTAATTTTTCCGATATGATTTAATTTGCATTTTAGATAAATAATCAGAAATACGTGTTTTATGTGTTAGACTGAGAATTTCTTATCATCTATGCATGGTTCCTTTCTATTGAAGCACCAGAAAAAAGGAGTTCCTTCAAACATGCTTATATAGTAAGAAAGAAACTGACTCTGGTGGGCTCACCACAGTCAATTTCACTTTCACGGATGTGTTCTCTTTCATAGTAGGTATATATTTTATGCCAGCGATGCATTTTAGGTGACCGCACAATCCAATATGAAAGCAAATATTGCTTCCAAATGCAAATGATCATAGAAAAGGTGATGGAAATTTACTCCACAAAGAGAGGTCGGCATGGATGAATTTCTTTCATATGGGGAAATAAAATTATATAGAATAATATACAGTAAAGAACCAGTGAGAACTTCCAATACTTTTAGAATGGTTTCACAAAGTCGGTCCTCAATATGGACCAAGTTTTAAAAATTGTGCCTTATTATTAACGATTTACCTTTTATCTGCCACATTATACAGCAAATTAAAGGAACCTGTCTACAAAGACCACCTGTCTACAAAGACAAAGACGGTCACTATAGACAGGTTTGACATAGATCCATTTTCTGGCATGTTTCAAGACCCAACAATCAAAAAGTCCCAAATTTAGATATAAATATAAATATGTATCAACAAAAAAACGTTGAGATATGATCAAATCCTAAAAATAAGTTGCTATTTAAAAAAAAAATCATGTTGTTATTGCTGTTGTTTATCTGTTTGTCTTTTGGTTTTGGGATTCTTTTAATAGTTTTGTTGTAACTTTCAACGGAATTCTTGAATTCATCTTCATTATTGTTAGACTATTCCTAGTTTGCCTTAAACTCGTTATTTAGTTCATTTATATATATATAACATAGCAATTCATATTTCTATAATTGCAATCTTTAACCATATTGTATGTACTTAATAATCAAGACCTATAGGGCAATTGTAGAAGGCGGTTTTGTAACTGACAAGGCTACCCTTTATAAATAAAATTACAAATAAATAAAAATAGGAACAACCCAGTTTGTAGATGCTGCGTCACGTAATGACCCATCTCCTGTCTTTAATGACCTTCATTAGGCTACTCCTATATTCCACGAATCTATAAGCATTTATGTAGGAAACCGATGTGGCACAATATGTCACAGCACTATTTTTGTTTTAGCAAGACATTAATCTACATATTTTGTCACACTCCAGCCAGATGAGGTAAATGAATACCTGGAAGGAATGGACTCCACTGCTATTATTAATCATAAGTTGTAGTAGTAGCAATGATATTTTTATGTGTGGCAAATAATGAGCTGGTCTGCGTACTCTTTATTCATGCATGCTGCACTTATTTTTAAAGAAAAAATGAATACATTTTTCTGTGACCTAACATTCTCTTTGACATACATGTAGCTCCTCTGGGATGCTCCACTAGCCAGCTTATATCCTGTGGGGACACAGAAACGTGTGTGGAGAATGAATGCCGGTGCAGGCCTGCCTTCATCCGACTAAATGATGTTTGCACAGGTATTTATTGTGTTTAGTTTTATAAAAAGAAATTTTCGATATTTCATATTTATTTTGACATTTCGTAGAGCTGTTGTGGTCTAGTTGATAAGTCACCGAGCATGTGGATTGCAAGGTACGGAGTTCAAATCCCAGGCTGGCACTATCATGTCCTTTAAAAGGATGTCAATTGTGCCACTCTCCATTTAGGTGTAAAAGAGTACCTGATATGCTTCTTTGCTAGTAACTTTGGCGGCTTGGCAATGACCGTGGTAATAATGTCTAAAAGCCATGAGCGTCAAATCATGACAGATAATAGTGCGATTTAACAAATATATATACATATATATATATATATGGATTGAGTGGGGTATTTTATATATAGTAGGTGGGTATATGAAAGCCCGCACATCTACTATGTTGAATTCTAAAATCTGAAGATCACTCATTACATGAGAGGCAAAACATTCCGACTTGAACATATGATTATATTTCTTGCAATAGCACAATTTATAAGAATTTAATATTCGATCTTTGATTGCGAAATTAAAATTCATCAATTTACATTGATAACTGTCTGCTGAATATGACCCAATACCCTATATTTGATATACACTCTATTCATATTATAAAAAACTGACATTTGCTTAACATTGTAGTTAGTTCGTTTGAACAATTTTGTAACTCAGCTACATGTTTTTGTGTTGCCCTCTTGAACCTGAAACTAACAAAGGGTCCTTCATAATCCTCATTTCCGCTCTATAGACTCTTTAATTTACAATCAAATATAGGCATACCGATTGATTCGTATATTTTCTATATTTGCTTATTTTATGTAGGCCTAACTTTATACTGATTTTTTCCGGTCATCAAATCTGGGCCCAATTGCATACAATTTATCAGTGATGTAACTTTTTCATCAAAATTTACTACCATGGCAACAGCCAATCCAATCAATGTTTCTATTGAAGTTCATATTAATGGGTAAAGTTACCATCGATTGGCAAGTTTTATACAACGGGACCCAGATCAGTAACCCGACACATGCTCCGGTGACAAATGCTCTGGTGACAAATGCTCTGCAAAAAGCGACAATTGCTCGGCTACATTTGCTCTGCGACATTGGCTACGACGTCAAATGCTCCACCGACAATCGCTTTGTCGACAGTTGCTCCGAGGACAATTGCTCCGCCGATATTTGCTCCTACGACTCTAATTAACAAGCATTTATGCTTTCTTAGCAGTCAGGTAAAATAACCACCACTTCTACTACTACTACAATTTCTCCGCATGAAGAGATAAATACACCGGTGACAAATGCTCCTCAAACGACAGTTACTCCGCCGACGTTTGCTCCGCCCCGTAAAATACAAATGCTACTACGACAATTGCTCCTCCGCAAAAGTATAACGTTAAAGACAATAAAATTGCTCTCTGATCCAAAAGTTAATTTGTCTTCCACGGGACAATTTTTTTTTTTGAGGGCCAAATGTCGTCGGAGCAATTGTTAGAGGAGCAACTGTCCGAGCTAGGAGCAAGTGTTGTTTGGAGAGCATTTGTAACCAGAGCATTTATCGCCTCGTGCAGAGCAATTGTCGGCGGAGAAATTGTCGGTGGAGCAATTGCCGGCAGAGCAAGTGTCGTATAGGAGAAAATATCGGCGGAGTAATCGTCGTTGGAGCAACTGTTGGCTGAGTAACTGTCGGAGGAGCATTGACAACGGAGCATATGTCGCCAAGCAAATGTCACGGAGTAAATGTCAGCGGAGCATGTGTCATGGATTCAACCAGATCATAAAATCAGAAATAGGAATAATGAACTAGAGTAAACGAAAAAACTTCATTCGTTACTTCCTAGAAATCGATCAACTTATGGGCCATTTCAACACCTATCATATTGACTGCCTTCATGTTCAGATTGTGTGATTATGCCATTGCACTGTTTCAAATGATGAGGAAAAAGTTTGACTAAGTTTGATATTTTGTGCGATCGTTTTTAATCATGTTTTTTCTTGTTTGATTGTTTATTTGTTTGTTTTATATTGACAGAGGCAAACAAATTCAGGATTTCAGTGCGAGCCCTAACGCTCAACGATATTGTTTACAAATACACTGATGCCCTGAGTGACCCAAATTCTCCAGAATTCCGAGCACAGTCTAACGATTTCATTATCGTGGTAGGTCTGAATTCTGATCCGTGTACCGTTCTGTCTCTCTCTCTCTTTCTCATCCATTCTCCTGCTTTAAGGCTTGTTCAGACATGATGACGTAAAGTATAATACACTTGACTTTTCTGTATCTCTGTAAAACAGCTTTCATTTACAGGTAAAATAAACTGCAATGGGTTTTCGCAGTGTTTACTTCGCCATATCTGAACAAGCCTTTTCGCTAATCACTAAAATTCAACGAGGGCCGGGATGACAATGTTTTCAAAAAGGTAGATTCAACCCTTTTTTATGCTGGATGCAGCTTCAATAGTGTTTCCATCAATACACAAACTGAGGTTCAACATTTAGAAATAAAGGTCACTCCTCAGCCCTTTTGAAGTATGATTTAACATTTTATTCTTTAGAATGTATGCATGATAGTTCCCATGTCGTCAGCGCTACCCGAATGCCAAGATCTGCTACCGCAAAACCTTATCGAAGATTCAACAATTAATCACACTTTCCTATTTGCGTGCTTATACAGATGATGCAAAACACTGTTACGATTGTTAGACTTACGCCTCTTGAAATTCAGAGAGGGAGTCTGATATTCGTAGCTGAAGCCATCACCGAACCGTCTACAACGATGGCCCAACTTGAACAAGATATAGATAGTGCTATTCAAGGGGGGTCGGCTACCGCAGGACCAACGACCATATCCTTTGCTCCCGACGACACTGTCATCGCGGGTAAGCATTTACAGCAGACTTTGGTAGCCTATAATAAAAGTCCAGATCAATGTGACCTTGATATCTATTTCATCGGAAAAAAAAAATTGTTTTTTGTCCCTATTCATAATTGTTTTGCCACGGATGTCTGGCCACCAGGGTTTTTTAATAGTGCTGTCATAATCTCATTTTACCAAGTTTTGGCTGATGCACCAAATGTGGGTCAGCTATGCACATGTTACTTTCGTCTTCCAATCCTTTTAAACGAATTTTACTTTAAACAGTTTAACTTGCATACCTCATTGATCCAGGAATTGCAAGAATAAGATTGCCATGATGATAACCAAAGATAAACACAGTTGATTTGCATAAAAAGAGAGAGCATCCCGAGTAAACTTTGTCTATTTTGAATGATTTATTGACAAGGCTTTAATCTTAAACAAGATTTGCCAGAGAAACCAAAGTCGTTTCGTCATAAAAAATATAATATCATAAGTTTTGCTTTGGAAATAGGTCCATTCTTGACTCTGAGTTTACATTATTACCTTTTCTATTCCAAGGCTCAAAATCAATTGGAAGGACGATTGTTTTCGAACTGAAATAACAATGTGTGAGGGCTTTTGACCCACTCTCATTGCTTATGCGTTGCGTTGACTTGACTTGAATGCAACCATTCGTCCAAAGCCCCCCCTTCAAGTTGTTTAAATTCAAATAATCAAAATAGAAACAGATTAAGAATTAAATAAAACTAGTCTTTACGTAGTCTTGCAGATCAGGCGTTTATAAGAATTAAATCAATAAATTCAATAAATATTTAAAATGTCAAATTAAAATAATATCCATTTCTTTTTATGTATAGAATTCATTTTTTGATGTAAACTAGTGGTGCATAACAGTCTTTACAAATGAAATAACAAATAAATAAATAAATAACGGAGTAGGCCTACCGCCTTAATGCACCCTTTCGGGATAAGCGGGTGAGGGGGGGGGGGGGTGCTTTCTGAATTCCATACATAGAAAGAAATGGGTATTATATTTTGTTATTTTAATAAATAAACGACTGATATGCAAGACTAGGTAAACACCTTAATTTTGCATTTTTAAATATCAAAGTAAATTATTTGATCGTGTTTCTTGTCATTTATTGATTTAATTCTTATAAACGCCTGATCTGCAAGACTACGTAAAAACTAGTTTCATCTAATTATTAACCTGTTTCTATTTTGATTATTTGAATTTAAACGACTTAAATTTTGATTCCGTAAATTCTATTATAAACGACTGATGTGGAAGACCAGTCAACGCACCATTTCGGCAAAACCGGGAGGGCTTGGACGAATGGTCGCGTTCAAGTCAATGCGACGCGACGCTACCCACCCTTTCGGCATAAGCCCACTTTCATTACTTCAGCTCAAATTGGTACAAGAGGAATTTTGACAATTTTTGTTGTTAACGCTGCTGCTCAGTCATGCAGAGTAATAAATAAGATATCCTTAGAAAGAATATTAGCTAATCTTTAAAATGACATATAACTCAAGATCACACAGACTATAACTTTAAAAATTGGAATATACAACAGTTTATTACATTTTGTTTATACACATTGTAAATGTCTGTACTATAATTGTTATTATTATCGGCAATAGGGGTGTAAGAGGAATGCTGCTTAATTGCGACAGTTGGCCCACCGTGTAGCTGCACTAACGGAATTCCTAAGTTCAACCTTTGACCCGACATTGTAACTAAACCTAAGCATAGTCCTATACCTAACCTAAAACCCAATTGAAACCCAAACCTATACTTTTGATGAAAGAAATTAAACCTGTAGCAATTGTCGCCGGACAAAGTGTCGGATGACCTGCAAATAGAGGTGTCGTGGCCGAGTGGTAGAAACGTTTGACTGGAGATGCGAAGGTTGTGCGTTCAATCCCCGGGAAGGCACTTGAGTCTTTAAGTAGGCAAGGCATTGTGTCAACTCCATCCATTAAAAAAAATATACATTTGTAGCCGGTAAGCGATAGGATGCTAAAGTCTTTGCAGTTGACTAGTTATCTCTAATAAGGCGCCTGAATATTCATTGAAATTCCCAAGGGAGTGGAGAACGTATACATGTAGGCATCCCATGGCTTGGGTATGGATTCCTTTAAAAAGCAGTTATAGAAACCAAACGCTTAATAAGTTGACACCACTGTTATCTTTTTGTCCTCATGTTTCATGCTATTTTACACCAATGTGGCGTAAAAAGCTATTTCTTTATACGTATTCGTTATTGTTGTGGGAAAATAAATGAATATGAACTTAAACGTCAAAAATTTATTCCTGTTCTTCTTTAGACATCAATGAATGTGCAAGTACGACTACCAATGACTGCTCGGAGAATGCCAATTGTACCAACATGGTTGGGTCCTACACCTGCACCTGTCATTTTGGCTACACGGATAGATCACCTGCAGCGGTTGGCCCCGCGAGAGTATGCGGTAAGATTACCTACGCTCTAAAAACTCGAAAGTTAATTAATTCAACATTTCAAAGTGCCAGCCCCTCCCTTCCCCCCCCCCCCCCCCCCCTTCCCCTCCACTCTGGGGTCTGGGACCGCATTTGTGTTCCCAAATTTCCGGTAAAGGGGTGATTTTCATGCAACGAAATCTGGCCCATATTGACTTATACATACCGGGGGGGGGGGGCAGTTGCCCCCCAAAAAAAATTCAAATGTTTATTTCTATACCAGTGATTTACAGATATTGCTGAAATGACATGATTTTCCAGGGGTTTTTCCTTAAAAAAAAAGTAAATTATACTCCTTTGTATGCGTTTTGTTGGAAAATTACAAATTCCCAGTCAAGCAAGATAAATGCTTATTTAGAAGCCTTCATGTCAGGGCCTGCAGAACGGCAGGGCTTTGGGGCTTGAGCCCCCCCCCCCCCCCTCACTATTTTGTAAAAGTATGTTACAGAGAAAAGAAAAAAAAAAGAGAAAGAAAAAATGAGTGACCTGCCAGTTTCACAAATTAGGTATCAAAATATGCTCATCTGACCGTATATGCCTAAAACCCCTGAGCTTCCGGGGGCTCTGCCCCCTAGACTACACCATGGGTCCTAAGGTGGACCCCTGGATGCTCATCGGACCGCAATTAAATACCTAAAACCTCTGAGCTGCCGAGGGCTTTGCCCCCCTAGACCCCATCTACAAACTAGCATAAGTGATCATTATTTGGTGTATACGGTTCGCGATTTTAGTGCAAAGATCCATAACAAATCCGAATACGCAGAATTTCGCTCGTTTAAAAATCTTGACGAGGAGAAATTTTACAGTGAATTGAGAAGTACTCCTTGGCAGGTCATAAAAGATATAGATAATGTTGATGTTGCGTGGGATATGTGGTTGACTCTATTCAATAATATAATCAACAAGCACATACCAGTATGTAAAAAGCGGATAAGAAAAAAGGCATGTCCATGGATATCTGACGAGATTGTTAAGCTTATGACGGAACGTGATAAAGTTCTCAAAGCTGCTAAAGCTAACAAAAGTGATGATCTTTGGGACACCTACAAATATCTAAAGAATACAGTTATTCATCTCATGAGGAAAAGAAAAAGAGAATATAATGCAGACCAGATCTCGCAAAATCATAACAATAGTAAGCAAATGTGGAGATGTTTGAGAAACCTTGTGCCTAAGTCATTACCTATATCTCCCAATAGCATAAATGTTGATGGTGCTAATGTGTCAGACAATGCAAATATTGCTGAAGCTTTTAATGACTTTTTCATTTCTAATGCTACTAAGATTACAAAGGACCTGCGAAGGAATAAGTCTCAACTGAGAGTAGACGAGGACAATAATATTGGTCCAACTCATTCGCAATTTAATTTGAATTTGATTACTGAGGATTTTGTATTGAAACAGATTGATAATCTGAGTATAGATAAAGCAACTGGTGAAGATCACATCAGCTGTAAA
Organism: Strongylocentrotus droebachiensis; assembly: GCA_035222895.1. Lineage (NCBI taxonomy): Eukaryota > Metazoa > Echinodermata > Echinoidea > Camarodonta > Strongylocentrotidae > Strongylocentrotus > Strongylocentrotus droebachiensis. The sequence goes on from JAVYIG010000396.1 coordinate 548,365, forward strand.
CTTTTAAAGATGACGAAGAATGTTATCGCAGAGTCTCTTTGTGATATCATTAACAAATCCCTGTCTACAGGAGTTGTTCCACGTGAATGGAAAAAGGCTCGGGTAGTACCAATATTCAAATCTGGAGATATTTCTTCTTTGAATAATTACCGTCCCATTTCGATATTACCTATCGTGAGTAAAATTATAGAAAGGGCCGTCCACCAACAACTCAGTGAATTCTTGGACGTGAATAAATTATTACACCCTAATCAGTCTGGTTTTAGACCTAAACATTCAACAGCTACTGCCCTTGCAAAACTTGTAAATCAATGGTCGTTGAATATTGATAACAAAGAAATTTCTGGAGTTGCCTTCATAGATCTTCGTAAGGCTTTTAATTGATACTGTTGACCATGAGCTACTTCTACATAAACTAGCTTGTATAGGTTGTAGTAATAGGACTATTTATTGGTTCAAATCATATTTAGGGGATCGACAACAAGTGACCCAATTCAAAGGAGCCAAGTCGCATCCATCAACCATCAAATTAGGTGTGCCACAAGGTTCAATTCTTGGTCCCCTTTTATTTTCAATATATGTTAATAGTCTACCTGAATGTACTCCTGAAGGTATCATAGATATGTATGCTGACGATACGACACTTACCGTCAGTGCAAATGATGCAACTGTTGTGGAAGAAAAATTAACTGTTGCGTTAAACAGAGTCATGGCATGGATTAAGGAAAATCGTCTTGTTCTTAACACTGAAAAAACTTGTGTCATGTTAATAGGCTCTCCTGCTAATCTCAAGAAAATTGAATCTTTCACCATTTCATTAAACGGCAATTTGATCAAAAGAGTTCAATTCACCAAATGCTTAGGACTTTTGATAGATGAAGAATTGAAATGGTCTAAACAAATCGAAAACGTAAGTAAACTTACCCAGAAAAACATTAGCATGATAAAGAGAGCAAAGAGTTTTTTGCCTCAAAAATCCTTAAAGTTACTTTATAACAGTCTAGTGTTGCCACGATTAGATTACTGCTCTGTTGTATGGTCGAACCGATTTCATTCTCATACAACTAAGCTGCAAAAAATTCAAAAGAGGGCCGCAAGAATAATATTGAACAAGACATATGACACACCGTCGGCTGATTTGTTCACAAGTCTTAAATGGATGACACTAGACAAGCGGTTTGAGTTAAGTCGCGTTATGATGATATATAAATGCGTTCATAACTTAGCACCCTCTTACCTTCAGGTAGGCTTAATCAATCCTAATGATGTACATGAGCATCATACAAGGCAAATAGACAGTGGATGTTTACGTGTGCCTAGATTTCACACTGATTGTTATAAGTGTAGCCCAATTGTTTCTTCCATATTTGAATGGAATAAGCTAGATAATTCGTTGAGAACGGCTTCATCTGTCAATTCATTTAAGAGATTGTTTAAACAAAGTTGTAATTTGTGAATGGCTCAGCCGTACATACACTACGTGCATGTTCTGTAATATTTACATGTCTTATTCACATAATTGCGACTTAATTAATATTTTCCTATTGACATTACTGCTTACTAGGTTAATGATATATGTTAATTTTGCAAACGAGTATTATTTTTGTAACTGTTCTGTATAAATGTTATAAACGATGTAAATATGTTCATTCAGGGCCCCATGGAAGACCACTACTTGCTGGTGAATGGGCTACCCTGTCAAAAGATCAGAAATAAATAAATAAATAAATAAAAATCTAGGGCCCTAAGGAGGGCCCCTGGATGCTCATCTGACCGTAATTAAATGCCTAAAACCCCTGAGCTTCTGGGGGCTCTATCCCTTGACACCCAGCAGGGCAAAGCCCATGGACCCCAGTCAAATTTACGCTGTGCTCGCTACGCTCTGCCTAATCGTTAATACTCTACTTTGAAAAATGTTCCGCTGGGCCTGCATATCACATGTAAGAGTGGTGGTGATGCAGATTTGTTATCTCCCGCCCCCCATTACGCTCATTACGCCACTTCCCCTGGAAGGTGAGCCCCTGGAATGTTTGCCCCCCCCCCCCCATCCCAAACTGCTTCCTACACGCCTGCATGCTGAGTGGAGGGGGGAGGGGGCGGGATCATAGTGGAAACATTTTTAGAATGGTAGATTAGCACTTTTAACATGCAGGATCTAACAGTACAAGAGCTAAATCAAGCCTATTGAAAGGCATTGTTTAACAATGTTTCCAGTTTTACAAATCTGAGATGCGTGGCCCTATGTGTTATCAGTGTCTGCATGTGATGGTGTTATATGGAAGCCCTAAAAAAATGCGCTTCAAAATGATCATGAAGTGTCTCAAAAGGTAAAAATCTTTGAGTGCCCGGTTTTACCAGACTCATTTTCCCCAATAATAATAATAATAAAAACGTTACTTATAAAGCGCTTACCACCGAAGTCTCTAAGTGCTATATTTTTATAACAAACAAAATATACTGATAAACAATTACATATTAAACAAAACAAAAAAGTTCAAATAAACCTACAAATCACAATACATAAACATCAAAGTGAACAGAGTTAATTAATCAGCGAAAGCAATTTTGAATAAATGTGTCTTAAGACTAGTTTTGAATAGGCTAACAGTTTGACAGTTTTTGACATTTAAAGGTAATCTGTTCCAAAGTTCAGCAGAAGCTTTGCAAAAAGAGCGATTACCATAAGAAAGAGTTGAAACAGAAGTAGACATGAGGTTTAATTGTGAAGATGACCGTAAATTGCGCGAGGGTTTTTTATTTCTGGATTAGACTGTAGTGTCTATTCCAATAGACTGTAGTGTTAAAAAAAATGTTGGGAAAACATTTTTTCAAATTTCTAATTCCAATCATAAATATCTTGATAATCAGACAGGCAATCGGCTTGTAGCCTGAGCATCACCTTATGATATGTGGGAACATTTTGATGGCATATTCCGTAATCCGAATGAGGTTTCTGTGGGTAATGTACCCTTGTTAAAATCCTTCTAGTAAGAGTAGATGTCTCCCCCCCCCCCCAAAAAAAAAAGAAGACCTATTCACAACTTTAGCAGGAACAATGGTATTTTCACAAGACAAGAAGATTGTTTCACTTTGACATTTAAAGCACATGTATTCATTTAACATGCAATATGGGATTTTTCACTCCAGTTTTTGCAGAAAGGATACAAATCGATGGATTAAGACCACTTATCAACAAAAGTTTAAATGAATGTTGACAATATTTCAAAAGATTCAAATAAAACCATATTTGTTCATTCCAAACGGTAGTTCCCTCCCCCCCCCCCCCCCCCATCCTCCTCCTCCTAGTTATGTGCTGGGATTGGTCTTACGATACAAAGTTTACATTCTAGAGTATTTGAATGGTGACACAAGTTGAATATAATTGAATGTACAGCATACCATTTATCACGATGAAATACATGTAAAACTTGACGTGAAGATATACAAATACAATGTACTGATGCGTTGAAGTCTAGAGAAAGTCTGATGTCTGAGAGTTTACTCTCTCAAGGAAGTTTCCTCCTGTCTCAAATGTTCTCTCTGATAATGGTCCAAAGTATTCTGACGGGAGTCCAAAACGAACCCTCTTTCATAATGGGTAAACCCTCTATTGGGTGGGGATAACCATAGCCATTGAGCAAATAACTATTACCTAAAATAGGCCATAAATTGTACTCAGTAATGAAAGAGGAGTACGTCTATTATCTGGAAGGAGTGTATTGTGACCAGTGCTTCATGAGCTTACTTGAAAGTGTACTCTTTGCAAACATTTTAACTTCTTGTTTACTTCGTGTAGATGTATTGATAGATTATTGATAAGCTTTTGATGAATATAGATTTTAGTCTATTGCTCACAAAGCACTTGTGCCCCTATTATATTACATTCAAAAGATAATATTTCCCAATACCGGTAATTTTATTCACAGAGCTGACTTCACTGGGCAGTTTCTTGGGTGTTGGTGGCATAATTGGGGTGGCTGTAGGAGCGTCTGTTCTCGTGGCTATACTGTCTTTGTGCTGTATAATTGCTTCGAGGAGAATGACCCACAACAATTTCGTAAGTAATCACAATTAATGAATTCTGCGCAGTTTGCTTCAGAAACAAAAAAATGTAACCAATATTTTTATGTTTAGGGGGTTTTAATAAGCCATAAAATTGGTCTCAATATCGAAATCAATTTAAGCTGATGAAACACACCCTGATCATTTTTTCTATATTTACGTGAGATATTGACTCACTTTAATTACTTCTCATGATAATCGTTATATCCTATGGCTTTTTATAATGAATGGATATGAATGATTGTAAATGGGTTAATGTCAAAAGTTGTTCATGCACAAAAATATAAGCACTTTTGAGAGCGACGCTGAGAATACAACAAGAAGAAAAGTCTTGTCCCCTTTATGTTTCATCTTCGTGCCCCCAAAAATGCCCGGGCACCAATTACACTGTTGTCAATTTCCTACACTACGGTAACTAAAAACCGAACTTTAATCCTGCATGGACGGAGCACTATATTTCTTGGAGACTGGGGCATCCCCTGGGATGTGCATTAAAAAATGAGATTTGTAGCTTTTATCATTATGATTGTTGTTATTTATATTGTTATTATTATTATTATAACTTTTGTTTTAGTATATCATTGCTATTCTTATTCCTTTTGTTGTTTTTGTTATTACTATTTCGACGACTACTATTTACTACTGCTGCTGCAGCTACTTCAATTACACAAATTAGGGACTTTTAGATTGAGTGGACGAGAACGGCGTGAACGTCCACTGATCATGTTTGTCTATGACAAGCCGTTTTAACATTTATTACTATTTCTTGATACCAAGAATTACCATTGCTTTACAACAGAAAATCATTTCTTGATATCAAGTATTCAATTCTTGATGTCAAGAAATACCATTTACAACAGAAAATCATTTCTTGATATCAAGAAATAGGAATAAATGTTAAAATGGCTTGCCATAGACACGCATGATCAGTGGCCGTTCACGCCATTCTCGTCCACTCAATCTAAAAGTCCCTAATATTATTACTGTTGGTAGTAGAAGTAGTAGTATAGTAGTAGGATCAGTAGTAGTAGTCATAATAGTAGTAGTAGTAGTAGTAGTAGTAATATTAGTAGCAGCAGTAGTACAAGTAGTTGTAGAAGTAGATGTATAGTAGTATTAATAATATCAACATCATGGCCATAACAATGAGTTATTATTATTATTTCTCACAATTTGTAGGCACAGAGGAAAAGGGACCCCCAGACTAATGTGCATCTATCCTCCTTTAGAAGAGCGGGAGACCAGAGGGCACGACGTCAAGGTCCAGGGCGCCCGGGGGATGTCTTCTGGCATGACGACAATCTTTACCGTGGCTATGTGGGCGGGACTCGCGGGAGTACTCCCACGACGGAATTTATGGGATATTAAAGTGCACCAATCACTGAAAGATATGTTGTTCTGTATCTTGTAGTTCCATCTCATGATACTACATGTGTAGGCCTATACATACAAATATATTCTCAACTAACTCAATAATAATAATACACAACATTTATTAGGCGCTTGATACTGGTGTTTCTAAGCGCACCATTGTCTGATTAAAAATTACCAACTAAAACTTATAATAAACACACAAATTATAAATCTGTTCTTTATTCAATAAATCATGCATATATATGATAATAAAAACAAAAATGAGATCAAACGTAAGGTCAAACATAAGACCAAAGAAACAATTAAGGAATAAGATGGTTTGCAGTGCACCTCCTTTGACCGACTCACAACTGCACCCGTGTAGAATATCATTCATGAATTTTAAAAGTGAGTTTTTAGCAAGTGAGGTAAAAGCAACTTGTGACGGGACTAATCAATTAATGCAAAAAATAGGGCTCGTACGGAACCCAAGTCCAACTTCGGCTCTGTGCGCGCGATGTTACGTAATCGTTTTTTGGGGTTTATTTCCAGCTGTTCATAGATTACTTTTTTGGGTGATTGGTCCACTTTAAGGTTAAAAGCCCAAGTCCAACTTGGGCTCTGTGCACGATGTTACGTAATTGTTTTTTTAGGTTTATTTCCAGCTGTTACTTTTTTGGGGTGATTGGTACACTTTAAGGTTATAAGCCTCAATTTTTTAGGTTTATTTCCAGCTGTTCATAGATTACTTTTTTGGGTGATTGCACTTTAAGGTTATAAGCCCAAGTCCGACTTGGGCTCGGAGCGCGATGTTACGTAATTGTTTTTTGAGGTTTATTTCCAGCTGTTCATAGATTACTGTTTTGGGTGATTGGTACATTTCAAGGTTATTATAAGCCTTAATTTTTTAGGTTTATTTTCAGCTGTTCATAGATTAATTTTTTGGATGATTGGTACACTTTAAGGTTATAAGCCCAAGTCCGACTTAATTGGGCTCGATGCGCGCGATGTTACGTAATTGTTTTTTGAGGTTTATTTCCAGCTGTTCATAGATACTTTTTGGGGTGATTGGTACACTTTAAGGTTATAAGCCCAAGTCCGACTTAATTGGGCTCGATGCGCGCGATGTTACGTAATTGTTTTTTGAGGTTTATTTCCAGCTGTTCATAGATACTTTTTTGGGTGATTGGTACACTTTAATGTTATAAGCCCAAGTCCGCCTTGGGCTCTGTGCGCGATGTTACGTAATTGTTTTTTGAGGTTTATTTCCAGCTGTTCTTAGATTACTGTTTTTGGTGATTGGCACATTTCAAGGTTATTATAAGCCTTAATTTTTTAGGTTTATTTCCAGCTGTTCATAGATTACTTTTTTGGGTGATTGCACTTTTAAGGTTATAAGCCCAAGTCCGCCTTGGGCTCTGTGCACGATGTTACGTAATTGTTTTTGAGGTTTATTTCCAGCTGTTCTTAGATTACTTTTTGGGTTGATTGGTACACTTTAAGGTTATAAGCCCAAGTCCGACTTGGGCTCTGTGTGCGCGATGTTACGTAATTGTTTTTGAGGTTTATATTTCCAGCTGTTTATAGATTATTTTTTGGGGTAATTGGTACAATTAATATAAGCCTTAATTGGCGTAGCTACAGGGGAAAAAGGTAAGCTTCCCTCCTAATGGGATGGTGTTTTAAAGTTTTAATTTTAGGAAATGTATGCTACTTTGTTTTACTATTATACCCTGCTTAGCTTTGATCATATGTAAAAAAAAAAAAAAAAAGGGATAGCATATATTATTATTGTATTACAAGTATTCATATTGATTGTTATTGGGTCTGCTATTTTTGTCTACAAATACATATTTTTGAATTACTCCAGAATGTTCGTCTGACAATTGAAAGTATCATTTAGTTAGTTCTCGCAGAAGTTTGCAATGTGAAAAATTACATGAAAAGAATGATCATGATTTCAATGCAAATTAAGGTTTTTACCATAACGAAAAGCTCTCGTTAAAACTATACCCCACCACTAAAACATAGGAACCAATGTAAATCAGCCGGGGTATCACGACCCCACTTTCGTTTCTCTCGTTAAAACTTAGACAGAGCCTTGCAGCTCTGCGTGACGAGAGATATGGCAGCTATGGCAGATATGGCATAGTTTAAACAAACTCTTACTGGGGCTCTGCCTGAAAGGAAATGAGAATTAGGAAACATATATTTTACTGGTTTTAAGATATTTTCATGTCCAAAAGTCACTTATAATTTAGATGAAGACCATAATAAAGTTTGAACGAAGCAAAATGACCCAGAATTGGTGATATAGCAACAATTTTAATTGTGAAAATTAGCACTCTTTCTCCCTTCCTCTCTCCCTCTATCATGCTTATCTCTCTCTCCCTCTCTATCTCCCCGCCAAAGTCTTGGCAGGGGGATTACATTGTATAGCGCTAGTGTTTACTTTAGGGATAGCTCTGGGAGTAGTGACAGTCAAATGGGGGTTTCAATTTTAAACGACGAGTTTTCATCATGCGCTATACCTGATGTAAAAGGAAATCCCATTTAAAAAAAGAATTTGTAAACCGTTGATAAATCATTATGTAATTATAAATATTTTTATCGCCTGCGTAGCAAGAAGCATGACATAGGCGCCGCTTTTGAATTTATTTTGAAAGTATAAGTTCTTATCCAATGAAACTTGGACCAAAGGTTTATCAAGTATTCCCAATCATGTGAGGAGAATTTCAGGTCACAGAGTCAAGGTCAAAGGTCATTTTCAGTCTGCAAAGTTAGACTTTGTTGTAGCATCAACATTAAGATTTTGAATTTTTGGCATAATTTCATAGTATACATCCCTATTCCATGAAACTTGAACATAAGGGTTATCAAGGATCACCAATTATGTGATTATTCTTTTAGGAGTCAAGGTCAAGGTCCAGTGTCATTTCAGGTCTGCAAACTTGGACTTTGTTGTGGCATCAACATCAAGATTTTTAGCATAATTTCAAAAGTGTTCGTTCAAATTCTATGAAACTTGTAACCCAAGGGTTATCAAGTATCACAAATCATATGACACCAATGCCAGGTCTTAAAGTCAAGGTCAAAGGTCAGTTGACTTGAATAATGTTTTTCACAACTTAACATGAGAATTAATAAATCATTTTTTGTTATTCATATTTTATAAGAGTTATCAATCTTAGCACAAGTCGGGCACGTACGCAGGATATTTTCGAAGGGGGGGGGGGGGGGGGGGGGTTCTAAAATTTGAACATCGCACCTAAAAAAAAAAAATTTAATTGTCCCAAAATTTGGCCGGTCGATATTTCATTCCGTTGGGGGGGGGGGGGGGGGGGGTGGGGGTAAGGTCACCCTTTTTTGGTCACCCATTAGCACATTTTTTTTATTTTTTTATATTTATTTATTTTATAAAAAATTGAGGGAGGGAGGGGGGTTTCCTCCAAAACACAAACAAAAATGGGGGGGAGGGTTTGACCCCCCCCCCCCCCCCCCCCCCCCTGCGTACGCGTCTGGTACAAGTAATAGTAAATAATTCCCCTGATGATTCTTGGTCAATATTCACTTCATAATGCTGATTATATTCAGAGGATTTCACATTTTGGGGCCTGCTAATGGGCCACCCAGCCTATAAATAATGTCCAAACCTCAATTTTTCATCATATCGAATTGCGTAATGCAGGCGAGACCGCCGAGAGCGTTTCCCTCGTTTCCATATCGAGAGTAATTTAGTCCGGCAGCCATCTCGATATACCTTGTTTTAGGGTCTATAGTTTTTTTTGGGGGGGATTATAGTTCCTTAGACCATCAATTTGAAGAATCCGATTGCTGACACTCTGTCAGCCTTGAGCAATTTGAGATATGTGACGTCACACAAAATGGCCGCCAAAATACCCTTTTTTACCAAAATTAATGATAACAAAATTGTTTACAGTATTTTGCTACATTAAATGTCAGTCAAATATCTTGATTTTTTTCGAGGATCATCACTAAATAAAAATTGACGATGTTGTATGATAAAAAATGGCATGTAAATTTGCATAATTCAGATTGGCGCCCTCTATAGACACGTTAACTTGCAAATTTTAAATGATGGCCAAATGCCAATTTCTAACATAAAATTAACATTTTGTATAAGTCAGACGCACTGAATACAATTAGTAAAAATTGTGCTCCACATTTTGGTGTGATTTTTTTGTTATTTTGTACTTTAAAGGTAAAGATCAGTTTTGGAAACGCCCCCCTCTCAAAAAATGAAATGGAAGCTCTTATCACCAATCATGTGAAAGAATATGTTTTGACTAATACGTGATGATACAAATTTTGCCGAGAAACCGCCTACTAATTAAATATATTTGGTAAATTATTATATCTATTTAGACCTGATAGATATCGCGCACGTGTCGCGTAGTCCCATATACATCCTTCTGTGTACAGTGCTTGTAACTTTACCAAGACTGGGCCAAATTTCTAATCGTTTTGATGATTCCAGAACCTTGCAGTACACACCAATACTTATAAGCTAGATGATCAACCTTTTCTAATCGATTCCACAACGTTTCTTTCACAATGCAATCGCATGACCATAACTGGTCTTTATCTTTAATACTTGAAGAAAACAAGCTAGAATTTCATGCTCTCTGTCCCATAGATATGAGGTGCCATATGGTTATAAATGCCCGTTTTCAGTGACATCATTCCGAAATTTGATTTGTATTTTGAGGTAATACATTCTTTTATATGAACCTATCATGAAAAGGTTCCTCTCTTACGAGGGAATTTATTAGTTTAATAAAGCGAAATATCCACCCTAAATGACCAAACATGGTTACCTTCCAATGGCTATCATTTGCTGCTTTAGTTTGATCGTTATAACACTCGACAGAGGCGCGAAAACCACAGAAAATTGTGCATGCTAGTTTTGCTTTGTTGCATTGGCACATGATTTACATAAGCTTCCACTCGCACAAGTGCACCGTATTAACCTTAATATGTTGTCCGGTGCGAGTTGTACATTTGTAAGTACTGTGACAGGGATCAGAGATTTAGTTTCCTCTTCTTTCGCATAGCCATACTTTGTAGGATCCAATGATGTGGGTCGTGACTGTAAGGCGTGCTTCCACACACATGTTTGCAGATGAGCTCTCTTGCCAACTGAGTCCAAAGGGAGTCAAATCTTCTGCTTCATCACTTTCAGCAATGCATGTACCCTTTTCAATCCCAAAGTATGCCCCAATAGTGTCGCATCCCCTCAACGCATGTCCTGCCAACATCAATGGAATGATATATCCTAACTTGTGTACAGTGGCAGGAATGTCAATAACAGTTCGCTCTTTGATGACTCCATGATCATTGGCATTCTAAGTTATTCATGTAGATAATGATGGACCCTAACCCTAACAGCCACGACCCTAACATACCTTTTCTCATTAGCAGCAATTTGAATCGCTTGCTGTACTATGGTGTTGTCTGCTTCTTCATGTGTTGGAAAGATCTTCCCTTGGCATGACATCGCTGCCTGGTATCACTTCAACAGATACATCATCTTGACCGGTAATGACCAGCTTGTGCTTTTGCCTATTTCTGAACACCTCATCATTCTGCAGAATCACGCATACCGGTATATGATGTCGATCAACTGTAGTTTGTTGTCAGTAGTTTCTGGGAGGGAAGCAGTGAGGTGGGAAGACTCTTTTGGATGACTCTCGATTCGTCATGACTTCTAGAAATCCTGGTGGCACACCAACCAAAGATCATCAGATTTTAATCCAGAGTAGAGCACAACCATCAAACGGACTGTACAAGGTTGTTCAAGTGACACGTCAACCTTTGTCAAATTCTTCAAGTTCGCCTTTGACCTGGTGAAAGCTTCTATGACAAAATATTCTTGATATTGACATATCTTCAACTTGCCTGCAGTCCTATTACTCTAGAGTATATCAACTTGGTGTCATAGACTTTCGAATCCTCCAATGTTAATTAAACTACACCCTCCAAGTGGTTGAAAACTTCACCTACCTCGGCTCCATGTATTAAGCAACCTCTCCCTTGATCTCGAGCTCAACGTTCACATTAGCAAGGCAGCAACCAAAATGGCTAGACACTCAAAGCAGGCCTGGAAGAACACTTTACTATAAACCACCAACACGAAAATGAAGATCTACCAGGCCTATGTGCTCAGCACTCTCCTGTATGGCAGTGAGTCGTGAACCCTGTATGCAAGTCAGGAGCGCCGTTTGAATGTTTTCCATTTCCGCTACTTGAGGCGAATCCTAGGCATCAAATGGCAGGACCACATTCCAAACAAGGATGTCCTCAAAAAGGAGGGATGATGACCATCTACGCTCTTCTATCAAAACGACGGCTGAGATGGCTTGGTCATGTCAGTCGAATGGAAGACGGTCGCATTTCAAAAGACATATTGTACGGAAAGTTAGCGACCAGAACTAGGACTGTTAGAAGACCTGGCCTTCGCTTTATGGATGTGTGCAAGAGGGATATGGAGGCCAGTGAAATCAACCCTACAAAATGGGAAGCCTATGCTTCAGACTGCCCCAAATGGAGATGCGCTGTGAAGACATGTATACAGAGGAGTGATCAGAAGAGAGTAGAACAGTGGGAGGAGAAAAGACAACAAAGACGGCAGCTAGCCACGGCTTCAACAGCACAGCCACACATGAAATTTGTCTGCAGCATTTGCAACAGGACCTGCCTCTCTAGGATTTGACTGTTTAGTCATAGCAGGAGCTGCACAGCAAGAAACTTTTGTGCTTGAAGCTGTTAAACAGAGGTACAATTGACGGTGTTCAAAGGGAGGGAGTTCCAGAGTCTTATTGTATCCGGGAAGAAGCTCCTCTTTTAGACAAGCATTCAGGCAAAATGAACAATTATCTTCTTGGAATGCCCTCTGTGCAGGGATGTTGATGGAGTGAGGAAAGTATGTGGAAAGTCTTTCAGCGGGTTGTTGATGCGAAAGATCATCACCACCTGAGCCTGTACCCTGCATTCTTGTAATGTTGGCCACTTGAGCTGGTTCAGGATGGCTTCTACTTGTCCTGCAGTGGTCATTGCAGAAGGAGCGGACATAGCGCCGTTGACCCATTTCAAGCTTCTTGATGATTGCTAATTGTTTGAGTGTTAGGGTCCCATATAATTATGATGATGGCATACTCCATGATTGGTTGAAGGCGAGTATCGTAGCACAATTATTTAATTATTCTAGGACATGGTTGGATATTTCTTTGAAGAAAGGCACGGGTGGAGTTGGAGTATTTGCTGATAATGTTGATATGTGGGTTCCAGCTGAGGTTTTTCTGCGACTCAACACCTTGATACTTTGCTATATTTTTGTCATCTAGGGTCTGTCCGTGAATTTGATGATGGATTTGCGTTTATTGGTGACATGTAGAACCTGACATTTATGTGGGATGAATTCCATCAGCCAATCACGCTCCCAGCGTTGCAGTGAGTCAAGATCCTCTTGGAAACGTTAGGCGTCTTCCTATGTCTTGATGTTGCTGTATATAGCATGCCATCGTCAGCAAAGAGCCTGACTGTTGGGTTTGGGGAGAGGTACGGTGGCAGATCATTGAGGAAGAGGAGAAACAGCATCTGGCCGATAACGCTGCCTTGCGGGATGCCAGATGTTACTTGGCTGGTGTTGGAGATGGGTCCTTCCAGTAACACCTGCTGGGTCCTGTAACTCAGGAAGCCAGAAAACCAAGCATGTGTGGGTTCCCAGATTCCATAGAATTGGAGCTTGTGTAACAGCTAGCCTTCCATGGGGAACCTTGTCAAATGCTTTGGAGAAACCAAGGAGTGTCATGTCCAATCGGTCTCTGGCATCGATGCCTTTGGCAAGGTCCAGGACAGCAAGGACAAGCTGTGAGACGCAGGATCTCGCTTCTTTCGAAAGCCATGTCGTGCATCAGACAAGATGTTGTGGCTTTCAAGGTGGTTCATATTGCTGCTAAGAACGATGTGCTCCAGTACTTCACAGGTTACTGACGTCCGAGAGACAGCTTTGTAGTTCTCTGGCTTGCTACGGTCACCTTTCTTGAAGATGGGATCAATATAATATATTGATCCCATCTTCAAGAAAGGTGGCTATATGTTATATAGCCATCTTCCATTTATCAGGTATGCACGCTCTGGTTAAGAATAGAGGGAACACAGGTGTCAGTTTGGTGGTCAGAAATCTGGCTGGGATTTGGTCAGGACCAGTGGCTTTATGAACATAAAGCTCAGACAGGATCTTCAGAACCCCTGGTGGCGAGATAGTAATGTGATCCATGGTTGGCTAGGGGCTTCGTCCTTTGTCTCTCAGACTAGTCATATCTTCATTGCAGTTGAAGATGGATGAAAACTGATAACTTAGAATGTTCGCCTTTGAGAGGTTATCTGAGTAAGTCATTCCATTAGATTATTTCAATGGAGCCAACCCTAAAGCATTGCATCGCTTGCCGTTTATGAAACTCCAGAAACACTTTGGTTTACAGTTGGTGTCTGGGCTGACAATTTCTGTCAGGTACCCGTTGTAGACTTTCTTGGAAATTGTGTCATAGAATCCACCAGGTAACTTCTGTTAAAACTCATGCATCTGTCTGGTACCGATGCCAAATGCTTTATCATCATTCACTGACGCTGGATCAATGCTGGTCTAAATAAAGCCTATGAATGGAACAATAATGTACCATAAAATCACTTCTCACTGATTCTCTTGTAGATCTTGGTTTCTTTACACGATTGTATCTTAATTTAGACCAAAAAATATGTAAGATAAATGCAGCACAATCGTAATTATTTCATGCATACGAAGCATATAATATGTGTTTAACGTGACATAGATCTAAGAAATTGGCATTTTTATGCAAAATTAATATATTTATAGAGGGCGCTATCTCAAAATATGCAAATTAGCTTGTCATCTTTGGCCGTGCAACATCACGAAACAATTTTTAGTGATGGTCCTAGAGAGATACAGACATTTTGGCTGCCCAAAATTGTAGAAAAATCCTTGTTTTATATTTATTATAGATTTTTAGAGAAAAATCATGTACTTTGGCGGCCATTTTGTATGACGTCACATATCTTAAATTGCTCAAGGCTGACAGAGTGTCAGCTATTGGATTCTTCAAATAGAAGGTTTAGGCAATCATAATCCATTGAGAAATAAGAAATTGGCATTTGGCTGGCACACCTATTTTTATGCAAAATTAATATATTTATAGAGGGCGCTATTTCAAAATATGCAAATTAGCTTGTAATCTATGGCCGTGCAACATCACGAAACAATTTTTAATGATGGTCCTAGAGAGATACAGACATTTGGCTGCCCAAAATTGTAGAAAAAGCCCTATTATATATTTATTATACATTTTTAGAGAAAAATCATGTACTTTGGCGGCCATTTTGTATGACGTCACATATCTTAAATTGCTCAAGGCTGACAGAGTGTCAGCAATCGGATTCTTCAAATAGAAGGTTTAGGCAATCATAATCCATTTAAAAAAAAACTATAGACCCTAAAACAAGGTTAGGCCAATAATATGGATTTGGCTGCCGGACTAATTTCAGCATTACCTGCTCTATGTTAAAGAAAAAGAAAATTTTCTTACTCTGGTTATTCATTCTTAGCCCATTGTCTTTTAGAGTGGAAGCACATTAAAGAAAACTTACGCAAAATAATTATTAATTCTATTCTAATTTTATGTAATTCTTCCATGGAAATCTCATTTATTTACAATTCTACAGTAAACTTTACTATGATGTATCATATTTAGTCTTTAGATATTTACTTAAATGTAAACGTTTGTTTCATATTAATTCAATACATACAGGAAATATTTGAATCTAAATCTGAATTTGAACTCCTTGTACGAGTACGTCCGTGCATTTGTATGGGGGGCATGTGTATATAACCTCCGGATTTGTTAAAGTTTTTTTGTTTTTATATAGAGTGAATAACATGTAAAATTGTCTTATAAATTATGTTTATGTACTTTAAGTTTACTATGCTGCTCAGTTATATATGCTGCAAAATGCAAATGAGTTTTAGTTTGAGTATGTTTATGTAAAAGCAATTAAAGGGATAGTTGGGTGCAGAGGGCGCTACACAAAATATTTTTTTGTGAGATAATGAAAAACTGATTGTCAAATTTGAAAGAACATACAATTTAAATTACAAAATTATCTTTGTTTGATCAAAATCGGTTCAGAAACGGCTGAAATATCCATAAATATAGCGGTTTCTAATATTTGTGTACCACCACAAATATTCAAAATTTGAACCAGCCGTTGAAGAAAAAAAATAGCGCCTTCTACGTTGTATTCCAGACAATGCCGATGTTGGCTTTTTGTTGGCTGTTTCGTGTTGGTTATATTACGCACAACCAACCGGCCCATGTATTGTTATTATCATTTAATTAATTAATTAACAGTCACCATATATTTTGGAAAGTGGAGCCGTAATTGGTATGATCGTATTGGCCAAATTTCACACATTTGGGGTCTAAAATTACCTTCATATCAAATTTTGGTCCTAAAAGGTCACTAGAAATGTCATAGATAGGAATAAGAGCAATAACCATGCACTTTGAAGGCATTTGCAGTCTGAAAACAGAACTCAACTATCCCTTTAATATTGAAAACGTTCTATTTTATTCAATGATATATTGTTTTTGTTTGTATTACATTTGGAGGGATAAAACAAAAATTACTAAAAAAATATTTTAAAGGGGCATATGTTCCCCGTATTCCAGAGGGCGTTCTAAATACGTACCCGCTGGCGGACGGTGCTAGCTGCCTATTGACACCAACAGAATATGGCTCTTACGCAGATGGCATGTTCCGAATGCCCGCACAATGCCGATTATCGCATACATGTGCCGAAGTAATACCAATCGCAGTTCGGCTCTAAGATTCGGCTGCGGTTTCCACCCACTTTCGTGACGTCACAATCAGCAGCGATCAGCTGGCTTGGCGAAGGCAGGCCAGGCCGCGCGTACTTTGATTTACAGCTGTATGCAAATTAGAAGTCGATCTTCGGAACCAAGATGGCGATGACTAGAACAGCGATAACTACACTGGTGGGAACGTGCCCCTTTAAAAAGGTATATATGTGCGAGTGCGTGTGTCGTATAAACCCATAGGCTTTACATCGAGCAATACCTTAGCAATGAAAATATGCACTGATGTAGGTTATTCAAAAGTCATAAGGTATATACACCGAAATTATATTTTGTATTAATCTCAACACATTTATTCAGTAATATTCCCTAGTGTGTTAATAAGTATAGAAAATTGTAGTAGTTTTATAATAATATATAGTATGTGGTATAGGAAGTAATATAGCAAGATTATGTTTGCGTGTTCATGATAAAAGTAAAGACACTTTTTTTAAGCTTCATTGTTTTTTTCTTGTCACCATCAAATAAAAGAATTAAGGAAATAAACATTTTGTCAAGTAGTCCAAAATTAATTCTTGCTGAAAGGAAGAAATTTCATACAAAAGGGACATATTTCTATTTAAATCAATGATGTAAACATGGTCTTGCTACTTCATGTAATGAATTATTCTTAATTTGTAAGTTGTAATTAATTTGTAATTGGTTTTACTTCGGGAATAAATTTTGCTTCTATTATAATAAATAAATTTGTCTTACTTTAATCCTTTAAAACTATCACTTAAGCAAGCCATCGAATGACACATTAATCTAAAATGCTTGCAGAAATATTTCAACCCAACATAATGACATTAAAAATTGACTTTACTAAAAGCATATATATGGAAATGAGTGAACGACTTCATCAAATTAACGATTCAATGCATTAAAAATCCCTTGTGCAAATAACGTAAATTATTTAAATTTTGCACAAGCTGCAGTTGATAATACAATCCACCAAAATGAAAGCATTTATACAAAGAGAAAACGTAGACATTTGCATATGAACAGGGGGCGTGCTTCTGGGGGGGGGGGGGGCAAGGGGATACAGCCCCCCCCCCCCCCCAACACACACACACACACTTTTTCTAAGTATTCCAAAAGTGCCCTTTTCCCTCTTATCACAAATGCCCCCTTTTCAACTCTGATAAATGCCACTATTCAAATCTGAAAAATGCTTATTTTACTTTGACAAGTGCTCCTTTTCAGGTGCGAGAAGGGCCTCTTTTAACCTCTGATAAGTGTTCCTTTAACATTGACATGTGCCTCTTTTCTTGTCTAATAAGTACCCTTTTGAATAAGTGTCCATTTTGCTCCTGGACCCCACGCCATTTACGCTACGTGTTACCTGATTGTAAATATGATAGCGCCCACCCCTCCCCCAACTTTGAAAAAAAGTTCTGTGGGACCTGCACGCAAAAAGAGTGATGGTGATGCACCTTTTTCTTCTCCCCCCCCCCCCCCATTTTTCTGGTTTATTACACCACTGTATCACACACAACCCACCCCAGTTTAGTTTAGAAAGCTACATTAAGGATTATCACGTCAATGTTCAAGGATTCATGATTGGCAAATCATGGTCAAAATATAGCTTTTTTTTTTAAATATAAAATGCCCCGACAAGGAAATCTCGTTTTCTAAATAAAGTGTCCTCATAATATACACAATTTCTAATGTACTATAAAGGGGGGGGGGACTTTCCACTTCTCCCCCACCCTCTCTCTTGCTATCATTATTCTCAGATTCGTTCCATTTAGTAAGACTTTCAATTTCCAAGAAATTAGCCGACAACAGTTTTGCATTTTTATGTCAAACATTTAATGTTCTCTGCCAATACAATCCAATCTTTACATAACAACTTGGCATACGATCATACATGCCAGAAGCAATCCAGCTGTACACTCCTTACGTTTCAAATTCTTTTTCAAGCACACAAATCATAAACCTTTGCAATCTATACACAATGGTGGCCCAACAGTTGCTCTGGTGACCTTTGCTCCAGCGACAATTTAACCAAGATCTATTTCATCAAATATATAGGATTAGGGGCAGGATGCAATTTTTTTTTTTTTTTTTGGGGGGGGGTGTTAAGTTAATTTAATGGTTAAGGGTTAAGGTTATGTATAGATTTGGTCCATGTCTGCAATTTAAAACAAAATAAGAAACGAGATTGAGAAGAAGAAAAACGGAGAAGGGTATTGATGAAGCAATTGTCGCCAGAGCAGGTGTCATAAAACCATACACAACATCAAGCCTAGGCATGAAAATTAAAGAAAATATTATACAAATTATAAATATCTCTGCTAGAGGCATAGCTTTGAAGTTCTGCTTGCATACATATTATTAAAGTATGAGTATATTTCATAAAGGTTAGTCAAATTTGCTAGTACGATATATTGTCCATTCTACTGTACACTGAAATATTTGTTGGTTACAAAAATGCTGCATAATGTATAAGTGTATGATATGATTGTAAAAGCAGACTGTCTAAGTAATTTAAAATTGAATTTGAATTGCTTTTAAAAGCTGGCTAATCTAAAACTCAACACTGGTATATCATCCAATCAATACAATAGGCTGACAAACATGTCGCAAGCATTTGACATTGTGAGAAACATTAGTAATACATCATTAATCAAATATAATGCAGTACAAGAAAGATACAATACGGGAAATCTAGTTTGAAGATCATGCGGCTAATTTCCCCTATTATTGGGAAAAAGTAATAGCCAAACATTTACTATTTTGTCATCCGTAAGAACAAAACTAAAAATGCATAGTATATGGTACACATTGCAGTAGGATGATGTGGATACATAGTTTTATACATGGTCTCAATACAATGCATGGAAACATATCATGGAAAGTGAATCAATTTTCAAGGTGATTAGTGATCTAATACCTTTGAGAAAATTCAGATGAAATTTCATATGACCAATTTTGGCCCAAATGTTGAAAGCGTAAATTTACATTAAACTGCATCAATTTAATTCTCATATTTAAGAACATTGCTAAGTGTTAATCTCTTTACATTGCATTCTACGAATTTCTTTGGTCTCATTTCATTCTGTCATGCAATGGATGAAAATTTAAAATTCATTTTCATGGTGACATGATTTTGGGTTATTCTTTTTAGCTACAGAATGATGGTGACTTGTGTGAAATAAAGAGGTTGATATATGGAGCTCCAGAATCAGTGGGATAAATAAACACAAATAAGCATTTAGAATTGACTTTTACGTTATTCTATTTTTCTGAATATAGAAAACTGACTAAATTACACAAGTGACCCTACTTTGAATTAAATATCCCAAGTATGTGTAGACAAGATATTCAAATTCCAAAAGAACTTTGGTCACAAACAGAGCGAAAAAAAGCCCTGGCTGCGTTAAGTAAAAGAGGAATTTGACCATCTGTCATAGACATTTTTTTCTCTAAAATCAGAATGAGCTACCGGTAGCTCAATTTGACTTAGTTTAAAATGATTGACAAAATGAAGTACAAAATATTTGGTAAAAATGAATATTGCAGTCACTTGGGATGGATGTGGCTGATTAGGTTATTATTGCCAATTCTAGCACTTCTTCAAGGCATTTCATTAACACTGAGGCTCTCTACACGGGAGAGGAATGGATAATGCTTTTCACAATAATCTGGTACAATAAAGTGGGGTGCCAGGACACTAAAAATTCAAAGCGGACAAGTATGCTGTTGGGTTTCACACAAAAAATGCATCAAGTAGCATATATGACCATGAATATGTGCCATATATGATATTGTCTCCAAAGAGTCGATTCATACCTTTTGAAAAAGAAACACGATATATCACATGCAATCTTGTTGGTGTTACAGTTTGAAAATGATCTGTGATGGTAATGAATCTGTCCAGGCACACAAAGTGTGGGTAGGTATTCTAATTTGGGGCAATGAGATTGAAAGAATACAAATTTTCGATCCAATATAAAGTAAATACCGGTAAACAAGGGATACATGTAGTGGTTGATCAACGGTGGTTTAAGATAAAGGCGAGTTCTGGTTTTAAAAAAAGAAAATGAATTCGAAAATGAATTCTCACAGAATCAAACGAAACTTACACTGAATGTTCAAGATTACAAATAAGTGTCATTTGCCAAACAATTTTGGTAGAAAATGTATACTGGCTGAGTAATGAGCATATAAAGTTTAGGAAATCAAGGTTAGTAGCCCCCAACACCATTTGTGTAGTCCCATATACATCTTTCTGTGTACAGTGCTTGTTACTTTACCAAGACTTACTTACATGCTACATGATCAACTTTTTCTGATCCATTCCACACCTTTTCTTTCACAATGCAATCGGATGACCAGAACTCACCTTTATCTTTTAGTAACAATAATGTTAACACATGATAATAACACAGATGAAAAACTTTCTTTTTATCATTATTCAGACAGTCAAGTGTATATCCATTTAAAAAGATTATTCAAGACACTTGAAAAACAAGTACAAAAACATACATCATGAAAATTTCTATAAGAATACAAGTAGAAATCCAACGTGAAGTATAATTATATGAATGGATCAAAACCTTCAATGTTCTAAGATTGATACAGCAAGGCACTAATACTGAAGAAGAGAGATCAAAAACAAAAAAATGTCCATGCATTATATGGTTTTGCTCGTAAATTTCTATATGAATATGAAGTAGATATATGACTTGAAGTACAATTGGCTATGTAGTACAATTGATGGAGCAAGACGCTTGAAATAAGTACTGAAGAATTCACATGAAAAACATACAAAACCAATGTTTTGCCTTATGTAGAAATCTAACATGAATTATCATAAAATGGATGGAATAGAATTGGCTATGTGACACAAGTGATACTGCAAAACACTTGAAATAAGTAGAGATGAATTTGAATGTAAAATGAAATATCCATGCACATCTTAGTCTTGCCCAGTAAACTATTTCTATACAAATACAGAGTAGAAGTATAACATGAAGTATGGTAAAATAAATGTATTAGAATAGACCGGTCTACTAACATATTACAATTGTATGCATACTGTTTAAAGACAGGTTGTTCTTGACAACCCGTAAGCTTGTCTGAGGCTTGCCTAGTATAGCAACAAGTAATATATGCAGACTGGATTCTGGGTATTGTTGTTCATTCAGTAATAACAGGTTAATGGAATACCTCGTCACTAGATCCCCAGGAAAGAAACATCCATAAATGTGGATAACTGTTAGTAAACCAGGCTATTGGCTACATACATAATACCATTGATACAGCAGCAAGACACTTGAAATGAATACTGAAGAATTCAAATGAGAAACAAAATTAATACAAGTCGTTTGAACCAGGCTTTTGCCTAGTACTATTTCTGACTCAAAGTAGAAATCAAAGAGTAATTAAATGGATGGAATAGAATTGAGTATTGTGTACATAAGTATGGAAGTAGATGGATCTATCAAGGCATGTGTAATTAAATGCAGCTATCACTTTATCATACAAAATTAACGGCACCATGTACAAAGAGAACACAGTACATGAACATGATTTTGAAGTGAGCAGACACTACAACCGAAAATTTCTATTCCTTCAAAATGTAATTCATGTTTTCATTATTACACTGTACTTCTACATATCTCACATATTTTCTCATAACAGAAACAATAATGATGAGAATTTATAAGGACTACACTATTTATTTTAATAGTAGCCAACATTTGTTAGTACCGTGAATTCTCTCCTAACACATACACTGCATTTTGCTACTGAAAAGGAATAAGAAAGAAATATTTCTCAGCAAATATACGACCCTTGCATTGACACTATACCACAGGCTTATTGACCTCATCATAACACGCTCATGCTGGTTTTTTCAATATTTAAACAAAACATACTGAATAATATAAGTTCAGAACCTATAAGCCTTTAGCTAGATGTGAACTAGAAAGAAAAACGCAAGTCAAAGGTGTCTAGATGTAGCTCTTGTTCTGTTAATTTTAAAGGAATTTAATTTCTATTCATCATGCCTTCACATCAACAAAAATAGGATTAGACAGTTCTGACTTGCAGCCAAAAGGGCACTGGTATATGATATGTAAAATTTGATCTAATATGATACAATATATTGACAATCTATCGGTGCTCTGCTGGTTTACCGTAATTCTTCCCCTTTATATTACTATAATTAGGCTTTAAATAAAAAGTTGTTGTATTGCCCTTTTCGACTGACCCAAAATCTTAAAATCTACAGTCGGCTTTTGAATTAATTTTTTTTGTTACAGTTTCTTTTTTAAAAGAATGTTTAATGAATCAAAAAAATATGTATTAAAGCATTCAAAACTCTAAAATATCAACCCAAAGAGGTAGAAAAAAAAATGACTGACTGACCCAGGTGCTGGGACCTAAAGGGCAATACAACATCTTTTTTTTTTAGGCCTTATTGCCAAAATAAGTAAATCGCATTTTGGTTCCCAGCAGATATATCATCAACTCGCCATTGCTTCATCATGGCCTTATATTACTGCAATATCAGAAAACTTGTGACCTTTTAAAACTTCTAAATCAATAACGAATCCCTAAGTCTGAGAGAAGAAACTTTTACAAAATGCACTTATTCAAAGGTTGCTTTGCTCTCTAATGAACTTTTGGATGAATCACGTGTGAATTTGGACAACTCGCTAAATTCACAAACAATTCTGGGGGGGGGGGGGGTGTTTCACAAAGATCCTAAGTTGAACTGAACTTTAAGTTGGACTTAAATATTATGGAGAGCCATTTGTAGCCTTAAAATAAAATGTAATCAAAATCAACAATTCAATTATTTTAGACTTTTCATAAATTCCACATCAAGAACATTGAAATCTCCTTGGTAACAGAAAATATAAATGTTTTGAATCAACATTTAATGTCTTTTAAACAACTTTTACAAAATATTTTCAATGATGCTAATGGCTTTCCATAACTTAAAGTCCAACTTAGAGACAAGTTCAACTTAGGATCTTTGTGAAACATCCCCCAGGCTTGATAGTACTTCACATATTCACCATATGATAAGCAAGACGAATGATCTTTCTCTCTTGATCTACGTAGGCCATAGATGGAGAAAAAGGATGGTTGTTAGGATGGTGAGGTGAGAGAGAGAGAGAGAGGAGCATCCAGGGTCTCAGCGCCAGATCCTACAAGTGTTGTCTTTGCTTCCTATAGGATGAAACACATCACGGAGGAAGAATTAATAGAATTAACATAATACAGAAAATAACTACCAGTTTTCAAAATTACTGATTTCACTGAACTGTTAGACAATTTCATCAGGATGTTTTGGATGATAAGGAGTTTACAGACTTCTGTGACACATCCAAAATGATTTACCTGTGTGACGGTTGTGGTATCCAAGTTCAGACACCTTTCTCAGACTGGCAGCTAATTTCAGTCGGCCAGGAGTTGTCTAAAATAGGCGTCTGAAACTGTCACACAGGTAAATAAGTTTGGATATGTCATAGAACTTTTTGTACAACGCCTACTAAGATTCTTGCAACCTCATTGGTCAATTCTTGATCACATGACATGCGCTATAAGTACTGTTGAACGGCATCATTCTCCAGCCGTGCAATTCCGTTTGATCCTTTCGCACCATTGCACGCTGACATCACTAACGATGTACAAAGTATATCGTGAGGTAAGTGACGTTGCCATGCAATGGTACCAATGGATCAAACAAAATTGCACTCTGCGTCACAATAAACATACAGCTTGGTACGCGCGGCGCATGATATGCGCATGGTTTGCTGCCTACTTACTAGTGCGCGCTCACTATCAGCAATTTCATTAATTAAAAACAAACAAAATATCGCTGAGATTTAGGCCCAGGAAAACTGTTTTAAGCCCATTAACGTCCGAGGTATTGTATAAAACAAATAGTGAATGGTCTTTATTCGTGCAATGAAACAAGATTTTGCATTCGGTGAAAGATGAGACCCTCCATTCAACTCCACTGCGCCTCGTTGAATATAGCGTCTCTTATCTTTCACCTCGTGCACTTGTACCATTGCACTCATGGCCATTCACTATTTGAATATTAAATTACTGATTACACGTCTTTCAAATCTGATGTAATTACAATCCTGCACTAACAATATACCCACCATCCATTCATTCGTATGTCACTGGCGCATTCTGTGATAGACACTTGCATGTATTAACATAATGGAAACAAGCTTTTGAAGTAGCAGCCCTATAAATCTTGAAGCAATTTTTTCTCAATGGGACAACAGGACTTCTTCATGTCTGAAAGCTTTGTGGATATTGAGGTCATTTGTATCATGTGTTAAGTATAAACTGGGGGGTGTTTCACAAAGATTATAAGTATAACTTAACTCTAAGTTGGACTTAAATAATATGGAGAGCCATTTGTAGCCTTATAATGAAATATATTCAAAAGCAAAAATTAAAGTATTTTAGACTTTTCATAAGTTCTACATCAAGAACATGAAATCTCCCATGATAATAGAAAATATGAATGATTTGAATCAACACTTTATGCCTTTCAAAATAACTTTTACAAAATATTTTCAAGGATGCTAGCAGCTTTCCATAATTTTTAAGTCCAACTTAGAGATAAGCTCAACTTAGGATCTTTGTGAAACACCTCCCTGATCTATTACCGCCTTAGGGATCAAGATCCCCAGTTTAATAACCAGTCATCTGCATCTACACATTACCTGTAATAACTGTATCTCCTTCATAGTTGAATGCACAGCTGAATATCTCGTCTGTGTGTCCCTCTAGTGTCTGGAGACAGGTACCTGATTTAGGATCCCAAACCTTAGCTGTCTTATCAGCGCTGGCTGTCAGTAGCTTGGTACCTTGAGGGTTGAAGGAAATCTGGGAAACAGAAAACAGAAAAGAATGAGTGATCATAATTATTAGTAAAGGTAATGCTAAGTTTTGAAAATTGGATGGATAGTAATCCTTTAAAATGTTGATATACAGTGCGTCCAAGAAAAAACGAAACCGAGAATTATCGAGGTTTTATCATAACTTAATGACAATTATAATTAATAAATGACACATATTTGTAAAGCTGAGATCCTCTTCTTTCATTTTATGCAAGTCATATGATGCATATTTCACGCATGAGTGATAAAAAACAATTTGAAGAGAGGAAACCAAAGTCATTTGGCGGGCTGTATCTGAATTTCAGAGAAAAAATAACATTTCTAGAAAGTTCAATTTCTGCCCTTTCATATGACACCTCAATCAGGAAGAATGAGCCAGGAATAACAAAGTTCTGTTTGTTTAAAGTAATGCTTGTATTTCCATAATTTGATTAAACGAGTTTGTTTTCGCTGGCTGCCTGCCGTAGCAACAAACAGAGTTGACAAAAGACTTAACTCCGCTTCATGACGATCAGACATGCATCAAGTCTTTAGTCTTCTTTGTACATGGCTGATCGTCAACAAAACGAAGAAGAAGAAGAAATGGAGAAGAAAAAAAAATATTTGTTCGACAAAAGCAAAGCTCAAAGAACTACACAAACCTAAGAATATAAAATGAAAAATACCTTTGAAATTTCTCCTGCATGTCCATCCAATTTGCATATGCAGTGATGGGTTACAGCATTGTAGACCCTTGCAGAACCTGTAGTATAATACAGAACAAAGAACGTTATTTTCATATCAATGCAACTTATAACACTTAAAATCATGTCCTGCAACAACAAACCTTACTTTCTATTTTAAAAATATCACAAGCAGCTTGTGTTCAATCTGCTCTTTACAAGTACCCTTACAATGCTATCAAGTTAAGTGGTAATCCGAGGTTGTAATATTGGGAATACAAGATTCCTTCTTTACTATTGTTTGATGTGTTATCTATAATTGATGTTGGTAAGTGCTATGATTAATTTTGTTCTTATTTTTCTGTTTCTCTAGTTCATGAAGTAATAAACCTTTCAATAACACAACTAGATATCAACGCTCTACAAATTCCCCCACTGAAAATAAAACATATTCCTGGCTCAACAACTGGGACCCGTTTCGCAAAGCCTTTCTTCAATGACGAATGACAAAAATCAGTGACAAATCTGTTGATAACCAATCAGAAGCAAGGATTTCAGTAGCTTATAATAACAAAAACTGTCTTTTGTCACTGATGACAACTTTTGTAAATAAAAAATAAAAAAACATATTTTATGAAGAAAAAACGCAGTACCGTAATTTGGAGGGAAAAATGGATGGTTGGCAACTCTGAATAACCCTTTCAATGACACAACTAGATATCAGCGCTCTACAAATTCCCCCACTGAAAATAAAACATATTCCTGGCTCAACAACTAGGACCCGTTATGAAGAAAAAACGCAGTACCGTAATTTGGAGGGAAAAATGGATGGTTGGCTCTACAAATTCTCCCACTGAAAATAAAACATATTCCTGGCTCAACAACTGATAAAGCACAATCTTACTGTCTGCCGATTCTGAAGCAATGAACTGTCCAGTGAAGTCAAAGACCACATCCAAAATCTCGTCATTATGGCCACGTAGGTTACCCACACACTTGCCCGTAGCAGCATCCCAGATCTTACAGGTCTTATCCATGGAGCCAGTCACGATGAGAGAACAATCGTAGTTGAACTGGGCGGAGCTTATCTCACCTCGATGGCCAATCAGAGTGTGGATGCGTCTGAATGATAAAGATGATAGTTATTGGTTAAAGATGAAGTTGAGTTCTGGTCATGCGATTGCATTGTGAAAGAAACGGTGTGGAATCGACCAGAAAAGGTTGATCATCTAGCATATAAGAATTTGTGTGTATTGCAAGGTTCTGGAATCATCAAAATGATAAGAAATTTGGCCAAGTCTTGGTAAAGTTACAAACACTTGTACACAGAAAGATGTATATGGGACTACACGAACACGTGGCGTAAAAATCCTACCCTGGATTTTTACGATGTTACATGACATATTGAGAATATGAAGGCATTTGAAGAGCCATGCTTTTCAGGGAACATGTCTTATCTGATGTTCTTCCACACTTGCATAATTAGAATGATAACGCTCACAAATTATTTTTCACCTCTCAAGTTCCCAGAACTCAACCTTCTCTTTAAAGACGCATAGCATTGGGCTCCGATGGGGAATTCAACACCATTTGGGTGTTTATCCGATAACGGGCGATGTCAGTCACCGGGATTAGCCTTCAGCTTTAAGACCAACAAGCCTTACATGTATATGTTTTTTTGTAAAATAACCATTTTTTGTCTTCTTTATTTCCTCATACCAATAATAATATATATATCTTCACATTTTCAGCATTTGCCTCCATTTCTGGAGGGAAATACATGGTTTTCTACATGAGATATTTTCTTCTATCTGTAAACGAAATTCAATAGGCAAAAAAAAAAGTATGAAGAAGTCTCTGTTTTGTTACCGACTGATTGTATGATATCTTGCCGTGCAAATTACAAAATTACCTTATTTTTGATGGATCACATTTTTGTATAGATCAGCTGTTAACCCTGTGCGCTAGGTAAGGTCTCATTGTTTTAATGACTTTTTTGGTGGAACGCTCACGGCGATCGGACATCAACTTTTTCCATTTTTCCCACTTTTTCTCCAGAATCCTTTGACGATAAATTTTCTAGTTGAACC
Organism: Strongylocentrotus droebachiensis; assembly: GCA_035222895.1. NCBI lineage: Eukaryota > Metazoa > Echinodermata > Echinoidea > Camarodonta > Strongylocentrotidae > Strongylocentrotus > Strongylocentrotus droebachiensis. Next base: position 576,372 of record JAVYIG010000396.1, read on the forward strand.
AATTTGTAGTAAAAACTTTGCCGTCCATTTGGTAATAATTGAAATTTTCAAAATCTCCGCGAAAGTTTGGTCACCCCTTTACACATGTTGAAAACATGATTCAAAGAAAGGACCAATAATGGTTCTTTCCTTGACATGGAATCAGAAGGTTCAGGGTTTTTAATCCCTCATCTGTAATAGGAGGAGGGGGGTCAGGGGTCAGGGGTTAATAAAAATTCTTAAGTCTTTATTCATGCAAGTTCTATTCATCTCATCTTTGCTCATCCTCTATTTTTGGTTTTTCTTCAAGCTCCATGTTGTTGATAACAGGACCGTTGACTTCATGTAAGTTTCATCCTTTCCTTTCTTTATGATGTCAAGAAAAATAAACATCACTAATGCAAAATTTGGCCGTCATGGACAAATAATACAATATTTAACAAAGAAAAACGGAAGGAAGAAAGAAAGATAGTGTTAATATTGCACTGACAGACATACAGACAAACAGACAGAGATGATGTAAGAAATAAAAGAATCTATCATACCTTCCTGCATGCACATCCCATACTGATACTGTGTGATCGAACGAACCGGTTATGACCCTATCTCCCATTGTATTGAATGAAAGAGAGATGATTTCAGCTGAATGACCCTGGATAAGAGAAGAAGAAAAACAAATCAATTCAGAATTAAGGCAAACTTTGTCTCAGATTCTGAAACAAATCCTGGATTTAGCTCATGCTGCAATGATAATTATAAACCTTTAGGTCAGTCAGGAACCCCATAACTTTTACAAGCCGATCTCCTGTCTATACTTATGATTGGAAATCGAAACCAAATTTTGCGTTTGCCTAACGGTTTTCATAACACTAGAGTCTAGTGGGGAAAACAAGTATGGTAAAACCGGTCACTCAAAGATTTTTACATTTTTGAGGCACTTCTTGATCATTTTGAAGCGCAATTTGTTTAGGGCTTCAATATTACACCATATCACAGACACTGATAACAAGTACTAGTAGGGCCGTGCATCTCAGATTTAACATTGTTAAACGATGCCTTTAAAGCAACTCTGACCACTTGACTATGCACTGGACAGTGTCTGTCTAATCGAAGTTCACTTTCCCTTTGACTTTGCAGCAAACACTTTCTATGTGAATAATAACCATTTATTTTCAATCTGCCTTTTCAACAGTCACTTCACACCTGACCTGACTAATTACCATCCAGTGTTTTTCAATGTCCATACGACTATAAGCCAGTTCGTACATGTAAGCTTCGGAACGCATGACCCCAAAATATCCCCAAATCTTTTACACTATAGATACATCCCACTTCTGCATTTAGGAATAATCACTGCCGAAGTGATGGCGGTGCTTCATGAATACCTTTTGTTTGCCTCTTGAGAAGAATACTTCCACCTGTGTATCAGATAAATGTCCTGTCGGTGCGTCAATGAATACTGATTACAAAACCTTCATAAGCACGATACCAGTATTCTTCTCGATGGTTTTACAATTTGGGAACGGATGACCTTTATCTGCCCATGCGCAAATCCTAATTACGAACTCGCTTATTAGCATCAACCATTGTCTCTCCGACTACACTGTTCCCTTTCCTGAGGATTGGCTGTCTGACGTGGCAACAGATGTTGAAGGGGGTGGGATGGTCTGAGGCTTGGGGACCTTGGCAAGCACACTGGCAATCTCTTTCTTCTCGTCATAGTTTTCCCATAGATCGTACAACTTTAGAATTTGTTGTGTGATTTCAAGTATCTGAAGAATGAAACGCAACACAGGTATTAACAAATAAAGACATGTACACATCCATACATCCATAGCTGTAGTACACTAAAACAACATGTTAGTTTTCTTTCTTTTGAAAGATAGTGGTGTACTCTCACTGTCTGATAATTGTACCCTATTCTCAAAAGAATGACAAATTACACATTCACATATCTAGTACCGCCCCCCCCAAAAAAAAAAAAAGGTACATGTACTTATCCCTAGCAATGGGAATATGCCAACATTTCTTCTCAAAATCTGTCTAAATTCTTAACCGTTGCCTTTATTGCTGACAACTTATATACTTATTTTGAGTTTAATGTTTCATGTAAGGTATCACATATGAACATGTATACATGTAGCAATGTAAAAATCACCTGGAAATTGTAGTGATTTAAAAAAATACTTGCATGATTGGATATTGTAAGCTGACTCAACCTTTTTTTATGATTAGGAAAGCTTCAAATATCATGAGTTTCTGAATTAATATTCACATGGATATTCTGGAGCTCAGTTGGCTTAAGTTCACTTTTAAGGTAAATCCAAACTTGATAGCAAACTACTCTGGAATAAAGCAGAAAAATCAGAGAAGTAGACTGGTGAAAGTTTGAATGAGATCGGACAAAAAATGAGAAAGTTATGAATTATTTAAAGTTGTGATCACTACAGGTATGGACTCTTCGAATAGGATGAATCTGTAACAGTCTTTATGATGTAGTGGCGGACAACTTTCCCATTTGTTCCATCAAACAAAATTATTAAAATTCCAATTCTTCAGAATTGTGCCACTCCTGAGGGTCTATTCTCTTTAACTCTTAACCCTTAACCCTTACTCGACATTTTCGGAGATTGCGCCGGAACCGCTTGGAATTTTGAATTGTTGTTTCATGACTTTTTTTCCTCAAGTCTTACGCACATTTTGATACCATTTTCGTCGAAATCTGATATACCTGTAAGGCGTTACATAACAATTAGTATGCGCATGTCATCAAATAAAAAAAATAAAAAAATATTAAAAATCGCCTCAAAATTTGCATAAATTATCATTATTAATTACATTAAAATAACTTTTTTGTGTTAGAAAAGAAGTTTCATATGAATAATGAGTTTCAACATTCAAAAAGTGGAGTTTGACACGTTTTCTGTAAAATGCATAAAATTAGCGCATTTTGCATAATTAATTAGGCTAACGACAAAAATTTGCATATTCGGAAAAAACTAATTATACCATCTTGTTCCTTACGTAAATATCTACAAACATGCAAATTTTCGTGTTCATCGGACAATCGACGGCCGAGATCATAGGGGGGGGGGGGGGGGGGGGGGGGGGCCTCCCAGGCCCCCCCCCCCCCCCCAGTCAGTCGGTGCTCAAAATAGCCCAGTACAGTAAAGGGTTAAGCTGCCCCCATGCAATTCACCCAGTGCCACAGTGCTAATCCCTATTGTGCCAGCCACTAATCCCCTGTGTGCCAAGTTAATTTAGGGTAGGTTCAATTAGCGTGTGTACTTATGCACGAAAATGTGTACGTGGCACGCGAGCGAATGAGAGTTTATGTGTGCATGGCAAGCCACCAGAAACCTGATTATGTGAGCGTGGCACACCAGCGCATGCACAGAACAGTGTTCTTGGCACGATATGAGTTAAAGGACCTATAATAATAAGCTTTCCATAATATATTTCAAGTAGTGCCCCAACGGAGAAAGCACTTAGGAGAAAAACATAAATGAAAATGTTTGTACCTGACAAACTGGAGAGTTATGCGGGACTATGTGGCAATCCACTGACCAAACTACCAATTTGAGATTTGCATAGACTTTAGTGATCACATATTTCGAACAATCATAACTTTCTTATGATTGGTCCGATTTTTTTCAAACTTTCACCAATCTGTTAATCGGAATTTCCTGCTTTCATGCAAATGAACTAATAATACAAGGGTTGGATTGCCCTTTAAGTTTAACCCTTACCTTGTCAAGGTCTACATTGAGATCAGCAAACCAATGTTTAGTATGATCATTCTGAGATATCACACACGCCATGTGTAGGGAAGCTAAATGATGTATACAAAAGAGAGAATTTTAAGGGAAAAAAATAATTCCATCAGGGATTGCTCTGTACTATTTTGACCCCATCCTTGAGGTACATGTAGCTGAATTGTGTATTAAATGGGCTCAGATTTTAAAAAGAAACATCCTAAAAGTTGTTAAGTAAAATGATTAACATTTAGAAAGAGAAGATTAAAGCCCCACCACGCTACTTACAGCTACTTGCGCCCTCTACCACAGCCAGCAATGCCTAAGCGTTACCCGTTGATCCCCCATGATGCCCTTTTTCTTATGTTAATTAGGAGGTGATTTGATGAGATAACCACCTGCCAGTGACCTTGCAGGGAGGTCTAATCCCTCCATGCCAAACTAGTGCAGAGGGGCTTAATGTTCAATGTCAATGAAAATCATAAGAATTCTGGAGAATCAGCAGCAGTAAAATTCACTCTAAAATGATATACAAATATACACTGCCTTGAGAGGTTCTGGTTAAAACTATGCGCAAGAGGTGACTCCAATAGTACTATTTGCTGAGGGGCGCAGCCCCGAAGCAAATGGTACTTTTGGAGTCACCGAGGCCCATAGTTTAACCAGTACCTCGAATAGAAGGCATGGTATATTTGTTTTATATCCTGCATCAAAAATTTATTTAAAAAATAAAAGATTAAAAAAAACATTTTTGGGAAAAAAAAATTTAGAACAAAATTTTTTTATCTAAAAAGATTTACAAAAATTTGTTTTCATTAAATTAAGATTTGAAAAAAAAAATTGATTCAATTCAAAACAAAAATTCACATTTTTTTTCAACTCCCAAATAGTAAACCCAAATAGTACTCTCATATAGTACTTTCTAAAAATAGGTCAAATATTTTTAGTCATGTGACGAGCTCTCAACCAATCAAAAGCCAACAAATTTTTGATGCAGGATATAATAGATAATATTAATAGAGGAGTAGTTTCCAAGAAATTCCATGCCCTTTAAAGCCTATCTGCACTAGTTGGGCCAGGGGGAATTAGACCTCCCTGCATGGTCACTGGCTCATCAAATCAGCTCTCAATCAACATAAGAAAAAGGGGACCATGGGGGACCAACAGTCACCTATATAGAGGGCGCAAGCCCGGTGGGGTCACTCAATGTGACTTCCGGACCGCATGACCGTTACCAAAGAATAATGGTAATGCATATAATGGTAAGCTTAAAGACAATGATTCATGACAAATTTTCAATTGTCATGAGTTTATTCTCTAGACGTATTGCAAAAGATAATCAGAATAGGTAGGTGCAGAATGATACCACTACTACTAGGCCTACTTCTACATGTACACTACTGCCTTTGTTGATTATGCTTATAATAATGATATCATAATAATTATAATAATTTGGGGTAATAAGCATTATTTAGTTTTTTCCTCGGAAGTGGGAAAATCGCGTCGACAAATATTTCGCTCAGTGAGGAGGGGGGGGGGGGGGGGGGTTAAGGAGCATTAATTTGTTTTTCTACTCAGCACAGCCCCCCCCCCCCCCCCCCCCCCCCCCCCCCCCTCTTGAGTAAAAAGTCTGCCGTTAGGGCTAGATGACTTACCTAAAGCAATTAAATATGGAGGGTATAGTAGGCATACATCTGTTCTGAGGCTGTCATTAATTATATGCCTACAACAAAGAATGGGATAAAATGTTGAGATGATAAGGATTCACCGACAGAGATAATTTTCCATCAATTGATTTTTTTTTTTCTACAATTTTATAAATGCAATTACCAACAACAAACAAATTAGCACAGGATCTGAGGGTAAAATGTAAGCCATGAATACTTGGTTTTAACAACAATGTGGACACGTTTGAGTTGTACAGAATACAAATCCTGGACTCGAGGAATGTTGCCACAGTATTTTGAATTACGAGTAATTCAGAAATTGCTCTCATCATAGATGCACACATGCAGCGGTGCTTTGAGATTTCTTCCAATGGTAATCGCTCCTTGCTTTACTTCGTAAAAGATACAGGGTTGGGGTACAGGTTGCAATTTGGTCTTAGGTTTGGTTTTGGGTTATGTCTGGTCCAGGATTGAAGTAAGGAATTGGTATAATAAAGGAAAACGACCAAGGGTAGTGGCTCAGCTGTAAACTAGATGGAACTTCGACTGCGCGCAGTCGAAAATGATGCCTCCGCCATAGAGCGATTTCACAAACCAAAACAGAAGCAATTTTTCAAATTCAATTTTAATTGTAATCCATTAACAGGTTCTCAGAATATTGTGATTACGAGCTATTTTTCATATACATGTATGACCCTTTTATCTTTGACCTCATGACCATAAAATCTAATCAGATCATTGGCTTTGCAAGATACATACATGTCTTGAGTTTGATGGTAATTCGTCCATCGGTTCTAATTTTTCTAATTTTTGCATATATATATATAAATGAAGAGCCCCATGACCTTTGACCTTTGATCTCATGACCCCCAAATCTAATCAGTTCATTGGCTCAGCAAGATACATACATGTCCGGCATTTGATGGTAATCTGTCTATCGGTTTTAATGATGTGATCATCAGCTATTTATGCATATATAATGAGCCCTCTGATCTTTGACCTTTGACCTTGTGACCCCAAAATCAATTCATTGGCTCTGCAAGATACATACATGACTTAAGTTTGGCAGAAATCCATCAATCAGTTCTTGGGATAACGCGATCACAAGCTGTTTTTGCATACATGAGCCCTGTGACATTTGACCTTTGACCCCAAAATATAATCAATACATTAGCTCTGCAAGATACAAACATGACCTAAGTTTGGCAGGAAATTCATCAATCAGTTCTTGAGATAACCGATGAGAACGGGACGTACGAACGGACGGACAACCCCAAAACAAAAGAGCTCTGGGGGTGTTTCACAAAGACTAAGATCGATTTTAAGTTGGACTTAACTGTGGCAGGCCATTCATGCCACTGGTTGCTCTCACCATTGGTCTCCTAATGTTGATCTTTAGATAATATTTTTTTCCTTCAATAATGAATTATCAAACCAGGTAAGTTCTGTAGATTTGTGACCACGATTTGTACGTCCCTTGAGAAACCAATGCCAGGCATGGTTAGAGGAACTAGTGGCATGAAAGCCCGGCCCCCCCCCCCCCCCCCCACTCAGTGTTATTTAGGGTACGCATATGCTCGTTCCCTCTTTTTGAAAGCACCCCCTATCTGAGGACAGCCAACATTTCCGAACCCCCCTTTCGCGGGCTTTTTGCGGGCTTTTCCTGCCTTGGAGACCCCCCTAAATCAGGAAAAATGCTCAATGTACCCCCCTAAATTCGGAATAATTTCTCAGGAGTCCAAAGAGATGAGAGAAAAAAAGAAAAAACACCCCCTTTTTAAAGAAATCTCTGGGTGAAAAGTCAAATACATCCCTTTTTTTACAATTCTCGGGCCGGACTTTGTCGCACGAAAAGTACCCCTTTACCGGACATTTTGGCAACACGCATGCGGTCATTCCGACCCCGGAGTGGGGGGGGCCGGGCATGAAAGGCCTGCCATAGTTAAGTCCAACTTAAAGTCAATCTTAGTCTTTATGAAACACCCCCCCCCCCCCCCCCTGGCAATATAACAATAAAATACCTGGATATCACTCTGAGAAAATCACACTTTTTATCACACCAAATCCTAAAAGAGCTCCTGCAAACAGAAAAGTGTTTGGTACGAGCACAATCATCAATACCACAATCAAACTTCTGGAGCTACAAGTGCCCTTAAAGTCCCTCGGAGAGGATGTAAAACAGGAGAATTCTAATCCCATTTATTGGGACACTCACCATGCTAGGGGTAGGAGTTGATCTTCTTGTCCGAGGTCAGAAGCGTATTGTATAAGAGGTCTGTACGGATGGTACACTATCAAACAACAATCCTGCAACAGAAACCACATGGAATAATAATAATAATAATGATAATGAACGTTACTTGTATAATAATAATAATAATTGGATTTATATAGCGCCTTTTCCAAAGAATACAAGGCGCTGTCTCTTACGACTATCAACAATGTAGGGAGTTGTACAGTTAAGTTTCAGTTGTTTTTTGAAGAAATCTAGTATAGCGCATATCACTAACACAAAGAAAGTCCCCATAATACGCTTTAATAGGAAAGAATGAAATAGAGATAGGGCAGAATAGAAATGAACACCGTTCTGACACCGTCCTGTAAAAAGTCAGAAGCATATGGTATAATTGTATAAGAGGTCTGTGCAGATGATGGACTATCAAACAACACTTCTGCAACATGAGCATACAATACATGGAAAAACATATAGGTAGATCAGTGTATTATATTAGCATATATACCGGTAGTGTAGTGCTGTTGCAAACTGCTCAAATAATAATTAATGTCAAGGACAAAATACCTAGCATGAGTTTTGTGTTGATCAGACCTTGAAATCAGAGGGAACAAAATAACCACCCTCTTCCTCAGGAATGGCTTGTTTTATTAAGATATGGTTTACGTCAAGTGAAGATGTATGTTACACCTCCACCCCCACCCCCCCTCCCCCAAACAAAAAATATATAATTAATAAATACAAAAATTAAACAAAACTACATAACTCAACAGGATTAAAATTATGGTTAATTACCATGATTTCCAGTACGTAGAATTCACATTCCAGGATCTGCAAAAGAGAAAAAGTAGAATTCATGATATGCATTATGTATTGAACAAATTATGGTTCGTTCAGATATGACACAGCAACGCGGATGCTTTCTTCTTTACGATGACGTAAAGTGCTGCGGTACTAATGTCATTTGGCAAGATATTGATCTTCACTTGTCACTCTCCACCCTGGGGGGTGTTTCACAAAGATTGTAAGTCGAACTTAACTCTAAGTTGGACTCAAATATTATGGAGAGCCATTTGTAGCCTTATTTTGAAATATATTCAAAAGCAAAAATTCAAGTATTTTAGACTTTTCATAAATTTCACATCAAGAACATGAAATCTCCCATGATAATAGAAAATGTGAATAATTGAAAAAACATTTTATGCCTTTTAAAAAAACTTTTACAAAATATTTTCAAGGATGCTAATGGCTTTCCATAATTGTTAAGTCCAACTTAGAGATAAGTTCGACTTAGGATCTTTGTGAAACACCCCCCAGGTGTAGTAAATGGGTACCTGGTAGGAAGACATTCATGGAATGCTTGAGCGCCTAATCATCACGGTAGCTTGGCTAAAGCAAAGGGTAACAATACGATTGCAGGGCCCTCAGGGAGACCAGTATTAATGCTAAAGAAGACTATAATTATACTATTATCATTATCATTATAACGATGGTTTCAGCAAAACAAAATAGTTTCTTACCGATTTGATGGTGTATGGGAATTCCTGACCAGAGAAGGCATATGGCAGCTTTTTCACTGTGATAATGGAAAATGAACGTTTTAGTTAAAAAGTCGGACATAAGGGATTAGTGTGAACACATTGAAAATTTCCCAAGATCTTCTACATCAACAAAAAACAAAGCATTTGACTCTGAACTTGTTGATAAGGGTCATGTTTCATACATTTGTAAATAATAGAGTTTGATATTAATCTAGCTTTGTTCGAGTTTGACATCATAAACAAAAGGGTTCACTGATAGAAATAATTATGACATAGCACTATCTGAAGGCAAAGTCACACAATAAAACTATATAAAAACTAGATGGAACTTCGACTGCGCGCAGTCGAAAATGATGCCTCCGTCATAGAGCAATTTTACAAACCAAAACAGAAGAAATTTTTCAAATTCAAGTTCAATTGTAATCCATTAACAGGTTCTCAGAATATCGTGATTACAAGCAATTTCTCATATACATATATGACCCTTTGATCTTTGACCTCATGACCCTAAAATCTACTCAGTTCACTGGCTCTGCATGATACATACATGATCAAAATTTGGCAGGAATCCATCAATCTGTTCTAATGAGAATGCGATCACAAGCTATTTTTGCATACATGAGCCGCATGACCTTTGACCTTGACCTCATGACCCCAAAATCTAATCAGTTCATCGGCTCTGCAAGTAACATACATGACCTAAGTTTGGCAGGAATCCATCAATCGGTTCTTGAGATAACGCGATCACAAGCTGTTTTTGCATACATAATGAGCCCTGTGACCTTTGACCTTTGACCTCGTGACCCCAAAATCTAATCATTTCATCGGCTTTGCAAGTAACATACATGACCTAAGTTTGGCAGGAATCCATCAATTGGTTCTTGAGATAATGCGATCACGAGCTGTTTTTGCATACATAATGAGCCCTGTGACCTGTGACCTTTGACCTTGTGACCCCAAAATCTAATCAGTTCATCGGCTTTGCAAGATACATACATGACCAAAGTTTGGCAGGAATCCATCAATCGGTTCTTCAGATAACGCGATCACGAGCTGTTTTTGCATACATAATGAGCCCTGTGACCTTTGACCTTTGACCTCATGACCCCAAAATCTAATCAGTTCATCGGCTCTGCAAGATACATACATGACCAAAGTTTGGCAGGAATCCATCAATCGGTTCTTCAGATAACGCGATCACGAGAACGGGACGTACGGACGGACGGACGTACGGACAGACGTACGGACGGACGGACGGACGGACGGACGGACAACCCGAAAACATAATGCCTCCGGCTTCTTCGTAACGGAGGCATAATTAAAGGCTTGCTCGGATATGGAGCGGTACACCACCGGAAAAAAACAAAACAACAACAACAACAACATGTAAAATGAATGGCAATTGCAAGTATTCACTGAGCTCTTAACAGGAGCGTGAAACGTATTAAAGGTAAAGACCAGTTGATTTGATTTGATTTTATTTTATTTATTCATCATCAATAACATCAGTGATTAAACATTTGAATACATCGTGAATGGTACATGTTCATAAATGAATATTATAGATCATATTTAAAGAAAAACCTAACAAAGTATTGATATGCTAGACATATGTCTTTTCTCATAGAATATAGAAGGTGATGAAAAGGAGCCAAATAATAGCACATGTGCTAGTCGAGTCTGGCCCCTGTTCTTAGCACACACTTGGCAAAAATAAATATATCATTATCAAAAAATAAAACTTGACAGTAGAAGTATACATGTTGAGTAATACCGTAGCACAATTTCTACACTCCAAATATAATTATGAAGAGGATATACCAGGTTAAAAAGTCATAGATACATGTATCTACAGATTATTTATACAAAAAATTGCATTTTTTTGACAAAAAAAACAACAAAAATGTAATATGGAGATTATTTACAATATATACATGTGTACTTGCATAATTCAATCACTTATTCATCAAGTAATCGTTGAGATGTTTACGAAAAGTGTTTCTAGACCCTTTGTTTTTGATTTCATCGGGAAGTTCATTCCATAATCGGGTTCCTACACAAGTTACTGAAAATTTGCCTTGTGTTGTTTTATACAGTGGTATACGTAGATGGCCCTTTTCTCTTTTTCTTGTATTGTATCTATGCTCAATTTTATCACAATAATCCGTCAAACAGTGAGGTAAATTATTATGTACTAGGTCATACATAAATGTACATAGAGACAACTCATAGAACTTGTTAATATCTAAGATTTTCAATTCGTAAAACAATGGTGCTGAACGACTCATAAAATGGCTAAATGTGATTGTCCGTATGGCCATCTTCTGTGTATACAGTATGCAATTTAAGTGAGACTTGTAAGTGCTCCCCCACACTTCAATTCCGTATGATATATGAGGTTGAATAAAGGTTTTATACAACAACACTAGGATATTTCTAGGCACAAAATGCCGTAAGCGGAAGAGGATTCCTACTTTTTGTCTGATGCATTTATTAACCATTTGTATGTGGGGTTTCCAAGTCAAGTGTTTATCAATCTTTATCCCAACAAAGAGCGAAGAATCAACTTCTATTATTTCAGCTTCTGATATAGCCAGTTGCCCTTGAACATTAATCTGCCGTCTCTGGTTTCTTATTAGCATATAACTCGTCTTTTGTAAATTAATTGTCAGTTTATTAGCATTACACCAGTCTGAAACAATTTGAAGATTTGTGTTCACTTCAGTCATATCAATTTCTTTTTGCCCTTCAGGAAATGTATGGAATAAGTTTGAGTCATCCGCAAAGAGTCGAAAGTTAAAGTAACGTGTAGCAAATGGCATATCATTAATATAAAGTAGGAAAAGCGTTGGGCCTAGGACAGAGCCTTGCGGTACACCACATGTTAAAGGCAGCATGGGAGATGTTACATTTCCGTACTGTACAAATTGAAATCTTCTATAAAAATAGTCCTTAAACCACTGTAATGCTATTCCTCGTATTCCATAGTGTGAAAGTTTGCTGTATAAAATATCATGATTAATTGTATCAAATGCTTTCTTAAAGTCTACAAATATCCCAAGTGTGATTCTTCCCTCATCCATTGAATTCCTCAAAGTGTTAACTAAATTTATCATTGACAATTTTGTACTGTATTTTTTACGGAAGCCATACTGGTGCTCATATAATACATGATTTTTTTCAAGAAAGTCAAGAAGCCTATTATTTACAATTTTTTCAAAAACCTTCCGATTGCATTGTGAAAGAAACGTTGTGGAATCGATCAGAAAAGGTTGATCATCTAGCGTATAAGTATTGGTGTGTACTGCAAGGTTCTGGAATCATCAAAATGATAAGTCTTGGTAAAATTACAAGCACTGTACACAGAAAGATGTATATGGGACTACGCAACACATGCACGATATCTATCCGGTCTGGATAGATATAATAATTTACCAAATATATCAATTAGTAGGCGGTTTCCCGGCAAAATTTGTATCATCACGTATTAGTCAAAACATATTCTTTCACATGATTGGTAATAAGAGCTTCCATTTCACTTTTTGATAGGGGGCGTTTCCAAAACTGGTCTATACCTTTAAACTTAATGTTGCGCTTTTACCGTGTCATATCTGAACGACGATCAAATGAAATAGTGTAACATACCAACTGATTGACAGGCACTTATCAATCTACTATTGATGAGAGGCCCAAACTCCTGTGAAAATACAAGAAAATGAAGAAGAAAAAATGACTCCAAGTTACAAACTTTGTCCACAAAGATGAAAACATATACTCACAACAATAGATTTTGCCTACAAAGATTCCAGACCAACACCAAATATAATACATTTGAAACAAAATATAAAACAATGATCCAAAAGAATACATTTTGCCAATGGAAATACAAGTTTGCTAAAATAATATATATTGTGCACACAGATATGTACTGAGGCCACAGAACACAAACAGTATATTTCCAGGTGCACATTAGGTATTGCTATCAGAAAGGCGAATTTTGCACTTACATTTCTTTCCACTAATTGTTGTCAGTATACTAGCAAGTTTGATAAGTTTTCACTGCAAGATCGCTACTTATTTATCAATAACCAATCAGACTGCACTTCCTTCAGGGAAGTAATTCTAATTGATATACATATCTTTATTGATTGTTTTAAAGGGAGTGTAGCATGATGAGAATATGTATCTTTCCCATGGCCTAACTCGGGGCCAATCGGGTATAGTACGACTACAGACGACGCCACCGCAGCAAACACGCGCATGCAACATAGGCAAACCGAAGCATGAGGAGAACTTTGGTCTGTTGCGTGAATGCTAGCGCGCGCTGACCATGTGGAGATTAAGTCGCTGACTACCATTAGGTAATCAAGCTAGTCCATTCGTTTACGTGCAGTTGTCCAAAAAGAGACGTAGATGGCCTTAACCAGTCTTTGCCAAGCTACACCCCCTTTAAACGCTTCTAATGATTTCCGAATAACATTTTCATATATGAATATTCAATATAAGGATAAGGAGAATCACCCACCCTCTCTCTCATTCAGATGGATGAATGGAGAGAGAAGTAAGATGCAGGGGAGGGAAGAGGATCGAGGGTTTGGAAAGAAAGGCGACGGAGAAAAAGAGGAAGAGAAGGAGGAAATAAAGAAAAGGGGGAGGGGGGGAAGGATTATGGAAAGTTCTAAAGTTATAAACAAATGATGATACGAACCTCCACTTTGGAAGCTAAGAATAGACAGTTAGGTGACATGAAAAGATAAAGATGGATAAAGATTACAGGGGGGAGGGGGAAGGATTATGGAAAGTGCTAAAGTTATAAACAAATGATGATACTAACCTCCACTTTGGATGCTAAAAATAGACAGGTAGGTGACATGAGAAGTGGGTCTATACTCTTGAGGTTGTTCCTGCAATAAACAAAAAGAAAGAGGTATCATGATTAACCAAACTTTGACACTTCTAAAATGCTGAAACTCCCACATGCATATAGTGAGTCATGACGTTCCCATTGTTAAATTTTAATTTCATTCATGCTTTTTTCGATTGGTTTCTCCAATTTTTGCTCTTCTTCAGTACAAGATTGGCTATTCTATTCAATTAAAAAAAAATTAGGTTCACTTACTTTACTCTACAAAGACTATGTACATGGGGATGACTTATAAAGGATAGTAGTACTAGTAATGATTTAGTGTAAAAAGAACAGTAAATTCTAATGTGTAAATATAAAAACTGAACAGTGATAATGATATTTCAAGTCAGAGGCGTAATAATAATATTGATGAATACATTGATGCTTGTAGGGTTAAACAAATAAATGTGAATTGAACAATCTATAGAACATGAAAGGAATAATTAACATGATATTATGAGTTATATTGTACTTCAGACATACTATCTAAGATCAATTTCAGAAGAGAGAAAGATAAGGTAATACAAAGTTTTGGGAAATTTTGAAAATTGGCTGGATAGTGATTTTTTACAATTTTGATATATTTGGATGCCCCTGTGGATTTATTATAAGCACTAGAAATTTAGTCCCTAAAGCACTTCTGCTTTTGAGAAAAGTTGAATATAAAAATTTACCGGTGCTCCCGGTAAATTTTGATAAATTACAAATAGCGCCTACGGCCTTACAATAATAGCTGCGACCATGAAAATCTCAGAATATGCAGTTGTGATATAAAATTTCCAAACGGGAAAAGCTATTCGGTCGATTTTAGTCAAGAAACATTATTTTATAGCTAAATTAATATCTTGACCTTGGGAGGGAGCTATACAACATAAAGAGTTTATTATTTACAATTTCATCCCTTTAGACTCGATTTCAACCGCGACAACGATCACTGATTATTGTAGGATCGCATATGCTTCCAATATGTTCATTTGAACCAAATTCATGACCCCATACCAAAACTTTCTATTACCTTTAAGAGGACAGATAAAATGAGGCAGGTACATGTAGAGAGTTAGGAAAGGTGGGAAAGAGTAGAGATGGAGAGGAGAGAGTAGAGATGGAGAGGAGAGAGTAGAGATGGAGAGGAGAGAGTAGAGATGGAGAGGAGAGAGTGGAGATGGAGAGAAGAGATGGAGAGGAGAGAGTAGAGATGGAGAGATGGAGAGGAGAGAGTAGAGATGGAGAGGAGAGAGTAGAGATGGAGAGGAGAGAGAGGAGAGAGTAGAGATGGAGAAGAGAGAATAGAGATAGAGATGGAGAGGAGAGAGTAGAGATGGAGAGGAGAGAGTAGAGATGGAGAAGAGAGAGTAGAGATGGAGAGGAGAGAGTAGAGATGGAGAGGAGAGAGTAGAGATGGAGAGAAGAGATGGAGAGGAGAGAGTAGAGATGGAGAGGAGAGAGTAGAGATGGAGAGGAGAGAATAGAGATAGAGATGGAGAGGAGAGAGTAGAGATGGAGAGGAGAGAGTAGAGATGGAGAGGAGAGAGTAGAGATGGAGAGAAGAGATGGAGAGGAGAGAGTAGAGATGGAGAGGAGAGAGTAGAGATGGAGAATAGAGATAGAGATGGAGAGGAGAGAGTAGAGATGGAGAGGAGAGAGTGGAGATGGAGAGAAGAGATGGAGAGGAGAGAGTAGAGATGGAGAGGAGAGAGTAGAGATGGAGAGATGGAGAGGAGAGAGTAGAGATGGAGAGGAGAGAGTAGAGATGGAGAGGAGAGAGGAGAGAGTAGAGATGGAGAAGAGAGAATAGAGATAGAGATGGAGAGAATAGAGATAGAGATGGAGAGGAGAGAGTAGAGATGGAGAAGAGAGAATAGAGATAGAGATGGAGAGGAGAGAGCAGAGATGGAGAAGAGAGAATAGAGATGGAGAGGAGAGAGTAGAGATGGAGAGGAGAGAGAGATAGAGTGAGGAAAGAAGGTAAATGGTAGGTTGAAAGGGTGGGGAAAAACAGAATAATAAAGTGTGATTATTTTTTGCTTACTTGGAATAAAATCTTTGAAATAGATGGTTGCTGTGCTCACAACTTGTTGACGAACTTTGAGTTGTTCTCCAAGTGCCTGAATAACTAGAAATACAGAGAAACAAAAACAATAATGGGAATATATTGCAACTTCTGATTGCAAACACAAATAATACACAGCAGTAAAGGGCATAATTATTAAGAATTACCCACACAAGGTACCTTTGGAACATTTTAACATTATTAAAATTATGTGTTAGGCAAAATAAATGCCTGGTCACTACGTCATGTGTACGCTCTCAACCAATCATTTGATAAGGATCTGCTTCATCATCTTATAAATTCACATAAACAGTATAGGAGTTAAGGTTTTTAAGGCTCATTAAAGAACTTTACAATGAGATGGTAGACTGGTCTTCTAATAACATTTCCTATCAAATTGATAGAAGTTAGCAACTGCACAGACAGACGTTATTTCAATGAAAAAGTAAAAATCACACTGATTCTATAAAAAGACCTTCACATTTGACAATACTACATGTACTGTATATCGCTTTGAGCTCATCCAACTGTAAAACAAATTTCCTGTTCGCAAGAGCTCCATTGGGAATTTTGCCAAAGCAAAATCCCTTTTTTGGGGGGTATAGAGTACCGAAGCTGTGACGTCATAAAAATCTATTTTTAGAATTTCTCAATTTTTTCTTCATTTTCCGAAAGAGCATCAAAAATAATGTCCAAGTGTCGAAAACCAATTTAATATGTTTAGTATTGGCTGAGATATTACCATCTGAATAAAAAGATTGCCTATAGGAACTCAGTGTTATATGCTCTGGCTCCTAACCATTAGGAGCCAGAGCATATAACACCGAGTTCTCATAGGACATATATTTATTCAGATGGTCATATCTCAGCCAATACTTAACATATTTAATTGGTTTTCGACATTTGGACATTATGCTCTTTCGGAAAATGAAGAAAAAATTGAGAAATTCTAAAATTAGATTTTTGATGACGTCACACTTCACCATTCTATACTACAGCTTATTTCAAATCTTTGCAGATCTGATTGGCCTTCATTTTGCTCCAACCTATTCTTTTCAGGAATGTGATGAAGCAGGAAAATTGAATCAAAATGAAATTATTACATTGATACAATCAAGAATCTAAACAAGTAAAAGAAAAGTGCTGGTATAAGGACTTCCAATTCCTCAATGAATCCTTTTAGTTATGAAACAATCAGGATACTCTGGATAAATGAGTCATTTCTGACCCTCATGAAGTCACAAGAAAGGTTTGAACAAAAAAATATGTTTCTCTTAATCATAAAGATACTTCTTCTATTAAACTCTTTATGGCACTTAAATAATATCCCTGTTTGTCTAAAACTGTATTTCTAAAGGATTCTAATTTATTTCAAATTCTACAGTATCAAACTATTACATACAGGTGATAATAGGATTGCCATTTAGCTAGTAAGACTGTTATTTAAT
Source organism: Strongylocentrotus droebachiensis (assembly GCA_035222895.1). Taxonomy (NCBI): domain Eukaryota; kingdom Metazoa; phylum Echinodermata; class Echinoidea; order Camarodonta; family Strongylocentrotidae; genus Strongylocentrotus; species Strongylocentrotus droebachiensis. The sequence goes on from JAVYIG010000396.1 coordinate 593,951, forward strand.
ATTCTGGATAAAGTATTGAAGTTTGCGAAAGTAACTATATATAATTTTTTAACAAGTTCTCATGGTCAATATTTGGTCATTGAATTGAACACTTTAGCGGAGAATGGCCCAAATGAAGGTTTCACAACGTACAGTGCAATCTTTCTTTTAAATTGGAACATTTCTGTTTGTGCCTGTCAAAATGTGTGGCATGCCTGCTACTCACATGCAAATCAGCACTCAAGGCAAATATAAGTTTAATTACCTCCTGCGTAGAAAATCATACATTTCTGGTATTCTTCCTCCGTTAGGATTTCTAGATCCGTCTGGCGATCTTTCATCAGAACTTGCTTGTCCAGAATCCATTGCTGACTGTTTTGACATGAAAGAAAATGACATTGTCATTGACAATTTCCATCCACCAGTACGATTTGGGAGACTCTCTAGAGACTGGAATCTTCTGCCATTCTGGTGCACTCTTGCAGTTTTAGTCCACTCCAGTTCTTGACATTCTCTTCCCAGTTAGTGATTCTGGGTCTCCCTCTCGGTCTATAGTTCCTTCCACTCTTCCCTCCAACACATCCTTTGACTTTTCTCTCCTTAAAGATAAAATTGAGTTCTGGTCGTGCGATTGCATTGTGAAATAAACGTTGTGGAATCGATCAGAAAATGTGATCATCTAGCATATACTGTAAGTATATTGGTGTGTATACTGCAAGGTTCTTGAATCATCAAAATGATAAGAAAATTGGCCCAGTCTTGGTAAAGTTACAAGCACTGTACACAGAAAGATGTATATGGGACTACACAAACATGTGGCGTAAAAATCTGTCCCGATTTTTATGATGTTACATGTCATATTTAAAATATTAAGGCATTTGAAGAGCCATGCTTTTCAGGGAACATTTTTTTTATCTGTTGTTCTTCCACACTTGCAAAATACAATGTTAATGCTCACAAATTATTTGTTCACCTCTTCCCAGAACTCAACCTTCTCTTTAACTAATCCTACCAGTGCAATTTGTTTACGCCCTGCCATGTGCAAATCTCTTCGTTTGTTTCCAGGATATTTTCATCATTCTTCTGTAAATCCACATTTCAAAAGATGTTATTCTATTTTCCATGGCCTTGCTTATTGTCCATGCTTCTGCTCCATACAATAGGACAGACCATACATGACAGCTTTATACTAGTTTTAACCTAAGCGCAAATTTCACCTTTCTATCTGTGAATAAGTCTTTCATTACCAGAAATGTATTCCGAGCTATTTCTATCCTTCTTTTTATTTCTGCTTCGCATCTGTTATTATATTTTCCATGGCCTTGCTTATTGTCCATGCTTCTGCTCCATACAATAGGACAGACCATACATGACAGCTTTATTTCTGCTTCGCATCTGGCATCATCTGTGATATTTTGTCCAAAGTAGATGTACTAACTGACCTGCTCAATGGAGACTTTAGTTTACAGCAAAACAAAAGACAGAAGAAAATAATTGGATAGAAAATTGGGTAATTCTCCAGATTCTGCCCAAAATAGAAAAAAGCCTGGAAAGAGAATAGTTACGCACTATTCCTCACCTTTACACTGGCCTTAACCTAAATTGAAATACTGGTAAATCTGACTAGTGGCATTAAATTAGTGCATAGCCTCGTATTTAGACCAAAAATCAGAACACTGTTGATGAAAATGAACGACAATGTCAATTTAATTTGTCGAGGCCAAAGGACAAATGCAAAGAAAGACTTTCTACCAAAAATCTGTACATAGTAATATCCTACAAAAATCTAGAACAAGACATTATCCATCTTAGCTTCCCATGCACATTCCAGATAGTACTTAAAGGAAACCTAACCCCAAAGATTAAGTGTAGGTATTCTGAAAAATGAGATGTATTCCTGCCCTTTGATGTACAATATTCCTTACGAAAATGTACAAGATATATATACATGTAAATGAAGATATTCCTGGCATGATGTGATACCTTTTAGCATGACATGGGCGCAGCCATTTTCTTGAAAATGTGACGTACATGTACCTGTTGAAGTTGTACATGTATCATGCACCAAGCTTTAGTTGGAAAGAATTTTTTAATCAATAAAGAAACCTTTACTTTTCAATGAAAAAAAAATCATAACTGAGATGATAGAAATTATATTTAGTGATAAATAAATAACAGGGGAACAATTGTAACTAAATTCATTTATAAATACTACACTATAGCAGTTGGCAAATCTATTTCATTCATGAGAAACCTTCACCCCAGAAGAGCACCAACTTATTTATGCAATTTGCGTTCTGGCAATTGTAGTACAAAGGATAATAGCAGGTGAATGAAATGCTTCATCACCACACAGTCTGGAAAGGAAGCATCCATATATTTGAATACATTTACTTGATAAACGACTTTTTATAGTACGTCACATTATCAAGAAAATGGCGATGCCCATTACATGTCGTGCTGAGAAACTGTACATTATTCTTGCTTTATACCTCTCTCATACACTTTGGTGGGGAATCTTGTAGATTTATGGGCAATAATATAATAAATCTCTCAGAATAAGTAAACTTATTTCTTGGGGTTCGGTTCCTTTATAAGGAAAGAAAGGGCTTAACTTGCCAATAGGGTTTATTGCAATTAGCCTCACGCAAGGGACTATGGGATCGAAAAGCGAGCAAGAGCGCCCCCATTATCTGGACATAGCAATGCGAACGCTAGCAGCCAACGTACCTTAAAAGAAATTACGCGCCAAATTTTGTTCACTCGCTTTTTGGATCTTACTTAAAGATAAAGACCAGTTATGGTCATGCAATTGCATTTTGAAAAAAAGGTTGTGGAATCGATCAGAAAAGGTTGATCATCTAGCATAAGTATTGGTGTGTACTGCAAGGTTCTGGAATCATCAAAATGATAAGAAATTTGGCCCAGTCTTCGTAAAGTTACAAGCACTGTACACAGAAAGATGTTTATAGGACTACGCACACATGCTCGACACGTGCGTTTATCTCTCACACACCAATAGATAAACTATTTTACCAAATATATCAATTAGTAGGCGGTTTCCCGGCAAAATTTGTATCATCATGTATTAGTCAAAACATATTCTTTCACATGTTTGGTAATAAGAGCTTCTATTTCATTTTTTGAAATTGGGGCGTTTCCAATACTGGTCTTTACCTTCAAAGCAAACATCTTGTCGAATTTTGTCTTACAAATCTCTGATTTCATCTCTGATAACATCATTTCAACACGATGGGTGGCGGAGACAGATACTGTCTTTGGATGCAAAAAAACCCAAAGGCTATTTTAAGAGCCATTATATAATTATGACACCGTGTGAAATACGTCCCCGTCCTGGTGTTGGAAATACTCTGATTCTGAGAGCTGTGCTCTGAGAATAAGGTAGCCAAATCTCACTTTTTACAAATCTTTATGTCATTGCAAAGACAAAAAATCTATATATAACAAAACAAAAACATAACAAAGACATAAACTATTTATAAAATGACATCCCAAGGACTTTAAGAAAATATATTTTTGATTAACATAACATTTTTGTGTTTGTGGTTTTAGAAGAAAAAAAATCCAGTTTGTGATGTTAATTATGCTGAGGGTGTACGACTGCAATATTTGGATAATGTGAGAGCTTATAAAATAAAATGCGTACAGAGGATGAGGAGATTCAAAAATAATTGCTGCATCAAACTTCAAAATGATATGAGATTGAGGATGAAATAGGATGTGATAATTACTCTAGATGTAATATGTACATGGGTTGGAAGGGTAGATTTTCAACTCCTACTACAATTAGGGTGTCTGATCGGGCAGTCTGTTTTGTGTGCTAAATCCTACCCATAGAGATTGCACACATCCATTGCATGCAGTCTAAGTGCATTGCATGCGCGATCATGCAAAATTGGATAAAGTTCTTTTGAACAAATCGAGATTAGAACCTTTATTTGCTGTGATCCTGAAGGTGATACTCAATAAATGAGGTGTCATATGAAAGAGCAGATTAATCTCCATATTTCCAAAGGGGTGTCATCTCAGATTTCTAAAAATATCTTGGTCAAAACAGCGATTTAAATGTTGTTTGCATCAAAGCTCCGAAATTTGATTACTGTTGGCCCCTAGCCTAGCCGACATGGGCCCTTCAGATTGGCTATCGCTGTTCTCTGTTCACTCAATGCTATAAGATATTTGTGCGAGGAGCAAGCTTGCAATTTTCTATTTTTTTTCATACCAAAATTATCAAACCCTCTATTTGTGATAATTTTTTCACCTAAGTATTTCACTTAAAGAGAAGGTTGAGTTCTGGGAAGAGGTGAAAAATAATATGTGAGCGTTACTCATTCTTATTATGCAAGTGTGGAAGAACATCAGATAAGACATGTTCCCTGAAAAGCATGGCTCTTCAAATGCCTTCATATTCTAAATATGCATGTAACATCGTAAAAATCGGGGGGGGGGGGCGGCTTTTTACGCCACGTGTTCGTGTAGTTCCATATACATCTTTCTGTGTACAGTGTTTGTAACTTTACCAAGACTTGGCCAAATTTCTTATCATTTTGATGATTCCAGAACCTTGCAATACACACAAATTCTTATATGCTAGATGATCAACCTTTTCTGGTCAGTTCCACACCGTTTCTTTCACAATGCAATCGCATGACCAGAACTCAACTTCATCTTTAACTTAAGTTTGCCTTAACTATTTTTAAAGTTTGAACAATTCTAATTTTCGTCATATTTAAGGTACAAACTGGAAATTTATTCTGACATGTTTGTTGATTTTTCTATTTTATATGTTTACAATGCTGTGTGTGCGTCAGTTATGTGTGAAGTGTGTCACCTTTTTAAAGCAGGACGTGTCAAAATCTCTGTGGTGTGACGTAATTTGTGTTGTAACATCACGGATATCTCCAATTCCGTTTAACCGCCAGTTAAAACTGGACGGTTTTCGGTTAAACGATTAAATTTTTTTTTTTAATTTGTGTTTTAATTGGAAAATCAAAAGAAATCACATTAGGGTAGCGCGCCCGGTATTCGGTCAATTCCCAGTATTCGGTCAGACAGCCGTTTCAACAGCTGTAACAATTTAAAAAATAATTTATGAGCCACAAAACTTGCACAAATCAGGCAGCTAAACAATTTTTCTTAACTCTCAAAATTAAATCAGGCAGGGCTTAAATTAATCCAAGGCCATGGCCGTGAATGCCCCTTTGATTGGCCTCAATGCCCCTCTCATTGGCCTTGGAGATTTGTTGTGCCCTTTCCAATTCTTCCTATTTGTGCTGTAATATAGGAATGTGCCCTACAGAAAAGTGGCCTTGCCCTAAAAATATTGAAATTTAAGGCCTGATCAGGTATAGGGCCCGAAAAAGATCTCCAACTTAACTCGAAATTGGTCAATGTCGCACAACTTTCTGCACTTCCGCGTTCTGTTAGCACATGCGCTAACATGCATAGCCATATGTAGAAGTCTATTGCGAAACACCTACGTGTGCTGTCGCAATGAATTTAGTATGTGTGTGAAGAGGAGCTCTTCTGTGTTCGCTCCATCGCAGCGAATTTGAAAATGACGCACTTGCCGATGTGCAAGAGGTATTTATACGATACCCTTGCCATGCGGTAGCGCCCGTCCATTATTCGGTCAACGCATTGACATTCAGTGCTTTGTCACGTTATTGTGTGAAAATAGTGCGCAAATACGCTTCGCTCCTTGGCAACGGAGATACCATGCAAAAATCGCGTGACCGAATTCTATTCGGCGCGACCAAATTCTGGTCAGAAAAATGCTCCGTCTTCTTTCGGAAATATTTTGCTTATTATCATTCTATATTTTAAGTGACTATAAAATCCTGTTAGAGGAATAATTTTCTTTTCTTTTGATGGGTAGATTGCCAAATAAAAGAGGTAAGAATTTAAAATATTAGTGATTTCCCCTTAAGTGACCGAATACCGGGCGCGCTACCCTATAATGTATTAACAAATTATGTACATAATTAGAAACAAAATCACTGAACAAAACGGAGACTTTACTGTCGGGCATGCTTTGGAACAATGACGGCGCTTGTTCAGAAACGTTTCCGAAATTTGACCCGTAACTCCAGCGTGGAGATACCCTACTAAAACATACCCAAAATGAAGTAAATATTCATTAAATGTCCAAATAAAGATCATGAGTTAAAAGTCGTTATGTTTATTACCTGTTTTGTGTCAATTTTCTTGTTATTTTTTGGAGTATTTGATTGGGAAAACGATGATATTAGTATACACTTTTTCACAGGTTTCACGGCAAACCGCTGCACAATACAAGTGCATACCGATGGTAGGTTGCGGGAGGGCGCGCGCCTGTGTGAAGTTATCTATCATAATGTCTCAGATCCTCATTACGGTAGATAACTTCACTTGGGTATGTTTCTCCACGCCCGAGTAACGGGTCAAATTTTGGATTCGTTTCTGAGCAAGCGCCACAATCGCCGGGGTAGGACGAAGAATCACCCCCTTTTTCATTTTTTTCCCATCGAAGACTTCTTCAAATTATAATTTCAAGTTGCCGGATAGATGCCCATAGAAGTCGAGCAACCTAGTAAGTCAAAATTGTAATTTATACTCCCTTTGCATATTTTGAGATAATGTCGCCCAACCCACACATAGGAGCATCACTATCCTGGCTGTGTAGTAAAAGCTGTGCTTTTGATTCTCAACATTCCAAACACCACTGTACAAAACTCAACTGATTTCACTCAAAATCGGTACTTTAGTGACAATTGATGACACCTAAATACTAGGCCTAAAATACATTTTTTTTTACTTACAGATGTTAAAAAGAATAATTTAAAAATTCAAATTGTAAGTCTAGTGTCAAACTTTGCTTACAGCTGCATCGACATGATTGTGTAGAGTCTAGATCTATGCGATATTGTGTGGTGTGTATATTTGTGTATGGGTCTAATAATACCTTCCTCACAGCAAGCATGCAGTGCTAGAGGTCAATACGCATTAGCATTGACTCTCTTAGACAGAAATAACCATCTGATTTGGGTCATTTCTTTAATAAAACTGACATTTGTTGACATTCCCCAATACAGATGGTAACCCAGAGATCTCGTACCGTGGGGGTAATTTAGAGCCACAGCGGAACATCTTTTCGTTCCCGACATTTCTCCCCCGATTTTCTTTATTTAGATCTAATTTTCTGATTTCTAAATCAGATGTAAATTAGGTTGGTATGTCATTTGTCCTAATTACAGTTATCAAAATTTGATAACTTAATATTAAATACATAATTTAAGGACTTACTTATATGAATTATCCAATTTGTGTCTCAGAACTGTGAAACAGTACGTTCATGCACTCGAACATAGAGCTATATGACCCGGCGCGCCGATATATTTCCGGGTCAACCTACCAAAACATAGCCAATGGCCAATCAGAGCACTCCTTTCGTGGGAGTTCGTTGGTCAAGCCCGGCTGACTCGTACGTAGCTACGGTAGCTATTGGACGTTCGGAAAGAAAAAATGAATATTCATTAACTTAAACCAAGACGGATAATGTTGACGACGAGACTTTCTTGGATTAATCATTAATTTAGGATCTAAATGAGCAAGCTATCGTAAGTCAAATAAGCTATATATATGTTATTTTTAATTTTTATTATAATTGCAGCAGTTATGAGGATGTAAAGAGCCAGACGTAGTCTCAGTGGAACAACCGACGATTAGAGAGACTGAAGTTTTCGGTCTATGACTCTCTTAGACCGAAAACTTCAGTCTCTCTAATCATCGGTTGTTCCACTGAGACTACGTCTGGCTCCACTAGACCTCCGATTATAGAGACTGAAGTATGGCCTATCGGGACTGTACGGGACTGTACGGAACAAATGGTTCGGTTCGACCGGACCGCGATGAATGAGATATGCAACGAGATTTTCACTCTTTACATCCTCATAACTGCTGCAATTATAATAAAAATTAAAAATAACATATATATAGCTTATTTGACTTACGATAGCTTGCTCATTTAGATCCTAAATTAATGATTAATCCGAGAAAGTCTCGTCGTCAACATTATCCGTCTTGGTTTTAGTTGATGAATATGCATTTTTTCTTTTCGAACGTCCAATAGCTACCATAGCTACGTACGAGTCAGCCCGGCTTGACCAACGAACTCCCACGAAACGAGTGCTCTGATTGGCCATTTGGCTATGTTTTGGTAGGTTGACCCGGAAATATTTTGGCCGCCGGGTCATATAGCCCTATGTTCGAGTGCATGAACGTACTGTTTTACAGTTCTGAGATACAAATTGGATAATTCATATAGACTAAGTAGATCTAAGTCCGTAAATTATACATTTAATATTAAGTTATCAAATTTTGATAACTGTAATTAGATCTAGGACAAATGACATACCGACCTTATTTACATCTGATTTAGAAATCAGAAAATTAGATCTAGATCTATCATCTAGATCTAAATAAAGAAAATCGGGGAGAAAATGTTTTGAACGAAAAGATGTATGGTGGTGTGACCAAAGTTCGCGCGTGACCTAAGTTCGCTTTCTCAAAAAATCAGTAAGTTTCGAAAATCTGATATCACCAATGGAAAGAGGAACATAAAATTACCCTGAAGGGAAATTTTCTTTGGAATTGGGTACGAAATTGTGAAGATATAGACAAAAGATCGGCAAATTTTGCCATCTTTTGCGTCCGTTCCGAAAAATTATCAATTTACCGATAAGGGTCAGAAAATCTTCAATTTGAGAGCATATTTCCTCAAAATTGTAAGTAAAAAGTGGTACCAACTGATTGTAGACTATGATATATTGCCTTACAAATTATGATATTACCTTATTTTTGATGGATCACATTTTTTGATAAATCAACTGTAAATCCCCGTGCGTGAAGTTAGGTCTCGTTCTTTTTATGACTTTTTTAGATGCAGCGCGCACGCACGATCGAACATCGAATTTTTAGATCGCGATATCTCCGAAATCCTTCGACGATAAATTTTGTAGTTCCATCAATCTGTAGTAAAAAACTTTGCCGTCCATTTGGTAATAATTTAAACAAATAAATTTGTGTAGAATATGAGACATCATAGATCGAATATCACATTTTGTAAGCTGTTCTAAAATGTCCGCGAACTTTGGTCACCCCTTCATACATTGTTGGCTCTAGCTACCCCCACGGTACGACTACGAGATCTCTGGGTTACCATCTGTATTGGGGAATGTCAACAAATGTCAGTTTTATTAAAGAAATGACCCAAATCAGATGGTTATTTCTGTCTATGACTCTCTATGCTTTGCTGGAGTGGCCCAACCCGCTGTTAGAAAGTTTTTTGATGCACCACCCGAAGCTCTGCCTCTGACGCCTTCGGCATCGGCGTCGGAGCTTACCGGAGTTAGTCCCATATCTGCATGAGCGTGTTGGTTTAGAAACTGAAGTGAAGTTCTCAAAATCAAATGAGGAAAGATTAACCAAAATCAAACTTCTGTGTCATATATTTCATTGAAATTAACAATAATGAATTAGAACTTACCAATGAGAACTTTGCCAAAAGTTTCCTGCCATATTTCTCACGACATGTCTTCTAATAACGCGAATTGAGATCCTGTTCGGCGCCTGTAAGGTTTTTTTTCACCAAGGTAATAATGGTATATTTGACAAGGCAAATAATTGAAGAAAATTAGATAACAAAAAGGACTCAGAAATGATAATTAATGATAATGTTCTGGGGTTAAGCCATGTTGGTGTTGTTGTTATTTATATTTTTATTATCATCATTAGAATTATTATTGAAAATATCATTATTATTATAGCTGAAGTATTAATACCATAATTATCATTATTACCATTATTATTATCTGTATCTGTCCGTGAGGTACATGATCACCGTGCATCTGGTTATTATTCATCATATTCTTCTTCTTCTTATCATAGATCTACTAGTAGTAGAACTATTATTCTAGTATCATTATTAGTAGTATTATTTTTATTATTATCATTGTTATTATCAGCTTGGAGAGAATTGTCTTAGCTACAACAAATCAAAATTTGGAAGAAAATCGATCAATATTTGACTTGACTTGTTGACTAAAAGCCGTACACCAACACTGGGATGTACTGATCTTGGCTTCTGTTTCACAACGGCTTTTGCCCATAGTGGCGGATCCATGCAGTGGTGGAAAAAACCGTGTAAAAACACGTAAATTTTACCTTTTTAGGGAGATGGCCCCCCCCCCCCCCCCCCTGGCGCTCAAGGGGGGGGGGGGGGTGCAAATTTTCAAATTTTCGAGGGCCAAACAAAAAAAATGTGCTCACTACATCTCTTAGCTGGTCTTCCCCTTGGGCACTTGCAATGCCACAGTTGAGATGAAGGATGTGGAGGTATATTTTTGGATATTCATTCTTATTGATATTTCCAAAGTATCGATCTTCTTGTGGCAGCCCTGTCGATGATGCATGGTTTCTTCCATGAAAAATTGTGTTCGTATGCAGTGGCGGATCCAGGGTGGCCCGTGGCCCCTGCCTCCTCCCCTGGTGAAAAAAACAGCTAAAAACACGTTAATTTTACCTTTTTTTGGAGATGGGCCCCCTCCCCTGGCGCTCAAGGATGGAGGGGGTGCGATTTTTCAAATTTTCGAGGGCCCCCCAAAAAAAATTAGTGCTAACTACTCCCCCCCCCCCCCTCCCCCCCCCCCCCCCCCACCCCCACCGTCTTCGCCGCTAAATATTTTCTCACAAATTGGGCCCCCTCCTCTGCTGCCGGCTCGATCCGCCCCTGTTCGTATGTGTGTGTTTCTTAGCCTGTCATATCTTGTCACACCAATGATTCTCCTGAGGCATGCCATCTCAAAAGTGTGAAGTCTATTTTCATCGACCTTCTTTAATTCAGAACGTACATTTGAAGAAAAAAAGTTGCCAATAAGAGTTGCCGAAGTACGTATTGGTTATTCTAGTGGGTCTAGAATATGAGGCAAGAAAGGGGCAGAGAGGAATATATGTCTCTAAAAATAATGGGCAGGAATATTAGCATCACTCGTTAAGAGATCATAGTTGAAATCTCCCATAATGATATTATTCTAAGTGTCCAGAAAAGCAGCATGATTGCTCTGAGGTGGCTTATAAACAACTCCCAAGATAATGTTTCTTCTATTACGATCAGTAATTTCAATAAACAAAGTTTCCGCAATTTCATTCATCACTTATATGTCTTAAATTATAACATATTCAAATTGACTTGGCTCAAAGAATGCAACACCACCACTTATTTTGTTTTCACGATTATTTTGTAAGAATATCATATCCAGGGAGAGAAAACAGTGTATTATCTTCATCTGAATGCCACGTCTCAGTTACGCCTATAGTACTGTATTTTGGGGAACTTCTGTGTTACTTATAAACAAACGAAATTGTTCATGATTCTTGTTAAGACTTCTAATATTAAGATGTAATATAGACAAGCAAGAATCAGGTATATACTTTTGAAAATATTTTTGGCCGAGTTTTAGGAAATGAGACCCGAAGCATTATCATTTGGATCCAATTCACATTTCAATTCATCCTTATTAGCACATAATATATCCTGTGTAACATTATCAGAATCACTGGAAATGTTCGTCATATCGTGTCAAAGACGATCATTAATTACAGATAAAATTATTAATGTACAAATGGCGAAAGCATACTACTTAATTTTGTTGAGATCCTCTCAGTCTCGATGGATGGCTATGGATGGCATATTGGGGTTCTTCCTCACCAGGATGGAGCCATTCACAGTCCACGGGAATTTCCATTCAGCCTTCTTCCTTTCCTCATTCACCTTCCTCAGTAGTGACTTCGTTGCCGGGGCAAGATTTTCGTTGATGAACATCATCCTCTCAGGCTCTTAAGAAGCCCAGCTCCCGAGTAGTTGTCTCTCGCAGCTTCTTTCGACCGACGTACACTACATCTCTGATCCTCCTGGTCGTGAATCTTACTATGATTGGTCTTGGATTATGATTATTATTATTATGATTATGATGATTATGATGATTATGATAATATTTTAATCATATCTCCGACTCATACTCTATCCATACATGAAAAAAGAACTGGGGTTTCTGAGCATCCTAACGAGCTATAATGGATTTTGTATATGTGTTTTTGCCCATATAATGCTATGTATTACAAGAGCTTCCGCGCACGGACATTTAGCTTGAACGGACGCTCATTCCATTATTTATAGTCATAAAGAGATAAACATGGTATCAAATTGTTCGACAAAATATGTGAAATATCATGAAAGAAAAAAGGATGGCGATGCTATACTGCGTATGGCGACAACGAGCGAAAACGTGTGTGCGATTTTTTTTTTTTTTTTTTGACATAATTTTTATGCTCATTTTTTTTCTGATTAAAAAAAAAAAAAATCATTAGGAGTGGTCCCAACAAAGTAGTTGTATATAACCCAATAATCGAAGGGTAATATGTCTCTTTTATTGTTTCTTCCATTTTTGTTGTTCATGAATATCAGAAATCCATTATTGAACATAATTATGTAGGCCTATGTCTTCTGTTAACTCGACAGTTCAAAAAATATTTGACAAAATGAATTACCTTGAATATATGTTTGTTAATTTGTTGCAAATGAAAATCAATAAAATCCCTGTGGAGGGAAAAAGTATGAGAAAAAAAATGCTTAAAATGGCCTGAAACATATGGAAAATTAATTTGAGACGATTCACAGCATTTACAAATTTTGCGCACGCGTTTATTGACCTGAAATTGACCGGACGGGTATTGACCTTGATCATGATAGATATGAATGAGGAATTACATTCCGTTATGAAGATATGACAATAACTGAATGGTAAAAATGGCGCCTGGATGACGTCATGGAGACATGAGTGATGACCTTGAAAATGTCACTATCACGTCTTATGACAATGACCTATGACTGTGCCAAAATAAATTGAAAGAAATTGACAATACTGATCTTATCCTCTACACAAAAAAGTGCGGAGAAATGAATAAAAAGAAAGAAATAATAAAGAAAGAAAATTCTGACGAAATCAATAGGTGATCTGTCGAATATGACAGAACACCTTACAAGGGGAAGGAGAAGAACCATTTCAGTGAAATCAGTAATTATTTTCTCTATGATCGAGGCATATATATATATATATATATATATGCATGCACATTACATGTACATACTCCGTGGTAAGAAGGAAATAAACGAGTTAAAAGAAGGGCAATGGCAAGAGAGAGAGAAAGAGAGAGAGAGAGAGAGGGGGGGGGGGGGTGATAGCCTATTGCCCGCGTTCAAATTCAGTTTTCTTAAATTTATTAGACCTAGTACTGATGGTCATTTACCTACCATGTGATTGCCATGTGTACGCCACATCGAATAGCACCTCTTTTTTGTTTATTGTTGTAAAGAACTTATTGGCTTGTACCGTGTAGATTATTACCATGTGTTTGATCTTGTTATTGAAAGCAGGGTCAAACACATCATCATAATCTACAGGGTACAACCAAAAATTGCTTAACAACAATTGAAATTTATTTCAGGAATCCTAACAATTTTATTCTAAGTGCATTGTATAGAGACGATGAACAAATAGGAATAAACAACGTCGTTAGCGTGAGACCGTTCACTTCTATTTCTCCCCGCCAAATAATCCGAACAAAAGAACCAACCGAGGGGAATCAACTGTTAAAGGAATTTATCATGAGTTTATCAAAGGCAACCGATTATCGCTACAATTCAGAAATCGTCGCTTGGGTTGCTTTTCCCTAAAAAAATACCATGAGATATCAAGCTACATAGATCTATGATCGACAAAAAAGATATTGACTTGAAAACAGTCAGAAAACATTAGAACTAGAATGAATGAAACATAATGCAAATGAAATCGAGTAGAATGAATAAGACACGAGTTCATTTTGCCATGTTAATCATCCAGTACCAAATACCCAATCAACATTCGACCCAGATTCAAGGGTAAACTTAAAGACAATGATTCATGGCAAATTGTCAATCGTCATGATTGTATTCTCTAGACGTAATGCAAAAGATAATCGGGATAATAAGGGTTTTATTTATATTTCAAATACCTATTAATCAAATCAAAATAAAAAAGAAGACTTAAAAGAATGTGCTAATACTTTCAATATTTAAATGTTCATATAATTAAATTAGTCATTTTCAGTAGTTTTGAGCAAGTTCGTTTTGTCTACAGCTATTCGATTTTATTCAACAAATCCAACATCTGCGAATCTTTTAGTCCCTGAATCTCTGGACCATATTACAAATAACCTATAGCATATATTCATCGGTTATTCTATCCAGCTCTACATTACTAATTTTATGTCACATATTTTCTTGTGTATGCCTCCGTAGGCCTATGATATACTTACTGAATCAAATAAAATCGAATCGAATCGAATCGACTTAAATCAAATCAAATCAAATCAAATCAAATCACAGCAAATCAACTCACAGCAAATCAAATCAAATCAAATCAAATCAAATCACAGCAAATCAAATCAAATCAAATATATCAGATATATCACGCAAAATATTTGACCAAATTTTGATAGAGGCATTTATCAGAGGTGAAAAGGGGCATTCATGATCAGGGGGTAGATCCCTTATTAAAATCAAAAAGAAAAGGGGCACGTATCATAATTATTGTTCAAAGGGAATTTATCAGAGGTGAAAAGGGGCACTTATAATAAAGGAAAATGTGCATTTGTTGAAAGAAAAGGGGCACCGATCAGATTTTTATAGGGGCAGTTATCAGAGGTCAAAAGGTGCACTCATCAGGAGGGGAAAGGTCACTTGTCAAAGTAAAACGAACATCTCTCAGATTTGAATAGGGGCAATTATCGGAGGTGAAAAGCGCACTTATCTGAAGTGAAAAGATCAACTTTTCGTACCTGAAAAGGTTCATTTATCAGAGATAAAAAGGGGCACTTATCAAAATGAAATGGGCGCTTTTCACAGGTGAAAATGGGCATTTATGAAAAGGAGAAGGGGCTCTTTAAAAAATGGCACTTATTTTCATAGGTGAAAATGGGCATTTATGAAAAGGAGAAGGGGCTCTTTAAAAAATGGCACTTATCATAAGGACAAGGGGTCCTTATTAAAACGAAAAGGAGCACATGTGTAAATAATAGGTATGCTTATCCGATTTAAAAAGGTGAAGGGGGCACTTGTACAAAATAAAAAGGGGCTTTTGTCAAAGTAAAAGGAGCACCTCTCACATTTTTATAGGGCACTTATGAGAATGGAAAATGGAACTTTCACTACTAATGTCTGATCAGTCGCGATAACGAAGCCGACATCAGGCCGACTAATCAAATCACTGATTGCCAACATTCTGTCGGTTTTGGGTCGGTCCGGAGTTGCCTTTACGGTGTGACTGAGGTCTTTATATAAATTCCACATTTTTGTCAACGTGACTGATATGCTCATCCAACGGATGAACGGGCAGCTAACAATTCAGATTCAGTAACTTCGGTCAACATGGAATAAAGCCTTTCCAATACTGAATGAAAAAAATTCAACGTATATTTATTTTGCCACAGCTTAGTGGACAGACGACCAGAGTTCCGAACTGAAGTATTGTATCTCAGTTAAGTGTTTATATGCTGAAACAGCGCTCAGAGTATTCACAGCCACTCTGACATCGCGATGTAGCATGGCGTTTAAAAACTTTAATTAAAACAATCAATCCTTGAATTCATCGTGGAAATTCAGCATATTGCTTTCTTAAACTCGTATAAGTGACTTCGAAAATCATTCTTCCAGATAGCTGCGTGACTCCACTCTACCTCAGGATGGGGGTTTTAATGAGAGGATTGATACTTCTGAGTATCTTATTGCTGAGCGCAAATCGAGGTGAGTGATAATACGACCAATATATGCTTTTATTTTATGTACATTTTAACTAATGCAATAACAAAATTCAATGCTTACACAAAATTAAGTTGATTAAGATGATCTTACCTAATAGACCATTTCCGTAGTGTAATCAAATTTAATTCATAAGTCTTTGTTGAGTACTTTACAATGGCTTGCCCAGCTACCTAAAAAACTATTGAAATACACTTATTTATAACAGGTGACTGAAGTAATTTGTCAGGAGGCACTCAACAATGATGTATGTATTGAATTTTAATTACATTATGAAAAGGCCTGTAATGCCTGGCACCAATTTTGAACTCGCAGAGTAAAACCATATCTATGCATATTGCTTTACTGGAAAGAAGATTTGTGGGTCAAGGCTATTTATTCCCTTGCAAATAAAGTTGCCCGCCGGGCTGGTGTCACTATAGGAATAAAGTGTATTATTCTATCTGAATGTTAGGTAAAAGTTGGTGCAAGCAGGGGCGTCGCCAAAGGGGGGGTGTGGGGGGTGCGACACCCCCCCCCCCCCCCACCTGTCAGGATTTTGTCGGTAAAATTGCGCTGCCGTCGGGAAAAAAGAGAAAAGGGGGAGGGGAAAAAAAGAGAAGGAAAGGGAAAGAAAGGAAAAAAGAAAAGGAAAAGAAAAGAAAGAAAGGAAAAGAAAGAGAGAGAGAAAAGAAAAAGAGGGAGGAGAGGAAAGAAAGGAAAAGAAAGAAAAGAAAGAAAAGGGAGAAAAAAAGAGTAAAAGGGAAACAAAAGAAACGGGGGATGAAAGAAAGGAGAGAGAGTGGAGGTAAGAGCCTGAGAGAAGAGGAGTGGGAGTAAAAGAGAGAAGGGGGTTGTTGGGTGGAGTCGTCTCGTCGAGGAAGCAAGAAAGACACGGTCAAATATGTTGCTGTGTCGGGCCAGCTGTGTCGGTATTCTTGCTCGATCCTCGTGTACTAATATCAATGCCGAAGTTTGAAGTCGGTGAGATGTATATAAGTTTTTTTCCCTACGAACTGTGACTTTTTATCCGCTGTGACGACTTCAAGAGTGACTACAACTACAATACTTGTATTTTCTCGAAGTTTCACTTTCCTATAATATCAGCGAAAGAAATCAGAGGTTTAAAATTTTCGGGGAAACTAAATTCAAACAAGGTTTAAGAGTCAACAAAGGTACGACGAATCGTTTTCCTTTCTCTATATTGTGATGAAACGCCAAAGATTCCGCGCTTCGCGCGGAAGGGGAAAACTTAATTTAGACGAGTCGAGAACGGTACAACGAATCGTCTTCTTTCTCTAATAATTTAAGGAAACGTCAAAGCTTCCGGGCTTCGCGCGAGAGGGGGGAACTGAATTCAGACAAATAGGGCTTATTAAGAGTCGAAAACGGTACAACGAATCGTGTTCTTTCTCTAATAATTTAAGGAAACGTCAAAGCTTCCGCGCTTCGCGCGAGAGGGGGAAACTGAATTCAGACAATTATGGCTTATTAAGAGTCGAAAACGGTACGACAAATCGTCTTCCTTTCTCTATATTATGATGAAACGCCAAAAATTCCGCGCTTCGCGCGGAAAGGGAAAACTTCATTTAGACGAGTGGAGAACGGTACAGCGAATCGTCTTATTTCTCTAATAATTTAAGGAAACGTCAAAACTTCCGCGCGGGAAGCTTCATTCAGACAAGGATTAAGAGTCGAGCACGGTTCAACGAATCGTCTACTTTCTCTAATAATTTAATGAAACGCCAAAACTTCCGGGAGAACTGAATTCAGATAAGGATTAGGAGTCGAAAACAGTACACCGAATCGTCTGCTTTTTTCTCATAATTTAATGAAACGTCAAAGGATTAAGAGTCGAGCACGGTTCAACGAATCGTCTACTCTCTCTAATAAAATTAATGAAACGCCAAAACTTCCGCGCTTCGCACGGGAGGGGGAAGCTTCATTCAAACAAGGATTAAGAGTCGAGCACGGTTCAACGAATCGTCTACTTTCTCTAATAATTTAATGAAACGCCAAAACTTCCGCGCTTCGCGCGGGAGGGGGAGAACTGAATTCAGATAAGGATTAAGAGTCGAAAACAGTACACCGAATCGTCTGCTTTTTTCTCATAATTTAATGAAATGTCAAAGGATTAAGAGTCGAGCACGGTTCAACGAATCGTCTACTTTCTCTAATAATTTAATGAAACGCCAAAACTTCCGCGCTTCGCGCGGGAGGAGGAGAACTGAATTCAGATAAGGATTAAGAGTCGAGAACAGTACACCGAATCGTCTACTTTTTTTCTCATAATTTAATGAAACGTCAAAGCTTCCGCGCTTTGCGCGGGAGGGGGAAAAACTGAATTCAGATAAGGATTAAGAGTCGAGAACAGTACACCGAATTGTCTGCTTTTCTCATAATTTAATGAAACGTCAAAGCTTCCGCGCTGTGCGGGAGGGGGAGAAACTGAATTCAGACAAGGATTAACAGTCGAAACGGTACAGCAAATCGTCTTCTTTTTATAATAATTTAATGAATTGTCAAAGCTTTCGCGCTTCGCGCGGGAGGGGGGGGGGGGACTTCATTCAGACAAGGATTAACAGTCGAGAACGGTACAATATATCGTCTTCTTTTCCTAATAATTTAAGGTAACGTTTAAGCTTCCGCGCTTCGCGCGGTAGGCCTATATTACCCACACCCCCCTAATGAGCGCGATTCGCGCTCTTTGAGTGATTCGCCTGCTCACTACCGCCCCTCCCTAAAATGAGATCCTAGCTCCGCGCCTGCATTAAAATATAGCTATGATGCTGACTAATTAAGTTGACGAAATAATTCATATATTTATGTCGTCGAGGAAAATGACCATTTGCGCATACGCAAGTACTATAGATAGTCCATAGGAAAAATAATTTAGCCTTCGGCCCCGGGTTTATAGGGTTAAATTTGTAGATATTGGACATTTAATTTTGTCGGTAATTGGTGGCTAGTTTTGTCGGTAATCGTTGGCCTCTACACCCCCCCCCCCCCCCCCCCCCACTGAAAAAGGTCTAGCGACGCCCCTGGGTGCAAGGATTTAGCTTGTGTGTGTATATATACACATATATATGTGAGACGAAAGAATAATGGTCGCGTAGCTTAACTCAAAGTTCCCTGTCACTGTCCTCCCTTTTTGGAAATGTTTGCAAAGGTTGAAAAACATTTCCGCCGGGAATCGAACCCGAGTTACTGGCATAGAACGCCAATGCATTAACCAGTACTTTAGACTAAGGAGACGAGCCGGTGACTTCGGCGAAACCAGACTCGATGACCCGACAGACTGAGACCGATGAATTTTCAACCTTTATAAGTATTCCTTTGTCCTGGGCAGGTGAGTTTTGAATGATGACAAGCAGCATGCCTCAGCTGCATCTAAGTGGATATATATAATACTATTAATACATGTATATGTGTATATGTGTGTGTTTTAGGCAAATCATTTAACTTAGTTATGACAGCGAGTCCGTATTACAAAAGCTCTGTGTTTGTATTTTTTTTTTTTTTCGGCAGATGCATAAACTTATTAATGTTTCTTTAATAAGATTACGGTTATTTAACTATACAACGTATTTCTCATCGACTTGTGCGAGAAGAAATGTTTACAAGTTTAGAATTAAAATAATGAGTTATATCATTGGTCTGGTTAACTGACAGGGAAATGGGGAGGCTCTTGCTCTCGGATTTATGTATACCGAAGCTAGAGCAGATTTGGGTGGTTTTTGGTGGGGGTGTTGTGTGCGTAGTGATTGTGCTTGTGTGTATGAATGTGGTGGGTTGTGTGGTACGGGGTTGAGTCTGCTTACATTTTTAAATTTAATTTGACGAAAAGTATACATGTACAAATTGTATGTTTGGCTGCAGATATTTTTTTCTATACATTTGCTCACGGAGGAAATATATTATGTGGAAGTTTCTTTAGAGTTCATGGATGTAAGGGTATGAATGCAATTACGCATCAAATAAAATGGCAGTGAAATTATCTTTCATGAGATTAAATGTTAGAGGAATAAGAGAATGGTGCAAAACTAAAAAGAATAGCATAATTTTCTTACAAGAAAAACATAGTACAGTACAGGTAGAAGAGCGGTAGAAAAAAGATTGGGGAGGGCCAATGTTTTTAGTCACGGGTCAAACCATAGTAAAAGGGTTCTTGTTTTATTAAATCATTTAAATTTTGAAGAAAAAATATTAAAGTAGATGAAGAGGGGAGATACAATATTTTTAAAGGTGAAATACAAAGGGTTAAAATGCTATTGGGTAATGTTTATTTTCCAACAAGGGATTAAGAAAATGTAGGCCTTCAAATTGAATTTTTGAATAAGTTAGATGAAAATATTTTTGATCAGCATGATCGTGAAAAAGGACTATTTAGTTTTATTAGGAGGTGATTTTAATAGTACATTGGATGGAAAATTAGATTATGTGGGGTCAAAAAAACCTGTGAAATCTCGGATTATTTATTTGATTAAGGAATTGTTTAAATAAATACGATTAGAAGACACATGGAGAAAAAGAAATCCGAATGTAAAGCAATTTACTTTTCGACAAAGTGGCCGGTTGTGCAAAGTCGTTTAGATTATTGGTTTATACCTCGTAGTGTTGACAAATTGTCGAGTACGTGCAGGGGCGTCGCTAAAGGGGGAAGGGGGGGGGGGTGGGTGTGAGGGTTCGACACCCCCACCCCTGTCAGGATATTGTAGGTAAAATTGTGCTGCCGTCGGTAAGAATGAGAAAAGGAGTAGGGAAAAAATGAGAGGGAAAGAGTAAGAAAAGAAAAAAGAAGAGGAAAAGAAAGAAAAGAAAGGGGAGGAGAGAAAGGAAAAGAAAGGAAAGAGAAGAGAAGAAAGAAAGAGAAAAAAAGAAAAAGAGGAAGGAGAGGCATGAAATGGGGGATGAGGAGGAAGAGAGGAGAGAGAGAGAGG